>CAMTDV010000009.1:24918321-25522221 GCA_947069175.1 Scalesia atractyloides | reverse complement strand
TTGGAACAAGAATGGTAACCTGGCAGTATAAGAAACAGACTACGGTCGCTCTCTCTACCTCTGAAGCTGAGTACATCTCGGGCTCCAGCTGTTGTTCACAGATTCTGTGGATTCAACAGGAGATGAGAGACTATGGTCTGCAATTTCTAGACACTCCGGTGTATGTTGATAATAAGGCAGCCATCGATATAACTAAAAATCTAGTTCATCACTCACGCACAAAACACATTGAAATTCGTTACCACTTCATCCGTGATTGTTACGAGAAGAAGTTGGTACGAATAGAAAAATCAACACTGACGAACAAAAGGCTGATTTTTATACCAAACCATTTTCATTGTCACGGTTTAAATACTTGTTGAGAATTAACCGTATGAAAAATTTGCTGACAGGTGCGGACGCTGAGGTTGAATCCAGATCGGACGACGAGTTCGCGTGATCCACATTGGTTTGTAAATATTTTTCTGGATTAGAATTTTATTAAAAATTAAAATCCAAAAAGATGTTTTTGATTTTAGGGGGAGAAATGTTAGGTAAAATACAAAAACATTTGAAAATTTTAAAATCCAAAAACATATAAAAAAATTTCATAATGTACAAAAACATTGAAAAAGAAAAAAAGAATTTAGTGTCATAAAAGGAAATGATAGTACATCAGTGGACTATCACAGTATGCTAAAGAATTGTAACGTTTTAAAAGTGATAAACGAGTCTTACTGTGGATGTGTCGATAGGCTTAACATGTTCAGTAAACTATTTTTCGAGATATAAACTAAATTTTACAACTGCTTAATTTTGTTGATTAACACATCTTAGATATATGGACTTAGTACTACGAAATTTCGTTTGAAAGATTGCCTGATTCTGAGATACGAGGTCTTATAGATAGTAGATATCTGGGGTATTATACAAGTTCTTTTGATTTTGCGGAAGCAATGCCTAGAAATTCTATAATACGTTCGCTTTAAACCCTCAAACTGCATGCAATATTGAAAAGAATCAAAAGATTTAATCATTTGCATTGCTAAAAAGATTCCTTAAGTGGAACACACCTTAAAGACGAGCCTTCATCTCTTTGTCTGTACGGTAGTACTAACCTGAGCTCTCAAAGTCTCGCACAACCCAGATACAGATATCAATTATGCTATATTCACCTGTAAGATGAAATCTAGGGAATCTGGATACGGGAGTATATTCAAGAAGTGGGAGCCGTAGTTAAGTCAAGTTTCATAAATCATACCTTAACATATCTTGAAACAGTTGAAAAATGTGGTAAAACTTAAGTGGACAAACATACGACAATCTAGGTAAACGATTTTAAAACTTAAAGTCTGTTAAAGGTCAACGGTTCTGGAGATATGTCTCAATCAACTGATATGATCCTTAGACACGAATTCACAAAAATATGTTTGTAAATATGTTTGTACATAGTTTACATTTTTTTTCATAGTATTTCAGCTTTACATATTAAAATCAAAAAGATTTTCGGTGTGTTTTGGCATAAACTTACAAAAAGATTTTATTTCTACATTTTTTTCAGCAAACCAATGTTGGAGAACGGATCTTCGAAGTCTGGTAAGATGCTAGAACTGGTGGGAATCTCTTTGACAACAGGCTGGGAGCTAATCTGTTAATCTGAAAAGTCAAAACGATGAAAATTTCATTAATTTGAAACTTTGATTTTGAAAATATCAACAGTTTGTTCGTAACGTGTCAACCCGGGGTCCTTAACTTGGACTCGGCAGACAAATCGGTTAACCAAGGTCATTAGCTTAGACTTTGTCAACTGAGTGGATTTTTCATAACTGGTAAAAAGTTGGAAAGTTTAGGGGTAAAAATGAAAAGTTGAAAAAAAGTTTGAATTTGTTGTTTGGCAAGTTCGACCGAACTTGCTAAACAATATCAAGTTTCACAAACAGCAAGTTCGACCGAACTTGCAAATGGCTGTTATTTGATAAAAGGTAAGTTCGCTCGAACATCAGTTGAGTTTTTCAATTTGGGCCTAACAAGTTCGCCCGAACTTGACTTGGTATAAATACCAATCAAGTTCGACCGAACTCATTTACTGTTTATTTGAAACTCTTTAGCGAACTTAGGCGATTGCGAGCATCTGAGCGAAATTGACACTTTTGAGTCGTTATTCTGCCCGATTGTAGCCCGTTTTTGGTGATTTGCACACCAATAACCATGGCTGAGGTGAGAATTGAACATCAAACCATGTTTCGACCCTTAAACGAACCAAACAAATCTGAAAGTTTAAAATCTGATAATTTTAGGTGATGTTGATCAAAATTGAACACAGATCTTTAATCTACACAAGAAATTGACCGTATAACATGTTTTAATTGAAGGAAATCGGCTGTTTAAATGTTTGAACAAGTTAGATCTTTTGGGGAAGACGACAAGTTCGGCCGAACTTGTTGTCAAGTTCGACCGGACTTGTTCAAAACATGATTAAATGATACAGAAGCATGTTCGACCAAACTTGATTATTGAAGTGTTTTGATTCAATCATGTTCGACCGAACTTATGTTAATGAAAAGTGATTTGGGTAAATTGTAAGTTCACCCGAACTTGTCCTTTAATGTGGAACATGTGTTTCATACATGGTCGGCCGAACTTAATTGAATGATAAAATATTGTTGTAAGTTCGCCCGAACTTACATTTGAAAATATTGAACATGTTTGTCACATGTTCGGGTGAACTTGTTAAAATCAGAATGTTTAACACTAATCAAGTTCGCCCGAACTTGATTAAAAGTGTTAGAAATTTTTGGTTTTTTCTCGATAAGTGTGCTAATTGTTTTACGTCATTTTTCAGGCACACATTCCAGCGCGTGTTATCTCTGTTGAGTTTTCAAAGACTCACAATACGTGCATTACGCTCGATAAAACGATCTGTCCGTTATTGAAGGAGTACGACAATATTTTGAAATTTCTCGAAGATAGTCATATTCGCCGAGCAATTACAGAGCGCACAGTGTCGTATCGATCACATGTTGTTCATTTCTAGATGAATGCGAGTTTAAGCGCTGATGAGAAGACGATCTCTTCTACAGTGCAAGTTGGTGATGAACTCAAGCCGATCACATTAACTGAAGATGATATCCAAAGGATTCTGGAATTCAAAGACAACAAAGATGATCTGATTCATCTAGATGAGAAGATGGTTCGCGGATGCTTTTTCCACATGGGCTATAAAGGAAATGTAAATAAGCCAACGCTAAAGAAAGGGGAAGTGCCTAACCCCTACAAGCTTCTGATTCATGCGTTAATTCATACATTTAGCCATCGCAAAGCCGGTTTGGATGATGTACGTGATTATTTCGCTAGCATGGCAACAACGCTTATTTTGAAAAAGTCATTCAACGTTTCGAAGTTGGTTTTTACTCACATGTCGAAGAACATGGAAGATTCAAGGTTGTGTCTTTATCCAAGGTTTATACATATGTTAATTGACGAGAAGTATGACAACATTGCTCGAGATCCGAATGACGTTCTTTATCTAGTTCATCTCGATGAAACTAAAGTGAAGAAGCTTATCAAGTTCCAGAAAAAAGCTTCAGCTCCTGTTGCCAAGCCGGTATTCAGAGCCATTAAAGATTCTAACTATATTTCGCCGCCAGACAACAAATGGAGAAAAGATGGTAGCGACGACGAGAAAGAACTTAAAGGTGAGAAGGAGTGTTTAAAGAATTCAAACCAAAGGCAAAGAGCGAATGGTTCTTAAAGGCAGAAGCTGATAAGCCTAAAAAGAAACGTGGTGCAAAGAAAGTTGAAACTTTGCTTGTTGATGAGGAGGAAACTGAAAATGTTGAAGCAGTTGCTGGATCGAGCGCTGCAGTTGTAATTGAAAGTCAAGAAACTGTAAAGTCAACTCAAGAAGATGTGATTTCTGCTACTTCTGAGAATGAAGAATCTGATAAAGAGCCAGGAAAGACTGAGGCAGAAATTAAAGCAGAAAAGGAAAGGAAATTGGATGCAGATTTGATCCTAACGCTGAAAATGAATCTGACGAGGAAAGGCCAAAGAAAAAGTCAAAGCGTACAAAGTCTCCAGCAATTGAAATATCAAAGAAGACTACAGGGTCACCTTATACAAAAGGAAAACGAAAAGCAAAGAAAGCTGAGAAAGCTGTGAGCAAGAGATACAAGAGCAAGGTGAAAAGCACAGAAGCCACACAAGAACCTTCTGGTGCTCAAGAGAAAGAAGCCACGCAAGAAGCTCCTCCACAAGAACCTCCTGTTATCGTTCATGTGAAGCTGAAAGGCCAGGAGTTACACAAGAACCTCCTGTGTCTGAATTTGTTGAAGTTCCTATTGCTGAATCTCCTACTGCTCCAAAGACTTTTGTTCCTGAAAGTTCTACACCTAAGAAGTCAACACCAAAGACACCAAGCGGAAGTATGTTTGGTGATATGCCACATGGTCCAATCAGTCTCGAAGACTTGGATGAGTTCTTCCCAGAAACTAATGCTGAGATGTTAGAAAGATGTGTGAAGGTTTTGGAAGAGAAAGTTGCACAGATTGAGATAGAAAAGGCTGAGCTTGTAAAGAAGGTGAATCAGAGCGAAGTCGAAAAAGAAATACTTGAAGATAAAGTAAAGGTGCTTGAGAATGAACGTGAATATTTCAAGACGTTGATAGAAAGTCTGCAAGACGCCAATGAAAAACTACATGTTAGGTTTTTGAACATTTTATCAAAGTTATTTTATCCATATAAAATAAAAAACTCAGCGGAATAATTATTTAAAACATGTTACTTACAAGATATAAAACCCATTTTATATGTAAAACCAAAAACCGGATCCATATATGAACATGCATGCTATCAAAACACAACCATAGGATGTTTCAAGAATACTACCTTTCAATAACAAGTAGATGAAAAGGATGATGCTTCTTGAATGAAATCTTCAAAGATGAAGACCTTAAGCTTGCATACCCCAAGCTTCCAACAAACACCTTAGGTTTAGCTAGGATTTTGAACACTTGAATCAACTTGAAAAAACTCTTGGACAAACACTATGTTGGCCGAAAATTTTTTAGAGCAAAAATAAGTCTTCACCTTCTATTTTGTTATACAAAATGTTATATTAAACATGAGAGAAGTTGCCACCTTTTCAATACCCAATCATAAGTCCTCTAGAATGACAAAATGCATGGAATATGATTGGACCAAAATGGTTTCTTGGGAAGACCCAAAATTTCGGCCACTTATAAAAAAATTCAAAATTTTATTTTATATAATGTCTTGTATTATTTCATATCTTTTATAAAATATAACATCATATGTTTACAAGACTTTATGCAACATCTCATGGCCTTTTATAATGTTATTTAACCCATTAAATAACAAAATAAAATATTCTCTCAAAATAAATTATCCATATAATTTATTGGTTCCTCAAGTGCAATTATTTAGAAAACCAATTTCTAAATATTCAAAGTGTTAATATTTATTTGTTTGATCATATCACAAATAAATATTATAGGTGTTTGTCTAGCTTGTTATTGGGTATGACCCGACTTGGATCATAACAAACTAGCCACATCAATTTAATATGTGTCTTGGACATACCGATTCCAATAATCTCCCACTTGCAAAAGATACATAGAAGATTGATGCAAGTAGCAAATACCGCCTAACAACAGTTTACTACCCCTAATACGTATGACGAAGTGCCATTCAATAACATCATCCCCTTCAAGTCCCTTACTTGAACACGATTTAGGTGAAACGATCATTTATCCTTTCGTTACAGATGTCATGTCAAATCCAGAGACATAGAGTGACCATTCTCTGTTGATTTAACTTTAGCAGGCCTTAGACATCTTACTCTCAACGAATAAGAGGAACAAATCCCATCTTGACTACATACGTCTCTCACAATCACCTTGTATCACACATGAGCTTAGCCTTATGTACTGCCATGTTTCAGAACAGCAAAGAACTAAGTCAAAGTATAACATTTGGTGAATATCAAGACCCAATATGTATCTCAGGTCAGAGGATACTATGATATTCGCCTTTACTCAAAAATTACTTATGATCAATCACAAAGATTCCATGTAGTAATATTTGAGAGCGGGTCAGTGCAATATTTGTATCCCACAAATATCTATGAACTTTGGCAGCAACACTTTGCTCTCTATTCATACCTAATGAATATCCACCAATCCGAGTTCATAATAGTCTTACCTTCATATTTGTTCCTACAAATATGATCGACTACGGACATTTAGAATAATTAACTTATTTAAACATGCTAAAATGGAGCATAACTCAAAATACCATAATCATTAAAATGAGTCAAAATAACAATTGCTCCAATATCCAAATACAAAGTAGATCAATTCTAATCACTAGAATATCGAAGTCCTAAGGCACAAGTATGACCCTCATGCTTTGGCCGTTCAAGGAGCTTCGTGAGTGGATCCGCAATGTTTTGATCGGTGTGAACTTTGCGAATACATATCTTTCCTTTTTCAACTTCATCCCTTATGTAGTTGAATCTCCGCTCAATGTGCCTAGTCTTTTGATGTGCACGAGGTTCCTTAATTTGTGCAATTGCACCCTCGTTATCACAAAAGATTTCTAGGGGATCCTGAATGGTAGGGACTACCCCTAGGTTGGTGATGAATTTATTCAACCATGCAGCTTCTTGTGCTGCCAATGAAGCGGCGATGTATTCTGATTATGTAGTTGACAATGCTACAACATCCTGCTTCGAGCTCTTCCAAGAGACTGCAGCTCCATTCAAAATGAAGACATACCCAGATTGTGATCGAGAACCATCTCGGTCAGTTTGGAAGCTCGCATCCGTGTAACCCTTTACAACGAGTTCCTCTTCACCAGATCCATATATTAGAAACATATCCTTAGTCCTTCTAAGGTGTTTCTGTCACACCCCGACCCACAGCGGAATAAGAGTCGGGGCATAATTGGGTTATCACCAAAGCTCATGATGTTTACTAATATGTTTCATATTTATTAAATTCAAATTACATCTCAATGTTCCAAGTCAAATTCATACAATACAAGGAAAGGAAAAATTAACTAAAACAATCCAAAATCTAAACTGGTTTATTCTTCTAGGCCGCTCTATATGTTTCTTGCTTCAACTTGATCACCTGTATCATGTGTAAAAATGGGGAATTTTGGGTCAACAAAAGTTGGCGAGTGAACCTTGTTAAAAACATTTGTTATTGATTCATTAATGTAATTAATATAGGAAAATTGTGCAATAATCATATATGAACAAATGTATGTAAACATAACGATCACAAACCACCTTGCTTAAGTATATAATGAGAATGACAATGTATATGTTGGCAACGTCCCGTTCACGCTCATAGGTAATGGGGAACGGACGACCTATGCTAATGTATGTGAGATCAAGGCTCAATCAAACGGAGCCGATCTTATGTTGGCAACGCCTGGTTCACGCTCATAGGTAATGGGGAACAGCTCACGCTCATAGGTAATGGGGAGCGGCGGCCTATGAAATGTATGTACTGGAAATGATAAATTAAATCTAAACATCAACCACAACAACTGATACATATTAGATACACATTTGATCATGAACATGATGTATGCACAAGTGTTTAATTATAATAAATAAATAGCGACACGTGATACACCCCAAAATGTGGTTAAAACAGGGAATTGGTAGAGATTCACTCACATTGGGTGCGTTCGGTGGATGATGTTGATTGCGCACGAATTTAGAGGATTGATCGACGAGGAATAACTAACCTAGTTAATAACGAAAAAGTACGGTAAGTAAGTGGATTTTATTAACAATTTTAATAGGATCTTTGGATATATTTTTGTGAGTTTAAGGTTATTTTCTAACTTTAAAAACGTTATTTTTAAGTATTTTTAAATGATTTTTAAATTAAATAAATAAATAAAAATAATAAAAAATGTTGACCATTGACCGGTTCGGTCGCTTATATATGTGCGCTGGGTGAGACTCGAACCCGTGACCTCCCGTACGCGTGCACGCAGCTCTACCAACTGAGCTACGTGTCTAACCCGAAATATTTCTGTTTTTAATTATATTTATATACTATTTAACTTAATCCGAAATCATTTATTTTTAAAAAGGATTTTAATTACATTGAACCGGTGCCGTTAACCAGTCTCGAACCCGGGACGTGCGAGTTAGTGTTGCACACAGTCCACCGCTGGACTGTGTCTAACCTGGTTAATATTCCGGTTTTTATTATACTTAACACCTTACTGAGTTAACCCGGTTCAGTTTCTAAAAAAACATTTTTATTTCAGAGGTTAAGGTTGTGATAGGAATCGAACTCGCGTCGTGTATGTAATTGTTTGCACACAGTCCACCGCTGGACTGTGTGTCTAACCCGTTCAAAATACTAATTTTAATTAATCTTATAACATAACCAACTTCGTCTTCTTCGCTCAAGAACACAAACAATGGTATTTCAACTGTTTCATTGTCTAATTCGATTAACAAGCATTATAAGTAATTGAAAGGTAATGAACGGAGAGAGTTTGGGGAAAAGATGTACCGATCAGTGTCTTTCACAGAACTCCGGCAAAGATTCGCCGGCTCTGTTTTGTGGACTTCGGCTGCTAGAATCAATTAACAGTTTGGATGGGTTAGATGTGAAATTGAACTACTGAGCAACGATTATCAGTAGGTTTAAATGATCATACCGGCTCACGGCGTGATTCTGAAAATTTCAGAAGTTTTCCGGTGAAAGCAGAAATTCCGACAACGTCGTCTGGGATTGATTCTGGATGGTGGATTTACGTTAGTAATGGTCTAACAATGGAATGAAACAGAGAGAGTCGAGGTATTTACCGTGTTGATGTGAGTCTCGGTTTTCCGGCGAAAGTCCGGTGATGGCAGAAAAATTCCGGCGAGTGAAAATGCGTCGAGATTTGGGTGATTGTGAGCGAAAAGATTATCAGAGGCTAGAGTGTGTATTTATAGGGAAGAACATCGATGAATTGGGTCTGATTACCGTCTTGATTCGTCGGTCAATAATTCTCTGGCGGTTATGACTGATGTCACGGACTGGACATCGGTTATAACCGATGTAATAGTTATTATACACGTTAAGTCACAAGAAACCGACAGTAAAAGGCGAAATCGTCGGGATTTCCGACGACTGCGAATTGGGCGCGTCAGTTGACTGATTTGAAATCGAGATTTGATATTTGAATTAATTGTTTTGATATATTACTAAAGAACACAAGTGGCGGAGTGGTTTGGTGAATGAGAGTTAAGACTTTGGCTGACCCGGCTGACCCGGGTTCGAATCCCGGCAGCCTTGTTTTATTTTTAATTTTCTTATTTTCACTTTTTAACAATTTTTGTTTTTAAATCCTAATTTGTTTATTAATTATGAATCGTTTAAAATTAAAATAAGTCACAAATAACAACAAAAATTTAAAACTAATTGTTCGATTAATAAACTAAGCGGGTTTTGAAAACCCGTTTTTCAACGGATGTTACAGTATCCCCTACTTTTAGAAATTTCGTCCCGAAATTTAAGTAGTAGTAGTTACAGGAAAAAGATGTGGGTATTTCTCGCGCATTGAGTCTTCACGTTTCCAAGTAAACTCAGGTCCTCGTTTCGACTCCCAGCGTACCCTGACAATTGGGATGCGGCTTCGTCTTAAACGTTTCTCTCCGAAGTCCATACTTTCTACTGGTCTTTCAATGAAATGCATAGATTCATCGACTTGAATGTCTTCTAGAGGAATATGGAGATTTTCATCGGCGAGGCACTTCTTCAAGTTCGATATGTGGAATGTGGGATGAATTCTGTTGAGTTCCTCTGGTAGGTCAAGCTTGTATGCTACAGGTCCTACTCTTTCGAGTATCTTGAAAGGTCCTACGTAGCGTGGTGCTAGCTTACCTTTTTGGCCAAAACGAACCACTCCCTTCCACGGCGATACTTTTAAAAGTACTTGGTCACCAATGTTAAATTCCAAGGGCTTTCGTCGTTTGTCTGCATAACTCTTTTGACGACTTTGTGCCGCTAGAAGATTGTTTCGGATTTGATGAATCTTGTCTGTTGTTTCTTGTATTAATTCTGGACCGGTGATTTGAGCTTCTCCAATTTCATGGCAACATATTGGTGATCGGCACTTACGACCATATAACGCTTCGAAAGGTGCCATGCCGATACTTGAATGATAGCTGTTGTTGTATGAAAATTCAACTAATGGTAGATGAGCGTCCCAATTCCCTTTGAAGTCTATGACACATGCTCGAAGCATGTCTTCAAGAGTTTGAATGGTGCGTTCTGATTGTCCATCAGTTTGAGGATGATAAGCGGTACTGAGGTCTAATCGTGTACCCAAAGCGGCTTGTACGGCTTGCCATGTTCGTGAAGTGAAACGACCATCACGATCTGAAATAATGCTTAACGGTACACCATGACGGCTTACGATTTCGCTGATGTAGATATGAGATAACTTCTCATTCTTGAAGTCTTCGCGAATCGGAATGAAGTGAGCTGATTTTGTAAAACGATCAATGATTACCCATATAGTGTCATACCCACCAGAAGTGCGAGGTAACCCGGTAATGAAGTCCATGGTTATGTTTTCCCACTTCCATACAGGTATTTCATGTTGGACCAGAAGTCCTGAGGGTCTTTGATGTTCAGCTTTCACTTTAGAACAGAAGGCACTTGGAAACAAAAACAGCAATATCCTTTTTCATGCCAGGCCACCAGTAGGTGTATCGAAGGTCTTGATACATCTTGTCGGCTCCTGGGTGTACAGAGTATCGTGTTTTGTGCGCCTCTTTCATAAGGGTAGCGCGAAGGTTATTGTGATCGGGAATCCTATGCGATCTAGATAATACAGAATGCCGTCAGATTTTGTTTCGAGTTTAAGTTCTGCTCCACAAGATAGTTCATTGCGTATGTCGTATTTTGTTATGGAAACATGTTGAGCTTCTCGGATTTGATCTTTGATGTTGGTTATGATTTGCGAACATAGAAGACGAATGGAGTTCGCATAACCCTTTCGACTGAGTGCATCGGCCACCACATTTGCCTTGCCAGGATGATACCGAATTTCACAGTCGTAGTCATTAAGAAGTTCGACCCATCTTCGTTGTCCCATATTTAACTCCTTTTTGATTAAAGATATGCTGGAGGGTCTTGTGGTCAGTGTAAATTTCACACTTGGTACCATAGAGGTAATGTCTCAATATCTTAAGAGCGAACACAACGGCTCCAAGTTCTAGGTCGTGGGTAGTATAGTTCTTCTCATGCACTTTGAGTTGCCTAGAAGCATAGGCTATCACTTTTCCCCTTTGCATTAATACACAGCCTAGTCCTTGCCCTGACGCGTCGCAATATACTACAAAGTCATCGCAACCTTCGGGGAGTGTGAGGATAGGTGCGTCACAAAGCTTTTGCTTAAGGGTTTGGAAGGCTTCTTCTTGTTTAGGTTCCCATATGAAGGTTTTTCCTTTATGTGTCAAAGCCGTGAGTGGTACAGCGATACGAGAGAAATTTGATATGAAACGGCGATAGTAACCAGCCAAACCAAGGAAAGATCTTACTTCGGTTGGTGTACGTGGCGCTTGCCATTCTTGCACTGCTTTGATCTTTGAGGGGTCGACATGTATTCCCTTGTCATTGACGACATGTCCAAGGAATTGTACTTCTTTTAACCAGAATTCGCATTTGGAGAACTTAGCGTAGAGCTTTTCGGTTCTTAAGAGCGTGAGGATGAGTCGAAGGTGTCGTTCATGATCAGTCTTAGACTTTGAGTAAATGAGAATATCGTCGATGAAGACTATAACGAAGCGATCGAGATAGGGTTTGCAAACTCTGTTCATTAGATCCGTGAAGACGGCTGGAGCGTTGGTTAGAACAAAGGGCATGACCATGAATTCATAGTGACCATAACGAGTTCGGAAGGCGGTCTTTGGGACGTCTTCTTCATGTACTCTGAGTTGATGATAGCCGGAACGAAGGTCGATCTTTGAAAAACAAGTGGCACCCTGGAGTTGGTCTAGAAGATCATCGATACGAGGTAATGGATAGCGACTCTTGACCGTTAATTTGTTGAGTTCTCTGTAATCGATACACATGCGAAACGTTCCATCTTTCTTCTTCACAAACAGAACAGGTGCACCCCAAGGCGATGAGCTAGGACGTATGAATCCTTTGTCGGTCAATTCTTGTAATTGACTGGCTAGCTCTTGCATTTCGGATGGGGCTAACCTATAAGGAGATTTCGCGACGGGTGTAGCGCCCGGTATAAGATCAATGCGGAAGTCGACTTCTCTCTTGGGAGGAAGTCCTGAGATGTCGTCGGGGAAGACTTGCGGGAATTCTTTCACTACAGGTATGTCTTCGAGTTTCTTCTCCTTATTTCCTTTCTTGACAACGTGGGTTAGAAATGCTACATAATTCTTGCGGAGATATTTTCGGGCTTGAAGACAGGACATCAGTTTGAGTCCTTTCGAAGGGGTTTCTCCAAAGATTCGTAGAGTTTGACCGTCTGCAAGAGGAATGCGAATGAACTTTTCGCGGCATACCACTTCAGCATGATGTTGGCTGAGCCAGTCCATGCCGATTATAATATCAAAGCTTCCCAACTTCATAGGAATGAGGTCAACAGGAAAATCGTGATCATTTAGAGTAAGAGTACAGTTTCGGATAATGGAGTTTAATGAGACCAGTTTTCCGTCAGCAACTTCCACCGTTATGGATTCCATGAGTTTATCACGGGTTTGGTTGAGGATGGGTTCAAATTCTAAGGACACAAAACTCTTATCCGCGCCAGTATCAAATAACATGGATGTATAACTACCATTTATGAGAAACGTACCATTAACCACGTTGTTGTCGGCCCTTGCTTGGTTGGCGTTGATGTTAAAAGCTCTTCCTCTAGCAGGTGGAGGTGCTTGGTTAGCTTAATTCACCGGATTCGCTTGAGCTTGAGCATGTATCATGTTCACCAAACATGGGCAAGTGTTTCTAAAGTGGTTTGGGTCTCCACAATTGTAGCAAGTCCGCATGGGTTGCATCATGGGGTAGTTGGGTTGGTAGTAGGTTTGGGCCGTATGTTGTGTAGGTGGTAGTAGTAGGGATTGTTGGGCTTGACCCACTATTTGATGGTGGGTTTGGGTTGTGGGTTGGTTGCGGTTCATTCGATGTAGTGAGCGGCAGGTTTAGATGGTGTGACCTGCACAGCCACAGCCGGTGCAATATTGACAGGGGTGTTCGGGGGAGTGATGGTATTGACAATGGGTGCATTTTGGGTAAGGGCCAGAGTATTGCCTTTTGTATGGTGCGGGTGAAGGGGCAACTTGAGTGATGGGTGCAGCAGAGATAGGGAAATTGGTTTAGGTGACAGCAAAATTTCTGGTATTTCGTTTCCTCTTGTTAGAAAATTTTGAGGAGGAGGTGGAATGGTTTGAGGTTTGGCTCTCGACGGGGGCTTTCTTTTTCTCTTCCTTGAATTTACCGTTTCTGATGCGGTTCTCGGTAAGTTCGGTGGCTAATTCCATAGCAGCTTCGAGGGTTGCAGGCGAAGTGCTGAGGACTGAGTCTTGAATCTTCGAGGGGAGGCCTCGAATATAGTGTTCAACCAAGCGGTATACTGGGGTGAACAAGTTAGGAACCATCTGGTTCAGCTCAAGAAATCTTTTGTTGTAGGAAGTATGGTCCCCTTCCTTTTGCTTCAGCGAGTGGAATTCGTCTTCCAACTTCTTGAGTTCGCTTCTTGGGCAGAAGCGTTTTGTCATCATTTCCCTTAACTCTTCCAGGTTAAGGCCATAGCGTCTTCAACTCCTCTCTTACCCTTCTCGGTGTTCCACCAGGTCAGGGCTACCCCAAATAATCTCCCGGTTGCGTAACGTACCTTGCGATCCTCGGGACAATCGCAATTTAGGAAGGTGTTTTCCATTTCCTCAAACCAGTGGAGGAGAGCGGTGACACCTTCGGTCCCTTCATACTTTGGGGGATCGCAAGACTTGAAGTGCTTGTAGGAGCACTTCTTGGAGGGAGGGTTGTCGATGTTTTGATCCTCTTGATTGGGTGGGTTGACAGGATTCGCGGTGAGAGCTTGCTGGACTTGAATTACAATATCAGGAAGCATCGCGGCCATTTGTTTTGCAATTTGAGTGGCCAAGCGTTCGTTTGACCTTCTTGACTTTCGTCCTCCACGTAGCTGCCTAGGCGACATCTACAGGAACATACATAGGAAGATTGTGAGTTTAAGAAGTGTTTAGGTGTCATGTGTCGTTAAAAGTAATAAAATAACATAATCATCAATAATGCAACTACATCCATAGGATGTCTTGGGTTTGCTCATGTTTGGGCCTCCAATGTCCCCCATACCATCGCCAGTATAGTCATGTAGGCCCCCATGACTATTGGCTTAGTAGGATTCACATTGGTATTGGCGGTTTAACACTCGCATCACCCGAATGAAAACCACGAAATATGTTTACGAGATGTATGGTCGGAGGGTGTCCAGGTATAGACACAATGACAACTCAAAGTGGGGTTAGTTCACACAACGGTTGGTATAGCATGCTTTGGCCTAATAGGTCCTTCGTACTCTCATCGTTAGTCCCTAGGTAGGCAAACTGGTCCTTTATTTTGGATTTATACGAATGCCAAGCCTAGACAAGACGTTCCGACTACGGTACTCGTAGCCTTCTAGTTACTACATGCCCGTCATGAGAACTCACTTTGATGTGATTTGAAAACACAAAAATCGTTGTAAAAATCGTATAAATTGTGAGGTGTGTGCTCCCATGGATATGATATGTTATGAGAATATGATTTATGATAGGCATTGTATAATAATATGTACTTATGAACATGCTTGCATAACATTGAATGTAACAATAAACATCAAGCATATAAACATCATGAATTTTGCATGTAACACACAAACAATTTAAAAATTTTGATCAACTATAGTATAGGCTCTAAGGCTCTAATAACCTATCCTATATCCCTATAGTCATGGCTCTGATACCAATCTGTCACACCCCGACCCGCAGCGGAATAAGAGTCGGGGCATAATTGGGTTATCACCAAAGCTCATGATGTTTACTAATATGTTTCATATTTATTAAATTCAAATTACATCTCAAAGTTCCAAGTCAAATTCATACAATACAAGGAAAGGAAAAATTAACTAAAACAATCCAAAATCTAAACTGGTTTATTCTTCTAGGCCGCCCTATATGTTTCTTGCTTCAACTTGATCACCTGTATCATGTGTAAAAATGGGGAATTTTGGGTCAACAAAAGTTGGCGAGTGAACCTTGTTAAAAACATTTGTTATTGATTCATTATTGTAATTAATATAGGAAAATTGTGCAATAATCATATATGAACAAATGTATGTAAACATAATGATCACAAACCACCTTGCTTAAGTATATAATGAGAATGACAATGTATATGTTGGCAACGTCCCGTTCACGCTCATAGGTAATGGGAAACGGACGGCCTATGCTAATGTATATGAGATCAAGGCTCAATCAAACGGAGCCGATCTTATGTTGGCAACGCCTGGTTCACGCTCATAGGTAATGGGGAACAGCTCACGCTCATAGGTAATGGGGAGCGGCGGCCTATGAAATGTATGTACTGGAAATGATAAATTAAATCTAAACATCAACCACACAACAACTGATACATATTGGATACACATTTGATCATGAACATGATGTATGCACAAGTGTTTAATTATAATAAATAAATAGCGACACATGATACACCCCAAAATGTGGTTAAAACGGAGAATTGGTAGAGATTCACTCACATTGGGTGCGTTCGGTGGATGATGTTGATTGCGCACGAATTTAGAGGATTGATCGACGAGGAATAACTAACCTAGTTAATAACGAAAAAGTACGGTAAGTAAGTGGATTTTATTAACAATTTTAATAGGATCTTTGGATATATTTTTATGAATTTAAGGTTATTTTCTAACTTTAAAAACGTTATTTTTAAGTATTTTTAATTGATTTTAAATTAAATAAATAAATAAAAATAATAAAAAAATGTTGACCGTTGACCGTTGACCGGTCCGGTCGCTTATGTATGTGCGCTGGGTGAGACTCGAACCCGTGACCTCCCGTACGCGTGCACGCAGCTCTACCAACTGAGCTACGTGTCTAACCCGAAATATTTCTGTTTTTAATTATACTTATGTACTATTTAACTTAATCCGAAAATCATTTATTTTTAAAAAGGATTTTAATTGCATTGAACCGGTGCCGTTAACCAGTCTCGAACCCGGGACGTGCGAGTTAGTGTTGCAACACAGTCCACCGCACACACAGTCCAGCGATGGACTGTGTGCAACACTAACTCGCACGTCCCAGGTTCGAGACTGGTTAACGGCACCGGTTCAATGCAATTAAAATCATTTTTAAAAATAAATGAATTTCGGATTAAGTTAAATAGTATATAAATAACAAACACAATAGAAAGAAATTACACAAACTTTATTAAAGCACCAAAACAAACGGGTTACATCAAACATTTGAAGAACCGGTGCCGGAACCTTCTCCGTCTCATTTTTTTGCCTTCGTCACTGGGCAATGCCGCTCAGTGTGTTTCTTAAGGGTTGAGTTGGCTGCGGCCTTCATAAATTTTCCGCAAGCTTTGCATCTAGCCATCTCGTGGCTGTCGGACATTAAACAGAGATCAAAATTCTTCCATATAGCTGGGTTTCTTTTCGTCTCTAAGACAGTAACAACTTCTTCGTTTCATGCCATAGGTATTTTGCAAGATTTTTGAGAAGATGATTGAGTTTGTAAGTTGATGATGGTGAGTTTGTAAGTTGATGATGGTGAGTGTTAAGTTTTGAAATGGTAAGTAGGGAGGGGTTTATATAAAAAAAACCGATTTCGACTACCAGGAACCGGTTCCCAACGGTAACATTTTTTATCAGGAACCGGTTCTACGGTAACATTTTTCAGGAACCGGTTCTAACGGTAACATTTTTATCAGGAACCGGTTCTGAACAGTAAAAGTCAGATTTTTCGACTGTCAGGAACCGGTTCTGAATAGTAAAAAGTCAGGGTTTTACTGTCAGGAACCGGTTCTGAACAGTAAAAGTCAGATTTTTCGACTGTCATGAACCGGTTCTGAACAGTAAAAAGTCGGGTTTTACTGTCAGGAACCGGTTCTGAACAGTAAAAAGTCGGGTTTTACTGTCAGGAACCGGTTCCACACCATACCCCGGTTCCACACCATACCCGGTTTCATAATACCCGTACCCGGTTCTACACGGTTCCATATTCTTGGGTGTGAACCCGGGTAGGAACTGGACCCGGTTCCACACCATAACCGGTTCCAATGACATCCAAGCAGAACCGGTTCCGGGTTGGAACCGGTTCCGGGTAATAATAAAACCCGATTATGCCCATCTCTAGTGTGTCTAACCTGGTTAATATTCCGGTTTTTATTATACTTAACACCTTACTGAGTTAACCCGGTTCGGTTTCTAAAAAAAACATTTTTATTTCAGAGGTTAAGGTTGTGATAGGATTCGAATTCGCGTCGTGTATGTAATTGTTTGCACACAGTCCACCGCTGGACTGTGTGTCTAACCCGTTCAAAATACTAATTTTAATTAATCTTATAACATAACCAACTTCGTCTTCTTCGCTCAAGAACACAGATAATGGTATTTCAATTGTTTCATTGTCTAATTCGATTAACAAGCATTATAAGTAATTGAAAGGTAATGAACGGAGAGAGTTTGGGGAAAAGATGTACCGATCAGTGTCTTTCACAGAACTCCGGCAAAGATTCGTCGGCTCTGTTTTGTGGACTTCGGCTGCTAGAATCAATTAACAGTTTGGATGGGTTAGATATGAAATTGAACTACTGAGCAACGATTATCAGTAGGTTTAATTGATCATACCGGCTCACGGCGTGATTCTGAAAATTTCAGAAGTTTTCCGGTGAAAGCAGAAATTCCGACAACGTCGTCTGGGATTGATTCTGGATGGTGGATTTACGTTAGTAATGGTCTAACAATGGAATGAAACAGAGAGAGTCGAGGTATTTACCGTGTTGATGTGAGTCTCGGTTTTCCGGCGAAAGTCCGTTGATGGCAGAAAAATTCCGGCGAGTGAAAATGCGTCGAGATTTGGTGTGATTGTGAACAAAAGATTATCAGAGGCTAGAGTGTGTATTTATAGGGAAGAACATCAATGAATTGGGTCTGATTACCGTCTTTATTCGTCGGTCAATAATTCTCCGGCGGTTTTGACTGATGTCGCGGACTGGACATCGGTTATAACCGATGTAATAGTTATTATACACGTTAAGTCACAAGAAACTGACAGTAAAAGGCGAAATCGTCGGGATTTCCGACGACTGCGAATTGGGCGCGTCAGTTGACTGATTTGAAATCGAGATTTGATATTTGAATTAATTGTTTTGATATATTACTAAAGAACACAAGTGGCGGAGTGGTTTGGTGAATGAGAGTTAAGACTTTGGCTGACCCGGGTTCGAATCCCGGCAGCCTTGTTTTATTTTTAATTTTCTTATTTTCACTTTTTAACAATTTTTGTTTTTAAATCCTAATTTGTTTATTAATTATGTATCGTTTAAAATTAAAATAAGTCATAAATAACAACAAAAATTTAAAACTGATTGTTCGATTAATAAACTAAGCGGGTTTTGAAAACCCGTTTTTCGACGGATGTTACAGTTTCAATATGCTTTTAACAGTCATCCAATGACTGTTACCTGGATTTTGCTGGTATCTACTTGTCATGCTTAAGGCACATGATACGTCCGGTCTAGTGCATATCATTGCATACATGATGGATCCTATAGCAGACGCATATGGGACTCCTTTCATTCTCTCTTGCTCATCCTTTGAGCTTGGATATTGAGACGCATTCAATATCGTTCCCTTTTGAATAGGTACCAAACCTTTATTAGAGTTCTCCATCTTGAATCTTTTCAAGACTTTGTCAATGTATGCACTTTGGTTCAAACCTATCAAGCGCCTTGATCTATCCATATAGATCTTTATTCCCAAAATATAGGCGGCTTCACCAAGATCCTTAATGGAAAAACAACTTCCAAGCCAGGTTTTAACACCTTCCATGGTTGGAATATCATTTCCAAATAGTAAAATGTCATCGACATACAGTACTAGGAAAGTGATGATGCTCCCACTAGCCTTCTTATACACACAAGCTTCATCGGCGTTCTTGATGAATCCAAAATTCCTAATTTCTTCATCAAAACGATGATTCCAACTTCTAGATGCTTGTTTCAATCCATATATTGATTTCTTTAACTTGCATACTTTGTTAGGATGTTTTGAATCGACAAAACCTTCAGGCTGAACCATATAGACATCTTCATTAAGATATCCATTGAGGAAAGCCGTTTTGACATCCATTTGCCAAATCTCATAATCGTAATATGCAGCTATGGCAAATAATATCCTAATTGACTTTAGCATCGCCACGGGCAAGAAGGTCTCATCATAATCAACCCCTTGAGTATGAGTGAAACATTTTGCTACAAGTCTTGCTTTATAAGTATCCAAGTTACCATGCATATCAGTTTTCTTCTTGAAAACCCACTTACTTACAACTACTTTGGAGTTAAGACGTGGTACAACCAATTCTCATACTTGGTTATCATACATGGATTACTTCTCGACGTTCATTGCTTCAAGCCACTTGTCACAATCGGATTGTGACATTGCATCATGGTATGTGGTTGGTTCATCTGAATCTACCACGTAGCATCCATCCATGAAAAATCCATATCTTTCGGGTGGATGACAAATTCTACCAAATCTGCGAACGTTTTGTGTGTATTGATCAACCATTTGATCCTCTTCAACAACCTCTTGTTGAGTGCTAGTATCAACCAAACGTGTATCGGCTTGTGGTTCTTGATCCTCATCAAGTTCCACTGTTCTACTACTAGTTCCTTCCATAAGGAACTTAGCCTCCAAGAACTTACCCTTTCGAGCAACAAATACCTTTTGCTCTGTTGGATCGTAAAAGTATAGCCTATATCATCTTTAGGATATCCTACAAAGATACACTTAGTGGATCGTACTTCCAATTTGTTTGGGGTGTATTGCTTCACATAAGCTTCACAACCCCATACCTTCAAATATGATAATGATGGAGCCTTTCCATGCCATATTTCAAAAGGTGTCTTATCCACTTTCTTGGTTGGGGCCATATTCAGTATACGGGCCGCGGAGAGCAAAGCGTAACCCCAAAATGATAGAGGCAATGTGCTTCTAGCCATCATAGATCGAACCATATCCAATAGAGTTCGATTCCTCCTTCACCATTATGTTGTGGTGTTCCAGGTGGAGTAAGTTGTGAGATAATCCCACAACTCCTAAGATGATCTTGAAAAGCATCACTAAGGTATTCACCTCCTCTATCGGTACGAAGAACTTTGATTGTTTTCTTGAGTTGATTTTCTACTTCACTTTTGAAATCTTTGAACATTTCAAATGCTTCATCTTTGTGTCTTATCAAGTACACATAACCATAAAGACTATAGTCGTCGGTAAAACTAATGAAGTATCTTTCACCATTCCTAGTCATTGGCTTAAAAGGACCACATACATCCGAATGTATGATACCTAATAAGTCTTTTGCCCTTTCAAAGGTGCCACTGAAGGGGCCTTAGTCATTTTGCCTTGTAAACAAGATTCACATACATCAAATGAATCATTTCCATTTGTTTCCAAAAGACCATTCTTTCGAAGTGTTTGCATGCGATTTTTGTTTATATGTCCAAGGCGACAATGCCAAAGATAGGAATCACTCAAATCTAATTTGAGTTTCTTGGTGGTTGCTTGATACATTGAACTATCAAATGTATTATCATGAACCAATTCATAAATACCATTTGAAGGCATAGCTTTAAAGTAAAACATGTCATTCATCAAAACATAAATGTCATCGTTTACAAACTTTAAATTAAAACCATATTGTAGCAAGAGGGAAACTGAAATAATGTTCCTAGTCAAACTAGGAGCATACAAAACATTTTTCAAGATGATTTCCAAACCACTTGGAAGTTTCAAAACATAGTCTCCTCGGGCTTCAACTTGAACCTTTGCTCCATTGCCCATGAAGAGATTCATGTCTCCCTTCTTGTAATGTTTATTTCTTTTGAACCCCTGCAACAAATTGCAAATATGAGTTCCACACCCGGTATCCAATACCCATGTGTTTGAAGAAATAACATTAAGGTCAATATGTATCATAAAGATTGTACCTGAGGTTTGCCCCGCATCCCTCTTGTTTTTCAACTCCTTGAGATAGGTTGGACAATTTCTTTTCTAATGTCCTATCTCTCCAACTCAAATCATAGGTCAGTCGAAGCAACCTTTTGCTTCTTTTCCTTTGGTTTCATGGGTTCCGCTTTAACCTTTCCTTTTCGTTTCCCTTTGACGTGGCCCTTCCTTTTGGCAAAACTTGCCTTGGAGTCGGGGTAGGGCCTCTGCTTGTTGCCTCCCTCATTGATCGTTAGAACGGGTAAAGCCTTTTTACCCATGCCCTCCTCGGCAGTTTTGAGCATTGCATGAAGCTCACCAATGCTCTTGTCCCATCCGTTCATGTTATAATTCATGACAAAAGTCTCAAACTTCTTTGTTAAAGAGTTGAGGATCAAATCCGTATCCAACTCTTTAGAGACGGGACAATTAAGCCTTTCGAGGCGATCAATGTGGCTTTTCATCTTCAGGACATAAGATGAGACCGATTGGGTTTCCTCCATACGACATGCATGAAACGCCCGAACCGTTTCGAAGCGTTCTACCCTTGCTTGTTGAAGGAACATTTCCTTCAATTGGGTAATCATGTCGTACGCCCCATGATGTTCAAAATCCTTTTGAATCTCGGGAATCATAGTTCCCAACATGAGGCAAGAGGCTTGCATGGAGTCCTCGGTATACTTAACCCAATCGTTATAGGCCTCCTCATCTTCCACGTTAGGTTCATCGGGAATAGGATCGTCCAACACATAAGATATCTTTTCTTGCTTGAGAACGATTCTCAAGTTTCGATACCAATCCATGAAGTTGTTATGGTTGAGACGATCCCTTTCAAGGATGGTTCTTAGT
The DNA here is from genome assembly GCA_947069175.1 of Scalesia atractyloides. Classification (NCBI taxonomy): domain Eukaryota; kingdom Viridiplantae; phylum Streptophyta; class Magnoliopsida; order Asterales; family Asteraceae; genus Scalesia; species Scalesia atractyloides. The sequence continues at coordinate 25,500,093 of CAMTDV010000009.1, read as the reverse complement.
GATAGGTTACGGACGGTTTGGGTAATTGTGTTTGCATTGTTAGCGGCCATCTACAAAATTTTAACAAAGTTTAATTTTAGTATTTTCGATATTATTAAATTTTAATTATTAATACCTTTTTATGTCTCATAGACAATTAATAATTATAATCTAGAATCCAACGTTATATTTAAATATTGGTTAGGTGACCTTTATCCCATTATTTAAATTAACAAGGTAGTCAACGTTTGACAATTGCAACCCTTTGCAATTTCTAGCCATATGGGATCGGTTAAACATCTTAATGTTTAGTTGGCATGTTTAATCCCATCAACACCTTTGTGCGCCATGCTTCGGTGACCCTAAGCACATGGTTTCCAAATCAAATCGTCCTACTTACAGACACATGTAAGTGTACACATACAAGTGGTTAGGTGACCTTTATCCCACAAAGAATTCCCAAGTGATTCGAGTGTTGTATAAAAGGATGGTGTTTGACTTGTTTTATAAAAATGGATTTTATGTTTTCAAAAGTTCTAGTCTTAGAAAACTTTATGTACCATACATTTGCATGCATTCAAATTCATGGTACCTTAGTGAAAACCAATTTTCAAGGTTCTTTTAATAAAACCCATTTTATTATAAAATCATTAATTTTTAATAAAACCATTTTATTAACCACTTTAATGATTTTTAAAGAACCATTTTAAGCTTGTTATGAATTATAAGTTGTTAAGCATTCATATCCAAATATCATCTAAACAGCCATAAATAAAACAACCATACAAGCATAACAAACAAAATAGGTGCATAACCATAGCCAACTATTTTTGGCAACACTTGTTAGCCGAAACAAGTGTGCCAAAAAGGTCCTTCCTAAAGGGTGAATATTGACACAAGAAATGTGTCGTTGAACTCCCACTTGAACCCGCATCCAAATGCTTCAAGTATTACTTTTGTGTTGCGATTTCTTCACTTTCTTTGGGCTTCCAAATGGACTTTATATTCAGCTCCAAACTCCTTTGGGCCTAAAAAAATGTGTTTTGATTATTGGGCTAAAATCCTGTTAAGGACCATGAGGTTCTTTAGGCCCTAAATTGGCCAAAATCAAAACACATTTTTGTGTGCATCTTCTTTTACAATGAAGTGTACTAATACATTTTTCTAGTAAAATAAAATGTACCTAATCTATTTATTTACATACCAAATGAAAATAAATAAATTACAACTTTACAAATGGAAGAACAAAGATAATTAATTATTACAACCTATTGAAATAATTAAATAAATCACAACACAATCATTCAACATATTTAAACACAAGGTCATAGCTAGGTTATGAACACTAAAAATATATATCCACATATATATTTAAATTCAAGAGAAAAAATGGTTTCCCTTTTATATCCAAATTTTCGGCCAAGAGAAAAACCGAAAAGATGGGTTTTTGTCCAAACAAACAAATCATCCATATGACATAATTTTTCAAGATACCTTTATGCATGTTAGTAAAAGTGTCTTGAAAAACAAGGAATAACCGTGGCTAAAATTTCGTTCATGGGGTTTTAACCAAAACCAAAAACCCGAAATTTTAAATCATATGAAACATGCATTCATATAAGCGGCTCTGATACCACTGTTAGGTTTTTGAACATGTTTATCAAAGTTATTTTATCCATATAAAATAAAAAAAACTCAGCGGAATAATTATTTAAAACATGTTACTTACAAGATATAAAACCCATTTTATATGTAAAACCAAAAACCGGATTCATATATGAACATGCATGCTATCAAAACACAACCATAGGATGTTTCAAGAATACTACCTTTCAATAACAAGTAGATGAAAAGGATGATGCTTCTTCAATGAAATCTTCAAAGATGAAGACCTCAAGCTTGGATACCCCAATCTTCCAACAAACACCTTAGGTTTAGCTAGGATTTTGAACACTTGAATGAACTTGAAAAAACTCTTGGACTAACACTATGTTGGCCGAAAATTTTTTAGAGCAAAAAGAAGTCTTCACCTTCTATTTTGTTATACAAAATGTTATATCAAACATGAGAGAAGTTGCCACATTTTCAATACCCAATCATAAGTCCTCTAGAATGACAAAATGCATGGAATATGATTGGACCAAAATGGTTTCTTGGGAGGACCCAAAATTTCGGCCACTTATAAAAAAAATTCAAAATTTTATTTTATATAATGTCTTGTATTATTGCATAACTTTTATAAAATATAACATCATATGTTTACAAGACTTTATGCAACATCTCATGGCCTTTTATAATGTTATTTAACCCATTAAATAACAAAATAAAATATTCTCTCAAAATAGATTATCCATATAATTTATTGGTTCCTCAAGTGCAATTATTTAGAAAACCAATTTCTAAATATTCAAAGTGTTAATATTTATTTGTTTGATCATATCACAAATAAATATTATAGGTGTTTGTCTAGCTTGTTATTGGGTATAACCCGACTTGGATCATAACGTACTAGCCACATCAACTTAATATGTGTCTTGGGCATACTGATTCCAACACTACAGACAGAGATTGCAGAATTAAAGAAAATTCAAGCTTTGAACGATCGAAGAATCATCAGATTACAGAAGGTGTTATCTAACAATCTGAATATTGATTTTATTGCTGAATACGATCGTCTGGATCGTCAAGAAGCCAAGGAACGTGCTGAGAAAGAATTGGCCGAGAGTGGTAAAGGAAAGCAGGTTGAGGGTGAAGCCCCTAAATCTTCTGCTGAAAAATCTTCTGATGTTCCTGAGAAGCCAATTGAGGATATTTCGAAAGCTTCTGAGTCGGATATCCAAAAGGTTGATGAATCTGTCAAGCCTTCTGATCCTATCATTGTTACTGAAGAAAAAGACAATGATGAAGCCGAAAAGGAAGATAAGAATGAAGATGAAGAGGAAGAAGGCTATGAGGATTGGAATGTTGGGGATGATGACGATGATTTATCAAGGAGATGATGATTTTGATCAGGGTGGTACAGGTTTAAAGATCAATGAAGCTAAAGTATCTGATGAGTTTGATTTTTCTGACCTCATGGATGATGAATCGAATTGAATGGAAGATAAAAGCCAGGGGAGTCAGGGGAGAAAGGTCCGTCAGATGATATTGATTTGTTAGATGTTAATCGATCTGCGAAGCCTGTGACTGCAGTACCTACGAAGCCTTTGATGTTAATGTTGAAACACAATGTTGAAGAAGGTGAGTTTGTACATAGTTACTCAAAGGAAGATCTTGCGAGGTTGGTTGAGGTTGAAGTTGAGAACTTAGAGTTTGATTTTGAAGAAGTCTTAAATGTCAACACATTTGAACCTAAAGAGTTTCAGTACGAAAGAATGTTTGAAGCCGATGAGTATAATCGAGTGATTGTGGAAGATTGTCCTCAGATGATGAATCAAATCAGAAACCTATGTATGTTGGTAAGAATTCAGAAAGTTTTCCTACTTTTGAAGAAATGTACAAACAGCTTAATGAAGATATGATCAAGGATAAGATTGCTGAAGCAGTACGAGAAGGAAAAATCCCTAAACCGATGACCAAAGAAGAGATAGCTGAAGCGAGAAAGTCCTGGTTCAAGGAGATGTCTCGTGAACGTAAGTTTCGACGTCCACTAGCATTCTTCACCATAGATAAAGATGTTTCTTTGGGGGATATACTTAGTTGGTGTTGGTTTAAAGAGCTCAACGTATATGCAATCAAAAGGGAATTTGGAGTGCAATACTTCAAATATCTTGCTGATTTAAAGACATTGCCGTATTGGGATATGGAAGAGCTAGTACAAACAGTGAATGTTACTTATCATATGAAGACAGTTGATCAGTTGTTGTGGAAGATGATTAAGTATGAAGCTGATAAAGGTTGGAATCAATGGAAACCATTTATTCTAAGACGAAGAGTTAAGATCAATAAGGTTACAGGGGAAAATGACATAACGTTAATTATGAAACGTCCTAGAGCCATGAGGAATATGCCACTTATGCCGATCGAATAGAATTTCTATCCTTTATTCAAGTGGTGGCAGATAGATCCAGCTACTTGTGAAGAAGTGATTGTGTTAAAGTTTGAAGATCACTTGGATATTGCTAAAGAACGAGTTGAAGTAATGGGTCATCAGGGTATGAGAGGTTTGTGGAGGACGATAAGGATTCTAGATCCTATGTGGTTGGTTAACTGCTCGAGAGAAGATATAAAATGCCTTTTCTATAGCAAGATTGTTTTTGAAGAAAGAGAAAAGGTACAGGCGATGCAGTATCAGAAAGTTGTTAACGTTTATTATGCACGCGAAGTAAATTCTAGTAAAATGTGGCAAACGAAGTGGAGGGATCTGGAGAGAGTTGAATTTCTTAAAGAAGAAACCAGAAGTGAGGCGATCAAAGAAAGAATGGAAAAAGCGGTAAGGAAAAGTTCGCTAAGAATGGCTAACTTTAAAAGACCACCGCCAACTGATCAGACGCCGGATCCGAAACAAGAACGACGAAGGAAGCCGTACAAGAACTTCTTCGGTCGTGTGCGTTAACGTTTATATGAAGACAGAGTTTTTGAAGACTGATAAAAGACGAAGACGATATCCAATGGGGAGTCTGTTGGTGCATAATGTCTATGTCTTAGTCTATTATCAAGTTTGTATTGTATAGAGCTGGATAGGCTAGGTAGTGAAGTATTTATAATATGTCTTAGCCAAGTTCACTCCAGGTTCACATGTTCAGGCATGTTCGGCCGAACTTGCATAGGCAAGTTCGGGCGAACTTGCACCTCCTTGGGCCGAACTTGTTGATCTATAAATACCTAGCTTAGATCTCTTATTTGTAACTTTGGCATTTTAGAGGCGAACCTATGTCAGTCTGTAATCAGAACGTTTGATCTATAAAACTGACGTTTAATGATTAATTCTTGCCTATTAGTAAACACGACGTAATATTTCCGCTATTATGGACGTTAGATATCAAATTTAGGTTCCTAAGCATCGAGGATCGGTCCTACATTGACAATGCTTCGTCCCACTATCTAGTGAACGAAACACATGTCGGTTTTGGTCCGTTTTAGTGTAAAAATCAAGTTTAAAACAGTTTTCCTAGGATGTAATACTTGATGAGTTTAAAATTCAAGATTTCTAACTTGGGAAGCCAAAGCTAAGCCCAATATACTCGTTTAAGTGTGAATCCCGGGTAAAAAGCAGAAAGTTTTATGAAAAAGATGGAGGTTTTCGTAAAAAGAATAGTTTGGATGAAATCGGAGGTAATCTCGAGTAAATCGTTGTGGTTTGTATGAAAATAGTTATTACTTACTTGGAAATCAGAGAAGTGAGGAAAGGTGTTTGGCAACAATTGGTACGAGTTGGCATCTTCGTACGAAGTGGCCAGTTCGTACGAAGTGGTCATTAGTACGAGTTGGTCAGTTTTGCGCGATTCGTTTCGGGTTCGCGTGTCGACTGTTCGTTTGGTGTTTTCGTTTGTATTAATTAGGTACTTTAAGCGTTTTAGCGAGACATGAACCGTTGCGTCGCATGTTAGTGCGATAAGTCGAGTTAAGCGAGCGAGCGAGCGTTTAAGTGAGTAATAAACACATATAACACATAAACACATATAATATCATAAAAAACCGCGTTGAGTTTGTGTTGTGAGGCGCGTTTGAGTATTAAGCATCTAAATGCAGTAATTAAGCGTAATGAAAATGCATTTAGAATATCGTTAACCCTTTTCCATATAGAATCTCAGAGTACAAGGCGGTTACATAATGAGATAAACGGTAAAGCAGAAAAAAACCAAAACGCCGGGTTGTTACAGTATTGTCGTGGCCTTTGACTGTGTAATTGACTGGTGGAGCACGCCCTTGTGCAAGTTCCGTGAAAACAGAAGATCTCTCTAACACATTAATGTTGTTATGTGAACCGAGCATACCAAAAAATGCATGCCATATCCAGAGATCGTATGAAGCAACCGCCTCCAAAATAATAGTAGGTTCACAAATGTGGCTAGAGTACATACCTTTCCAGATTGTGGGACAATTTTTCCACTTCCAATGCATGTAGTCGATGCTTCCGAGCATTCTGGGGAATCCTCGATTGTCCACAACAGCAAGTAATCAGGTAATATCATTGGTGTTTGGTAACCGTAGATATTCAGCTGAAAAAATACTTACTATCGTCTCACAGAAATTTTTAAGACTCCCCATTGCAGTGCTTTCACCGATACGTATGTATTCATCCATAAAATCAGCACTAACCCCATAGGCCAACATTCTAAGTGTCGCCGTTATCTTTTGTATAGAAGATAAACCGAGTCTTCCGATATTATCTCTTCTTTGGACGAAGTATGGCTCGTTAGCCACTACCTCATTTAGAATACGGAGAAATAGAGGACGACTCATCCGAAAACTTCGTCGAAATAGATTCGAGGGATATACCGGCTTTTCTGCAAAATAATCACGATATAAACGCTCATGTCCCTGAATATGATTGCGTCGAATAAATTTACGACGTTTGCGAGTACATTGTTCTTCGAATCCTCATCAAGATCAGCGATCTTGTTCTTCGACATCCTCATCAAGATCATCATCGCTATCATCATCCGAAGATAGGTATCTAAACAAGTTGCGAAAGAATGTACGAACCATTTGATCAAACATGCAATTAACTCAACCTGTCATCTTACATGTTATAAGTCAAAAACTGATATAAACGCCAAAAACTGCCGGTTTTTCAGCGAAAACATCAAAAAAGGCAGCGTTCTGCGTCGTTTTTCAGCACTGCATGCAGCAGTGTTTCTGCAGGTTTTTGAATTGGTTATTACCGGTTTTTGGGCCGGTTTTTCAGCAAAAAATGACAAAAAAGGCGTGTTTATTTCAGCAAAAAACGCTACAAAAGTGCTGGTTTTTCAGCAATAAAACGCCAAAAAACTGCATGTTTTTTCAACATAAAAACCTTTAGAAAACTACATGTTTTTTCAGTGAAAAACGTCAAAAATAGGCAGATTTTAGTAGTGTTTCTCAGCACTGCAGGCTGTAACATTGCTACAGGTTTTTGGACCAGTTTTCAGCAAAAAAATGACAAAAACCTGCAAGTTTTTTTCCAGCAAAAAGCGCTAAAAAGTGCAAGTATTTCAACAATAAAACGCCACAAAACTGCCTGTTTTTTAAGCATAAAAACCTTAAAAAACTGCAGCGTTTTTCGGCACTGTAGGCTGCAGCGTTTTTGCAAGTTTCTGGCCGGTTTTTTGGACGGTTATTAATAACCAGTTATTAAACCAAACTGAACTGGTTTGCATCAGTTTTTTAAGAACCAATTTTGGTTCTCGTATGGCTTATTAAATGATTTTATATTCAAACTGATTAGCTGCAAATCTTGTTTAAAGAGACGATATTTGGATATAGCCTTCTAGCCTTATATTCTTTAGTACTCTTGGTATTAAAGTCCTACATAGCTTCATATGCTAAACCACTCTTGGTCAAATGTTTTTATGTTAAAGAATTTCATCAAGTGGGATGCAATCAAATCATACACTTTATACTTACAGCTACTTTTCCCAGCATTCACATCACAAACTCTACAATCTTTGTATACACAAACATAAAACAGAGGAAGAATCATACCTGCTTGTTTAGTTCTTCAGCAACCCTTCAAAATCCAAAACCTGAGTTTTATACACTTCTGAATTAAGACTAAAAACTCAAAATCCAAAAAAGATTGAATAAAAAGAAGCTTACAAAAAGCATTGGGATGGAGATTTGAAGGATGAATCTCTGATAGCAAAATCATTTTCATATTGGAACCCTACTTTCCAACCGAAGCCGTATCATCGCCAATGTTTATAAATCGGAAGTGTTTTCAAATAGAAACCCTCAAATCCGAACCTTGCAAGTGCAGTAGTTTTGTTGAATTGGTTGCTGGTAATCGATGTGTAGGAGAAGAGGGACGAGAGAAGATGAAATGAGATATGGTTGATGGAAATAGAGAACTATAGTAGCTTTTTATGTATAAAGAATTACTGTAGGTTTTTTTTTTAATATTTAAGGTTAGGGTATATATAGTGGACAGGTTGGAGTGGGTTTTTAGAAATTTTTTTATATTTTGAAGATAAGGGTAACTTTGATGGACTGGATGATAATGCTCTAATGCCATTTTTCTTAAAACTTCTTTAATGCATTATGTACAACTCTCTAAAGCACATGAATATCAAAATTCATTACCTTTCCAACATACCCTTTTGGGCAGCCAATATTTAACACTAAATCACATTTTAAAATTCAAACCCTCCTCAGCTCTTCCGTCTCTTTCTCTCTCTCAAATTTCATCCATCTCTGGTGAACTTATATATGTGTACTTATAATGAGTGTTTGATCTAGAAATTGATCGGAAGGAAGCTCCAGTAAATAGTGATCTGCTATATATGTGTAGAACAAATCACAAAGTTTATAGAGGTTCTTTAAAGTTTGTAGGTAACTATGCATTTCAAACCACTCAAGAAATTGTGGTTTTTTAGTTCTGGATTCTAGATCTGTCATCTTTGCTTACATAAACACATAATGTCTGGGTTTTTCTCTGTTTTTGAGTTCTTGCCCTAATTTTACAAATATAATCAACCTTATGGTCAGAAACTAACCTCTACTTGTGTTCATAGAAGATTGGAGTATCCTCCCCTGCAAATTACAGGTTCATATAATGTTTATTTATATGTTTTTTTGTTTATTTCAGGCTAAAAGATTTATTTGCAATTTGTTTTACTTTTACCCATTTCCCTTCGTACCCAATTTAGTGGTATTAATTTCATTTGTTACATCTTGGAATTGGGACTCACATGCATATTTAATCCATGTTATATTATAAGTTTCAGCAATTCTACATGCTTTCCTGAAAATTCAAGATTTGAGCACTCCATATTTGTGTTATGTGCTAATTAAGGTTTGTTTTCTTCAATTTGTGACATGGGTGGTAGCTGGCTTTAAAGTTTATGTGGGTTTTTGGGGGAGGCAAATTGGGCACATCAGTTCCAATGCACGTCTAAACACCCATATTCAGTCAAAATCAGTTTTTACAATACTTGGCTAATTATGCAACTTACTTTGCAGTTTCAATATCCAAAATACACCAATCCTAATTTCAGGATTATCGAAGAAGCATGTTTAAAGCTTCAACTAATCAACCAAAGATCAGACTTCTCCTTGCATTATTCACAGGAGGATATAAACTGTATTTTCCTATATTTGTACTCTTTATTTATTAATTTTTTTTACATTTTAATAGAATTAATTTGCATTTGCAATGTTCTGACTATATGTGGACAGGCAAATTTGGTGGCAATTTCAAATACAGTTTTGAAAACCCATATGCACCAATTTGCCCATGGTTAGCTCAAGGAAAGATGTGGGATGAAGTGAGTTTCACATTTTTCATCATCGCTACTTGTTTATCATTAGTATATACATATATAGCTATACATGTAGCTATAAGTTGAGCGACATAGCTGTGGATTGTGTTAGAAAAACTACTGCTGATTAAAAGACAGAATACGAAACAAGTATGAACTGCAGAAACAGAAATAAACAGTTAACATGAACTGGGCTTGTGTTTGACACAATTCCCTTAAACAGATTCGCCGTCTGTTCCCAGGGTACGCGGTTCGAAACAGCAACCGAGTACTGCCGGACTTGAAACACTTGCCTGAAAGTAAACAGGAAGAGGCTGTAGCAGAGATTGAGAGAGAAGAGAAGAGATGGTTGTGGTGTGTCGAAACTGGTTGTCTACATTGGGTTTTATAGCCACAGATCATAACTGATTCTGGCCTCATCACTGCAGTCAATCATAACCGAAACGAATTAAAACTATTCAGTTTCGAAACTGATGACAATCATAACCAAAACCAATGATATTCTCATTAATAATTTCGGTTTAAAAAAACCCATTAGAATTCAACCGTTACTGTCTTGGGTGAAGAGTGCAAAAAAGGCACACGCGGGCCCCGGGTTTTTGGAACTGCATTCGTGTCCGCAGGACGTGCGGGCGCACACGAGTTCGACTAAATTCCGGTTCCAATTTTGCACCCCCCCCCCGTGCGCACACGCGTAGGACTTTTGGTAAAACATGTTCAAAGTTATGTTAACTAGGAAATGTTTTACCTTATAAATAACAATTTCTTTTGTTCTCACACCTATGTGGGACAAGGTGGTTTTACCAATTTGAGACTTCATTCACACACCTAAATTTCCAACAACCCCCACATGAATGGAGGTCGATCTCAGAAACTACATATTTCCCATTATATTTCAGCAGTTGAGTTTTGCATACGACATGTAGGTGTTACCCTTTGAACCTTCGCTCATGAAGCGCACTTAGCCCACTGGCGCTGAGTAGACGTTGATGTCTTTGAACTCGTCTGCCGTTTGTGTGGACGACAATACACTTCACACAAGACTCTCCCTGACAAAGTCAAGTCCTCATAGTTATGTTCGTTATGGTCATGAACATGAGCCTGGTTCTACGAGAGCCATTAAGTATTGTGCCCCAACAATACCCTTCGAAGCGACCCCACTTCTCTCTCACATAGGTGATTCACTATGTATGATTACTTTAGTCGAATCATTAAAAGCCATAGGTTTAGCCTCACACTTGTCACTTTTAGGAATGGACTAGGAAGTTTACTAAGCTTTTACAGTACACTCCCTTACATATATACGTAGGGTTATCCCCCCATATGACCTTACTAATTCATACAATTAGGTTTTCCTATTGAACTCAGCTCGTGGGATCTCCAGTCTACTGAGTTAGGTTTCCATCATATGAACTTATATTTTCAAGGGCTTCAGTCTCATTCCCATGGACGACTTCTATACTAACTCTCTACTTAGGCCTTTTGTTAGCGGATCCGCGATATTATCCTTTGACCTTACGTAGTCAACAGTGATAATTCCTGTAGAGATTAGTTGTCGTATCGTGTTATGTCTACGTCTGATATGTCTATTCCTACCATTATACATTGTGCTACGAGCTCTGCTAAGTGCCGATTGGCTATCACAATGTATACAAATGGCCGATGCCGGCTTAGGCCATCTTGGTATATCCTCAACAAATTGACGTAGCCACTCTGCCTCTTCACCTTCTTTATCTAAAGCGATGAACTCTGATTCCATCGTGGATCTAGCAATAACCGTTTGTTTTGACGATTTCCACGATATAGCAGCACCTCCAAGTGTGAATACATACCCACTTGTTGCTCTGGAATCATTCGTGTCAGATATCAATTTGCATCGCAGTGTCCTTCTATAACTGCAGGATATCTTTCATAATGCAACCCGTATTCCCGAGTATATCTTAAGTAGTGAAGCAACCGAGTGATACAGTTCCAATGCATTGAACTTGGGTTGCTCGTGTATCTACTTAGTTTGCTCACAGCATATGCTATGTCGGGTCTAGTACAACTCATGAGATACATCAAGCTACCAATAATTCTTGAGTATTCCAACTGGTTTACAGGTTCACCTCTATTCTTGGCTAGATGTTGACTCGTGTCAAGTGGAGTTCTAGCTTCATTAGAGTCATTTGCATTGAACTTCTCAAGAATTTTGTCCACAGAGTGGGATTGACTTAAAACAAGTCCACTTTGGGTTCGTGTGATTTTGACCGCTAAAATCACATCCGCAAGACCCATGTCTTTCATGTCAAATCTTGCCTTCAGCATGTTCTTTGTAGATTTTATGATTTTGTCATCACTACCAGCAATGAGCATATCATCTACATATAGACACAAAATGACATATCTATCATATGTGTCCTTCACATACACACACTTGTCACATTCATTGATTTTGAACCCAACATCAAGCATGACATGATCAAACTTTTGGTGCCATTGTTTTGGAGCTTATTTCAACCCATACAAGGATTTTACAAGCTTACACACTTTATTTTCTTGCCCAATAGCTGTAAAGCCTTTGGGTTGCTCCATATAGATTTCTTCCTCTAGATTTCCATTCAGGAAAGCTGTTTTCACATCCATTTGGTGAACTTCCAAATTTCTAATGGCGGAAATGGCAAGCACCAACCTGATGGATGTTATTCGCATAACTGGCGAATATGTATCAAAGTAATCTAAACCTTCTTGTTGCTTATATCCTTTGATAACCAACCTTGCCTTGTACTTATCGATGGTTCCATCTGGCTTCATCTTCTTCTTGAAGATCCATCGATATCCTAGGGGTTTACATCCTTGAGGAAGATCCACTAGTTCCCAAGTATGGTTTTGTAAGATAGAGTCTATCTCACTTTTGATTGCCTCCCTCCACTGAGGTCCTTCTGAGGAATGCACCGCTTGTTGGTACGTTTGAGGTTCATCTTCTACCATATAGGTAAGAAACTCAGGGCCAAAGGTATTTCAGTCCTTTGCCGTTTACTTTTCCTTATTTCAACGTCCTCAGTCATAGATTGTTCTCGAGGTTCATCGTTTTCAACCTCACGCTCAGGAACACTTTCCTCAACCGGTCTAGAAGAACTCGGTTCACTTTTATCTAAGCGAGAGAACACATGTTCAAACCATGATGCATCTTTAGATTCCATTATGGTGCATTTGCATATTCCAGGGTTCTTAGAATCATGCACAAGAAAACGATAAGGACCATAAGGACGAGTATATCCAATAAATACACAATCCACTGTTTTGGGTCCAATTAGTAGCCGCTTTGGTGGTGTGACCACCACCTTAGCTAGGCACCCCCACACATTCAAGTATTTATATGGTGGTTTCTTGCCCGTCCACAATTCGTACGGCGATACATCCTTTTGGGTATCATGTTCAACACATAATTTGCCGATAAGATTGCTTCCCCCCACATGTTTTGGTTTACACCAGAACTTATCATCATGGCATTCATCATTTCTTTCAATGTGCGATTTTTTCGTTCCGCTATGCCATTTGATTGAGGGGAGTAAGGAGCCGTGAATTCATGTATGATTCCATTTTTTGCACACACATCAATGAAAGGTGAAACATATTCACCTCCTCGGTCGCTCCTTACGAATTTGATTTTCCGATTTAGTTGATTCTCAACTTCGGCTTTGAACAAGATGAACTTGTCAATCGCCTCGTCCTTACGCTTAAGTAAGTACACGTAGCAATACCTTGTACTATCATCAATAAACGTGATGAAGTACTTGTTCCCACCACAAGTAGGAATTTGATCACATACATCAGTATGGATCATCTCGAGGGGTTCGGTGATTCGTTCGACCTTTTTGAATGACGTTTTCGTTTGTTTTGCTTCTACGCATGTTTCACATTTATTAATTGAGTCGATATCGAATGTTGGTATGCAATCAAGTTTAATTAAACGACGAATGGAATTAAAATTAACATGACCTAGTCTACCATGCCAAAGATTAGAAGACTCAATCAAGTAAGTAGAACTAGTAGCGTTTTTATTCATTGCATTCACAACCATTACATTGAGTTTGAACATTCCATTGAGGGCATAGCCCTTACCAACATACACATCATTTTTGGTCAACCCGACCTTATTCGACTCAATCACCATTTTGAACCCAAACTTGTTCAACTGCCATCCCCACACAAGGTTCTTACGAATTTCTGGAACATACAACACATTGGTCAACGTGAGCTCTTTTCCAGAGGTCATCTTCAAAATCACATTACCCTCGCCTTTAATCTCCGCCGTGGCGGAGTTTCCCATAAAAACCTTTTCGCCACTAGTCACCTCCTTGAAGGTGTTGAAAAGGCTTTTGTCAGAACACAAATGACGGGTAGCCTCCGTATCGACCCACCAATCCTTGTTGTTTTGTCCAACCAAATTAACTTCGGTCACCAGAATGGAAAGATCCATGACCATGGCAACAAGGTTGTCGACTTCATGAACCCTGTTCACTTGTCGATCAGTTTCTTTCTTAGGAAGCTTACACTCACTGGCCTTGTGGCCTTGTTTTTGACAATTATAACAAGTTCCCAGAAACTTCTTTTTCCCAACGCCCCTTTCGGGCCAAGGTTGGGGCATTTCCCATGACTCTTCTTTCCACCTTTTCCACTATCTTTGTTTCTTCCCTTTGAAGTTTGGCCATGTTCAACAAGATTGGCCTTCACTGTTTCAGGACCATTCTTTTTCAAGGCCACTTTGTTATCTTCTTCAATAGGGACGAACAATGAGATCTTCAATGGCCATCTCTTTTCACTTGTGCTTGAGATAGTTCTTGAAATCAACCCATCTTGGTGGTAGCTTCTCGATCATCGCCGCAACTTGGAATGTCTCGCTAAGCACCATTCCTTCGGCATGAATATCATGAAGAATAATTTGTAGTTCTTGGACTTGACTCATGACAGTTTTAGAGTCTATCATTTTAAAGTCCAAGATTTAGCTACCACGAATTTCTTGGTGCCCGAATCTTCAGTTTTATACTTCCGATCCAAAGATTCCCAAAGTTCTTTGGCAGTCTTGGCTTTACTATACACATTGTATAGTGTATCCACCAGACCATTCAAAATGAAGTTTCGGCATAAGAAATCCGAATGCTCCCAAGCATGCATAGCGCTCACAGATTGAGCATCCATGTCCCCTTCCTCAAGATGGGGTTTGGGTTCACTCAAAAACCTTGCCAGATTCAGCGTGATCAGATAAAAGAACATCTTTTGCTGGCACTGTTTGAAATTCACACCATTGAATTTCTCTGGCTTTTCAGCATGTGTTACTGGGTTAGGCAGCGGTGTAACCAGACTGGTCGTACAGCAACAACGGAAGGCATGACAGCAGTCAGGACTGTAGAAACAGCAGTGGTGACAGCAGGTGATTCCATTCTGAAAGTAAACATAACACAGGAACAATCAGTACAATAATCTGTTTAAGTTTGTTAGAAAAACTACTGCTGATTAAAAGACAGAATACGAAACAAGTATGAACTGCAGAAACAGAAATAAACAGTTAACGTGAACCAGGCTTGTGTTTGACACAATTCCTTTAAACAGATTCGCCGTCTATTCCCAGGGTACGACGGTTCGAAACAGCAACCGAGTACTGCAGGACTTGAAACACTTGCCTGAAAGTAAACAGGAAGAGGCTGTAGAAGAGATTGAGAGAGAAGAGAAGAGATGGTTGTGGTGTGTCGAAACTGGTTGTCTACATTGGGTTTTATAGCCACAGATCATAACTGATTCTGGCCTCATCACTGCAGTCAATCATAACTGAAATGAATTAAAACTATTCAGTTTCGAAATTGATGACAATCATAACCGAAACCAATGATATTCTCATTAATAATTTCGGTTTAAAAAAACCCGTTAGAATTCAACCGTTACAGTCTCGAGTGAAGAGTGCGAAAACAGGCACACACGGGCCCCGGGTTTTTGGAAGTGCATTCGTGTCCGCAGGATGTGCGGGCGCACACGAGTTCGACTAAATTCCGGTTCCAATTTTGCACACCCCCTGCACGCACGAGCGTAGGACTTTTGGTAAAACATGTTCAAAGTTACGTTAACTAGGTAAATGCTTTACCTTATAAATAACAATTTCTTTTGTTACCACACCTATATGGGACAAGGTGGTTTTACCAATTTGAGACTTCATTCACACACCCATATTTCCAACAGATTGTGTATACATGTAACTATGGGCTAAATGGCATAGTTCTAACCGCTTATATATGGGTTGTTCAATTTTAACTTTTAAATTTGTTTGAATGTTGTAAAAACTGGTTTAACTATGTACGACAGACTTCTTGTTAGTAATTCTTTCAGATTTTAATAAAATAACTTCATGCTAAATTGCAAGTTATTATGGTTTTTAGTAGAAACTTTATCATGTTAGTGGGTCAACTCAACCTAGCACGCCCCATATAAAAAATATATTTTTTGACGTGTTTAACCAAAAAGTTTCGCTAAAGGGGGAACATGTCAAACGGTTGTGTATACGTGTAACTATGGGCTAAATGGCATAGTTCTAACCACTTATATATGGGTTGTTCAATTTTAACTTTTAAATTTGTTTGAATGTTGTAAAAACTGGTTTAACTATGTACGACAAACTTCTTGTTAGTAATTCTTTCAGATTTTAATAAAATAACTTCATGCTAAATTGCAAGTTATTATGGTTTTTAGTAGAAACTTTGTCATGTTAGTGGGTCAACTCAACCTAGCACGTCCCATATAAAAAATACATTTTTTGACGTGTTTAACCAAAAAGTTTAGCTAAAGGGGGAACATGTCAAACGGTTTAATTGTTGTCCAATGTGTACTTTTTACTAAAAAAGGGGCAAAATGTTAAACGATTTAAGTGTTGTCCAATGTGTATAACGCTTTTACTCTGATCCTAATTTAAGCAATCTAAGGGGAGGCATGCTCGGTTTTCCTAGGATAGTAGTAAATTATACCTCGATTGGCATGTGAAATCTGATGTTTATGTAATATCCCAAACAATTTTCCTAATAACTTTGTCAAGTCAAACTTTGTGATTTTTAAACATGGTTTGGGCTTGAATCACTAACATTTTTGCAATCAGCCCGACATTGGCATGGTTCTCGGCTACATCGGATTCAAAATGGTCATAAATTTCTTTACTGAGTATCTCCATGAACAGGTTCTTTTCGTCATTTATGCTTAAAGATAGAGGTCGCATAATAAGAGGGTTAGATTACAAGTCAAATAGCTTCAAGAGTAAAAAAGAAAAGAAAGAGGCTGAGTAAAAAAGTAGAATGCATCAGAAGGGAGTATAAGGAGCTTGACGAGTAGAATGCATTTGGTGACTTGTGGTTTTCATGTGGGGTTAGACATAACTGGTTTACAAATCACATCGTTTTTTTTTATTTTGAGTTGAGTTTTTACATGACTGTATGCTCAAAGAAGCATATTTATATGTTAATCATTTTTTAAATTCAACTAAAATGATAAAAAAGAAGTATTCTCAGGTCAATTGTGTGACATCCCGGTTTTTCAGACATCTTAAACGCACTACTTCACGGTTTATATTCGTTCCTACGTTAAATTGATTCGGAGACTTAAATTTGCACGCTCGAAATAATTACGATAATTTTGTGAATTTGTCAAACGAATTACGTGCTATGTATATTAAACGTTTGTGAGTTGGTGAATATGTGATGTTCGATTACGTGATTTGTTTTAGTTACGAAATATATATATAATAAATATATAAACGAATCGAGCCGAACCGCGACACGAGCCGGCCTCTTTTCTTGCGACTCAAGGAGTTAACCAAACTTGGGGATCAAGTCTTAACCCAAACCGCCCCACCCAAACCCTTCGGCCGCGAGCACACACACCCGACCGCAACCCATCTCTTTTCCTTTACCTTCAATCCCTTGCGCTATATATACACACACATGCATGAGTCTTTCTTCACAAAACAAAAACATACAAAACCCTAGTATCTAAGGAAGCCGACGGCAGCCCATCTCTTCCACTTGTTCCCTCGATCGCAAAACAGCCTACTACACCCCTTCTCGGTCGCGAACAACATCTCTTCTCGGTCATGGATCTTCTCGGTCGTGATCTTCTTTCAATCCGAATCAAGTCCCACCTCGCTCCCGGTTCGTTAATCACCATTGTTGAAGGTTAGGGTTATCATTATTTGCAAAGTTATAATAGAATCATAAACTCTTGATCATGTTGAATGTAGTGTTATGTTGTTAATCGATTGATTTATCATAGTTTGCAAGTTTGATGTTTTCGGAAATCTAGAAACATAGGCTGCATTTTGATTGATAAAAACTATAGGTTATGATTAGGGTTTGCATGGGTATGATATATATGATAGTATATGATTTGAAATTCTGTTCTTGATCGCATATGTTCAATGTATCAACGGTTTAAGCGAGTTAGATTGTGATAAAGTGCTGAATCAGATTGCTGAATGGTGGTTACAGCCAACTTTAACTGGCTGTAACTCGGTCATTATTTGTCGAAAAACGGATTTTCTGAAGTCTAAAACGTAGAGTTTTGAAAAACGATTCTAATGGCGCTGGATTCATATTTTTCTGAAGTCATTTGATATTTTTAAGTGGCCAATTTAGTTCAGTAACTAAAGCTGTAAAAATCCTGAAATTTTGTTAGTTGTTTATCGAGTTGGATTTAATAATCTGTAGGGAGTCGAATCATGAAATTTGTACAGCAACTAGATATGGAAATTTCCGGGCAACTCCCATTGGAATTTTGTTAATTGGACGAACAGTGATTTTTAAATAAATTCTTCCGTGGACTGCAGTCAGAAAGTGACGAATCTGACTGCAGCCTAGTATATTAATATTTATGGATAATTGGTAAAGTATTAGGACTTGAAAAATTTATATAAAATTCTACAGTATAGTTGTCACCTCCTTTAAAATAATTGGAATTTTTGGAACGTTGGAACTATTTTATAAAAATCCTCGAAAACAGCCCAATTATGAGTATGTAAGCTGAAACTTGATAACTTGCGAATGTGTGCACCAAAGTGTTGCATGGATTGGATTGTGTTCATGATAAATTGTTTTGATCACTATGTTCATATGAGGATACTTGCATGCATGTTTGAGTGTTAGGAATTTTGATTGTGTGTACCGCTTTGTGCGTAAATTATGTGTAGGATTTGTATTGGTGTGTTCACACACTGACTTGAAATCAATTGACTTGTTAGGACGCAATTAGCGGTCCCCTCATTTGCAACTTCTGTGTTACACTAACCGAGCAACTAAAGGTGAGTTCACAGCCCCTAACTTTATCCGGTTTAAACAACAGGGGGAGAAACATGTATACACTCTACAACTCTATCTCTTTACGTTATACGAAATTAACGTCACTTAACTATTCGGTAACTAAGTTAATGTTAATGTACGTTATGGTCACTAAGCAGCTATATCACACAAGTCCTCGACAATCTCTCGGATCGTTAGTATTGGGTTTAAATAGCGGGGAAATTATAAGTAGTACTACTGGGCCCGACAAGCCCCATCCGAGCTAGTCGCGCTAGCCGACCGGGTATGGTCAACGGGTGAATAATTTGGCCTAACTTCGCCATGGTCAGTGATAGGCCTGGCAACACGGAGGCACAACAGTCAGCTTCGATCGCGAACACTTACGTGACATAACTTTAGGCTAGCTACCTATATATATTAACATTGAACTTAATTACGAATCAACAATATTATCCCGGGTTAGGGATAATGGAACCAACAACGTTATTATTCCAGGTTAGGAATAATGGGACATCATTATTATTCCGGGTAAGGAATAATGGAACTATCAGTATTATTCCGGGTTGGGAATAATGGAACTAAACCGTTATCCCGGGTTAGGGATAACGGGGAAACAAACTTATAACCGAACAAACGAATTTATAAAAACCTGTGAACTCACTTTTCTTTAATGTTGACACTTGTTTCTTTACATGTTTCTCAGGACGCTAGGAGCTCTAGGTGCACTCACTTGCATTGATCAAGACACCTTTTATCGAGTCTCATTTACAAACATTGTTTTGGGTTTTTCATTTGTTTTGGCGTTTGTGTTGGCGCCCGTTCATCTACTTTATTTTCATGCTTCCGCTCAACTTTAAAAACTAATGCTTCCGCTGAACATTCGTAACTAACTAAGACAATATAAAATCTACGATGAATGGTTAAACAAATGATTTTTGGAAAACGTATTATCAAATCATATAGAGTCGTTCGACGTACTGGTGTTTCAGATTCTGGTTTGTTCACACGCCTCGCGGTAAAACTCCGCAAGTGGAAATTGAGGGTGTGACAAATTGAAGCCTACCAAACTGTTTTGAGCCTTTAAAATTTTTACCCAGCACCCACTTTACCACCTATTTCTCACCCTGCTTTTAATTTATCACAATTAAGAAGTATTCACAAATGATTAAAAAAGATGATAATCATGTAGTATAAAACTTTTATACATCCATGTCTACAAAACAGAGGTGGCAATGTGATGCCTTCAGATATTAGTGCACCAATTGGATAATAACAAAGTTAAGTGACCAACTTAGTGACCATTTTGGCATTTTACTCTTCTTAAAGTAAAAGGTAAAAAATAAAGTTAAGCGACCAGCTCCGCTTACACCGCAACGTGTGGTTTTAAAAGAGTATCCTATTGTAAATTTGACATAAGTCAAGTATTATTAACTATAATCACTTAATTTTCTCAATCTCTTAACTCTCTCTCTCTCTCATATTTTTAATTATAAGAGATTGAAGGGCTATTGTTTTTTTAATAAACTCTTATGTTCTTTTTAAAATTAAATATTAAACCAAATAAATTATGTTTTTTAACATATATGTATACATGCCAGTATATACAAGACTTATACACTTGTGTATTATTACATCTTGTTCCCATTGGTCGGTATAAACCAGATTTATACACTTGTGTATTATTCAAGTATATAGTGTATATAGGTTGGTATTTACCATACGTATACATATGTGTATTGTTTCATCTTGTTTCTACTATTGTGACACTTCACGTTTTCAATCGTTGTTCAATCTCGATCTATCAAACCACTTCTGGAAGTAAAATCGCAAACTACTACGTAAACGTAAGCAGTTTAAGGCGACGTACACTCTGGAACAATGACATAAGCTAAACATACCCTAAATATCCTTTAGATAACTTATAAATAAGTTTGGAAGGGTTCGGTATGCAAAAACATGCTTATGAAACTCCAGGGACTATTTTGCAAATTCTGCGAAAGTACGCCGATTCGCGTATTTCTTAATACGGAAAACGTACGTACATCCAAAAATTTTTGTAATCATTAAAATCTTGTATTTTAATTATGGGAATGCAAAAATATCATTCGTTACGCAATTACGGTCGTTTTCACGTTAATTAAATCATTCGATGTAATTAAGCGAAAAACGCAACTGTACAACCAAACGAACGGACATCCATGACATTTCCGGACATATTTCAAGTTTCCTATGCTTTATCATCCTTATAGAGCTTAAAATGAGGTTAACGGGTGTTAAAATTGCCAAAACGCGACAAATACAAGTTCAGGGACCAAACTGCAACTTTTTCAAACTTCTGCCCCTGCAAGGGCCTTACGGACCGTAAGGCCTAAACCCATATGGTCCTAAGGGGTCCCCAGCTCAGCATAATTGTTTCAGCTACTTCGCAGCTTTTTGTTTAATCCTTGGACACTAAGCTCGTGATTTTTGCCACCTTGAACCTGCTTTGGACACCTGGAGGGACACTAATCTATACTCTAACACCTGGATCAACACTTATCATGATTTGGGAGCTCCAAGATTAGTATAAATACCCTTGATCATGGCTCATTTCAACTTGCTGAATTCTTTCCTTTCTCTAATCTTCTCTCAATGGAGTGCTACCACTTGTGGAGGCCTCCTACCTGAACTCTTGAGTGTTCTTCAACACTAGTAAGCGCTCATTCCTAGTCTTGTTCATTATTTTGGCTATTTTAAGCCAAAAGTCAAACAGTTTGACTTTCTGTTTGGCTTTCGGTTCTGACCATTTTTGGTCAAGTCAAAGTTCAATTGAACTTTGCAACATGATCGTAATCACGAAGGTTATAATACCTAGCGATTATACCTACTGATTACCATGTTTATTAGTCGAAGTGACGGGTCAAAGTTTCGGTCAAAATGCGCATTATGTGCATTTTACGACGGAACTATTTTCAGGTATCAAAATACTAAGTTTTGATACCAAATCAGTTTTATAACTTAGTTAGACATGTTTTGACATGTCTAACTCATCACTTCTAGTTTATTGCTTACTTAGGGTCGTAAGTCGAGCGGTCTTGACCACCGCTTTGACTTTCGAATCCGACCCGTTTGGTAGATCTTAGGATCCGACCAAACACATATTTGTGACCATAGTTGTATGGGGAATAACCCTCTGAGGTTATACCTTATGGTCACGTCGTTTGGTTAGTGTTATGATAAGTCGTTTGTTATGCCTTTAATAATGACTAAAATGCCCTTTTTGCGCATAAATTCTTTTTAAACATATGTAACCAACTTTTTGACATATAAACTGATGTTGCAACTATATTAAACTTGTTTTAGCATATAAGACTTATCATAAGACTAGTTTGACCATCCGAACACATATGTACGCAAATGACCCGTTAAAGTACTTAGGATCCTTTCCAAATCAGAATGTTAAACTTATTAAACCATATCATATGAGTTCCAACACTCATTTGGTTTATAAGATCTCATTCTATCCGAATCATCCGATTAAAGTCCTGACATTTACATAGTTATCCGATTTTAGGACACACTTGAATTCTCGGACTCTTGAGTTTGTTTGATCATTGATAACAAAGGACATACTAGCAATCCCAAGTGAGTACATAGTCCCCTCTTTTACGTTTTCAAATGTTTTGCGGTGATTCATATGTGCCTATAACTACTTTCGCATTTTCATGACACTATTCATGCTTTGATTACATAGTACATATAGTACATGATGTCAATTGCATTATTACTTCGTATATTAACTTAGCATACTTAGTAAACATGGTTTCTAAACATTTTTATGACATGCTTACATTGTTCAAGATATATTGGTGCGTTGAATATACAATGTTACATTCATTAACATTAATGCCGACCGTAGTATGTAATGGTACCATAGGTTTGACACCCCATTCCCGCTTTCTAGTCGTTTGAAAGGATCCATTGGGGAATGACAGTCCGATGTGCATTGATAGACCTTTGTTTTTTAAGGGTTTATCCCATAGTCGACAAGGCTTGTGTCACACCCCGACTCGCAACGGAAGACAATTACAGGGTGCGGCAGACACATGGTAATACCCCATAATTTAAAAACATGATATCACATAAAGAGGGAACCTCGGTTACAACATACATCAAGTATCATATTACAAAGCACAAGTTCAAGTGTGGTACTACGAGCCACTACAGCTCTTATTCTGCTACAATTTACTACCCAAGCCATCCACACACACATTTCTTATTCCTGTTTAGCTTTACCTGAAATGCATGTTAGTTTTAAAAAGGGTCAGCTAACGCTGCTGGTGAGTTCCACTGGTTTAGTTGTTGTGGAACAATATGTGTTAACAAGTTTAATTGCAATGGTCATAGTCACAGATGGAACTACACGAGTACACAAGTGAAACCTTGACCGTCATAACCGCTCCGTGTCACACAGACACATCATCGCACAGGGTCGTGGCACAACAGACACTTCCCACCAACTGCATCTCATGCAGTTCAATGTTCCCCTACAGTTATGCCTAACCACATAACCAGGTCAGGACGCGTGTAGTGCTGGTTGGCTACACACTATGTCACACCGACACAGCCTGGCGGCACTAGGCTTGTCAGACCAATAGTACTATCCACTGTCCACGGCTTATGCTAAGAACTTGTAGAGGGGAGGGTGTTCGTGTGTTAGATAATTCACATCATCACAAGTTGGTGCAATTAACACAGTTTCATGCAAATCACCCCAGAAAACAGTAAAACAGTTTAAAAGTGGGGAAGTGAAAGTCACCCACAAGTTGGTGTAATTAACACAGTTTGTAACATGCAAGTCCCCGTTTAACACGTTGTTAAAGGGTAAGGACACCAACCTCACATCGTTGGTCCTTAATAGTGTCATGTCAACCTTGAGATGCTCCTGGATTCCTCCGAGACATAACAGATATCGTTTAGCATAGCACACAAGTCATGCAAGTTTGCAAAGTTTACGCGCAATTATGGTTTTAACCATGCTTTAAGTTTAGGACCCATTAAGGTGTACCTGGTTTTGTCATGGGTATCACAGTCTCCCCTGGTTAAGAAATTTCGTCCCCGAAATTTACTTTGTCAAGCTAGGGAAGAGGTGAGGGTATTTTCTACGGAATTTATCCTTCCGTTCATAGGTATCTTCAGGTCCTTGTTTAGAGTTCCACCGGACTTTAACCAGTGAAATCTTGTTGTGCCTTAATTGTTTTACCCTTCCATCAACTATTTCTACCGGTTCCTCCACAAAGTGGAGTCTATCGTCAACATGTATGTCTTCCAATGGTATCTGGGTGGCCTCGCCCTAAAGGCACTTCCTTAAGTTCGAAATATGGAAGACATTTTGAATGGTATTAAGCTCGGGTGGTAACTTCAATCGATAAGCTACGGGACCTACCTTGGCTAGGATCTTGTATGGTCCAATATATCGTGGCGCTAACTTCCCGGTTCTTCCAAATCTGATAACGCCTTTCCACGGCGATACCTTTAGCAATACTCGTTCACCAACCTCAAACGATAATGGTTTCCTATGTACATCAGCCCATCTCTTTTGCCGACTCTGAGCGACTCTCAAACGATGACCTTATCGGTCATTTCATGTACTAGTTTAGATCCCGTCAGTTGAGTGTCACCCACTTCGGTCCAACAAAGTGGTGATCGACACTTTCGACCATAAAGTGCCTCATACGGGGCTGCTTGAATACTACTGTGGTAACTATTGTTATATGAAAATTCCACCAGTGGAAGATGCTTGTCCCAGCTTCCTCTGAAGCCCAAGACACATGCATGAAGCAAGTCCTATAGTGTCTAGATTGTGCGTTCCGATTGGCCGTCGGTCTGGGGATGCTAAGGAGTGCTCAAATCAATTCGCGTCCCCAAAGCTTCTTGTAACTTTTGCCAGTATCGCGAGGTGAAGTGGTTGTCTCGGTCTGAAATAATAGCAACCGGGACACCGTGTCTGGCTACTATCTCGTTAGTGTAGATATCGGCCAACTGATCGGTCTTATAAGTGGTATGGATTGGAATAAAATGTGCGGATTTGGTCAATCTATCTACGATTACCCAAATCGCGTCATGACCACGAGGTGTTCTTGGGAGATGGGTCACGAAATCCATCGTGATTTGCTCCCCATTTCCACTAAGGTATCTTGGGTTGTTGTAACATTTTCGAGGGTATTCTGCCTTGACTCGAGCACAAGTTAAGCATTGGCTCACATATTCGGCTACGTCCTTTTTCATCCCCGGCCACCAATAAATTCTTTAAGATCGTGGTACATCTTATTTGTACCGGGTGAATCGAATACTGTGATTTATGAGCCTCGTCCATAATCAATTGTCTCAGCTTCGAGCTTGCAGGAATCCACACTCGATTTTTGAAATACAACACCTCGCCCATTTTCTTCACAAATCTTTTCTCACTCTCGTGCAATCCTTTGCCGGGTAATTGGCTTTCCTCCAAGGCTTGCATTTGCACGTTCCGGATCTGCTCTATAAGGCTCGTCTGCACAATCATTCCCAATGCTCTCACGCGAAGGGGTTTAATTCGATCCTTCCTACTTAGCGCATCTGCTACCACATTAGCTTTTCCCGGGTGGTACTTTATCTCACAGTCGTAATCATTTAACAACTCCACCCATCTGAGCTGCCTCATGTTAGGTCTTTTTGGTCGAAAATATGTTGGAGGCTTTTGTGATCCGTATATATAGTACACTTGATACCATATAAGTAATGTCTCCAGATCTTTAGTGCGAATATTACGACGCCTAGTTCCAATCATGCACCGTGTGGTTCTTTTCGTGCACCTTCAGTTGTCTGGAAGTGTACGCAATAACTTTATTCCTTTGCATAAGGACACATCCAAGCCCTAGTCATGATGCGTCACAATATACGACAAAGTCGTCGTTGCCTTCGGGTAACGTTAGAATTGGGGCTTCACATAACCTTTGTTTTAACAGCTGGAATGTTGTTTCCTGATCCTCAACCCATTCATACTTCCTATCCTTCTGTGTCAAAGCGGTTAACGATTGAGCAATACTTGAGAAATTTTTGATGAATCGCCGTAATATCCTGCCAATCCTAAGAATTAGCGTATCTCTTTCGGAGATTTCGGCACAGGCCAATTTTTGATTGCTTTAATTTTACTGGGATCCACATTGTAGGTTTGTTGTACGGATCGTTCAGGCACTAATCTGACAAACCTAAGGTAAACGTGCGGAATCCGTTTGCTTAGGCGACACTGGATACACTCATTTGTTTCTATTTAATCACCGTTTCATTAATATTCAACGTTACAGATCCTGGAAACACTTTGACAGAGCTTCGCCTCTGTCGTGACAAAATCTCTGAAGTTACAAATGAAACATCAAAGCTCCTATTTATACTAACACAAGTTCGCTGGTGGGAAGGCAAGTTTGGGCGAACTTGCTTAGTCAAGTTCGGCTGAACTTGACTACAACACTACCATTTCAAGCGAACTTGTCCCTAAATATACATAAACTTCGACATTTCGCTCCTAAATACTAACTCGATATTATACGATGACGTAGGCAACATACATATGCATCAACAGACTCCCCCTTGGATGTTGCCGTAGTCATCATTCTTCAATTAAGTTCCTGAGTCTTTAATGTTCCCTTGATCTTTATATCTTGAATAACATTAACATCCATGCTCCCCCTTGCTTTGAGCTTTCTGGTATCTTTAATCAACAAGTTTATCTAGCTCCCCCTTAAATGATGTTCTGAATCTCTAAGATTTGACGATTAAGAACAATCACATGTATCCACACACAAACAGTTTCTTAACAGTCTTGTTGGTCCGGCTCACATTCAACATTATCAGGTTACCATGGAAGATTTTGAAAGAAAATCTTTTTGAATTTTTAATATTGAATGCAGAAATGTAAACAAACTAAAATGTAATATTTACAGTTTATATTTTTGTGAGAAAACGTGCTAGAGGATCATATCAGTTAATTGAGACATATCACCAGTACCATTGACCTTTAGTAGACTTTAAGTTTTAAACTCGTTTAACTAGATTGTCGATATGTTTGTCCACTTAAGCTTTACCACATTTTTCAATTGTTTCAAGATATGTTAAGGTAGAATTCATGAAACTTGACTTATTTGTGGTTCCCACTTCTTGAATATACTCCCGTATCCAGACTCCCTAGATTTCATCTTATTGGTGAATATAGCGTAATTGATATCAGTATCTGGGTTGTGCGAGACCTTGAGAGCTCAGGTTAGTACTACCGTACAGACAAAGAGATGAAGGCTCGTCTTTAAGGTGTGTTCCACTTAAGGAATCTTTTTAGCACTGCAAATGATTAGATCTTTTGATTCTTTTCAATATTGCATGCAGTTTGAAGGTTTATAGCGAAAGTATTATAGAAGTTCTAGGCCATTGCTTCCGCAAAATCAGAAGAACTTGTATAATACCCCAGATATCAACTATCTATAAAGACCTCGTATCTCAGAATCAGGCAATCTTTCAAACGAAATTTCGGAGTACTAAGTCCATATATCCAAGATGTGTTAATCCACAAGATTAAGCAGTTGTAAAATTTAGTTTATATCTCAAAAACAGTTTACTGAACGTGTTAAGCCTATCGACACATCCACAGTAAGACTCGTTTATCACTTTTAAAACTTTACATTTCTTTAGCATACTGTGATAGTCCACTGATGTACTATCATTTCCTTTTTGCGCACAAGTAATCTCATTTTTCATTTTTCAATGTTTTTTTATATTTTAAGATTTTCTATTTTTTTTGGTTTTTTCAATCATTTTATCTATCTAAAATGATTTGAAGCGATGTTTTTCAATTTTACATGAATTTTTTACAATTTTTAAAATTTTTTCTCCCCATAAAATTGAAAACATCTTATTAAAATCGAAAATAAGAATCTTCCATTTTAACCATTTAACGACTTTTTACGAATGTGAACGCGAGACTACCATTTTGTTTGTGTGGAATATCACTCCTGTCTCTTGTCTCTCTGTATGAACAACCACTGCTTCTGAAATGACCTTTAGCTTGAAGCTTGGTTATCCTGCACATTCAAACAAACTTTAATCAGTTTTTAATTGGAACCCAATCCATTCTGGATTTAGGTTTACCAAAATCATTAACATCTGAAATAAACAAACATTCACACCCTTTTTGATATTCAAACAGTTTGATAGAAACTTTATTTGAAAATTTTACTTTCTTTGAGTTTTAACTGTTTGAATTATCAAATTTTTCTCTACTGCTCTCTCTTTTGTCCTCAGATTTGTATATGATGAATTCGTTTTACTTGACTGTGAGTAAAATGATTCATTAGAACTTTTAACTGATTTTTTAGACGTATCCGAGGACAAAATCTTTTCCAAATACTCTCTAACTTTTTTCCTCTTTTTTCTCAATCTGTCTTTTTGCCCTTGTGATAACTTGACTTTTTGTTCTTTGGGCTTCTTTACAGTTTTCTCATTTTTCTTCTCTGTTTTCTTCTCATCTGGTCTTTTCTCCCCCTGAGATTTAACTGATTTTCTTTTCATATTAGTCGGACAATCCCTGGAAATATGACCTTTGATTTGACATTTATAGCAGGTTCTCGTATCAAATCTCTTTTTCAGGCAGTTAACAGCAATGTGTCCACCAAATCCACAGTTGTAACACACTCTGTTATCGTACCAATCTCTCCATTCAGACTAAACACCCAAATCAGCACATTGATTTGACATGTAGTAGTCATCTTTCTTGCTTCTTCTGTAAAATTGATTTGACTTTGAAGCACTGTGGTCCGACCTACACCACTTATTCTCAAATTTTTATGTGTTTTGATAATGATTGGATGATCGTACCGATGAGCTTTTATTTTTCTTTTGAAAATTTTCAGAATTCTTAAAACTTCTTTTTCTTTTTGTTTTCGTTCTTTATTCTGCTTAGAAGGTTTTTACGTTGAGCATTCATCTTTCTCAGAAGATTGTAGAACAATATCTTGGAATTTCTCTTTTAGTTTTAAAAATATTTCATGTTTATCAGTTTTAGCTCTTTCATCATCGGTATCATCATCTCAATCTTCAATTATGACATCGTCATAATTTGTGATATTATCACTTATTGGAATTTTCTTTTTGTTATCATTGATCGGTTTTGAACATATATGTTCTAACTTTAATGAGGAGGTCACAAAACCTTTCAATAATTTTTCTGAATTAACAACTTTATTTTTAACAATCTCAACTTCCTTTTCAAGTTGAGCAATTTTCTCAATTTGAGAATTTATTGCTATTTGATTTTCTATATTTAATTTTTCAAAAACAATTTTATCATTTTCTAAAATTTTTATTTGATTTTCAAAATTCTTTCATTTTCTTTTAACTTTTTATTTTCTAATGACAAACATTCCAAATCTTTCAAAAATTTGACATTAATAGATTTGGATTTTTGATAATTTAAGCACACAGATTCAGTACACTTTGTTCAAGGTTTTCCGACCTCCACAATTTGTACTTTTACCATTTCTTTATCAACAATTTTTACCTCTGACTTTACCTTCTTGCTTTTAATCATCTCAGCACGCTCCAGATATTTAGCACGTAGAGCATTCCATAGCTTTTGTGCCGTATCACATTCTGGTAGCAGATTCAAGATATTTCCTTTCACCGACTGCTGTATCAGATTAATCATTTTCTTTTCAGCAAAATAATCATCTTGTTGTTGAGTAGAATATTTGCAATTCTCTAGAATTTGCTGATTTCATCTCTAGGAATGACATAACCTGTCTCAATCACGACCCAACTACAGAAATGCGTAGCTTTGACCAAGCTCTCAAATATTCCTTTCCAAACATCATATTCATTTATATTCATCAACATAGGAGGCTTCATGGACTCCATTTCGTTTTCCAAACTAATCTGTCGTTCTAAACACTTGAAAAATGATTAACAAACAGAAAATTTTTAGAAAAAATTGACTTTTTAACCGAGAATATAATGTATCGGTTTGCTAAAAACGTTTAAAATTTTTCGGAAAACTTTTTTTTACCATATTAGAGCTTTAAACTTGTCTCGTCAATACGAATCTAACGATAGAGAATGTCCGAGACGTTTTTCGGGATTTTCATGCCAAGGTAAACGTGTGGAATCCGTTTGCTTAGGCGACACTGGATACACTCATTTGTTTCTATTTAATCACCTTTTCATTAATATTCAACGTTACAGATCCTGGAAACACTTTGATAGAGCTTCGCCCCTGTCATGATAAAATATCTGAAGTTACAAATGAAACATCAAAGCTCCTATTTATACTAACACAAGTTCGCTGGTGGGAGTCCAAGTTCGGGCGAACTTGCTTAGTCAAGTTCGGCCGAACTTGACTACAACACTAGCATTTCAAGCGAACTTGTCCCTAAATATACATAAACTTCGACATTTCGCTCCTAAATACTGACTCGATATTATACGATGACGTAGGCAACAGATATATGCATCAACACACATGGATTCCATATTGATCCACC
Source organism: Scalesia atractyloides (assembly GCA_947069175.1). Classification (NCBI taxonomy): domain Eukaryota; kingdom Viridiplantae; phylum Streptophyta; class Magnoliopsida; order Asterales; family Asteraceae; genus Scalesia; species Scalesia atractyloides. The sequence goes on along the minus strand of CAMTDV010000009.1, from coordinate 25,469,865 downwards.
ACATGTCCCAAAAGTTGCACGACTTGCAACCAAAAGTCACACTTAGACAACTTAGCATACAATTGCTCTTCCGTAGTATCTCCAATATAGCATGTAAATGATACTCGTGCTCGTTCTCGCTCTTGGAGTAGATCAAGATATCGTCAATGAAGACAATGACGAATTTGTCGAGGTATGGTTTACACACCCTGTTCATGAGGTCCATGAACATAGCCGATGCGTTAGTTAACCCAAAGGGCATAACTAGGAACTCAGAGTGCCCATAACGAGTTCGAAATGCCATCTTAGGAATATCGTCCTCTTGGACCTTCACTTGATGGTAACCTGACCAAAGATCTATCTTAGAAAAATACCGGGCTCCTTGTAGCTGGTCAAAAAGATCATCCATCCTTGGAAGAGGGTAACGATTCTTGATTGTGACCTTATTCAATTCCCTGTAGTCGATGCACATTCGGAAGCTATCGTCCTTTTTCTTCACAAATAAGACTGGGGCTCCCCAGGGGGAATAACTAGGATGGATGAAACCACGATCAAGTAACTCCTGCAGCTGCGTCGATAGTTCTTGCATCTCGGAAGGTGCAAGACGATAGGGGGCTTTGGCAATGGGTGCCGTTCCCGGTATTAGGTCGATGCGAAACTCGACTTGCCGATTAGGCGGCAATCCGGGCAATTCCTCCAGGAACACATCAGGGTATTCACATACTACCGGATGCCTTCAATACGCTTCTCAGCTGGTTCCTTCATCGTGACGCTGGCTAAAAACACGTAACATCCCTTTCGTATATACTTCAATGCCTTGAGGTGAGATATGAGATTCAACATGGTACCTAACTTCTGTCCTTGTACCATCATTGCATCCGTTAGGGATAAAGGAATCTTCACAACCTTTTGTTCACACAACACTTTCGCACGATGGCTGGATAGCCAGTCCATACCTACGACATGTCAAAACTACCCAATTCCATGGGTAAAAGATCGATAGTAAATTGGTAACCGCTAAGGGTTATAGGGTAGTTACAAATGAGTTGGTGATTAATAATCGGTTTCCCATTAGCAAGTTCGACGGAATAGAGTTGTTTTAAGTCAATAGCGGGCATATTCAATAGTGGCAAAAATGCAATCGAAACATAACTTCTATCTGCCCCTGTATCAAATAACACTGAAGCAAATTGATCAGAAACGAGGACGTACCTGAAACCACATTGGGATCCTGGCGTGCATCACCAGACCCCATGACAAAGGCATGACCTCGGGCTGCATTCGAGGTAGATGCTTGGTTCTGCGTCTTCCTTCCAGCTATCTGCTGAGCTAACTTTGGGCAACTATTCTGAAAATGCTCCGTACTGCCACATCCAAAGCACGTACGGGGGTAGGTAACCTGTTGTGGGGGTTGTTGGGGTCGCTGTTGAAGAGGTTGAGGCCTAGGGGTTGGAAACGGGTTGGTCTGGGATTTGGTTCCAGGGACATCTTACAGTTCTTGGTAAAATGGCCATTTTTATGACACTTCCAACATATCAATCCTTAACATACACCCGAGTGGTGGAGAGTGCACTTGTTGCACTTTGAGGCCTTTCCCTTGTAGTTATCGATGTTACCCGTCAGGGTAGTCATGGCGTAGCTCTGGCTGGTAGCTCTCCCCCTCTTCGGTGTTGCTGCCCTTGCGCGACTACTCTCCGGGGCTTCTCGCTTATTCCTGGCATGCTCTCTAGGCATCGCCAAAATCTTGCGTCTAACCATGTCGTACGTAATCGTGCCTGACCTGGCTACCACTTCGTGCATGGTCAGGTGTTCCACCGAGTTAATGATACTGCTTACTTCTGGGGCCAGTCCCTAGATATACCTTCCGATCCACTTATGTTCCGGGCGGACCATGTCTGGCAATATGCGTGTCAGTTCATTGAAACGATTAGTATAACCTGCATGGTCAGCACCTTGCATCTACAGGTTCAGAACTCATGTTCAAGTTTCTGAATTTTGTTAGCTGGGCAGAACTTTTCCATCATCAGTGCCTTAAGATCGTCCCATGTCATAGCACTAATTGCGGCCTGCCCGCGAGATTGAACGATGGTGTTCCACTAGTTTAAGGCATGGTCGGTGAAGGTACAAGTTGTATACTTAACCGCGCAATCACCGGGACAATTACTTATGTTGATTACCGATTCCAACTTTTCGATCCATTCACTAACCCATTCGGTCCTTCGATCCCGCTGAATTCCATTGGTTTACACTCCATAAAGTGCTTATACGTGCAAACCGGTCTACCATTGTTTTGATTATTGTTTTGATTATCGTTCTGGCCTGCTGGTTCGGGTGGCGGATTCTGTGGTGGTTAGCATTAATACCGGCGCTAACTTGCGCCACAATCGTGGGAATAACAGCCTGGAGTTGTTGCGCTATCATTTGCACAATTTCTGCCTCAGTCATATGTGGTGCGCATTTCGGGGCCATTCTATTATAAACAATAGATATGTATGCATCAATGTCACATAGTCAATCGTCACATATCACACCATTTCATCACACACATAAGTTCACAACATGTATAACCACAATCGTCATTATATATATAATAATAATACCCGTCATCATATAACTATCAAAATTTGCACATAGACTTAACCCATCAGGGCCAGTGCTTAAATGTGCTGTCAAAACATGTCACCGGAGTGACGTACATACGTCATACTAAGGAAAACACGGACCACGAAAACAACGAAACACTATGACTACATCACCACCTCGACATGGGTATAACCCAGTGCTTGGTAGGATGGGCAAAAGATACATCATATCTGTCTCTACTATAAAGAAAACCATACTAAGAACGCCACAACCAACATGTCAGACCTACAAAACCTACCACCAGGCCTATGATAGTACCGATGCATCCAAACAGCATCGCCCGAAAATGATCCTGGTGCTGATGAACATAACCCATACCCTGCTGTAATGCAATGATCGCCTGTTGTAAGACGATCAAGTAATCTCCCATCGCTCTCCTATACTGCTCGTCCTCATCCCGCTCCATCCGTAGCAGTGAAATCTGCTCAAACAAATACCCCATCAAACTACTCTCGGTGATGGGAGCAGGTGCCTCCTGAGGAGGAACTGGTATACACCAGACAGGGGGTGTAGACTCTCTACCCGGGCGAGAAGGGCCACCTCGCTCGTAAGTGTGGAAAGGAGAAAGGTCCTCTCTGGGTGGTGTAAGGAAACAGGCAGTAAAGTGCTGCTGGGTCCCTATAGGTGAGATACTGGTGGTGTGAACACAGGTACCGGTGTAAGTACCCTCCGACGAGCCGTCTGTCGGAGGCCAAATGTGGGTATCTCATGGGGGCTAGGTGAAGATAGTAAATAAGCACTTGGGGTGGAAGGAGTATAAGGATCGGGAGGAGTCTCTGGTGAAGGTAAGCGGGGTGTAACCGGCTCCCACTCCCAATGCTCCGTAGCAGGAGTAGGGCTCCGGGGGATCGGTCCTAACTGGATAGCAATGTATGGGGTACGACTATGCTCCGAGGAGCTAGTCGAATGGTAAAATGGAAAACGGTAGGCGCTCGAGACCCCTCCCTCGCGCCTAGTATGAGGTCCGGGTGGGTAAGGACCACAATAGTAACCAGAAGGATCTGGCTCGTTGCTCGATGTCAAGGGGGTATTAGCGGATCCTCCTCAGGATCAATCTCCATATGAGAAGTAGTCTGGCGACTCGAATGATGCGACATGATACCTGTAGAAAGAAAACCACATACAACGCTGATTCGACTGACCGAAATAACCGAACTCAACATTCCCCAGATATACACATAAGCACGTATTGCACACAATTTTGATTTTAAGATTTTAAAAATTATTTATGGTTGGTGACGTTAGTAGGCGGATCCCGTCCTATCTCAATGACGTTCCCAGAACTCCCAAGTATTAGCAGATATATTATTGTGTTCCGGACCACAATAATGTATTTGTCCCACAAGGCCGTCCTGGTAATAGCCACACTGCTCAGTCTCTAGAGGTTCTTAGTGTGGGGAAGCTAAACTTGGGATTATAGTCTAGGTTCTTTAGGGATACCTAATTTGCTATAACCGATGGCTCTGATACCATCTTCTGCCACACCCGACTCGCAGCGGAAGACAATTGCAGGGTGTGGCAGACACATGGTAATACCCCATAATTTAAAAACATGATATCACATAAAGAGGGAACCTTGGTTACAACATACACCAAGTATCATATTACAAACCACAAGTTCAAGTACGGTACTACGAGCCACTACAGCTCTTATTCCTGCTTAGCTTTACGTGAAATGCATGTTAGTTTTAAAAAGGGTCAGCTAACGCTCCTGGTGAGTTCCACTGGTTTAGTTGTTGTGGAACAATATGTGTTAACAAGTTTAATTGCACTGGTCATAGTCATAGATGGAATTACACGAGTACACAAGTGAAACCTTCACCGTCATAACAGCTTCGTGTCACACAGACACATCATTGCACCGGGTCGTGTCACCACAGACACTTCCTACCAACTGCATCACATGCAGTTCAATGTTCCCCTACAGTTATGCCTAACCACATAACCAGGTTAGGACGCGTACAGTGCCTGGTTACCTACACACTGTGTCACACCGACACAATCTGGCGGCACTGGGCTTATCAGACCAATAGTACTATCCACTGTCCACGACTTATGCTAATCACTTGTAGAGGGGAGGGTGTTCATGTGTTAGATAATTCACATCATCACAGGTTGGTGCAATTAACACAGTTTGTAATATGCAAATGACCCAAGAAAACAGTAAAACAGTTTAAAAGTGGTGTTGGTGCAGAATGTCTATGTCTTAGTCTTATATCGAGTCTCTATAGATTAGATGTGAATAGGCTAGCAAAATCAAGTATTTATGTAATTGTTGGTCAAGTTCGCTGGTCAGGTGCTTGTAATGTCAAGTTCGCCCAAGCTTAGTCAACCACCAGTGAACTTGAACTCCTATATAGCTAGCTTGAGTCTTTCATTTGTAACTTTTGGTGATCTGTGTAGCGAAGCTCTGTCAATTTGGAGACTTGAAATTTATCAATAAAATTGACGTTTAACTGATTAATTTTTGTTATTTGGTAATAATGTCATAATATTTCCGCTATTATGGACATAAGATATCAAATCTAGGTTCCTATGCTATCAGGATCGGTCCTTCAATTGGTATTAGAGCAGAATTGGCCTAATTTGAAGACATTGGACATAGAACATCTCATCTTGTACTCATTTCTTCTATTTTTAACTTTTCTTGGACAATTCACGGACAAAATGGACTAATTTTCAAGTATAATACGTAAAATCCATTATACTAAAACCCTTGAAAAGATCAGAGCTTAAAACAAACGAATTCATGCGGAAAAATTGAAAAAACCATGTTTGAAATCACAACTTCGCTCGAACTTGACTTGAAAAACTCACTTTTTGAGTGATTTTTCATCAAGTTTGCCCGAACTTGACTGATTTTTCAAGAAATTTCACTCAAGTTTGCTCGAACTTAGCTATTTTTCATCAATTTTAATCAAGTTCGCCCGGACTTGAATAAAATTGTTGAAATTCATACAAGGCATGAAAATTTAGAAAAATGTCTCGGACATGATATATCGTTAGATTCGTATCGACGGGATGAGTTTTAAGTTCTAATCTGGGAAAAACAGTTTTCCAAAAAATTTAAACGTTTTTAGCGACCCGATACGATAAAAATGTCATTTTTTTCGTCGGGTTTGAAAGATATTGATTTTGAAAAATTGAATGATTGGAAATAATTGGATTCTGATTGGAGTATTAATAAACGTACAGTCATTTGGATTGAAAGGTTTAAAATATTTAAACATAAAAAGGATGAATCTGTGCTTGATCTAATAAAACGTTTTTCTGTCATGAATGGGAATTTATCACGTTATATTCCTCTTGAAGATAAGTTTTCAAAATTAGAAAATGCGTTACCGTCAGAATGGGATGATTTTGTGAAAGAATCAAAGAAAAAATTTAGATTTACGGACGATTATCTTTATGGAGTTATAAATGATATTTTGGATAAAGCTGAAATTGAAAATGCTCGTCAAAGTTCTAATAATTATGATATTTGTCAATCTTTTACAGATATATCCGTAGATCAGGTGAAGAACTGTGAAGTACAAATTTAAAAAACGTCAACAAATGAGGCTTCGTGTTCTGAACCAGTGTGCTCAAAATGTGATAATCTAGATTAGACAATGCCAAACTTTTGAACGACCTAGAGAGTTTGACATTAGAAAATAAAAAATTAAAAGAAAATGAGAAAATTTTTGAAAACAAAATAAAAATTTTAGAAAATGATAAATTACAAATGGTAGTAGATTTTCAAAATGAAATAAAAATATTTAAAATGAAAAAATTGTTTTTAAAAAATTAAATATAGAAAATCAAAAAGCAATAAATTCTCATATTGAGAAAATTGCTCAACTTGAAAAAGAAGTTGAGACTGTTAAAAATAAAGTTGTTAATTCAGAAAATTTATTGAAAGGTTTTGTGACCTCCTCATTAAAGTTAGATCATATATGTCCAAAAGCGATCAATAATAATAAAAAGGAAATTCCAATAAGTAACATTGTTACAAATTATGATGATGTCATAATTAAAGACTGTGATGATGATATCGATGATGAAATACCTAAAAATGATAAACATGAAATATTTTTAAAACTAAAAGAGAATTTTCAAGAAACTGTTCTACAATCTTCTGAAAAAGGTGAATGCTCAACGCAAAAACCTTCTAAGTAGAATGAAGAACAAAAACAAAGTTCTAAAAATTCTAAGACTTTTAAAAATAAAAGTTCATCGGTACAATCATCCAATCATTATAAAAAATCAAACAAATTTGAAAAACAAAACTCACAAAAATTTGAGAATAAGTGGTGCAGGTCGGACCGCAGTGCTTCAACGTCAAATCAAAGGTACAGAAGAAGCAGGAAAAATGGTTACCATACGTCAAATCAATGTTATGATTTGAGTGTATGGTTTGATAGAAAAGATCGATATGATAACAGGGTGTGTCATAAAAGTGGTTTAACTGGATACATTGCTAAAAAATGTCTACAAATTAATACTAAACCTATTCATATTGATAACAAAAATTCTGGAGTACCAACTCAGGTTTGGAAACAATGTATAGAAACCACAAACAAGGTGAAACCAGTTATTACTAAGTTTTCAAATTTTGAAACTAGTGAATTCTCGAATGGTAAGGAACAAAAAGTTTCTACATTGTATTTCAAGAAAACGTTAATGAAAAATCAAACATGGTTGGTAAAAAGAAAAGAAGTTACACAATCAGTGAAAATTGAAAGTTTAGAGGACTTTCCGAAACTTGAGAAAGTCAAATATAAACCTGACTGTGAAAAGAAAATCAAAATTAAGGTTGAAGAAATAACATCTAAGGCTAAAAAGGCTTGGGTGTCACTATTCAACTAACTGTTTGAATTTTTGTGCAGGAACTTCTGAGAAGAAAGTAAATCACTGAGAAGGGAGTTCCATGGCACACAATGAAAACGGGCTGGGTTATCAAGTTCTATATAAAGGCCTTATTACATTTCTATAACGTTTACTTTACAATTTTTTGAAAATATTTGGAGAAATTTTTTAGAAAATACATTCCAATAAATGTTTACTTGAAAGTTTTACAAATCTTTGAAGAAAATTTAAAAATTATCACAGAACCCAGGGATATAAATGTTTTATAAACACAAAAGTGTCAAGGGTTTTGTCATTATGAGGGAGAGAGTGCTTAAAAGAAAATTTGTGAAGCAGTAATGGATGGCGAATTGAAGTGATTCTCATCGGTTGGTCAATGTTTTTCTACAAATAAAAAAATTCCAAAAACATGTTTTTGAATTTTAGGGGGAGAAAAAATTTTCAGAAAATCCAAAAACATATTAAATACAAATCCAAAAACATATTAAATACAAAAAGTGCAAAAACATTAAAAAAGGCAAAAAGAGTTTTGTGGATAAAAGGAAATAATAGTACATTAGTGGACTATCACAGTATGCTAAGGATTTGTAAAGTTTAAAAAGTGATAAAACAAGTCTTACTGTGGATGTGTCGATAGGCTTTACACGTTCAGTAAATTGTTTCAGGGATATAAACTAAATTTTACACTGCTTAATCTCATGGATTAACATCTCTCGGATATATGGACTTAGTACTCCGAAATTTCGTTTGAGAGATTGCCTGATTCTGAGATACGAGGTCTTTATAGATAGTTGATATCTGGGTATTATAAAAGTTCTTCTGATTTTGCATAAGCAATGGCATAGAACTTCTATAATGCTTTTGCAAAAATACCCTAAAACTGCAGAAAAATTGAAAAAAATTGAAAGATCTAATCAATTGCAGTCAAAAGATTCCTTAAGTGGAACAACACCTTTAAATTCGAGCCTTCATTTCTTTGTCAATACGGTAGTATTAACCTGAGCTCTCAAGGTCTCGCATAACCCAGATACAGATACCAATTATGCTATACTCACCTATAAGATGAAATTAGGGAATCTTGATACGGGAGTATATTCAAGAGGTGGGAATCATAGTTAAGTCAAGTTTCATAATTCATACCTTAAGATATCTTGAAACAATTGAGAAATGTGTTGAAGTTTAAGAGGACAAACATATCAACAATCTAGGTAAATTTGTTTAAAACTTAGTGTCATAAAAAGGTCAACGGTACTAGTGATACGTTTCAAAACTGATATAATCCTTTAACACAAACTCAACAAAAATATATATGTAAATATTTAGTGTTTTCATATTCATTTCATAAAAACAAAAAGATTATATTATCCTATAGTTTAGACCACTGGTGATGAAAAGATGATTTTCAAAATCTAAAGTTGCTGAACAAAATTTAAAAACTTTTCAAAATTGATTTAAAAAGTTCATTAGTTTGAAACTTACATTTGACCAAAATCATCAGGTTAGAGTCAAAATGTTTTAAACAAGATCATTAAGTAGAACTTGATAACATAAAATCAGATATTCAAGGTCATTAAATTGGACTTGATTATCTGAGAGGGGTTAAAAACTGATAAGAAGATTAAAATTTGAAATGTTTTTGTTTAAAAGTTTCAAAGTTTGAATCTGAAATGTTTCTTTGAGTGTTTAAAGAACTTTGAAACAGGAAGTAGATTTTAAGGGGAGTTAGATAAAATGTTGATTGAAGATACAAGAAAGCTCAAAGCAAGGGGGAGCATGGTGATTCAAGTTTTATCAAGACAAGCGCAAGAACAAAGAAAAGGGTTGTAGATGCTATGAAGATCAAGGAAGTTAAAGTTATTCAAGAGATAAAGATCAAGAGAACATTAAAGACTCAGGAACTTAATTGAAGAATAATGACTACGACAACATCCAAGGGGGTCTGTTGATGCATATGTCTGTTGCCTACGTCATCGTATAACGTCGAGTCAGTATTTAGGAGCGAAATGTCGAAGTTTATGTATATATAGGGTCAAGTTCACTTGAAAAGGAAGTGTTGTAGTCAAGTTAGGCCGAACTTGACTAAGCAAGTTCGCCCGAACTTGCATCTCCTCTAGCGAACTTGTTCTCCTATAAATAGGAGACTTGTTATTTCATTTGTAAGATTCAGATATTTTGTCACGACAGAGGCGAAGCTTTGTCCAAGTGTTTCCGGGATCTGTAACGTTTACTAATCAATGAAACAGTGATTAAACATTAAAGAACTAGTATACAGTGTCGCCTATGCAAACGGATTCCGCACGTTTAACTTAGGTTTGCCAAATTAGGACCCAATTTCATAAATTTGAGGATAAGTGGTACACGTCAACTAAAAATTTCATCTGGACATTCAAACTATGTTCAAATCACACTTAAGTCAAGTTTCATAAATCATACCTAACATATCTTGGAACAATTGAGAAATGTGTCAAAGTTTAAGTGGACAAACACATCGACAATCTAGGTAAACGAGTTTAAAACTTAAAGTCATCTTAAGGTCAACGATACTGGTGATATGTCCCAAACAACTGATATGATCCTTAGACACGAATTCACAAAAATATGCATGTAAATACGTTTGTACATAGTTTACGTTGTTCTGTACATAGTTTATCTGCTTTACAATTTAAAGTCAAAAAGATTTTCAGTGTGTTTTAGCATAAACTTATAAAAATACAAAAAGATTTTGTTTCTACATTGTTTTCAGCAAATCAATGTTGGTGAACGGATCTTTGAAGTCTGGTAAGATGCTAATCTGGTGGGAATCTTATTGACAACCGGCTGGGAGCTAATCTCCTAGATGCACCATCTACAACAAAACAAATCATCCAACTTAAGAGTGTGTCTATCTCAAAACCTTGATCAAAAGGTAAAAGAGATTAGAGAAAAAGCTCGAGAAAGAGAGAATTCAAATTTTGCCAAACAAAAAATTAAATCATGTGAAACATCTGTCAGCAAAGCTTTAAATCAAACCTTTGTTCGCAGAGAAATTCAGGTAAGAGATTCACCTCCATCAAACCAGTTTTCAAGAGGTAAAAGCCAGCCTAATTACCAAAATGTGCCTATGACTTATGAGACTTACAAAAAGCCTTCTAAGCCAATGGTAAATAGGTAGCTCACAGCAGTGGTTACAAAAGCCGGATCTAACCACTGCTCATCAATCTGAACTTGAGTCTAGATCATCTGATACCCTATCCAAAGCCATTTTGGCTTTGGAGACCCACCTGAACTAATTATTTCAAAACATGTGCAGGGAGCTTCTACTTGCCTTGACAGTCTTTGGTATGCAGATAGTGGAGGCTCCAGGCACATGACAGGATGTAAAGCCCTGCTCAAAGATTTTAAAGCTCATGGAGGGGGTGATATATCTTTTGGAAATAATTTAAAAGGGAAGGTTTTAGGGTCAGGATGTGTCTTAGCAGGAAAACTCAAGTTTGAAAATGTGAATCTCATTGACAATCTAAAATTCAACCTCTTAAGTGTCTCACAGATGAGTGATAAGGGTTATGGTTCCTTCTTCACAAAGAAAACTTGCCAAATAGTAGGGCCAGAGGTTGTCAAAAAGATTGATCAAATCATTGCAGAGAGCAAAGCACAGTTGACTGCTCATAGAGTAGGACATGTGTATGTGGTTGATATGGTAAATGATAACCCTGTGTCAAATGCATGCTTGTTCTAAGTTGCCTCAAGCAAAGAGACATAGCTATGGCATAAAACAATTTACTTGTGAAGCGCCTTGTGTTTCTTGTTTAAAAGGTAAACAACATAAAAGCTCTTACAAGTCAATTGTCCAAAACAAGTCAGTGTCTACAGTTGCTTCATATGGACTTGTTTGGACCTGTCAAAATCATGAGCTTAAAACACCAAAGATATTGTCTGGTGATAGTTGATGATTTTTCCAGGTTCACATGGACTTTCTTTTTACACTCTAAGGATGAAACAACAAATATTTTGCAAAACTTTGTCAAACAAGTTGAAAAGCAATTTGACCTTCCTGTAAAATCTTTAGGAGTGATAATGGGATAGAGTTTAGGAACAAGGAGTTGGATGCTTTCTGTGAGTCAAAAGGGATTGTTAGACAATACAGCATCCCTAGAACTCCAGAACAAAATGGGGTTGTTGAAAGGAAAAACAAAACTTTAATTGAATCATCAAGGACCATGCTTGCAGACTCAGGTTTACCCCTGTCCTTTTGGGCAGAGGCTGTAAACACTGCTTGCTATGTCCAGACTAGAGTTTTGATAAACCCTAGGCATCAAAAGACTGCCTATGAATTGCTTTACAAAATCAAACCTATGATCTCTTATTTCAAAGTCTTTGGCTGCCCATGCTTCATTTTAAACATCAAGGATTCAATATCCAAGTTTGCAGCCAAAGTTGATTGTGGTTATTTTCTAGGATACTCAACCACTGCCAAAGCCTACAGAGTTTTTACCTCTAGGACCAAGTGTGTGGAGGAAACTCTAAATGTGAAGTTCAATGAACTCTCATTTTAAAAATCCCAGCAAATGGATCTGCTGAATTGTTTGATCTATCTAAATTTACATTTGAAGATGTGTCTGTCAAGACTAACCGTGCAGGTACCCCACAATCATCATTTCAAGAGCAAGGATATGATTGCATTCTTCCAAGTTTCAAAATCAATCCTACAGGCAGAGGAGCAGATGTGAGTAGCAATGGTGAAAAATCTGCCAGTTCTACAGTGGTTAATACTCAAACCTCTACCAGCTTTCAAACCAAACTCTGTTGATAAAAGTCCACAACAAATGGACAAAAGTCAACCCGCTTTCACTACCATTCCACCTATCCCTCCATCACCATTCCAATCAGAGGCTGGACTATCAGTTTCACCAGCAGAGGTTAGCTCAGATGATACACATTTGCAAGACTCACCTCAAAATGCCATTGTCCCATATCAAGGTGATTTGATCTTCCTGAAAAGCCATCCATTGGATCCAGTTATTGGCAACATCAATGCGGGTGTGCTCACAAGAAGCCAAGCCCAAAACATTTGTCTTTTTGCTGGTTTTCTATCACTCACACAGCCTGTCAAATACCAAGAGGCACTGAAAGACAACAACTGGGTAGAGGCCATGCAAGAGGAGCTCCTACAGTTTAAGAGACAACAAGTATGGGAACTTGTACCACTGCCAAAAGATGTGAGTCCCATCGGCACAAAGTCGGTCTTCAAGAACAAAACTGATGAAAAGGGTATTGTTGTCAAGAACAAAGCAAGACTCGTGGTTCAAGGCTACATACAGGAAGAAGGGATTGACTACGAAGAAACTTTTGCTCCAGTAGCAAGGTTAGAAGCCATTCTCCTGTTCTTAGCTTTTGCTGCTAACCACAACATCAAGGTGTATCAAATGGACATCAAGAGTGCATTCCTGTATAGAAAGATCAAGGAGAAGTATATATTTGTCAACCTCCTAGATTTGAGGATCACTTTCATCCTGCTCATGTTTACAGGTTAAACAAAGCACTATATGGTCTAAAACAAGCACTAAGAGCCTGGTATGAAACTCTATCCACTTTTCTCTTATCCATTGGTTTCACCAGAGGTAGGATTGAAAAAACCCTATTTTTAAAATGGAAAGGAAAAGATTTGATGCTTGTCCAAATTTATGTGGATGACATCATTTTTGGATCCACATGCACTGCCATGTGTGAAGAGTTTAGAGAACTCATGGTAGCAGAGTTTGAAATGAGTGCAATGGGTGAGTTGCAATGTTTCCTTGGTTTACAAGTCAAACAAATGCAAAAGCCACTTTCATTCATCAAAATAAGTATGTGAAGGAACTACTTAAAAAATTTGATATGGATGATTGTAAACCTTGCAGCACACCCATGGCAACATCCAAGCTAGTTACTGTAGTGGCAAAGATGACCTTGTTGATCAAACTTTATACAGAAGCATGATTGGGTCTTTATTGTACCTAACTGCCTCAAGGCCAGACATTATGTTTGCTACTTGTGTTTGTGCCAGATCACAGTCATCAAGAAAATCAGACCTTATTGCTATAAAAAGGATATTCAGATACTTAAAAGGTGCTCCCACACTTGGTATCTGTTATCCAGCTAATGGTAACATTAAGCTTGCAGGATATTCTGATAGTGACTTTGCTGGATGTAAAACAACAAGGAAGTCCACATCTGGGGGAGCCCAATTCCTAGGAGATTGCCTAGTGTCTTGGCAAAGCAAAAAGCAAGTTGCAGTGTCCACATCCACTGCTGAAGCCGAATATATAGCTGCTGCAAGTTGCACTGCTCAAATTTTGTGGCTTCAAAATCAACTCCTGGATTTTGGTGTGACTGCCTTGAGGACTCCTCTCAAAATTGATAGTCAAGCAGCAGAAAACATCATCAAAAATCCAATTTCACATTCCACTACCAAGCACATTGACATCAGACATCACTTTGTGAGGGATTGATATGAAAAAGGTTTGATTTCCTTACAACATGTCCATACCAAGGATCAACTAGCAGTTGTGTTGACAAAGGCACTAGATGCTTCCACATTTGAAAGTTTGATATCTAGGCTTGGAATGCTAAACATGGATTAAAACAAGTTCTCCTTGTGGTTCATGCGTAAATAGCAATAAAATGTTTTTGAAAATAAAAAATCCATCCTTAAAAATAGTTAAAATTGCATTTTTTCAATAAATCCTTAAAGTCTGTTCAAAGCTCTGATAGCACAAAAACACTGTTGTTTAGAAAAATCTATCCACTGATGCAAACCTCTGATAGTGTTTAAAATTTGGTCACAACCACTGATAGATTGCTCTAACAGTGGTTAGTCAAACAACTGCTTTCCATTGTCAAATAGAGGTTACACGTGGACAAATGTTACTCGACAGATGTTGCATCAGATGCCATGTCATTTGCACTTTTTGAAAACCCTATAAAACCCTGTTCTATCCCCAAATAGAGGTTTCACTTTTCTTGTGCGAATTCAAAATTTTCAAAGCCCTTCTCTCAAAAATCTTCCAAAATCATGGCTCCTAAAACCAAATCGAAGAAGAAATCAACACAAGAACAACCCCCATTTATCCTAATCATCAAAACACCACACAATTACACCGCAATTCTAAAAGAAACCGATGCAAACACTCGCTATCATCCAATGATCCGGATTCTGAAAGAATCAAAATTTAAGCACATGTTGGAAGTCAAAGCCCTTAGTTTACATCGACTCTTTAAGAGAATTTTGGGCAAATGCTAAAGTAAACTCATCCGCTGATGGTGTGCCCTATTCCATCACTTCCAAAGTTGGTGGCGCACGATTGCAAATAAGCCCACAATCTATCTCCCAAGTTTTCATGTTAAATGATATGCAACATCTGGTATCATTTCCTTTGAGTGAGATGCAGCATGAGTTTGTTGAAAGAGGTTACACCGGGCAGTTGAAAGGTATGACAATCTTCAAACCCAATTTTCCAGCAGAGATGAAATTCTTTTTCCACACTTCACTTACATGTGTCTCTGCAAAAACAACTGCTTTCAACGAGATTCCATTGAACATGCAGTATCTGGGATTTGCAATACTAACCGATTCTGATTTTAACCTATCCCAGGTGCTGTTCAATGATCTTGTAAATAATTTTAATAATATTTCAAAAAGAAAAGCTTTCTTGATACATCCAAGATTCTTGAGTGTTTACTTGCAAGATCAGATAAAATCAGATGCAAGTAAACAAGGCGCCGTATCCAACCCTGGCCGCCTCAATCATGAAACATTTACACGAATAACAAATCAAGACAAAGTTTCCAAAACAGAAGCAGAGGAGGCTGAGCCTATTTTACAAGAACAAAATGTTCAAGCTCAACCTCCGGCTGCTGAGCCTACTGCTCTAGGTGATCAGGGCATCACAACCGTTGCCTGAAACCCACACCTAAAATCTTCAAAAAGAAACCATCCAGAGCATCCAAAAAACCCACCAAACCCAAAAAGGGTCCTCTGGAAGATGAGATCCCAGAGGTTAACCCTGTGAAAGCACCAACGTCACAAACCACTGCTGACTACTTCTTCACAGCAGATGGTAGAAAGATCTCAACCCGGCTTTGAAACTCCTCCTGCATCCTCACAAAAGGATCAGGTTGTAGGAACAGGGACACCGAATTATGAAGCTCTAGGACCACTTGGTTCTATCTTCCACAGCCCCCTTCCCAGGGCAATGTCGCTTTCTACACAGCCACTCTCACCATTGACTTCACTTCCATCAACAATGTTATCCTTGCTGAATGCAATAGATATTGAGCAGACATTATCCAGCACTTCTCACCAACTCATCAATGAGAATATACCCCAACAAGAAGCTGGGTCTGACTTATTTCTAATTGCTAGCCCATTAGCAAATGTAGAGGCTACATCCCTTGGGTTACATGTAACCCTTGGTGATAGTTCAGCAGCGGGCAACCACCACAATTGCTGAACTTCCAAGTTCTCAATTGGACAGTGGTTACATAGCTAAGACCTTGTTGAAGGCAACCACTGCTGAGGCTACTACGGTAACCTCTGTTCCAGTGGGAAGTCCCCAGAACCAAGAGCAAGGGGCATCTAAGATTGAAGGAAGTGGCAAAACACATGCTCATGATATCTTAGATAAAACTACCACATCTGGTAGGAGTTCAGATGACCTATTAAGTTAGGTGATGAGCTAAAATATCAGAAATTGATGGAGAGGATTACAAATGTTGAAAACACTGTTGATGAAATTAAAGATCTTTTGAAACAGTTGATCACTATTCAGAGTCAACCTCCTGTTCCAACCACTGCTGAGCTCAAATCAGCAACAAATCCAATCTTTCAATAAGAAAAACATTTCCTGGAGCAAAAACATAAACATCAGATGATGGAACTCAGAAGTAAGGTTGATGCAAGATACAATGATACTGCTGCAGATATCAAGGCAATCAAAGCCCACTTGCTTACCACCACTGGTAAATCTCCTCCTACTGTCATTTTTGTGAGTCCAGATGAAGCCAAAAAGGGGGAGAAACCTTTGGGAAAGAAATGTTGAAGATGGATGATACAAAGGCAAGGCCTACAGTGAAAATCCCTAAGCCAGATGGTTCAAAGAAACCAGACTCAACTGAAGATATCCTGGCAAGGGCAAAGATGTCTCACAAGAAGACTGCGTTTGATGAAGGCAAGGTGCTGGTTGAGAAAAAAGATTGATCAGCAGTTAGATAAGGGAGAGAGTGGTACCTCAACAAAGAGGAGATCTTCTACAAAAGCAAGACAACCAGATCCACGCCTCTCTAAACTAAAGTGGCTACCAATCCAACCACAAAAACCTCTGTCATCACAAAATCAACCACATCTTCTCACACAACTCCCATATCCACCCCAACAGATGTTACAACAACTGTTGTGCCAACATCTATTGACACAGCAGAGGTTGTAGCAGTTGTTATCACAACCACTGCCATCATCACATTTCCCATTTTCACACAAATACTACCAACACCACCCAGAATTCCAAGCCATCCATCGTCACCATCAATCAGTTTTAAGAGAAGGAAGGTAACAAAGGTCATAAATGAAGAAGAGATCCCTGCTCCTATGCCTCTACATCTGCACCAATGTTAAATTTAACCTCTGCTTCCCGAGCTACAACATCTGTTCTTTCAAAAGAAGTGGTTCCTGCAGCTATAAAGTTTCCTCTTGATTTGCCTGCAGTTAGGAAAGAAATCAAGTCTTTCTACGCTGAAGAAGATCCAGACAAAAGACATTTTCAATCTCTTCAAGGTTATCCAAAGCCTATTAATATTGACAAGTAGCTGGAACTCAAAGAAAGGCAGGCAGAGGATATTGCTAAGAAGTTGTTTGAAAGCAAAAGTGATAAAGAAGTGCAGAACCAATACCAGTTTCAGCTGAACAAAGTCCAATCACTGGAAAGATATTCAAAGAATCTATCAAATCAGATCTCTGAAGCAGAT
The DNA here is from genome assembly GCA_947069175.1 of Scalesia atractyloides. Classification (NCBI taxonomy): domain Eukaryota; kingdom Viridiplantae; phylum Streptophyta; class Magnoliopsida; order Asterales; family Asteraceae; genus Scalesia; species Scalesia atractyloides. The sequence goes on along the minus strand of CAMTDV010000009.1, from coordinate 25,452,417 downwards.
GATAAATTTTTGAAAGATAAGTACATCTCTCACATCATGGAATACAAGAAATATGCTGCAACTAGGGCATATTCTAAAGATTGGTACGTGAGTGAGCTTCAAGAAGAAATTGCAAGGATAGAAAAACAACAAAAGATCCTCACAACAAACCTACATGCCTAGATTGGAACAAATACAAAAAGAATGTACCTGAAAAGACTCTGAAGCTCAGAAGATTGAAATAAGAGCTAATTCAAAATCATTATGGGTCAAAGAACCAGGTAATGAGATGGGGGAGTTAAGAGTGTTGGTTACCTACAAGATGCTAGAAGCAAGAAGGAAAAAGGATCCATCAATGCCTCCTAAACCTGATTATACCAAAGAAGATGCTGCTCTCAAAGCCCAACTTTCTAAAAAGCCCTCAACATCTACCCAATCCACACTTGCCTTGCTAAAGCGAAAAAGGCAAGGGAGATGCCAGAGAAGGTTGACAGAGAGTTTGAAGAAGTATTCATCAAAGAAGGTATCAAAAATATGATGAACTATCCAACAGATGATACAAGTGCCAAGTTGGCAGAAGATCTGACAAGAATAGCTCCTTTTCTAACCTCATCAATAAAGGCTCCTTTAAGAAAGCCTTGAGACCCAAAAATTCTAAAGTGGAAGGCCAACAAAGACACCCACGAATTGACTCTGCTCAAGTCTGATGGTAAAGCCACTAAACTATCCATGGAAGCTGCTTATGGGCTTATAGTAGAAGACTTCCACGAACTACTAAGTTTAGAGCTTGAGAAGGATGCTGATGATTTAGAATCTCTTAACTTTGAACTACAATTAAAGGCTCAAATAAGAGAATTCTTTCTGAGGAATAAAGATCAAGAATAAGGTGTTTTTGGCATCATCTGTTCCACGGGAGATTGTTGGGATCGAACCTTTGGAAAGGAACATATGATACATAGTCAAAACACACCATCCGTGTCACACCCCGACCGCGTAAAACAACAAACCGCGACGGAAACGTCGGGGAGTGTCGTAACAGAAGTATTGTTTCAACAACCATGGAAATTTAAAGTTTTGTATTATTGATTCAAATTGTTTACATTGTCTGAAATTTAACAGAAACATAACATAAATTTATTTGTCTTGCTAGTTTTTAAGTCACTAAAGCCCAAGTCCGCCTAAGTGTAGCATGATCAACCTTAGATATTTGCTCCTGAAACACATGTGAAAATAGGTACGCCAGCATAAAAATGCCTATGAGATACATAGGTTTTGTTGATGAGGATTCATGACTTGGAGTTAAAATAATAGTTTAACAAAACGTAGTCATGAACCTTATGAAATGTTTTCTTTTACAATATGAAAATCAATGTGAAAATCAAATGATACAGAAGAAGGATGTATGGTTTAATAATTAACTGGATGAAAATGAATTGTATAAAATATGCCATTTGTAAAACGATGTCTTGTGAAAATATATGTTATTGGTACCAAATATGTCATGTCTTTATCTTTGTCGAAGTGGTTTAAATAACGCTACGATATGTAATATCATGAAAGCACTTATATATAGGAAGTACCAGCGGCGTATCCACCATGCTTTTATCATATTACACACATCTCGTTATTTAAATCACTTATCAAATAACCACCAAAAATGTCTTGTCAAACAAATCTCTTGTATGGCAAGTAAAAAGACTTTACTCAAGCCATATGTATAATGTCGTGTATAACCAGTGTCATGTAAAAAACAATGTCTTGAATAAACCGAAGTTTTAAATCAAAAGTCATGTTTGCAAAACCAATGCTTTATTTGATATGAACATTTATCTAGTTATGTTTATCGCATACATTCAATCCTTGAGACTGTCGGATAAACCCTTATCAAGTCAAAGGTTTATCAAAAATGTATTCGGATTTTGTCATTCCCTACTTCCAAATAAACCTAGGAAGCGGGGAACGGGATTTGTCAAGTCCTATGGTACCATTACATACTACCGAGGGGCGTGATCAATGTTAATGAATGTATTATGTCCCATTAAACAAACCAAATGTCATTGTCAATGTAAGAAATGTCATGAAAAATGTCTTTAAACCATGTACTAAGTATGCTAAGTCAACATACGGAGTAGAAATGTCCATAAAATCGATGTGCTAGCATGCTCAGTCAACATACATAGCAAAATGTAATGTAAATCAATGTGCTCATATGCTAAGTCAACATATGCCGCAAAAGGTGTCTTTTGAAATCAATGTGCTAGCATGCTCAGTCAACATACATAGCAAAACATAATTGAAATCATGTACTATATATGTACTAGATGAACATAGCAAGTATATGTTATGAAAGCGTGAAAACATGAAAGTATCGAGTAGGCACATGTGTTTCACCCCAAAATATTTGAAAAATATAAAAGAGGGGACTATGTACTCACATAATCACCTTAAAACATTTAGAAAAAAAGAGGGGTCTATGTACTCACTTGGGGTTTCAAAAGTATCCTTGTTCAAGAAGAAGAATAAAGCTCAAGAGTATGAAGAACCAAATGGTTCCTAAGATCGGATAACTATGTTAATAAGTCAGGACTTTGATCGGCGGATTGGATAAAATGATGTCTTATAAATCAAATGAGTGTTGGAACTCATATGGTATGATTTAACAAGCTCAACATTTTGATTTGGAAGTGATCCTAAGTGCTTTTGACCCGTAATGACAAGTTAAGGTAGTATACGCTACTTTAACGTGTCATTTGCGTAAACGCATGATCGGATGGTGAAACATGTCCTATCATGAGTCTTAAATGCCCAAACATGTTTAATAATGTTGGAATATCAGTTTATATGTCAAAACTTTAGCCACGTATGCTTAAAATGAATTTATGCGCAAAAAGGGCATTTTGGTCATTTACAAAGGGCAAAATAACGACCTATCATAATACTAACCAAACGACGTGACCATTGTTGGTGTATATGTCTGTTGCCTTCGTCATTACATGAGAACGAGTCTGGAATAAACGAGAGTTTCTGAAGACCGAACAAGACAAAGTAGATATCCAAGAGGGAGTCTATTGGTGCATAATGTATATAGAATAGTCTTGAATCGAGTCTGTATAGTTTAGGTGATAAGAGGCATATTTAAGAGTGTTAGATAGCAAGTTCGCTTGAGAAGAACTTGAGAAGCCAAGTTCGGCCGAACTTGACTCGGTCAAGTTCGGGCGAACTTACCCATGGCTGTCCCTCACAAGCGAACTTGTAACACTATATATAGGTGCCTTGGGATTTCATTTGTAAAGGAGTTGGAGATTTTGGTACAAAGACGACAAAGCTCTGTCGGATCCGGATCTTGAATGTATTGAACTTTAGATCAATGAAAACAACTATTAAACGCGTAATTCTTGTTATTTAGTTAACTTGCCATTAGTTTCCGCATAATCGGACAATAGATAACAAATGTAGGTTCCCGAGCTGTTCGTGGACGTTCCTACAAGTGGTATCAGAGCCTGGATACCTGAATTTGTTGAAATCAAGACAAGAATCTCTCTATTTGATCTCCTTTCTTCTATTTTTCTTAACTTTTTATCAAAAACGAAGAATTCACGGTCAAATTTTGTCCAATTTTGAATATGTCATGTTAAATACATTCATGGTAAACCCCTGAGAGTTTGGACAACAAATTCAAACGTTTTGACATCAAAAAGTTGCAAAAACCATGTTTTTGAAACAAGCCATGGCCGAACTTAATATCAAGTTCGACCGAACTTGATTAAAATCTTGTTGATTTTCATCATGTTCGACCGAACTTGATAAGTTTCTCAAGATTTTTCTTGAAGTTCGACCGAACTTGAGAGGTTTTTCAGCATTTTTACACAAGTTCGACCGAACTTAAGTAAATTGTTTGTTTTTCTCACGCAAGTTCGCCCGAACTTGATAGTCATCTTGAAAGTTCACCTAAGTTCGACCGAACTTATCTGTTTCTTGATAGGCCTTCACAAGTTCGCTCAAAATCAAAATCTTTATCAAAGTTCGACCGAACTTGGATTAAAACTGAAAATTTTAACCTCAGAGAGTATAACCTCAGAGGGTTATTCCCTATATAACTATGGTCACTAGTTTGAGGTTGGTCGAATCCTAAGATCGACCAAACGGGTCGGATTTGAAAGTCAAAGCGGTGGTCAAGACCACTCGACTTACGACCCTAAACAAGCACTAAACTAAAAATGACGAGTTAGACATGTTTAACATGTCTAACTAAGTTTATAAAACTGATTTGGTATCAAAACAAAGTGTTTTGATACCCGAAAATAGTTTCGTCGAATAATGCGCATTTTGCGCGTTATTGACCGAAACCTTGACTCGTCACTTCAACTAGGAAAACGTGGTATCAGTAGATATAATCGCAAGGGATTATAACCTTCTTCATTACGATCACGTTGCAAAGTTCAATTGAACTTTGACTTGACCAACTAATGGTGAAAACCGAAAGTCAAATAGTAAGTCAAACTATTTGACTTTTAGCTCATAATAAGCTAAAAGAATGAACAAGGCATGGTTAGAGCACTTACTTGCACTCAAGGAAGCCAAGATTATTAGAAAAACTCAGATGGGAGGCCTCCTAATAAGGTAGCAACTCCACTTAGAGTTTAGATAGATGAAAGATGGAAATGAGCAAGGAGTTTGCTTGAAGATCAAGGGTATTTATAGTTGTTAGAGAACTTTAGGATCATGCCAAGTGTTAGGAGATGTTGTAGGATCATTACAAGTATTTAGTGAGGTGTTGCAACCAGGAGAAGTGTGGCAAAAATGAGTTATCGGTGTCAAGTTAAATGAGAAAGAAGCTGCCAGGTATTTGCTGAATTCTGGAATCCACCGTGCCACGCGCCAGGAGCATAGGGGGCTGGCGCGCCACGTGACGGAGCTAAAAAACAAGAAAGTTTCAAAAATGACAGAAATGGTCCCTGCAGCATTTTTGAAGTGTTTTTGACGCGTTTAACCCACGTTAACCAAAAGTTAGGCTTTATAAGGATGTGAAAGAATAGGGGACTTGAAATATGCTTGGAAATATCGTGGATGTCGGTTCGTTAGATCGTATGTTGCGGTTTTCGGTTAATTACGACGGAAATCGTAACAAACGTGCAAATGACCGTAAACGCGTAACGAATGGAATTTTTGCATTTCAATCACTAAAGTGCTATATTTTAATGGTTACAAAAATTTTTGGATGTGCGTATATGTTCCGGATTAGGAAATACGCGATTTGGCATAGTTTCACAGAATTTGCAAAATAGCCCCTAAAGTTGCATAAGCATGTTTTTGCCATACCGAAGCCTTCAAAACTTATTTCTAAGTTATGTAAAGGGTATTTAAGGTATGTTTAGCTTATGTCTTTGTTCCTGAGTGTACGTCACATTAAACTGATTACGTTTGCATAACGGTTTGCGATTTCACTTCCAGAAGTGATTCGAAAGATCATAATTGAACAAGGATTGAAAATATGAAATACCATATATAAATACATAAATATTGGAATAAAACACAATATTATAAAGTTTACAAAGTTGATCGGAATATACGATGATTGAAATACACAGATGTCACAGTCTCCCCTATTTTAGGAAATTTCGTCCCGAAATTTATCTTGAGGAAGCTTGTGAGAATAGATGTGGATATTTCGCCTTCATTTGGTCCTCTCATTCCCAGGTAAACTCTGGGCCACATTTGGACTACCGGCAAACTTTTACAATCGGTATTCGTCTGCGCTTAAGCTTTTTTACTTCACGGTCCAATATTTCCACATGTTTCTCGACAAAGTGTAACGTGTCATTAAAACGAAGTTCATCAAGAGGGATGTGGAGGTTTTCATCAGCTAAAAATTTTTTAAGATTGGATGAACATTTCCAAGTTCAGGAGGTAGCTCAAGTTTTTAGGCCACCTTTCCAATTTTCTCAATGATCTTGAATGGTCCAACATATCTAGGTGCAAGTTTTCCTTTCTTTCCAAATCTAACCACGCCTTTCCAAGGGGATACCATGAGTAGGACATGATCTCCAACTTGGAATTCCAAGGGCTTGCGTCGTTTATCCGCGTAACTCTTTTGACAGCTTCTAGCTTCAAGAGATTATCACAAATTGTTTTGACTTTGTCTGTTGTGTCTTGAATGAGTCCAGGTCCAGTGAATTGAGATTCACCGATTTCATTCCAACAGACAGGTGAACAACATTTTCGACCATAAAGAGCTTCGAAAGGAGCCATGTTAATGCTGGTATGATAACTGTTGTTGTAGGAGAATTCGATCAAAGGTAGATGCGAATCCCAAGTACCACCAAAGTCGATCACACAAGCTCTAAGCATATCCTCAAGTGTCTTGATTGTCCTTTTGGATTGTCCATCCGTTTAAGGATGATAAGCAGTGCTCAGGTTAAGTTTGGTTCCCATGGCAGATTGCATGGTCCTCCAAAAATTAGATGAGAATCGAGCATCACGATTAGATATGATGTCCAAAGGAACACCATGACGAGATACAATTTCATCCACATAGATTTTAGCAAGTTTGTCAGCAGGGAAATCCTCACGGATAGCTATAAAGTGTGCTGACTTGGTTAGTCGATCAATGATTACCCAAATGGCATCATGACCTCTAGATGTACGCGGTAACTTGGTAATGAGATCCATTGCAATGCTTTCCCATTTCCAAACCGGAATTTCTGGTTGTTCAAGCAAACCAGAAGGGCATTGATGTTCTTCTTAACTTTGAGGCAAGTAAGACATTTAGATACGTACAAGGCAATGTCTTTCTTCATACCCGCCACCAATACTGGGTACGAAGATCCTTATACATTTTGTCTGCACCAGGATTAATTGAATAACGAGACTTATGAGCTTCATCCATTATCAAGGTGCAGAGATTGTCTTGACTTGGAACCCACAAACGGTTCAGATAATAAAATAGCCCATTATCTTTTGTTTCAAGTTGAAGCTCAAGATGATGTGGTAATTCTTCACCCATCATGCCTTGTGTAACACAAGTTCGTTGAGCTTGGAAAATACGGTTTTGAATATCAGATCGAACTTGAACACAATGTAGCTTGACTCGTTCTTTACGACTAAGAGCATCGGCTACGACATTCGCCTTAACAGGATGGTAGCGAATCTCACAGTCATAGTCGTTCAGAAGTTCAACCCATCATTGCTGTCTCATGTTTAGTTCTTTCTGATTGAAAATGTGCTGGAGACTTTTGTGGTCCGTGAAAACCACACATTTTGTACTGTATAGATAGTGTCTCCAAATTTTCAGAGTGAAAACAACAGCACCCAACTCAAGATCATGAGTGGTGTAGTCTTTTCATGAATCTTCAATTGTTTTGAGGCATAGGCTATAACTTTGTTCCTTTGCATGAGAACGTAACCAAGGCCTAAGTTCGATGCATCACAATATACGACAAAGTCGTCGTTACCTTCAGGTAAGGATAAAATAGGAGCATTACAGAGCTTTTGTTTCAAGGTCTGAAAAGCTTCTTCTTGTTTGGGTCCCCACTCAAAAGGTTTATTCTTTTGAGTCAAAGCAGTGAGGGGAACTGCAATCTTTGAGAAGTTTGCGATAAAGCGACAGTAATAACCCGCGAGACCAAGAAATGAATGAACTTCGATAGGAGTAGTAGGCGTATCCCATTCCTTAATATCATTGATTTTGGCAGGATCCACATGAATACCTTGTTCGTTGACAATATGACCCAAGAACTGAACTTCCTTAAGCCAAAATTCACAATTGGAGAACTTGGCATAGAGTTGTTCTTTCTTTAGGAGTTCCAAACGGAGATGTTGCTCATGATCGGCTCGAGATTTTGAGTAAATCAAAATGTCATCAATGAAAACAATGATGAACTTGTCCAAATAAGGCTTACAAACCCTATTCATTAAGTCCATGAAAACGGCAGGAGCATTTGTCAGACCAAACGGCATAACAGTGAACTCATAATGACCGTATTGAGTGTGGAAAGCAGTTTTAGGAATATCTTCTTCGAGAACACGAAGCTGATGATACCCAGACCGTAGATCAATCTTTGAGAAGCAAGTAGCACCTTGTAGCTGGTCAAAGAGATCATCAATACGGGGTAGGGGATATTGATTTTTGATTGTGAGTTTGTTAAGCTCACGGTAATCGATACACATACGGAATGATCCATCCTTCTTTTTCACACACAGGACTGAAGCACCCCAAGGTGAAAAGCTTGGGCGAATGAATCCTTTGTCGGACAACTCCTGAAGCTGTTTAGATAACTCTTGTATCTCAGACGGTGCAAGACGGTATGGGGATTTGGCTATAGGGTTGGCACCAGGTACAAGATCTATATGAAACTCGACTTGTCGTGCTGGGGGTAAACCAGGTAGCTCGTCACCTCAGGATAATCCAGAACAACAGGGATGTCCTGAATATATTTGCCCTTTCCTTTCTCCTCTACGATATGTGCCAAGAAAGCGACATAATTCTTTCGTAGGTATTTATGGGCTTGGGTGCATGTCATGAGTTTAAGGCTACTGAAGGGTTTTCTCCACGAACATCTACGGTTTCACCAGACGGAAGGGGTATACGAACAATCTTATCAAAGCAAATCACCTCAGCATGGTGTTTAGATAACCAGTCCATCCCTACTATGATATCAAAGCTCCCGAGTTGCATTGGCGTGAGGTCAATGGCAAAAAGATGGTTATTAAGGTTCAATTGGCAATCACGGATGACAGAATCAAGAACAAGGGGTTCACCACTAGCTATTTCGACTGTTAAGGGCTTTCCTAGTTTGGTTCTAGGCATGGAAAGCAAAGGTTCAAAAGCTAGTGATACAAAACTCTTATCGGCACCCGAATCGAAAAGAATTGAAGCAGGATGGTTGTTAACAAAGAACATACCATTGACTACTTCATTGTCGGCATGCGCCTCGTTAGCATTAATATTAAATGCTCGTCCACGAGCCTGGTTTGCATTTGCCAACTTCGGGCAGTTATTTCGGTAGTGGGTAAGATCCCCACAATTATAGGAAGAACCAGGTGGATAGTGAGGTCGTGCAGGCTACTAAGCAGGGTTTTGAGCTATTTGATTCGGGGTAGGAGCAAAACGACAAGAGTTGGCAAGATGACCAGATTTTCCGTAGTTAGTGCAAAGGCGGCATTGTAAATGTGGTTGATGGTGGCTGTTACACTTGTTGCACAAAGGTGCATTGCCACCATACTTTTTCTTGGCCGGTGGCTGAGCAGGCTGATTGGGAGCAACTTGGTTAGGTTGTGTAGTGAGAGCTAAGTTCTTGGAAGCCTTGCGCTTCCTCGACTTCTTAGAGATTTCAGCCTTGCTACCCTTTTGCTTCTCAGGTTTAACAGACGGTTTCTTGTCACCCTTTCGGTGAAGCTTACCCTTTTTGACTTGTGATTCAGTAAGGGTTGCAGCTAGCTCAATGGCTTGACGGATAGATGTAGGGTTACTGCCAGTGACGATGTCTTGAACTGGGTCAGGAAGACCGTCTATGTACTTTTCAATCGCCTTATCCAAAGGCGTCACCATCTCATGACATAATAGGCTCAACTCCTTATACCGATTGGTATACGCACGGTGCTCACCACTGTCCTGCTTTAGGTCATGGAACTCATTCTCAAGCGCCCTCTTTTCATGACGAGGGCAGAACTCTTTCATCATTAGAGCTCTCAGTTCCTCCCAAGTCTGACCTATAGCAACATCTGCACCCCTATCTCTCACCACTCCGTTCCACCACGTGAGTGCCTTCTTATGAAATACACTTGAAGCAAACTCGACTTTACGATTATCAGGACACTGAACATGGCAAAAAGTACTCTCAAGACTCTCAAACCATTGTAGGAGCCCAGTTGCTCCTTCAGAACCACTAAACTTTAGTGGTTTAGCCGAGTTAAACTGTTTAAAGTTGCACGTAGCAGGTGCATTGTTATTGTTGTTGGCTTGGTAGATTTGAGTAATGAGATTTGGTAGCATAGCAGCCATCTGTTGTGCTATGATAGTTGCCAGTTCGGTGTTAGGCGGTGGTACGTTTCGTCGAGGAGGCATTCTAAAAGAGGGAATATGAGAGGAAACGAGTGAGATGAATGTTGGATAATGAGATGTCATAAATATCGACGAAATGAAAGGATGGTGGTCATTCGTTCGTTTACTTGCAACAAACAAACGACACATAGTGACTAATCAAAGTAATTGGGTTTTTATAATGTATCGCAAAGACATGCTTTAGCCTATAGGTGGACACTCACCCCAAGAGTTCCCAGGGAAGAGTGACTTGTCCGATTAAGTGGATTTGTACGAACACTCTAACCTTAGATAGAAAACTCACGGTACAGGCACCCACCCTTCCAGATTGCATGTGTTCACATTATTAAAACCCAAACTTTGACGAGATTTTGAAAAACTTTGAAGGCAAAGAGCGCCGATGATTTGTTTTGGCTTTTTAAAATGAATTATACTTTGTTTTTGATAATCACCTAAGGATAGGTGATGGTATTGTTTTAAGATCTAAACACAAGATAACTTGTGTTAGGGTCCTAGAAAGGTTATAGTCTAGGTCAAAGCATTACTATAACCTAATTCCCTATAACCATTGGCTCTGATAGCAATCTTTTCTATCACACCCCGACCGCGTAAAACAACAAACCGCGGTGGAAACGTCGGAGAGTGTCGTAACAGAAGTATTGTTTCAACAACCATGGAAATTTAAAGTTTTGTATTATTGATTCAAATTGTTTACATTGTCTGAAATTTAACAGAAACATAACATAAATTTATTTGTCTTGCTAATTTTTAAGTCACTAAAGCCCAAGTCCGCCTAAGTGTAGCATGATCAACCTCAGATATTAGCTCCTGAAAGACATGTGAAAGTAGGTACGTCAGCATAAAAATGCCTGTGAGATATATAGGTTTTGTTGATGAGGATTCATGACTTGAAGTAAAATAAAAGCTTAACGAAAAGTAGTCATGAACCTTATAAAATGTTTTCTTTTACAAAATCATATGAAAATCAATGTGAAAATCAAATGGTATAGAAGAAGGATGTATGGTTAAATTAACCGGATGAAAATGAATTGTATAAAATATGCCATTTGTAAAATGATGTCTTGTGAAAAATATATGTTATTTGTACCAAATATGTCATGTCTTTATCTTTGTCGAAGTGGTTTAAATAACGCTACGATATGTAATATCATGAAAGCACTTATATATAGGTAGTACCAGCGACGTATCCACCATGCTTTTATCATATTACACACATCTTGTTATTTAAATCACTTATCAAATAACCACCAAAAATGTCTTGTCAAACAAATGTCTTGTATGGCGAGTAAAAAGACTTTACTCAAGCCATATGTATAATGTCGTGTATAACCAATGTCATGTACAAAACAATGTCTTGAATAAACCAAAGTTTTAAATCAAAAGTCATGTTTTTCAAAACCAATGCTTTATTTGATATGAACATTTATGTAGTTATGTTTATCGCATACATTCAAGCCTTGAGACTGTCAGATATGTAGGACCGATCCTTGATGCTTAGGAACCTAAATTTGATATCTAACGTCGATAATAGCGGAAATATTACGTCTTGTTACTAATAGACAAGAATTGATCAGTTAATCGTCAGTTTCATTGATTAAACGTTCAGAATACAGACTGACAGAGCTTCGCCTCTACAATGCCAAAGTTACAAATGAGACACACAAGCTAGGTATTTAAAGGATTATAAGTTCGGCCCAACATGTGTAAGTTCGCCCGAACTTGCCTATGCAAGTTCGGCCGAACATGCTTAGACATGTTATCATATTGGAGAACTTGGCTAAGACTCTTCATAAATACTCCTTAACCTAGCCTATCCAACTCTATACAATACAGACTCGATATAAGACTAAGACATAGACATTATGCACCAACATACTCCCCCTTGGATATCGTCTTCCTCTTTATCAGTCTTCAAACCTCTGTCTTCATATAAACATTAACGTACCCAACCAAAGAAGTTCTTGTAGGGCTTCTTTCGTCTCTCTTGTTTCGGATCCGGCGTTTGATCAGTTGGCGGTGGTCTTTTAAAGTTAAGCCATTCTGAGCGAACTTTCTCTTACCGTTTTTCCATCTTTTCTTTAATCGCCTCACTTCTGATTTCTTCCTTTAGAAATTCAACTCTTTCCAAATCCCTCCACTTTGTCTGCCACATCTTCCCTGAATTCACTTCACGTGCATAGCAAACGTTGACAACTTTCTGATATTGCATCGCTTGTACCTTTTCTCTTTCTTAAAAAAAAATCTTATATCTTCTCTCGAGCAGTTTACCAACCACATAGGATCTAGAATCCTTATCGTCCTCCATAATCCTCTCATACCTTGATAACCCATCACTTCAACTCGTTCCTTAGCAATATCTAAGTGATCTTCAAACTTTAATACAATCACTGCTTCACAAGCAGCTGGATCAATCTGCCACCACTTGAGTAACGGATAAAAGTTCTGTTCAATCGGCATAAGCGGCATATTCCGCATGGCTCTAGGACGTTTCATAATTAACGTTATGTCCCTTTCTCCTGTAACCTTGTTAATCTTTATTCTTCGTCTCGGAATAAATGGCTTCCAGTGATTCCAACCTTTTTCAGCTTCGTACTTTATCATTTTCCATAACAATTGATCAACTGTCTTCATCTGATATGTAACGCTCACTGTTTCCAGTAGCTCTTCCATATCCCAATACGGCAAAGTTTTTAAATCAGCAAGATATTTGAAGTATTGCACTCCAAACTCTCTTTTGATTGCATATACGTTGAGCTCCTTAAACCATCCCCAACTCAATATATCTCCCAAAGAAACATTTTATCTTGGGTGAAGAATGCTAGTGGACGCCGAAACTTACGTTCACGAGGCATCTCCTTGAACCAGGTCTTTCTCGCTTCAGCTATCTCTTCTTTGGTCATTGGCCTAGGAATTTTTCTTTCACGAAGCTCTTCAGCAATCCTATCTTTCAACATATCTTCATTCAGCTGTTTATACATTTCTTCAAATGTAGGAATAATTCTGAATCCTGACCAACATACTTATCTTTCTTTTCTGTTTCATCATCTGAGGACCAGTCTTCAACAATCACACGATTATACTCATCGGCCTCAAACCTTCTTTCATACTGATACTCTTTTGGCTCAAATGTATTGACATTCATTATCTCTTCAAAATCAAATTCTAAATTCTCAACTCAGCTTCAACTAGCTTCGCCAGATCTTCTTTTGAATAATTATGTACAAACTCACCTTCTTCAACATTATGTTCCAACATCAATATCAAAGGCTTCATAGTACTGCAATCATAGGCTTCACAAAACGATCGACATCTATCATATCAATATCATCTGAAGGCCCTTTTTTGCCCTGACTCCCCTGGCTTTTATCTTCCATTCGATTAGATTCATCGTCAATCAGATCAGAAAAATCAAATTCATCAGAAACTTTAGCTTCATTTATCTTTAATCCTGTACCACCGATCAAAATCATCATCTCCTTGATCAAAATCATCATCGTCATCCCCAACATTCCAATCTTCATATCCTTCTTCCTCTTCGTCATTCTTATCCTCTTTCTCGGCTTCTTCATTGTCTTTTTCTTCAGTAACAATGATAGGACCAGAAGGATTGACAGATTCGTCAACCTTTTGTATATCAGACTCAGAAGCTTTTGAAACATCTTCAGTAGACTTCTCGGGGACATCAGAAGATTTCTCAGTAGTAGATTTAGGGGCTTCTCCCTCTACCTGCTTCCCTTTACCACCCTCAGCCAATTCTCTCTCAGCACGTTCCTTGGCTTCTTGACGATCCAGAAGATCGTATTCGGCGATAAAATCAATATTCAAATTATTGGATAACACGTTTTGTAATCTGATGAATCTTCTATCATTCAGAGCTTAAATTTTCTTCAATTCTGCAATCTCTATTTGTAATTTTTCATTGGCGTCCTACAGACTTTCTATCACCGCCTTGTAATATTCTCGTTCATTTTCAAGCACCTTCACTCTATCATCAAGAATTTCTCTTTCGACTTCACTTTGATTTACCTTCTTTACAAGCTCAGCCTTTTCTAACTCAATATGCGCAACTTTATCTTCTAATACCTTCACACGCTTTTCTAATATTTCTGCATTCGTTTCAGGGAAAAATTCATCCAAGTCTTTAAGACTTATAGGACCGTGTGGCATATCACCAAACATACTTCCCCTCAGTGTCTTAGGTGTTGAGTCTTTTGGTGTTGCAGCTTTTGATGTAGACTTCTTTGGCATAGAGCTTTTAGGAGCAGAAGTCTTTTGAGCACTCGTCGATTCAGCGATCGGAACTTCAACAAATTCAGACACAGGAGGTTCTTGTGTAACTCCTTGCCTTTCTGCTTCAGCATGAACAATAACAGGAGGTTCTTGTGGAGGAGGTTCTTGTGTGGCTCCTTTCTCCTGAGCACCAGAAGGTTCTTGTGTGGCTTCTGTGATTTTCACCTTGCTTTTATACCTTTTGCTCACAGCTTTCTGAGCTTTCTTGGCCTTTCGTTTCCCTTTCGTGTGATGTGACCCTGTAGTTTTCTTAGATATTTCGATTGCAGGAGACTTTGTTCTTTTAGTCTTTTTCTTTGGCCTCCCTCATCAGATTCTATTTCTGCATTCGGATGCAAAATCTGCATCAAGTCTCCTTTCCTTTTCTGCTCTTATTTCAGCCTCTGTCTTTTCAGGCTCTTTATCAGATTCTTCATTTTCAGACGTAGCAGAAATTACTTCTTCTTGAGTCGACTTCATTGTTTCTTGACTCTCATTAATGACTGCAGCGCTAGATCCAGCCACTACTCCAACATTCTCAGTCTCCTCCTCATCAACAAGCAAAGTTTCAGCTTTCTTTGATGCTCGCTTCTTCTTTGGTTTATCAGCTTCATCTTTCAAAAACCATTCACTCCTTGCCTTTGGTTTGAATTCTTTAAACCACTCTCGTTCAGCTTTAAGCTCATTCTGATCGTCGCTACCTTCTTTTCTCCATTTGTTTCCAGGTGGCGACACATAATCTGAATCTTTAATTGCTCTGAATACTGGTTTGGCAATAGGAGCTGAAGCTTGTTTCTGAAACTTGATAAGCTTCTTCACTATGGTTTCGTCGAGATGAACCAAATAAAGAACGTCATTCGGATCTCGAGCAATGTTGGGAAACTTCTCATCGATCAGCATCTGAATAAATCTAGGATATAAACACAATCTTGAATCCTCCATATTCTGTGACATGTGAACGAACACCATCTTAGAAACATTGAACAACTTCTTCAAAATAAGCGTCGTTGCCATGCTAGCCAAATAATCTTGAACATCATCTAAACCGACTTTGCGATGGCTGAACGTGTGAATTAGAGCATGCATCAAAAGTTTATAGGGGTTTGGCACTTCCCCTTTCTTCAGCGATGGTTTATTCACACTCCCCTTATAACCCATGCGGAAAAAGCATCCGCGAACCATCTTCTCATCTAGATGAATCGGATCATCTTCTTTCTCCTTAAGCTCCAAAATCCTTCGGATATCGCCTTCAGCAACTGTGATCAGCTTTATCTTATCACCAACTTGTACTGTAGAAGAGATCGTCTTCTCGTCAGTGTTTAGACTCGCGTTCATCCAGAAGTGAACAATATGAGATCGATAAAAATAGTGCGCTCAGTAATTGCACGGCGAATATGACTGTCTTCGAGAAACTTCAAAATGCTATCATATTCTTTCAGCGATGGACAAATAGACTTGTCAAGCGTGATGCATGTATTGTGAGTTTTGAAAAACTAAACTGAGATAACACGCGCTGGAACCTGTGCATGAAAAATGACATAAAACAATTAGCACGCTTTTCGAGGAAAAATTACAAAAAATTTTCTAACACTTTAATCAAGTTCGGGCGAACTTGATTAGTGTTAAACACACTGAGTTTAACAAGTTCGCCCGAACATGTAACATACATGTTCACTTTTTTCTAATGTAGGTTCGGGCGAACTTACAGTTTTTATTAATCAATTTTTCCTAAGTTCGGCCGAACATGTATGAGACACATGTTTTTATTAAAGAACAAGTTCGGGCGAACTTACAATACAAACAAATCATTTTTTGTTAACATAAGTTCGGTCGAACATGTTTCTGATTCATTCAGTTGTGTTTTGGACAAGTCCAGTCGAACTTGACACAATTTCGGCCGAACTTGTCGTCTTCTTCAAACTGATCAACTAAGTTCAAACATGCAAAACATGTATTTCAGTTCAATCAAAATCGATTTCACGGTCGATTTTAAGTGTAGATCAAAGATCTATGTTCAATTTTGTCCAATAACACCTAAAACTATCAGATTTTAAGTTTTTAGATTTGGTTTTGTTTGTTAACAGTTCAATCATGGTTTATTTTCAATTAATTACCGCTGCCATAGTAATTGGTGTGCTAATCACCAAAAACTAACTTCAATCGGACAGTATAACGGCTCAAAAGTACCAATTTCTCACAAATTCTCTCAAAATGCTCAAGTTCGCTCAAAACGTTCTGATAACAGATAAATGAGTTCGGCCGAACTTGAATTGTATTTATACCATGTCAAGTTCGGGCGACCTTGTTAAGCCCATCCTGAGGCCCAGAGAAGTTAGGGCGAACTTATCATAAAAACAAACAATCAGCCATCTGCAAGTTCGGTCGAACTTGCTGATTGTTAAACTTGAATTGTTTAGCAAGTTCGGCCGAACTTGCCAAACCTCAAAATTTCAAACTTTTTCAAAATTTCATTTTTAACCCTGAACTTTCCAACTTTTTACAAGTTATGAAAATCCACTCAGTTGACCAAGTCCAAGCTAATGACCTTGGTTAACCAATTTGTCTGCCTAGTCCAAGTTAATGACCCGGTTTAACCCGTTACGAACAAACTGTTGATATTTTCAAAATCAAAGTTTCAAATTAATGAACTTTTCATCGTTTAATCTTTTCAAATTTAACAGATTAGCTCTCAGCCCGTTGTCAAAGAGATTCCCACCACTTCTAGCATCTTGCCGGACTTCGAAGATCCGTTCTCCAAAATTGGTTTAATGAAAACAATGTAGAAATAAAATCTTTTTGTATTTTTGTAAGTTTATGCTAAAACACACCAAAAATCTTTTTGATTTTAATCTGTAACGCTGAAATATAATGTAATAAGCAATGTAAACTATGTACAAATATATTTACAGACATATTTTTGTGAATTCGTGTCTAAGGATCATATTAGTTGATTGAGATATATCACCAGTACCGTTGACCTTTAAATGACTTTAAGTTTTAAACTCGGTTTACCTAGATTGTCGATATGTTTGTCCACTTAAACTTTACCACATTTCTCAACTGTTTCAAGATATGTTAAGGTAGAATTTATGAAACTTGACTTATCAATGGTTCCCACTTCTTGAATATACTCGTGTATCCAGATTCCCTAGATTTCATCTTACAGGTGAATATAGCGTAATTGATATCTGTATCTGAGTTGTACGAGACCTTGAGAGCTCAGGTTAGTACTACCGTACAGACAAAGAGATGAAGGCTCATTTTTAAGGTGTGTTCCACTTAAGGAATCTTTTCAGCATTGCATACGATTATATCTTCCGATACTTTTCAATATTGCATGCAATTTGGGGTTTAAAGCGAAAGTATTGTAGAAGTTCTAGGACATTGCTTCCGCAAAATCAGAAGAACTTGTATAATAGCCCAGATATCAACTATGTATAAAGACCTCGTATCTCAGAATCAGGCAATCTTTCAGACGAAATTTCAGAGTACTAAGTCCATATATCCAAGATGTGTTAATCCGCAAGATTAAGCAGTTGTAAAATTTAGTTTATATCTCGAAAACAGTTTACTGAACGTGTTAAGCCTATCGACACATCCGCAGTAAGACTCGTTTATTACTTTTTAAAACTTTACATTTCTTTAGCATACTGTGATAGTCCACTGATGTACTATCATTTCCTTTTATTACACTTAATTCTTTTTTGTCTTTTTCGATGTTTTGGATTTTAAAAATTTTCAAATGTTTTTGTATGTTCTCTAACATTTCTCCCCCTAAAATCAAAAACATCTTTTTGGATTTTAGTTTTTAATAAAATTCTAAGCTAGAAAAGTATTTACCAACCAATGTGGATCACGCGAACTCGTCATCCGATCCGTATTCAACCTCAGCGTCCGCACCTGTCAGCAAATTTTTTATACCGTTGATTCTCAAAAGTATTTAAACCGCGATAATGAAAATGGTTTGGTATAAAAATCAGCTTTTTGTTCGTCGTGTGGATTTTTTCTATTCGTACCAATTTCTTTTCGTAGCAATCATGAATGAAATGATAACGAATTTCAATGTGTTTTGTGCGTCAGTGATGAACCAGATTTTATCGATGGATGCCTTGTTATCAACATATAGCGGAGTGTCTAGAAATTGCAGACCATAGTCTCTCATCTATTGTTGAATCCACAGAATCTGTGAACAACAGCTAGAGGCCGAGATATACTCAGCTTCACAGGTAGAGAGCAACCGTAGTCTGTTTCTTACACTGCCAGGTTACCATTCTTGTTCCGAAGAACTGGCATCCCGCTGTAGTTGATTTAGAATTCAACTTATCTACACCAAAATCGGAATCAGCATAGCCTGTGAGATCAAAATTGTCGTTCTTCGGGTACCACAAACCGGTGCTTGGGCATCCTTTTAGCTATCTGAAGATACGCTTCACAATCTGCATGTGTAAGATCCAAAGATGATGTCGTCAACGTAGATTTGAACTATAATCAGATGGCCATCAACTTCTCTAGTGAAAAGAGTACTATCCACAGTTCCTCTGATAAAGCCGTTTCTGACGAGATGTTGTGATAACGTCTCGTACCAAGCTCTCGGGGCTTGGGGTAGACCGTAGAGTGCTTTATCCAGTAGGTACGCTTTCTTCTTGTTAAGTGGATTGACAAACCCCGGTGGTTGTCCAACGTACACCTTCTCGCGTAATTTGCCATACAGAAAAGCTGATTTGACATCCAATTGATAGACCTTAAATCCTTTCCATGATGCAAAAGCTAGAAATATTCGAATAGATTCCAATCGAGCTACTGGTGCATAGACTTCCGTGTAGTCTATACCTTCCTGCTGGTGAAATCCCTTGACAACAAGCCTAGCTTTGTTACATACAATAACTCCTCTATCATCACGTTTACACTTAAAGACCCATTTTGTATCAATTGCTTTCTGATTTTCTGGTAGGTCTTCAAGCTTCCACACACCCAACTTCTCAAACTGCAATAATTCTTCTTGCATTGCTTGTACCCAGTTTTCATCTACTAAAGCTTCATTAACTGTCTTAGGCTCAATCTGAGAGATGAAACATGAATGGAAACAATAGTTCTGGGTTGTAGCAACACGTGTGTAGAAACCACTGAGTGCTTTATTAATTTGCCTTCGAGTTCTAACACCAGTTTGAAGTTCTCCGATAATATTTGTTGACGGATGATAGGAATATGATCGCGACAATTCTTCACTTGGAACATCTACTGAGTTTGGCTGATTAGTGATGTTGAGATCAACAACCAATTCAATGTTTGGAGAGCTTGATGAAGCTTCATTTATGGTGTTCGGGACTGCAGATTGATTAAGAAGACTTGTTATCTGCTCCACTTCTTCATCTGAAGAAGATGATTCCCCATCAGCATCAAATGTTGGTGCTTCATCTGAATCAGAATCTTGATTCTAAGGCATACTGGGCTTCGTTGTTGTATTCATTGGTTCAGTAAAGGCATTCGTTGGAAGAGTAGTGGGTGAAGATAACGTTTCAGAAACATTTTCAGCCGGAACACCACTATTGTTTGAACTTGCGCCAGAAGATGATGGATCCAACGTGGGTTGATTAACCACAATTGGTCGAACAATTTGATCTTGATTCCCTGAATGGTGAAGATAATATAACGCTGCAACTTCTTCGTCAGTTGCTTCTTTGGGCAAGTCAAATGACTTCCAAAGGTCTTGATAGTTAAATAGCCACGCGCCACCTTTCCTTTGAATAGGATCCGTGTAATTGAAACAATCCACGTGTTGTGCTTCAATAACCTTTCACAATGAAGGAACATATACTCTTCTCAACGGACTCGCATATCCGACAAAGAAACCTTCGAGAGATTTAGCTCCGAATTTGCCATCTTGGTCTATTACGGTACAAGGAGCACCGAATGGTTCTAAGAACTTCAAATTTGGCTTCCGTTGGTTTATCATCTCAAAACATGTTTTATTTGTTGGTTTGACAATGAGAACCCTGTTTAGCGTGTAGCAAGCCGCATCAACTGCTTCACTCCAGAAGCTGATTAGAAGTTTAGAATCTGCAAGCATGGTTCTCGCAGTTTCAATCAAAGTTTGATTCTTCCGTTCAGCAACTCCGTTTTGCTGTGGAGTATAGGGAGCACTAAACTCGTGCAAAATCCCTTTTGCGTTGCAGAATTCCTTCATTTTGTTATTCTTAAACTCTGTGCCGTTGTCACTTCTAATGCGTCTGACCGGCAGATTATAAATGTTCCCGAGTTTCTTGAATAGAATAACCAAGTTCTCGAACCAAATAAATCCATGTGGAGACGTTCTAAAGGCAACTTGATTGAGTTTAGAATTTTCTTCGGATGAGATTTCTGATCTGCTTTCCCTTCTTGCATTCCAAGCAATGATCAGACATCTGAAAACTTCAAAGATTTACGCCTTCTACAAGATCATTATGAACCAAGAAATTCATTTTTCGCAAATGAATATGCCCCATCTTTCAATGCCAAAGAATAGAATCTTTTTCAGTAGCCTTTGATACAAAACATTATGCTGATTGTGATGAAGTGGTAGCAACACCCATAACAAGAACATATAAATCATTTTCTCGAGGTGCTTGCATCAGAATCCACTCATCTGGAATTTTGAATCCCTGTTTCAAGATAATACACTCTTTATCATTGAAATGAACTGTAAATTTCTTGTCACAAATAAGTGATATACTCAGAAAATTATTCTCAAGTTCTGCAATATAGTTCACGCGATCAAATGAAACTACGCCATTGGAGAGTTTTCCCTCGGCGACTATCCTTCCAACTTGATTTCCTGCAAATCCAACATATCCACCATTGATAGCTTTAATGTCGAATAGCAATGCCTTCATTCCTGTCATGTGCCTGGACGCTCCACTATCCAAAATCCACTTTGAAAGTACGGATCTTTGGAGCCCCTGCAAAATTCAGAAATTAGGTGCAAAGCTCTACCCAAGCCTTCTTGGTCTTGGGTTTTACAGGATAACCATCAACAAAAGCATATTCAAACTCATCAACATCATCAAAATCAAATACATCATCTGTTTCAACAATGTTAATGTTTGAAAATTTCATTTTTTTCTTATCTTTTACAGATTTGACATTATCGTTCTTGATTTCTGTTTTAATTTCTTTCACATTCTCACTAGTCTTTACTAGCTCAGACTTAACAACACCAGATGTTGTTGACCTTTTCTTGGCAATCCAGGTTTGAGATTTGATATTAGCCTTTTTGATGTAAAATTTGTTTTCATCAGACCTAGAAGTTTCACCTTTTTTGAAAGTGGAATTTTCAAAAATCTTTTCAGACTTAGGTTTAACTTCTGGTTTTGATTCATTTCGTTTCAAAATCTTTACAGGTTTTACAAACACTGGTTGCATTGGTTTAACAACATTTGTTTCTCTTTTTCGAGGATAAGCCGGTTTTTATTTTGGACAATGTTGTGCCACATGACCAATTTCATTGCACTTGAAACATGTCCGATTATCAAGTGGATGTCCTTTAATTTGTGGTTTAACACTACTTGAGGTTTTAGCACCACTTGTAACCTTGGCTTTATCTCGAATTTCTTTCTCCTTCTTGAACTTATCATTTGATTGCTTACTAATCAAATTCTCCTCAAGAACTGTATTCGTCCCATATACAAACTTCATGTTTTTGTTTTTATATTCATGAAATGGTGACGGTTTCTTTACAGATTCATCAGTTTCTTCTTTTAAACCCAACCCTGCTCTCCGGTTTTCCGGATGATCACCGTTTCTTCGATAATTGTTTCTTTTAGGTTTGGAATAGAATTTTCGTTTATTGATTACCAATTCCTCTGATGTGACTTCCACGAGTTTAAAGAATTTATCAAGCAATTCTTCTTTCACATTCTGAATCGGGAAGCTATCATCAAAGTATAGTCTATCCAAATCCTTAATTTTGTACATTACAATATTAGGATCGTCACTTAGACCATCTTCTGACGACTTATCGTTATTTTCAGATTGTGAATCAGAATTCTTTGAACTCGAGTTGGCGCTTTTGAAGCTGCCATCATCAGAATCACATAAAACATTTTCAACAACTTTGTTAACCACAGCGTTGTTATCATCATCAGATCTAGCACAAACTATATCAATGTTCTCTGGCAACTCGTTTTTCTTTTCAGAAAGTAACTCAACATTGAGTGCCTTGTCCATCCCTTCTGCAGATTTAACACAGTATTTCTCGCAAAGGGGTGGAGGAACATTGCTATATTCTTTGCCCGCTTTCTTTTTGGATTTTTCTTCCAATGAGATTGTTGGAAGAATGTGATCGATAACATACGCGTTAGTGGTATAACTTCTTAACAATTGTCGAACTCTTTCAGTTTCAATTGTCATATCTTGAAGTTGTTGTTTGATTTCTGCAATGGTGTTGATCCATTACTGTACCACTCAACATTCTTATATTATCATGTTGTTCGGTGTTATTTCTGTCGAGTCTACCATAATCATTTTTCATTTTGTCATACGCTTCTTTCATTGTGCGATAATCATATTTTAACAAATCGTTATGCACATTGTTTTCTGCGATGATCTTTGATTTTTTGGCACATTCGACACAAGGTTTAGTACATTTTGTACAAGGTTTCTCAACCTCTACAACTTGTACTTTAACAACTTCTTTCTTGATAACCTTTACCTCTGGACCTACCTTGGTTAGATTCGCCATTAAAGCTTTATCTGCCATGTCCTTGAGGTCTTCGACTTTCATTTCTTTAGTGATATCAATAATCACTTCATCAAACTTTTTCTCCTCAACCACTTGTTCTTTCGTGCTTCCATCAAAGTGACCTTCAAAACTGTCACAAGAATTAGAGGATAAAATTCCTTGTCTCTGCATATGGATATATTCCTCTTCTTCCTACTGTTGATGCAAGTATTGTTCCAGAATAGCTTGTTCGAAAGCTGATGCTTCAGCTGCTGCCGCTGCTTCAGCTGCTACCGCTGCCTCCTCTGCAGAATTATCTTCAACTATCTCTGCCATCAAAGCAACTCCGGTCTTTTTTCCCAATATAAGAGTTCCAGTCAAAACCGTCATCTTCTGTAGATGCAACCATGGCTTTCTCCGTGGTACTACTATTTGGCTTTTCTCGGATCTCAATCTGAGTTTTCTTCGGGAACAGTTTATATTGAAGCGCCTTCTTGTAATATTCATTCCCTCCTCCGAAAGGACTTTGATTTCCTGTTGCCTCGGTGTTCTTACACTCTCTTTTAAAATGTCCCTTCTGTCGACATCTAAAACACGTGACTTTGGATTTGTCAAAACCCAATTTGTTGCTGGAGTTTTCTATGTCATGGCCTGTGGGTTCAACGAACTTTGTCACTCTCCTGATGATCGAAGCTAAGGACCATTTGATGTCCATTAGTTCGAGTTCTTCCTCGTCAACCTGGTGATAATCTTCTGTGGTCATCTCGGGGTTTCCGATCTTGCCGGCAACAAGACATTCATAAGACTCTAAGACTGTAGCGGGTAGTGACATATGTTGTTTTGCAACTTCTTCTAAAACAACATTGTTCAAGTTTACCAGCGATGTTGCATTTGTAAACATTCGGATCGGAACTTTGTTGTTGGTTCTGATTTGTTTGACTTTGAAATGTTGAACTTGAACCAGTGCTCAAGTAAGAATTTTGTGGACTTTGGTTATACTGAGGCTGTGAATGATTCTGATTCCGTGGAGAAGCTTTCATGTTTGCACTAAAAGCAGTTCCAATTTTTGGACTCGAAATGTTATCTTGCATTCTGGTTTTATAGTACAAACCAATGTCTTGAACAACATTAGCGTTCTTTGTCTTCACTATTTTCAGAAGCTCCATTTCGTGACCTTCGAGTTTATCAAAAAATGTTGACAACTTGAAGAAATCCCACTTATCACTATTCTTCAGAACCATCAAATATGTAGTCCATTCACCCTCTGGTAGTGCGTCAGCAAGTTTGTCGATGTATTATTGTTTCGTCTTCTCAAGACCATGTCTTCGCATTTGCACTTTGAGGTGACAGAAATGCTCAATCATTTGCTTAATGGTCTCATTCTTTAGCATGCTGAAAATATCGAACTCTATCAGAATGAGAGCCTTCTTGCTTTTGATCATTTCGGCACTGCCTTGGTATCTCTTCTGTAATGACAACCAAAGCTCTCTTGCAGTAGTATATTCTGGTAACAGAATCAGAATATCTTCTTTGACAGGCTGTTGGATGGGACTGATCATCTTTTTCTCTTCAATGTATTCGTCTCTCTGAGCTGTCGAGTAGTTGTACTTTTCAAGAACTTGTTGATGCTCATCTACCGGAATAGTGTAGCCTCTTTCAATTGACACCCAGCCAGCAAAGTGCATGGCTTGAACCCAGTAGGTAAATTTCTCTTTCCATGCTTCGTATTCGTCCATGCTCATCAGCTTGGACGGTTTAACGGTCGTTCCCATTTCGTTATCAAGAGTGACTTGATTAATCACATTGGCATTTGACGAACTAGCTCCGGACATATAAGCTCTTAGTTGTTATTCCATTGTGAATCACGAAACGTATACGCTGAAAAACTTTCAAAACTTTGAAAACAATTAGTTCTACTACAAGTTCGGTCGAACTTGTAGTGACCAATGAAGAATTCTTGAATTTTCTAACAAGTTCGGTCGAACTTGTTAGTTTTACTTTGAAAAAATTCGTTTATCTTTGGTCGAACTTACAACATCAAACCTACAAATCTTCGAGCAAACTTGTTCAAAAGAACTTTGATGAAATACAAGCAAGTTCGGGCGAACTTACTTAAAATCTTCTTGATTTTACACAAGTTCGGTCGAACTTGATGTAAAATTAAAGAAAAATTCAGAGCGAACTTGACTAAAACTTCCTCAAAAATCACCTAAGTTCGGGCGAACTTACTAAAAAATCACTTGAAAAGTGATGTTTTAGTGCAAGTTCGGCCGAACATGGCCAACAAGTTCGTTCCAGAAAGTTTTCAAAAACATGTTTTTTTCAAAATTTTGACATGAATTCGATTGAATTTGGCCTCCAATCTTTCAAGGGTTTATCTTTGTTGTATTTTACATGATATATTCAAAATTCAAAAGATTTTGACCATGAATTCTTCATTTGTGATCAAAAGTTAGGAAAAAAGAAGAATGGAGTAGAAATAGAAGTGTTCTTGCCTTGATACTATCAAATCAGGCTGTTCTAGCTCTGATACCACTTGTAGGACCGATCCTAGATGCTTAGGAACCTAAATTTGATATCTAACGTCCATAATAGCGGAAATATTACGTCGTGTTACCAATAGACAAGAATTAATCATTTAATCGTAAGTTTCATTGATTAAACATTCAGATTACAGACTGACAGAGCTTCGCCTCTACAATGCCAAAGTTACAAATGAGACACACAAGCTAGGTATTTATAGGATTACAAGTTCGGTCCAACATGTGTAAGTTCGCCCGAACTTGCCTATGCAAGTTCGGCCGAACATGCTTAGACATGTTATCATATGGGCGAACTTGGCTAAGACTCTTCATAAATACTCTTTAACCTAGCCTATCCAGATCTATACAATACAGACTCGATACAAGACTAAGACATAGACATTATGCACCAACAGGATAAACCCTTATCAAGTCAAAGGTTTATCAAAAATGTATTCGGATTCTGTCATTCCCTACTTCCAAACAAACCTAGGAAGCGGGGAAAGGGATTTGTTAAGTCCTATGGTACCATTACATACTACCGGGCGGTGTGATCAATGTTAATGAATGTATAATGTCCTATTAAACAAACCGAATATCATTGTCAATGTAAGCAATGTCATGAAAAATGTCTTTAAATCATGTACTAAGTATGCCAAGTCAACATAAGAAGTAGAAATTTCCATAAAATCGATGTGCTAGCATGCTCAGTCAACATACATAGCAAAATGTAATGTAAATCAATGTGCTCATATGCTAAGTCAACATATGCCGCAAAAGGTGTCTTTTGAAATCAATGTGCTAGCATGCTCAGTCAACATACATAGCAAAACATAATTGAAATCATGTACTATATATGTACTATATGAACATAGTAAGTATATATCATGAAAGCGTGAAAACATGAAAGTACCGAGTAGGCAAATGTGTTTCACCCCAAAATATTTGAAAAATATAGAAGAGGGGACTATGTACTCACATAATCACCTTAAAACATTTAGAAAAAAAGAGGGGTCTATGTACTCACTTGGGGTTGCAAAAGTATCCTTGTTCAAGAAGAATAATAAAGCTCAAGAGTATGAGGAATCAAATGGTTCCTAAGATCGGATAACTATGTTAATAAGTCAGGACTTTAATCAAATGAGTGTTGGAACTCATA
Organism: Scalesia atractyloides; assembly: GCA_947069175.1. Classification (NCBI taxonomy): domain Eukaryota; kingdom Viridiplantae; phylum Streptophyta; class Magnoliopsida; order Asterales; family Asteraceae; genus Scalesia; species Scalesia atractyloides. Next base: position 25,425,733 of record CAMTDV010000009.1, on the reverse strand, counting down.
TGGTATGATTTAATAAGCTCAACATTCTAATTTGGAAGTGATCCTAAGTGCTTTTGACCCGTAATGACTCGTTAAGGTAGTTTACGCTACTTAACGTGTCATTTGTGTAAACGCATGATCGGATGGTTAAACATGTCCTATGATGAGTCTTAAATGCCCAAACATATGCTTAAAATGAATTTATGCACAAAAAGGGCATTTTGGTCATTTATAAAGGGCAAAATACCGACCTATCATCATACTAACCAAACAACGTGACCATAAGGTATAACCTCAGAGGGTTATTCCCTATATAACAATGGTCACTAATATGTGTTTGGTCGGATCCTAAGATCGACCAAACGGGTCGGATTCGAAAGTCAAAGCGGTGGTCAAGACCGCTTGACTTACGACCCTAAATAAGCACTAAACTAAAAGTGACGAGTTAGACATGTTTAACATGTATAACTAATTTTATAAAACTGATTTGATATCAAAACAAAGTGTTTTGATACCCGAAAAGTCCATCGAATAATGCGCATTTTGCGCATTATTGACCGAAACCTTGACTCGTCACTTCGACTAGGAAAACGTGGTAATCAGTAGGTATAATCGCAAGGGATTATAACCTTCTTGATTACGATCACGTTGCAAAGTTCAATTGAACTTTGACTTGACCAACTAATGGTCAAAACCGAAAGTCAAACAGTAAGTCACACTATTTGACTTTTAGCTCGTAATAAGCTAAAAGAATGAACAAGGCTTGGTTAGAGCACTTACTTGCACTCAAGGAAGCCAAGATTATTAGAAAAACTCAGATGGGAGGCCTCCTAATAAGGTAGCAACTCCACTTAGAGTTTAGAGAGAGGAAAGATGGAAATGAGCAAGGAGTTTGGTTGAAGATCAAGGGTATTTATAGTTGTTAGAGAGCTTTAGGATCATGCCAAGTGTTAGGAGATGTTGTAGGATCATTACAAGTATTTAGTGAGGTGTTGCAACCAGGAGAAGTGTGGCAAAAATGAGTTATCGGTGTCAAGTTAAATGAGAAAGAAGCTGCCAGGTATTTGCTGAATTCTGGAATCCACCGCGCCACGCGCCAGGAGCATAGGGGGCTGGCGCGCCACGTGACGGAGCTCAAAAACAAGAAAGTTTCAAAAATGGCAGAAATGGTCCCTGCAGCATTTTTGAAGTGTTTTTGACGCGTTTAACCCATGTTAACCAAAAGTTTAGGCTTTATAAGGATGCTAAAGCATAGGGGACTTGAAATATGCTTGGAAATATCATGGATGTCGGTTCGTTAGATCGTACGGTTGCGGTTTTCGGTTAATTACGACGGAAATCGTAACGAACGCGCAAATGACCGTAAACGCGTAACGAATGGAATTTTTGCATTTCAATCACTAAAATGCTATATTTTAATGGTTAAAATTTTTTTTGGATGTGCGTATATGTTCCGGATTAGGAAATACGCGATTTGGCATAGTTTCGCAGAATTTGCAAAATAGCCCCTGAAGTTGCATAAGCATGTTTTTGCCATACCGAAGCCTTCAAAATTTATTTCTAAGTTATGTAAAGGGTATTTAAGGTATGTTTACCTTATGTCTTTGTTCCGGAGTGTACATCGCATTAAACTGATTACGTTTGCGTAACGGTTTGCGATTTCACTTCCAAAAGTGATTCGAAAGATCATAATTGAACAAGGATTGAAAATATGAAATACCATATATAAATACATAAATCTTGGAATAAAACACAATATTATAAAATTTACAAAGTTGATCGGAATAGTACGATGATTAAAATACACAGATGTCACAATCCGAGCTTTGATCCAACCATCAGAGGTTTCTAACCGCTGATGAGTATTTACTGCTTTCAATAAACACATTGCTTCCTATCCTATGACAGAAGAAACTCTCAACCACTGATAGAAGATCACAAGAGTAGAGGATAGCCAACAGTGCTTAGCTTAGTATTAGTTTAATCAATGTAATAGTTCTATGCACTGATAGTTTAGTCTAAGTAGTGTTTGTAGTTAGTTACTTCTTGTTAGCTGTCACTATCAACCCTGACATCATAGAAAGATGATTAGTGGTTAGATAATCAGTATAAATAGGCGCTCAATGTACAGTTAACACTTGTCTTCTTAAAAAGATCAATTTTTCATATCTTCTTCATTTCTTACTATCAAACGATCGTTATTAGGCTAAGGGGGAGTTTTTGAAGCACATGCAATAGTTTGATTACTTGAAAGCATGATGGTGATGAAAACAAACGACCGATTGATTGTTGTAAAAGTTTCCCATTAATCTCCTGCATTTATTTTCTGTTTTCAATCATGTTCCATTACTTGAAACAAAAACAACAATCAATGCAAACTTAGATCCTGACAAACTCGAAGTACTATGAGAATGGACTAAATTCCGGCACCTCTTTGTCAATAAGGCAGCATGAATTGTGCATAGGATGAAACTCGTGTGAAATTTCCTGTGAAACAGAGAGACGCACAAAAGTTAGAAATAAATTTTCGAACACAAAAACCACTATAGTTTTCGTGCGAAAATCCTTTAGGATTTCTTTAAGTCAATTTTCGTACGAAAATTTCAACAAAGAATAGAACAGTTTTAACAACAATTTTCGTGCGAAAATCTGCATCGTCCCCAAGTAAATGCAAACTTGAACCGATACGAAAACTTGTGATTTTTATGAAATTGAACCGGTAAACCTAGGTTAAAGAAGTCGATTTTAACCTTGGTGAGTTCAATTTTAAGTTTTATCGGCTAGTTTACCCTAGAACTACGTGTTAAGTCTGTTTCGGTCCAAATAACTTAAAATTATGGTTCGTTTTCGATGTTATACCTTCACCATTATGAGAGGTGTGCGGATCAACCTCCCTAATGTGACAAACATGATAGAAACAAGTAGAGACAGAGATTCTCTCAAGAACTTTTAGAGAAAAAACAAAGGAAGCAGATGACAGATTCGTACGAAATCTGTTTCATCTCTTCATATATTGTGCGACAATTTTGGCTTCATTTTCGTGCGAAAATTTTTCAGTCTTTTAAACCTTTTAAACTTTCTAACTTTTTCGCGTGTTTTTCAGTTTTATTTACCCACACAGTTGACCAAGTCCAAGTTAATGACCTTGTTTAACTGATTTGGCTACCAAGTCCAAGTTAATGACCTTGGTTAACCGTGTTTTGACCAAAATTGACATTTTCCTTTGATTTTAAGTTTCACATTAATGAACTTTTAAACGTTTCAAACAAGACTTTGTTTCCAGATTAGCTCCCAGCCCATGGTTTCTTGGCTTTCCTTCTGCATTATGTCGCTTTCAACTTTGAAGATCTATTTTCCATCACTGGCAGTCAAAAACTAAAGTAGGAAATAGAAAATCTTTTTGAGTTTTTGAATATTTCTTAAACTAAATATGCTTAACGTAATATGTACAAACATATTTTTCAGACATGTTTTTGCGAGTTTGTGTTAGAGGATCATATCAGTTTATTGAGACACATTACCTGTACCGTTGCTCTAGATAAAACTTTAAGTTCTTAAACAGATTTTCTTTAGATTGTCAGTATACTAATCCACTTAAACCTCTACACGTTTCTCAACTGCTTCAAGATATGTTAGGTAATTTTTAGCAACATGGCCTAAGCTGTGTTTCTCACCTTAAAATATACTCCCGCATCAAGATTCCCTAGATTTCATCTCACAGGTGAATATATCTAACTGATATCTATAAAGGGGTGAAATGCGAAACCTTGAGAGCTCGGTTAGTACTTCCGTAATGAGAAAGAGATGAAGGCTCGACTTTAGGTGGTTTCCTCTTGGGAATCTTTTATTATTTTTTGTGTTGCAGAATGTCGTATCTTTTTTATGACATTTTTCTTCAATTTTTTGTGCAGCTTTGGGTGTGAATAATGCGAAAGTATTATACAAGTTCTAGGCCATTGCTGACGCAAAATCAGAAGAACTCGTATAATACCCTAGATATCAACTAAATATAACGACCTAGTATCTCAGAATCTGGCATTCTCTCAAACGAAATTTCAGAGTACCAAGTCCATATATCCGAGAGATGTTAAGCCATAGATTTACCAGTTTATTTTTTAGGTTTATATCTTGAACGTGTGAAGCCTACTAGCACATCCTTAGAAAGGCCTGTTTAGACACTTTTACACAATACATTTCTTTAGCGTACTATAATGGTCCGCTGATTTATTATCATCTCCTCTTATACACAAAACTCTTTTGGTCTTTTTTAATTTTTTGTATTTTTTGATTTTTTTTGATGTTCGTATTTTTCAAAATTTTAATGTTTTTGTATTTTCCACAACTTTTTCTCCCCCTAAAATCAAAAACATATTTTTGGATTTTTGTTTTTAAGAAAGCATGAAAAATATTTACAGACAAACGTTTGACTTACAAGTGAGGATCCATCACAACATCATCATCCTCACATTCAACCTCATAAACATCCCCGGATGTCAGATTCTTTAAACCATTTAATTTTGAAAGATTTCGAAATCGTGCTCTGTCAAAAGCTTTGGTGTAAAAATCTGCTTTTTGGTCATCAGTATGGATTTTCTCAATTCTTACCAACTTTTCTCGTGACAATCACGGATAAAGTGGTATCGAATCTCAATATGTTTAGTGCGTGAGTGTTGACAAGGATTGACTGTGATATCAATAGTCGCCTTGTTATCTACATATACGGGCGTATCAAGAAATTGCAGTCTGAAGTCTCTCATCTGTTGTTGTATCCACAATATTTGGGAAGAACAACTGGATGCTAAAACTTATTCAGCTTCACAAGTAGAGAGAGCGACCGCAGTCTGTTTCTTGCATTGCCATGTTACCTAACGTGTTCCGAAGAACTGGCAGCTGGCCGTTGTAGATTTAGCATTCTGCTTGCAGCAACCAAAATCAGAGTCAGAGTAACCCGCGAGGTTGAAATTATCATGATGTGGATACCACAAGCCGGTGCATGGGCATCCTTTCAAATAACGCATGATTCTTTTGACGATCAACATATGTGATTCCTTTGGGTTTGACTGATATCTGCCGCAAAGTTATGTGGGGTACATGATATCTGGTCTCAAAGCTGTGAGATGCATCAAGGATCCGATCATGGAGCGATATAATGTTTCATCGACTCTTTCTCCATGTTCGTCTGGACAAATGCCGTGGTTTGTGGCTAAAGGGGTAGATGTGAGTTTTGTTCCTGTCATATCAAATCTTTCCAACACGTCATGAACATACTTCGTTTGGTGAATGAAAATACCGTCTGGCAGTTGTTCAACCTGAAGCCCCAAAAAGAATTTCATCTCTCCCATAGCACTCATTTCAAATTTCTCTTTCATGACTTTCTCGAAGTCCTTACACAGCTGTTCATTTGTCGACCAAAGATGATATCGTCCACATAGATTTGCACAATAATCAGATGTCCATCCACTTCCTTGGTAAAGAGGGTACTATCTACTGTTCCTCTAGGGAAATGGTTAGCCAGAAGATGTTTGGAAAGCATCTCGTACCAGGCTCTCGGGCCTGGTGTAAACCGTATAGTGCTTTGTTCAGTAGGTACACTTTGTCCTTGTGTATTGGATCGAAAAACCCCTATGGTTGGCCAACGTACACCTCCTCTTTTACCTTACCGTATAGGAAAGCAGATTTCACATCCAACTGGTACACTTTAAAACCTTTCCAAGAGGCGAATGCCAGGAAAATGCGGATAGCTTCAAGACGCGCGACTGGGGCATAAACTTCATTGTAGCCTATTCCTTCTTGCTGACGAAAACCTTGAACTACGAGCACAGCTTTGTTGCGCACAACTACTCCTTTGTCATCTCTTTTGCACTTGAAAACCCACCTAGTGTTTATCTTTTTCTGTTTTGGAGGTAGAACAACAAGTTCCCAAACTCCAAGTTTCTTGACTTGCAACAATTCTTCCTGCATTGCTTCCACCCAACTTTCATTTTTAAGGGCATCTCTATAATTACTTAGTTCAACCTGAGAAACAAAACAACTATGAGAAAATCTATTTTGGAGTGGAGCAACTTTAGAATAAAAACAACTTAGATCCTTATTGATCTGATTTCGCGTTTTCACGCCAGCTTGTAGTTCTCCCATGATGTTGTCTGACGGATGGTAGGAGACTGATCTCAGCATTACTTCGCCTGGAACATTCGCTATGCTATCGAAATTCGTGTTATTTTGATCAGCAACTTGTTCTGAGGAAGTAGCCTCATTTCTTGTACTGGTTTCTGCAGCTTGGGTGTTAAGATAACTTGTAATCTCTTCTGATCCTTCATTAGAACTGGATCCTCCATCATCAAAGGTAGGAGCTCTTTCAGGATCTACATTCGCTGGTTGGACAAAAGATGATGCTTCGTTGTTCTGAATAGGTGTGACTACAGGTTCTGACTGAGTGTTGCTCGGACCTGCTTCAGAAGAATTTGTTGTTGTTTGAGAAGAAGAAATCACCAATGGCCGGGTAACTTTCTCTTGATTATATATTTGGTGTTGTTGAAATAACAAGAGAAGCTCTTCCTCTAAAGGTTCTCTGGCAGGTCGAATGAATTCCACAACCGTTCGTCATTGAACAACCATGAATCACCAGGTTTTTGCAAAGGCGTTGTGTATCTCTGGCAATCAACATGTTGAGCAACGATAACCTGATCCATGCTTGGCAGATAAACTCTCTTTTGTTGGTGCAGAATGTCTATGTCTTAGTCTTATATCGAGTCTGTATATATTTGATGTGATAGGCTAGCAAAATCAAGTATTTATGTAATATGGGGTCAAGTTCGATTGAGAATTGTTTTGTGAAGTCAAGTTCGGCCGAACTTGACATAGTCAAGTTCGCCCGAACTCATTATCACTCCAGCGGACTTAGCATCCTATAAATAGCTAGCTTGATCTTGTCATTTGTAACTTTGTGCTCTAAGGTAGCGAAGCTCTGTCAAACTGGAGACTTGACGTTTATCAATAAAATTGACGTTTAACTGATTAGTTCTTGTTATTTGGTAACCCTGTCATAATATTTCCGCTATTATGGACATTAAATATCAAATCTAGGTTCCTATGCTATCAGGATCGGTCCTACAAGTGGTATCAGAGCTAGAATAGCCTGATTTGATTGATATCAAGACAAGAACATCTCTAATTCTACTCTATTCTTCTTATTTTCTTATAATTTACACTAAAATGAAGAATTTACAGGCAAATTCTGTCCAAATTTGAATATGTCATGTTAAATACATCATACATAAACTCCAGAGAGTTTGGAGACTAAAATCAAACGAATTGGTGTCAAATTGTTGCAAAAACCATGTTTTCAAAACTCATCAAGATGGAACTTATAGGCCAAGTTCGGCCGAACTTGACTTAGAAACTCACTTTCTGAGTGATTTTCTATTAAGTTCGCTCGAACTTGAGAGTTTTTGTTATAAATTGGGTTAAGTTCGCTCAAACTTAATAAGTTTTCATTGATATTTTATCAAGTTCGCTCGAACTTGATCAGAAAATTTAAGCTAAGTTCGCCCGAACTTGCAAGTTTCTTCTTGAAAATTGTTGTAAGTTCGCTCGAAGTTGCATCAGGGATCATTTTCAAATTTAAACACATAAGTTAAACCGAACTTGTGTGTAAAACTGAAATTCTTCAAACATCCATTCTTAAACACATGAGTATGGACGAGTACGAAGGATGGAAGGAGAAGTTCAGTTATTGGGTTCAAGCCATGCATTTCCAAAGCTGGGTAGCTATTGAGAGAGGATATGTCGTTCCGTTAGACGAAAATCAGCAAGTTCTGGAAAAGTACAAGTACTCCACAATACAAAAAGATGAGTACATTGCTAAGAAAAAGATGATTAGTCTCATTATCCAATCTGTTAAAGAGGATATTCTGGTCTTATTGCCCGAATACACGACTGCGAGAGAACTATGGTTATCACTGCAAAAGAAATATCAAGGAAGCGCAGAGATGATCAAGAGCAAAAAAACTCTTATCATGAAGGAATTTGATATTTTTACCATGTTGAAGGGCGAGACAATGAAATAGATGATTGAGCATTTTTGTCATCTGAAATTTCAAATGAGGAGACACGGTCTCGAGAAGACAAAACCAGAGTACATCGATAAGCTTGCAGATGCATTACTGGACGGAGAGTGGACTACTTACCTTATGGTTTTGAAAGAAAGTCCGAATTGGGAATTCTTTAAGTTGGCTACATTCATCGATAAACTTGAAGGTCATGAGATGGAACTTCTAAAGATTGCAAAGTCGAAGAATGCTAACATTGTTCAAGATGTTGGTCTATATTACAAGAACGGAATGCAAGACAACATTTCAAGTCCACAGAGTCTTCGTTTTCAAGCACTGGTTCAAATTCAGCTTATCAGAGTCAAACAAATCAGAACCAACAAACGAATTCTGATCCGAATGTGTACAAGTGTAACATTGCTGTCAACTTAAACATTGTTGTTTCTGAGCAAATTGCTAAGCAACACATGACTCTTCTCGCTACAGTTCTAGAATCGTATGAAAGTCTAGTGGCAGGGAAAATTGGCAATCCTAAAATGACCGTAGAAGATTACGATCATGTGGACGAAGAAGAGCTTGAGATGATGGATATAAAATGGTCTTTAGCTTCTATCATTCGAAGGGTGACAAAGTTTGTTGCACTCACTGGCCGAGATATCGGAAATTCAACCAATAAGCTAGGGTTCGACAAATCAAAGGTCACTTGTTTTAGATGCCGATAGAAAGGGCGTTTCAAGAGAGAATGCAAAAATCCTGAAGCAACGGGCAATCAGAGACTATTTGGAGGTGGAAACGAATACTACAAGAAGTCACTACAGTATAAACCATTTCCGAAAAAGACTCAAGTTGAGATTCAAGAAAAATCATCCAACAATACCGAGAAGGCAATGGTAGCTACAAACAAAGATGATGGTTTTGATTAGAATTCTTATATTGGAAAGAAGACAGGAGTTGCATTGATGGCCGAGATTGTCGAAGATACATCTGCTGAAGACACAGCTCTGGAGAATATTCTACTGGAACAGTATTTGCAACAACAGGAAGAAGAGGAGACTTATCTTCACATGAAGACACAAGGCATTTTATCTCCTAATTCAACTTCTAGTTTTGTAGGTAACTTTGACAGAAGTTCTCAGGAGCAAGTGGTCGAGGAAAAATCGATTGATAAAGAAGTCATTGATGTTGTTCAAGAAGTGAATGCTGAAAACCTCAAGGACATTGCCAATAAAGCAATGATGGCGAATCTAACCAAGGTAGGTCCAGAGGTAAAGATCATCGAAAAGGAAGTTGTGAAAGTGCAAATTGTGGAGGTTGAGAAACCTTACACAAAATGTACCGAGCCATGTACAAAATGCGCCGAAAAATCACAAATCATCGCTGAACTCAATGTACATAATGAACATTTCAAATACGATTATCATACAATGGACGCGTATGACAAAATGAAAGATGATTATGGCAGGCTCGATAGAAACAATGTCGAACAACACGAAACTGTGAGTATGTTAGAAGGGACAGTAATGGATAAACAAAAAGCAATTAATATCTACATTAACACGATTGCTGAAACTAAACAACAACTCCAGGACATGAAAATTGAAATAGAATGTGTTCAACAACTTTTAAGAAGTTATACGACTAACGCTTATGTCATCGATCATATTCTTCCCACGATCTCGTCGAAAGAAAATGACAAAAAGTCTAAAAAGAAAAACGGTAGCGAATACAGCAATGTTCCTCCACCCCTATGCGAGAAATATTGTCGCAAAACTGTTGATGGGATGGATAAGGCACTCAACATTGAGTTGTTATCTGAAAAGAAAAATGAGTTGCCGGAGAACATTGATGTAATCTATACTAAATCAGATGAGGACAATAATGCAGTGGTTAAAAATATGGTTGAAAATGTTTTGAATGATTCTGATGATGGCAGCTTTGAGAGCGCCACCTCGAGTTTGAATAGTTCTGACACAAAATCCGAAGATGAGGATACATCATCTGAAGATGATCTATGTGATGATCTTAACGTTGTCATGTACAAGGTTAAGGAATCTGATAGATTATACTTTGATGACATTTTTCTGATTTGGAATGTCAAAGAAGATCAATTGGATAAACTGTTCAAACTAGTTGAAGTCTCATTAGAGGACCTGGAGAAAAATGAAAAGAAATTCTATTCTAAACCCAAAAGAAATTATAATAACTACCGGAGAAATGGTGGGGATCATCCAGAAAACTGGAGAGCTGGGATGGGTTTAGATGTGGATGAAGAACCAGTAAAGAAAATGTCACCATTTCACGAGTACAAAGATAAAAACATGAAATTCGTTTATGGGACGAACACGGTTCATGAGGAAAGTTTGATCGGAAAACAATCAAACGATGAGTGTAAGAAACAGAAAGAACTTCGAGATAAGGCGAAAGCCACAAGTGGTGTAAAATCCACTAGTGGACACTAACATAATAATCGGACTTGCTTCAAGTGCAATGATGTTGGTCATATTGCAAGCAATTGTCCGAAATCTAAGCCGGCCTATCTTCGAAGGAAAGAAAGTTCAAATGTTGTAAAACCAAAGCAACCAGAGTTTGTAAAACCTGTAAAAATTTTGAAAAGAAATGAATCAAAACCTGAAGTTAAACCTAAAACTGAAAAGAAATTTGAAAACTCAACTTTCAAAAAAGGTGAAGCTTCCATGGCAAAGAAAACAAGTTTTACATCAGAAAGGCAAACATAAAATCACAAGCCTGGATTGCTAAGAAAAAGTCAACAACATCTGAGGTTATCAAGTCTGAGCTTGTTAAGACTGATAACAAGATAGAATCAAAATCTGAGATAAAAACCAAAACTGTCAAATCAACAAAAGGTAAGAAGAAAGTGAAATTTGAAAATGTAACTGACAGTGGAGGCTCAGATGGAGATTATGAGGATGATTACCAAGCTTTTATCCCAAACCCAAGACCAAGAAGGCTTGGGTCGCGCTTTTTAACTAGATTTTAATATGTGCAGGGGCTCCAAAGATCCGTTCTTTCACAGTGGATTTTGGATAGTAGAGCGTCCAGACATATGACGGGAATGAAAGCTCTTTTGTTCGACATAAAAGCTATTGATGGCGGATATGTTGGATTTGCCGGTGATCAATGTGGAAGGATAGTCGCCGAGGGAAAACTTTCCAATGGCGTAGTATCATTTGATCGCGTGAACTACGTTGAAGAGCTTGAGAACATTCTTCTGAGCATATCGCAGATTTGTGACACACAGTTCACAGTGCATTTCAATGACAAAGAGTGTATTATTCTGAAGCCGGGATTCAAAATACCTGATGAGTGGATTCTGATGCGAGCACAGCACGAGAATGATTTATATGTCTTAGATATGGGCGTCGCTACCACATCATCAAAATCAGCACAATGTTTTGTGACAAAGGCTACTGAGAAAGATTCTATTCTTTGGCATAAAAAAATAGGGCACATTCATTTGCGTAAAATGAATTTTCTGGTACATAATGATCTGGTTGAGGGTGTTAATCTTCAGAGTTTCCATATGTCTGATCACTGCTTAGAATGTAAAATGGGGAAGCAGATCAAAAAGTCACATCTGAAGAAGATTCTGAATTCAATTAAGCTGCCGCTTAAACGTCCCCACATGGGTTTATTTGGTCCTGTAAATGTTCGAAGTATTTCAGGAGACTTATACTGCTTAGTTGTGACATATGACTATTCGCGTTATTCGTGGGTTTTCTTCCATGAATCAAAAAGCAAAACATTTGAAAATTTGGTGATTCTTTTCAAGAAGTTAGAAAACCTTTATCATCTCCCCGTCTGACGAATTCGTAGTGACAACAGCATAGAATTCAAGAATAATAAAATGAAAGAATTTTGCAACGCCAAGGGAATTCTGCATGAATTCAGTGCACCCTACACTCCGCAACAAAATGGTGTAGCTGAAAGGAAGAACAGAACTTTAATTGAAACAGTAAGAACCATGCTTGCAGATTCGAAACTTCCAGCAAGCTTTTGGAGTGAGGCGATTGCAGTAGCTTGCTACACACTAAACAGGGTTTTAACTGTCAAACCAACGAAAAAGACATGTTTTGAAATGATTAACCGAAGGAAGCCAAATTTGAAGTTTCTAGAGCCATTTGGTGCGCCATGTACTGTAATAGATCAATATGGCAAATTCGGGGCCAAATCGCTTGAAGATTTCTTTGTCGGGTATGCGAGTCCGCTACGAAGGGTGTATATTTTCTCGTTGAGAAAGGTTATTGAAGCACAGCATGTTGATTGCTTCAACTATACGGATCCTATTCAAAGAAGAGGCGACGCATGGCTGTTCAACTATCAAGATCTTTGGAAGTCATTCAACTTGCCGGAAGAACCGTCTGAAGAAGAAATCGCAACGTTATATTATCTTCAATAGTCGGCGAATCAAGAACAAATCATTAGACCAGTTGTGGTTAATCAACCCATGTTGGATTCTTCGTCTTCTGGAGCAGGTCCTAGTAATAGTGGTGTTCAAGTTCAGAATATCTCTGAAGCAGAAACAACACCTTTTATAACTCCATCGAATGTTTCTTCCGAACCAGAAAATGCTACAACAGTGCCAAGTATGCCTCTGAATCAGAATTCTGACTCTGATGAAGTGCCGACATTTGATGCTGATGGTGAATCCTCATCGGATGAAGAAGTTGAGTAGATATCTAACATGTTGACTCAATCTGCAAACCCGAGCAATCAGAACGAAGCATCATCTAGCGCTCCTAACGTTGTAACCACTGTTGATCAGAACATCTCAAATCAGCAAAGCTCAGTTGATGTTCCTAGCGAAGAAATGCCACGATCATATTCTTACCATCCTCAACAAATATCATTGGTGAATTACAAACTGGTGTGCGTACATTAAGCCAAATCAACAAAGCACTTAGTTGTTTCTACACTCGAGTTGCTCCTACTCAAGACTACTGCTACTATTCATGTTTCATATCCCAAATAGAGCCAAAAACTGTAAATGAAGCTCTAGGTGACGAGAACTGGGTGATAGCAATGCAAGGAACTGTTACAGTTCGAGAAATTGGGTGTTTGGAGGCTTGTAGACTTATCACCGAAGCAGAAAGCTATAGATACAAAGTGGGTCTTCAAGTGTAAAAGAGACGATCGGGGTGTAATAGTCAGAAACAAAGCTCGGTTGGTTGTCAAAGGTTTCCACCAGCAAGAGGGTATTGACTACACAGAAGTATACGCACCGGTTGCACGATTAGAGTCAATCCGCATTTTCCTCGCGTTCGCCGCTTGGAAAGGTTTTAAGGTGTACTAGTTGGATGTAAAATCTGCATTTTTATACGGTAAACTTCGAGCACCGGGGTTCGTCGATCCGCTGAACAAGAACAAAGCTTATCTCCCAGACAAAGCCTTATACAGATTACACCAAGCCCCGAGAGCTTGGTACGAGACGTTATCGCAACATCTTGTTGGAAATGGCTTTACGAGAGGCACAGTGGATAGTACATTGTTTACCAGAGAAGTCGGATCTCATCTAATCATTGTACAAATCTACGTGGATGATATCATCTTTGGTTCAACAGATGATAGTCTTTGCAAAGAGTTCGAAAAGATCATGAAGAAGAAATTCGAGATTTCTTCCTCGGATTACAGGTCGATCAGTTACCAGACGGCATATTCATTCATCAGACAAAGTATGTTCACAACATTCTCAAGAAGTTTGAAATGGATAGCTCGAAGCCGTTTTCGACTCCGCTGGCACTGAACCATGGAATTTGGATTGACGAGACTGGAACCAAAGTTGATGACACACTCTATTGATCGATGATAGGATCTTTGATGTATCTGACGGCATCACGCCCAGACATCATGTATCCTACCTGCCTATGTGCAAGATACCAGTCAAGTCCTCGAGTTTCACACATGTAGATAGTCAAGCGAATTTTCCGTTACTTGAAGGGATGTCCAAGCACCGGCTTGTGGTATTCAAAGAATGACAATTTTGATCTAACGGGATACGCTGACTCAGACTTCAGGGTGGACAAGCTGAACTCGAAATCTACAACGGCAGGATGCCAGTTCTTCGGAACACGTTTGGTAACGTGGCAGTGCAAGAAACAGACCACGGTCTCTCTCTCTACCTGTTAGGCAGAATACATTTCTGCTTCCAGCTGTTATTCTCAAATCCTCTGGATTCAACAACAGATGAGGGATTATGGTCTGCAGTTTCTTGATAAGCCTTTATTCGTAGATAACAAGGCAGCTATCGATATAACCAAAAATCCGGTTCATCACTCACGTACTAAACAAATTGAAATTCGTTATCACTTCATTCGTGACTGCTACGAAAAGAAGTTGGTGCGAATAGAAAAAATCCACACCGATGAACAAAAGGCTAATTTTTATACCAAAGCATTTCCTTTAACAAGATTTAAATATCTCATGAGGCTTAACGGTATTAAAAATTTGCTTACAAGTGCGGAAGCTGAGGTTGAATACAGATCGGACGACGAGTTCTCGTGATCCACATTGGTTTGTCATATCTTCTAGATTAGCATTTCTTAAAAACTAAAATACAAAAATATGTTTTTGATTTTAGGGGGAGAAAATTTTGAGAAAATACAAAAACATATGAAAAAATCAAAAAGTACAAAAACATTGAAAAAGACAAAAAGAATTCGGTGTCACAAAAAGGAAATGATAGTACATCAGTGGACTATCACAGTATGCTAAAGAAATTTAAAGTTTAAAAAGTAATAAACAAGTCTTACTGTGGATGTGTCGATAGGCTTAACACGTTCACTAAATTGTTTCTAGGATATAAACTTACAACTGCTTAATCTTGGGTATTGACACATCTTGGATATATGGACTTAGTACTCTGAACTTTGGTTTGAGAGATTGCCTGATTCTGAGATACGAGGTCTTTATAGATAGTTGATATCTACAAGTTCTTCTGATTTTGTGGAAGCAATAGCCTAGAACTTCTATAATACTTTCTCTATAAACCCCTAAACTGCATGCAAAATTGAAAAGTATCGAAATATCTAATCATTTGCATTGCTAAAAAGATTCCTTAATGGAACACACCTTTAAGTCGAGCCTTCATCTCTTTGTCTGTACGGTAGTACTAACCTGTGACATTTGTGGTGATCCGATCATGTAGCGATTCTGAATGAATCATCAATCAATGAAATTTTTGTTTTTTATTTCCGAGATTGTATTTTTATCATGACAATTGCACGTATTCAATTCTTGCACGATTCCGAACACTTAAACAACTTCTGGAAGTGAAATCGCAAACTATCACGCAAACGTAATCAGTTTAACGTGACGTACACTCCAGAACATCGACATAAGCTAAATATACCCTAAATACCCCTTACATAACTTAGAAATAAGTTTTGAGGGCTTCGGTATGGCAAAAACAAGTATATTCAAGCTCAGGGGCTATTTTGCAAATTCTGCGAAACTATGCCGATTCGCGTATATCGTTATCCGAAACATGTACGCACATCCAAAAATTTTTGTAATCATTAAAATCTAGTATTTTAATGATTGGAATGCAAAAATATCATTCGTTACGCATTTACGGTCATTTGCGCGTTTGTTACGGTTTTCGTCGTAATTATCCGAAAACCGCAACCGTATGACCAAACGAACCGACATCCGAAATGTTTCCAATCATTTTTCAAATTCCCTATGCTTTATCTTCCTTATAAAGCTTAAAAATGGGGTTAACAGGTGTTAAAAGTGCCAAAACGCGTCGAAAAACAAGTTTTTAGGCTGCAGGGGCCTGTTTTGCCAATTCTGAAACTTAGGTACCAGGCGCCACGCGAGAGACTCACCCAGACCTCCCGCGACACACGGGGGATGCCCAGTTACATCAAAAAATGGTAGACAACTGTTTTACAGCTTTGAAACCAAAGATTAGTGTTCTCCAAGTTCTTGCCTAGTCTTGACACGTCTTTGAACATGTGGAATGATCCTAGAATGATCCTTGACACTTGTGATCATCAAATTCATCCTCCACATCTATAAATACCCTTGATCTTCAACCAAATTCCTTGCTCATCTTTCCCTTTCTCTTTATAACTCTAATAGGAGAACTCCCACTTTGTTGGAGGTCTCCCAACTGAGTTTTCTTAGTCTTTTCTCCATCCTTGGCTGCCTTGAGCACAATCCTTTCATTTTAGCTATTTCAAGCTAAAAAGTCAAACAGTGTTTGACTTTCAAGTTTGACCATTAATTGGTCAAAACAAAGTCCAATTGGACTTTGCAACGTGATCGTAATCATGATGGTTATGATCCTTAGCGATCATGCCTACTGATTTACCACATTACTAGTCAAAGTGACGAGTCAAAGTTTCGGTCAAAAGTGTGCATTATGTGCATTTTACGACGGAATCATTTTAGGTCTCAAAACACCTTGTTTTGATATCAAATCAGTTTTCTAACTTAGTTAAACATGTTTTAACATGTTTAACTCGTCACTTTTAGTGTAGTGCTTATTTAGGGTCGTAAGTCGAGCGGTCTTGATGTAACACCCCAAATCGCGTAAAACAACACGTGGCGGAAACACTTAGGGAGTCACGTTAACAGATTGTCTCAACAACACATGGTATTTGAAGTTTCATTTTATTTGAATATTGAACATAGATTACATTGTCATAATTGTCTTAGAAATTTTTAAACAACGAAACAACAAGCATGCATAATTATTGTGTTTCTTGTTATTAAGGCACTAGGTCCAAGTCCGATTCTACATGAGCACGCATCAGTATCATCTAGTATCGTTCCCTGAAACATATGTGAAAACGAGTCAGCAAAAATATGCCGGCGAGTACATAGGTTTTGTAAACATGTCAAGTCCATGGATTTGTATATATTGCAATATAAATAACCCGACTACTAGAGTCGTAAGTGAAACCTTGTTTTGAAAGCATTTGATATTGCAATAGTTATTCAACTAAAACAAATTGTTAAAAGTTATAAAATCTAGTAGCCATAATCCTTGACTCGAAAACATTTGTTTTGTAAATCCAACTTGTAAATCGTCTTGAAATAACTTGTATGGTTTATATCTTTAATCAAAAATCGTTGTGTGACATTGTTTGAAATCATTTGTTCGTCGTTCATTGTTCCTCGTAATAAACCATTTGTTCATCGTTCATCGTTCTTTGTTTCTTGTTTTAAACCAATCGTTACGTGTTATAATTGTGAAAACTTTTGGTCGTTCTTTAGTGAGTACATTCAAACCTTTGTTGACTCGACTATACCCCAAGGGTATCTTTAATAGATCCTAAAAGATCTATTTAACAAGACTAGCAAATCAACGAATGATTTGTTAGTCATAAATAGTTTCTGTCGTTCCCCAAACTACCCACCAAATCTAGTGAATAGCCTAGTAATGGGATTGTCAATCCTATGGTACCAAAACTTACTACTAGGTGGCATAACAATGTTAATGATTGTCATTCGTATCTTGGATAACGCAGCAACAAGTTGTATCACATTATTGAAACCATATTGTTATATAAACCATAGTATTTGTACTTTGAAAACTTGAAAACAATTAGCACATATGAATCACCCCAAAACATTTGTAAACATAAAAGAGGGGAGCGATGTACTCGCCTGGGATTTGCGGATAAGCCTTGTACAAGTGTATGATCAACGTCCGAAGATCAAGGAATCAAGTGTGTGTCCTAAAAACGAACAATAATGTAAATATCGAAGCTTGAAATCGGAGGATTTGGATAGAATGGCATCTTATAAACCAAATGAGTATGGGGACTCATATGACATGGTTTAATAAGTTCACATTCTAAGTTGTAAAGATTTTTGTGTGCTTTTTGACCCGTTATAACCCGTAAGGTAGCTTAAGCCACTTTAACGCGTCATTTGCGTAACTACGCATTTGGATGGTTAGATATGCGTTATGATAAGTCCTAATTGCCAAAATATGTTTAATATTGTTGTTACATCAGATTGTATGTCAATTTTTATGTTACATATGCTCTTAGTTGATTTATTTGTGAAAAGGGCATTTTGGTCATCATTGATGATTATAACAACTAATTGTCATAACGTTATCCAAACAACATGACCATAAGGTACAACCTCAGAGGGTTATTCCCTATATATTTATGGTCACAAATATGTATTTGGTCGGATCTAAAGATCAACCAATCGGGTCAGAATCGAAAATCAAAGCGGTGGTCAAACCATTCAACTTTTCAACTCTAAACAAGCACCACAATGAGAGTGATGAATTTGACATGTTGTGACATGTCTAATTAAGTTTATCAAAGTACTTTGGCATCAAAACAACCTGTTTTGACACCCGAAGAATAGATCCGTTGTAAAATGCGCAAAAATCGCATTTTGACCGAAACTTTGACTTGTCAAAATGACTAGAAAATGTGGAAATCAGTAGGCATGAATTTTAGGAATCATAACCATCTTTATTACCATCATATTTCAAGTTTCAATTGAGCTTTACCTTGATCAATTCATGATCAAAACTAAAAGTCAAACAAAAAGTCAAACTGTTGAGTTTTAGCTCAATTAAACTAAGAAACTTGAATCAAAACCTGAATGATTTACTTACAAACACAAGGGATTATCAAGGAATCACAGAGGAGTCTCCCAAGTGGTTGCAAATTCGGATTATAGCAGATTTGAGCTTGAATGATGGTTGCAAAAGTTCAAAAATGAGGAAAATCATGGAATTTATACTTCAATTGGATTAATGTAAGCCTTACAAGCATCCATGAATCAATACTATACTTGATTAGTGTCCTAACACATGCTAGAAGCAGGAAAAAGGGTGAAAAATTTGGGCCAGGTGTCAAAAATTGCGAATTGGTGGCAAGGGAATAAGCTGGGAAGCTGCCAGCAACTTTCTGTCAAAATAGGGGCCTCACGCCCCGCCATGGTACCCCCATTAGGGTGTCGCGGGTATGGGGAACTTGAAATATGCTCAAAAATGTTCCAGAGGTCAGTTCGTTTGGTCGTACAGTCGCGGTTTTCGGTTAATTACAACGAAAATCGAAACGAACGCGTGTGTGACCGTAAACGCGTAACGAACGGATTTTTCGCATTCCAATCACAAACATATAATATATTGATGATTAGAAAAATATTTTGGATATCCCAACGTGTTTCGGATAGCGATATACGCAAAAAGGCATAGTTTCGTGAAATTTGCAAAATAGCCCCTAAAGTTACAAAAGTGGGATTTTGCCATACCGAAGCCCTCAAAGCTTATTTGTAAGCTATCTAAAGGATATTTTTGGTATGTTAGGCTTGTTTTCTTGTCCCGGAGCGTACGTCGCTGCGAGAATCGGCAGACTTTCGAAGTTTGTCGTAATTAGTCCCTGTGATTGAATAAACTTGTTTTTCGCATACCAAACCCTTTAAAACTTATTTCTAAGTTATGCAAAAGTAATTTAAGGTATGTTTAGCTTGTGAAATTATTCCGGAACATACGTGCATTAAATTGGTTTTGTTTGCATATCGGTTTACGTATAATCTCCAGAAAGGCTTTGAGGGGTTGAAATTGTACATGGACTAAAACATATGAATGTCACATGTAATTATACAATTCCCGAGAATGAAACGCAAGGTTTCATTGAATTTGAAAATTGTTCGGAACTGTACGATGGTTGAAAAGGCTCAGATGTCACAGTCTCCCCTACTTTTGGAAATTTCGTCCCGAAATTTAATTAGAGGAAACTTATGAAAACATACGAGAGGGTATCGCTTCAAGTGATCCTTCGTTCCTGGAGTAAAAATCTAGGAAATGTTTGGACTTCAAGCGAACTTTGTTTATGTAGGACCGATCCTTGATGCTTAGGAACCTAAATTTGATATATAACGTCCATAATAGCGGAAATATTACGTTGTGTTTACCAATAGACAAGATTTAATCAGTTAAACGTCAGTTTTATAGATCAAACGTTCTGGTTACAAACGGACAAAGCTTTTCCTCTGAAATGCCAAAATTACAAATGAGAATCTAGATCTAGGTATTTATAGGCTCACAAGTTCGGCCCAAGTGATGCAAGTTCGCCCGAACTTGCCTATGCAAGTTCGGCCGAACATGCCTGAACATGTGAACCATGGGCGAACTTGGCTAAGACATATTATAAATACTTCACTACCTAGCCTATCCAGCTCTATACAATACAGACTCAATAATAGACTAAGACATAGACATTATGCACCAACAGAGTCTGCCTTGGATAGAGTCTTCGTCTTGTATCAGTCTTCAAAACCTTTGTCTTCTTATAAACATTAACGTACCCGACCAAAGAAGTTCTTGAAAGGCTTCTTTGTCTCTCTTGTTTCGGATCCGGCGTCTGATTAGTTGGCAGTGGTCTTTTAAAGTTAGCCATTCTTAGCGAACTTTTCCTTACCACTTTTTCCATTCTTTCTTTAATCGCCTCTTTTCTGGTTTCTTCTTTTAGAAACTCCACTCTCTCCAGATCCCTCCACTTCGTTTGCCACATTTTACCAGAATTTACTTCGCGTGCATAGCAAATGTTACCAACTTTCTGTTACTGCATCGCCTGTACCATTTCTCTTTCTTCAAAAACAATCTTGCTGTAGAAAAGGCATTTTATATCTTCTCTCGAGCAGTTAGCCAACCACATAGGATCTAGAATCCTTATACCCTAATGACCCATCACTTCAACTTGTTCCTTAGCAATATCCAGATGATCTTCAAATTTTAACACAATCACCGCTTCGCAAGTAGCTGGATCTATATGCCACCACTTGAATAAAGGATAGAAGTTCTGTTCGATCGGCATAAGTGGCATATTCCTCATGGCTCTAGGACGTTTCATAATTAACGTTATGTCCCTTTCCCCTGTAACCTTATTGATCTTTATTCTTCGTCTTGGATAAAATGGCTTCAGTGATTCCAACCTTTAACCACCTCTTACTTAATCATCGTCCACAACAACTGATCAACTATCTTCATATGACAAGTAACATTCACTGTTTGTACTAACTTTTCCATATCCCAATATGGCAATGTCTTGAAATCAGCAAGATATTTGAAGTATTGCACTCCAAATTCCCTTTTGATTGCATATACGTTGAGCTCTTTAAACCATCCCCAACTCAGAATATCTCCCAAAGAAACATCTTTATTTCTGGTGAAGAATGCTAGTGGACGTCGAAACTTACGTTCACGTGGCATCTCCTTGAACTAGGACTTTTTTGCTTCAGCTATCTCTTCTTTGGACATCGGTTTAGGAATCTTTCCTTCTCGTAATGCTTCATCAATCTTATCTTTCAACATATCTTCATTAAGCTATTTGTACATCTCTTCAAATGTAGGAAAACTTTCTGAATTTTCACCAACATACTTAGCTTTCTGATCTGATTCATCATCTGAGGACCAATCTTCAACTATTACTCGATTGTACTCATCAGCTTCAAACCTTCTCTCATACTAATACTCTTTCGGTTCAAATGTGTCAACATTCATAACTTCCTCAAAATCAAACTCTAAGTTCTCAGCTTCAACTTCAACTAGTTTCGCCAGATCTTCTTTTGAGTAATTATGTACAACACCTTCTTGCACATTATGTTCCAACATTAGTATCAAAGGCTTCGTAGGTACTGCAGTCACAGGCTTCGTAGAACAATCAATATCTAACAAATCAATATCTTCATCAGTTGGCCCTTTCTGCCCTGACTCCCCCTAGCTTTTATCTTCCATCCTATTTGACTCATCGTTCATAAGATCAGAAAAATCAAACTCATCAGATACTTTAGCTTCATTGATCTTTAAACCTGTACCACCCTGATCAAAATCATCACCACCTTGATCAAAATCATCGTCATCATCCCCAACATTCCAATCCTCATATCCTTCTTCCTCTTTGTCTTCATTCTTATCTTCCTTTTCGGCTTCATCATCGTCTTTTTCTTCAGTAACAACGATAGAATCGAAAGGCTTGACAGATTCGTCAACCTTTTGAATATCATACTCAGAAGCTTTCAAAATATCTTCAGTTGGTTTCTCAGGAACATCAGAAGATTTCTCAGCAGAAGATTTAGGGGCTTCACCCTCAATCTGCTTTCCTTTACCACCTTAAGCCAATTCTTTCTCAGCACGTTCTTTGGCTTCTTGACAATCTAGATGATCATATTCTGCGATGAAATCAATGTTCAGATTGTTTGCTAACACTTTCTGCAATCTGTTGAATCTTCGATCGTTCAATGCTTGGATAGTCTTTAGATCAGCTATTTCAGTTTGTAACTTCTCATTTGCGTCTTGCAAACTCTCAATCCGTGCTTTGAAATACTCACGTTCATTTTCTAACACCTTCACTTTGTCGTCTAACATTTCTTTCTCAACAACACTTTGATTTATCTTCTGAATAAGCTCAGCTTTCTTGACTTCATTCTGTGCCACTTTTTCCTCTAACACCTTTACACGTTTCTCTAGCATCTCAACATTAGATTCTGGGAAAAATGCATCCAAGTCTTCGAGACTGATTGGACCATGTGGCATATCTCCAAACAGATTTCCCCTTGGTGTCTTTGGTGTTGAATCTTTAGGTATTGCAGTTTTCGGTGTTGACTTCTTAGTCGTAGAACTTTCAGGAACATAAGTCTTTGGAGCAGTAGGAGATTCAGCAATAGGAACTTCAACAAATCCAGACACAGGAGGTTCTTGTGTAACTTCTGGCCTTTCAGCTTCAGCATGAACAATAACAGGAGGTTCTTGTGGAGGAGGTTCTTGTGTGGCTCCTTTCTCCTGAGCACCAGAAGGTTCTTGTGTGGCTTCTGTGCCTTTCACCTTACTCTTGTATCTATTGCTCACCGCTTTCTGAGCTTTCTTTGCTTTTCTTTTCCCTTTGGTATGAGGTGACCCTGTAGTCTTCTTAGAAATTTCAATTGCCGGAGACTTTGTACGTTTAGACTTTTTATTCGGTCTCTCCTCGTCAGATTCCTTTTCAGTATTAGGATCAAAATCTGCATCCAATTTTCTTTCCTTTTCCGCTCTAATCTCCGCTTCAGTCATTTTTGGCTCTTTGACAGGAACTTCTTCATCAGATTCTTCATTTTCAGAAGTAGCAGAAATAACATCTTCTTGAGTCGTTTTCACAGTTTCTTAACTCTCAATAACCACTGCAGCGCTTAATCCAGCAACTGCTTCAACATTTTCAGGTTCATCCTCGTCGACAATCAAAGTTTCGACTTTCTTCGCAGCATGTTTCTTTTTAGGCTTTTCAGCTTCTGCCTTTAAAAACCATTCGCTCCTTGCCTTTGGTTTGAATTCTTTAAACCACTCCTTCTCAGGTTTAAGTTCTTTCTCGTCGTCGCTACCATCTTTTCTCCATTTGTTGTCTAGCGGCGAAATATAGTTAGAATCTTAATGGCTCCAAATACCGGCTTGGCAACAGGAGCTGAAGCTTGTTTCTGGAACTTGATAAGCTTCTTCACTGTAGTTTCATCGAGATGAACTAGATAAAGCACATCGTTTGGATCTCGTGCAATGTTAGGATATTTCTCGTCAGTTAACATCTGTATAAACCTCGGATAAAGACTCATTCTTGAATCTTCCATGTTCTTCGACATGTGAGTGAACACTAACTTCGAAACATTGAACGGCTTTTTCAGAATAAGCATCGTTGCCATGCTAGCCAAATAATCTTGCACATCATCTAACCCGACTTTACGATGGCTGAATGTGTGAATTAGAGCAAGCATCAGAAGCTTATAGGGGTTTGGCACTTCCCCTTTCTTCAGTGTCGGCTTGTTTACACTTCCTTTGTAGCCCATGCGAAAGAAACAGCCACGGACCATCTTTTCGTCTAGATGAATCGGATCATCTTCTTTATCGTTGAAATGCAAATTTCTTCGAATATCATCTTCAGTCACGCTGATCGGCTTAACTTCATTGCCCACTTGCACTATAGAAATAATCGTCTTCTCATCAGCGCTTAAACTCGCATTCATCCAGAAATGAACAACAAGTGATCGATACGATACTGTCCGCTCTGTAATTGCTCGACGAATGTGACTATCTTCAAGAAACTTCAAGATACTATCATATTCTTTCAGCGATGGACAAATAGACTTGTCAAGCATAATGCATGTATTGTGAGTTTTGGAAAACTCTACTGAGATAACACGCGCTAGAACTTGTGCCTGAAAAACAACGTAAAACAATTAGCATGCTTATCGAGAAAAATCACCAAAAATTTCTAACACTTTTAATCAAGTTCGGGCGAACTTGATTAGGTGTTATACATTCTGATTTTAACAAGTTCGCTCGAACATGTGACACACACATTCAATATTTTCAAATGTAAGTTCTGGCGAACTTACAAATTTTTTTATCATTCAATTTTATCTAAGTTCGGCCGAACATGTATGAAACACATGTTCCACATTAAAGGACAAGTTCCGGCGAACTTATAATTTAAAAAAATCACTTTTCATTAACATTAGTTCGGTCGAACATGCTTCTGGATCATTTAATCATGTTTTGAACAAGTCCGGTCGAACTTGACAACAAGTTCGGCCGAACTTGTCGTCTTCCCCAAATGTTCAATCTTGTTCAAACATTTAAACAGCCGATTTCCTTCAATTAAAACATGTTATACGGTCAATTTCTTGTGTAGATTAAAGATCTGTGTTCAATTTTGATCAACATCACCTAAATTTATCAGATTTTAAACTTTCAGGTTTGTTTGGTTCATTTAAGGGTCAAAACATGGTTTGATGTTCAATTCTCACCTCAGCCATGATTATTGGTGTGCAAATCACCAAAACGGACTCTATTTCGGCAGCGTAACGACTTAAAAATGACAATTTCTCTCAAATGCTCGCAATCGCCTAAGTTCGCTCAAGAGTTTTGAATAACCAGTAAATAAGTTCGGCCGAACTTGATTGGTATTTATACCAAGTCAAGTTCGGGCGAACTTGCTAAGCCAAACATGAGGGCCCAGAGTAAGTTCAAGCGAACTTATTATTTAAACTAATAACCATCCATCTGCAAGTTCGGTCGAACTTGCAGATTGTTAACCATTGGGTTGTTTAGCAAGTTTGGCCGAACTTGCCAAACCACAAACTTCAAATTTTTTCAATTTTTCATTTTTAACCTTGAATTTTTTTAACTTTTTACCAGTTATGAAAATCCACTCAGTTGACCAAGTCCAAGCTAATGACCTTGATTAACCAATTTGTCTGCCGAGTCCAAGTTAATGACCCCGGTTTGACCCGTTATGAACAAACTGTTGATATTTTTAAAATCAAAGTTTCAAATTAATTAACTTTTCATCGTTTTGATTTTTCAGATTAACAGATTAGCTCCCAGCCCGTTGTTAAAGAGATTCCCACCAGTTCTAGCACCTTACCAGACTTCGAAGATCCGTTCTCCAACATTGGTTTGCTGAAAACAATGTAGAAATAAAATCTTTTTGAATTTTTGTAAGTTTATGCTAAAACTAACTGAAAATCTTCTTGATTTTTTAATCTGTAAAACTGAGATACAATGTAATAAGCAATGTAAACTATGTACATACATATTTACAGACATATTTTTGTGAATTCGTGTCTAAGGATCATATCAGGTGATTGAGACATATCACCAGTACCGTTGACCTTTAACAGACTTTAAGTTTTAAACTCGTTTACCTAGATTGTCGATATGTTTGTCCACTTAAGCTTTACCACATTTCAACTGTTTCAAGATATGTTAAGGTAGAATTCATGAAACTTGACTTATCTGTGGTTCCCATTTCTTGAATATACTCCCGTGTCCAGATTCCCTAGATTTCATCTTACAGGTGAATATAGTGTAATTGAAATCTGTATCTGGGTTGTGCGAGACCTTGAGAGCTCAGGTTAGTACTACCGTACAAACAAATAGATGAAGGCTCGTCTTTAAGATGTGTTCCACTTAAGGAATCTTTTCAACATTGCATATGATTATATCTTTTGATACTTTTCAATATTGCATGCAATTTGGGGGTCTAAAGCAAAGTATTATAAAAGTTCTAGGCCATTGCTTCCACAAAATCAGAAGAACTTGTGTAATACCCCAGATATCAACTATGTATAAAGACCTCGTATCTCAGAATCAGGCAATCTTTCAAACAAAATTTCGGAGTACTAAGTCCATATATCCAAGATGTGTTAATCCACAAGATTAAGCAGTTGTAAAATTTAGTTTATATCTCGAAAACAGTTTACTGACGTGTTAAGCCTATCGACATCCACAGTAAGATTCATTTATTACTTTTAAAACTCTATATTTCTTTAGCATACTGTGATAGTCCACTGATGTACTATCATTTCCTTTTATGATACTGATTTCTTTTTGTCTTTTTCAATGTTTTTGTACATTTTGAATTTTTATATGTTTTTGGATTTTAAAATTTTCGAATGTTTTGTTCTTTCTCTAACATTTCTCCCCCTAAAATCAAAAACATCTTTTTTGGATTTTTAGTTTTTAACAAAATTTTAAAGTAGAAAAATATTTACAAACAAATGCGGATCACGCGAACTCGTCGTCCGATCCGTATTCAACCTCAGCGTCCGCACCTGTCAGCAAATTTTTCATACCGTTAATTCTCATCAAGTATTTAAACCGTGACAAAGAAAATGGTTTGGTATAAAAATCAGCCTTTTGTTCGTCGGTGTGGATTTTTTCTATTCGCACCAATTTCTTTTCGTAGCAATCACGAATGAAATGATAACGAATTTAAATGTGTTTTGTGCGTGAGTGATGAACATGATTTTTAGTTATATCGATGGCTGCCTTGTTATCAACATACAGCGGAGTGTCTAGAAATTGCAGACCATAGTCTCTCATCTGCTATTGAATCCACAGAATCTGTGAACAACAACTGGAGACCGAGATATACTCAGCTTCACAGGTAGAGAGAGCGACCATAGTCTGTTTCTTACACTGCCAGGTTACCATTCTTGTTCCGAAGAACTAGCATCCCGCTGTAGTTGATTTTGAGTTCAACTTATCTACACCAAAATTGGAATCAGCATAGCCTGTGAGATCAAAATTGTCGTTCTTCGGGAACGACAAGCCGGTGCTTGGGCATCCTTTCAGATATCTGAAGATATGCTTCACGATCTGCATGTGTAAGTTCCTCGGGCTTGACTGATATCTGGCGCATAGGCAGGTTGGATACATAATATCTGGGCGCGATGTCGTCAGATACATCAGTGATCCAATCTTCGATCTGTATAACGTTTCGTCAACTTTGGCTCCAGTCTCATCAACACAAATGCCGTGATTTAGAGCAAGAGGCGTAGATAGAGGCTTCAAGCTTTCCATTCCAAACTTCTTCAAGATGTCATGAACATACTTAGTCTGGTTAATGAAAATACCATCCGGAAGCTGATCTACTTGCAAACCAAGAAAGAACTTCATTTCGCCCATCGATGACATTTCGAATTCTTTTTCATGATTCCCTCAAACTCCTTGTAGAGACTATCGTTTGTAGACCCAAAGATGATGTCGTCAACGTAGATTTGAACTATAATTAGATTGACATCAACTTCTCTGGTGAAAAGAGTACTATCCACAGTTCCTCTGATAAAGCCGTTTCCGACAAGATGTTGTGATAACGTCTCGTACCAAGCTCTCGGGGCTTGGTGTAGTCCATAAAGAGCTTTATCCAATAGGTATGCTTTCTTCTTGTTAAGTAGATCGACAAACCCTGGTGGTTGTCCAACGTACACCTTTTCGCGTAATTTGCTGTACGGAAAAGCCGATTTGACATCCAATTGATAGACCTTAAATTCCTTTCCATGATGTGAAAGCTAGAAAAATTCGTATAGATTCCATTCGAGCTACTGGTGCATAGACTTCAGTGTAGTCTATCCCTTCATGCTGGTGAAATCCCTTGACAACAAGCCTAGCTTTGTTACGAACAATAACCCGTCTATCATCACGTTTACACTTAAAGACTCATTTTGTATCTATTGCTTTCTGATTTTCTAGTAGGTCTTCAAGCTTCCACATACCCAACTTCTCAAACTGTAATAATTCTTCTTGCATTGCTTGTACCCAGTTTTCATCCGCTAAAGCTTCATTAACTGTCTTTGGCTCAATCTGAGAGATGAAACATGAATAGAAGCAATAGTTCTTGGTTGTAGCAACGCATGTGTAGCAACAACTGAGTGCTTTATTAATTTGCCCTCGAGTTCTAACACCAGTTTGAAGTTCTCTGATAATATTTGTTGACGGATGATAGGAATATGATCGCGGCAATTCTTCACTTAGAACATCCACTGAGTTTTGCTGATTCGTGATGTTGAGATCAACAACCAATTTAATGTTTGGATAGCTTGATGAAGCTTCATTTCTGTTGTTCAGGACTGCAGATTGATTAAGAAGACTTGTTATCTGCTCCACTTCTTCATCTGAAAAAGATGATTCCCCATCAGCATCAAATGTTGGTGCTTCATCTGAATCCGAATTTTGATTCTGAGGCATACTGGGCTCCGTTGTTGTATTCACTGGTTCAGTAGAGGCATTCGTTGGAGGAGTAGCAGATGTTGATAATGTTTCAGAAACATTCATCGGAACACCACTATTATTTGAACTTGCGCCAGAAGAAGATGGATTCAACGTGGGTTGATTAACCACAATTGGTCGAACAATTTGTTCTTGATTTGCTGACTGGTGAAGATAGTATAACGCTGCAACTTCTTTGTCAGTTGGTTCTTTGGGCAAGTCAAATGACTTCCAAAGGTCTTGATAGTTAAACAGCCACGCGTCACCTTTCCTTTGAATAGGATCCGTGTAATTGAAACAATCCACGTGCTTTGCTTCAATAACCTTTCTCAATGAAGGAACATATACTCTTCTCAATGGACTCGCATACCCGACAAAGAAACCTTCAAGAGATTTAGCTCCGAATTTTCCATCTTGGTTTATTAGGTAGATGGAGCACCGAATGGTTCTAAGAACTTCAAATTTGGCTTCCGTCGGTTTATCATCTCATAACATGTTTTCTTTGTTGGTTTGACAGTGAGAACCATGTTTAGCGTGTAGCAAGCCGTAGCAACCGCTTCACTCCAGAAGCTGATAGGAAGTTTAGAATCTGCAAGCATGGTTCTCGTAGTTTCAATCAAAGTTCTGTTTTTCCGTTCAGCTATTCTGTTTTGCTGTGGAGTATAGGGAGCACTAAACTCGTGCAGAATCCCTTTTGCGTTGCAGAGTTCCTTCATTTTGTTATTCTTAAACTCTGTGTTGTTGTCACTTCTAATGCGTCTGACTGGCAGATGATAAAGATTCTCGAGTTTCTTGAATATAATAACCAAGTTCTCGAACGTTTCGTCTTTTGATTCTTGAAAGAATACCCACGAATATCTCGAATAGTCATCTGTCACGACCAAGCAATAAAGTGTCCTGAGATGCTTCGAACATTTACAGGACCAAATAAGTCCATGTGGAGACGTTCTATGGAAACTTGATTGAGTTTAGAATTTTCGTTGGATGAGATTTCTTGATCTGCTTTCCCTTCTTGCATTCCAAGCAATGATCAGACATCTGAAAACTTCAAAGATTTACACCTTCTACAAGATCATTATGAACCAAGAAATTCATTTTTCGCAAATGAATATGCCCCATCTTACGATGCCAAAGAATAGAATCTTTTTCAGTAGCCTTTGATACAAAACATTCTGCTGATTTTGATGAAGTGGTAGAAACACCCATATCAGGAACATATAAATCATTCTCTCGAGGTGCTCGCATCAGAATCCACTCATCTGGTATTTTAAATCCCGGCGTCAAGATAATACACTCTTTGTCATTGAAATGGACTGTAAATTTCTTGTCACAAATCTGCGATATACTCAGAAGATTGTTCTCAAGTTCTGCAATATAGTTCACGCGATCAAATGAAACTACGCCATTGGAGAGTTTTCCCTCGGCGACTATCCTTCCACCTTGATTTCCTACAAATCCAACATATCCACAATTGATAGCTTTAATGTCGAATAGCAATGCCTTCATTCCCGTCATATGCCTGAACGCTCCGCTATCCAAAATCCACTTTGAAAGTACGGATCTCTGGAGTCCCTACACATTTTAACAATCTATTTAAAAAGCGAAACCCAAGCCTTCTTGGTCTTGGGTTGAATTGGATAAGCATCATCAAAATCAAATTTACATTCATCAGCATAATCAAATTCTTCATCTGAATTTTCTATGATTTTTATATTTGAAAACTTTACTTCTTTTTATCTTTTGAATTGTTTCCAATTGAATTTTTGACGATTTCAGATGTGGTTTCAATTATGATTTCAGATTTTGATTCTTTCTTGTTATCACTAGTCTTAACAGGCTCAGACTTAGTGATTTCAGATTTAGATTCTTTCATGTTATCAGTCTTTACCAACTCAGACTTAATAACACCAGATGTTGTTGACCTTTTCTTGGTAATCCAGGCGTGAGATTTGATATTAGCCTTCTTGATATAAAATTTGTTTTCGTTTGCCCTAGAAGTTTCTCCTTTTTCAAAAGTAGAATTTTCAAACTCTTTTCTATTTTAAGTTTAACTTCTGGAAAAGATTCATTTTTTTTCAAAATCTTGATTGGTTTTTCAAACACTGGATACCTTGGTTTTACAACATTTGATTCTCTTCTCCGAGGATAAGCCGATTTTGATTTCAGACATTGTCGTGCAATATGACCAATTTCATTGCACTTGAAACATGTCCCATTATCAAGTGGATGTCCTTTAATGGGTGGTTTTATCCCACTTGATGTCTTGGCACCACGTGTAACCTTGGCTTTATCTCGAATTTCTTTCTCCTCCTAGAACTCATCATTTGACTGTTTACCAATCAAATTCTCCTCATGAACTGTACTCGTCCCATATACAAAATTCATGTTTTTGTTTTTATATTCATGAAATGGTGACGGTTTCTTTACAGATTCATCAGTTTCTTCTTCTAAACCCAACCCTGCTCTCCGGTTTTCCGGATGATCACCACTGTTTCTTTGGTAATTGTTTCTTTTAGGTTTGGAATAGATTTTTCGTTCATTGATTACCAATTCCTCTGATGTGACTTCCACGAGTTTAAAGAATTTGTCTAGCAATTCTTCCTTCACATTCTGAATCAGGAAACTGTCATCAAAATATAATATATCCGAATCCTTAAGTTTGTACATTACAAAATTAGGATCGTCACTTAGATCATCCTATGATGACTTATCGTCATCTTCAGTCTGTGAGTCGGAATTCTTAGAACTCGCGTTGGCGCTTTTGAAGCTGCCATCATCAGAATCACTTAAAACATTTTCAACCACTTTGTTAACCACAGCGTTGTTATCACCATCAGATTTAGCATAGACTATATCAATGTTCTCTGGCAACACGTCTTTCTTTTCAGAAAGTAATTCAACATTGAGTGCCTTGTCCATCCCGTCTGCAGATTTAACACAGTATTTCTCGCAAAGGGGTGGAGGAACATTGCTATAATGTTTGCCCGCTTTCTTTTTAGGTTTTTCTTCCGTTGAGATTGTCGGAAGAACGTGATCGATAACATACGTGTTAGTAGTATAACTTCTTAACAATTGTCGAACTCTTTCAGTTTTGATTGTCATGTCTTGAAGTTGTTGTTTGATTTCAGCAATGGTGTTAATATAGGTGTTAATTGCTCTTTGTTTATCCATTACTGTACCACTCAACATTCTTATATTATCATGTTGTTCGATGTTATTTTTGTCGAGTTTGCCATAATCATTTTTCATTTTGTCATACGCTTCTTTCATTGTGCGATAATCATATTTTAACAAATCGTTATGCACATTGTTTTCAGCGATGATCTTTGATTTTTCGGCACATTCGACACAAGGTTCAGTACATTTTGTACAAGGTTTCTCAACCTCTATAACTTGTACTTTGACAACTTCTTTCTCGACAACCTTTACCTCTGGACCTACCTTGGTTAGATTCGCCATCAATGCTTTATCTGCCATGTCTTGGAGGTCTTCGACTTTCATTTCTTGAGTGACATCAATGATCATTTCATCAATCTTTTTCTCCTAACCACTTGTTCTTTCGAGCTTCCATCAAAATGACCTGCAAAACTATCACAAGAATTAGAGGATAAAATTCCTTGTCTCTGCATATGGATATATTCCTCTTCTTCCTGCTGTTGATGAAAGTATTGTTCCAGAATAGCTTGTTCGAAAGCTGTTGCTTCTGCTGCTGCCACTGCTTCTGCTTTCGCCGCTGCTTCCTCTGCAGAATTATCTTCAACTATCTTCGCCATCAAAGCAACTCCGGTCTTTTTCCCAATGTAAGAGTTCCAATCAAAACCATCATCTTCACTGGATGCCACCATAGCTTTCTCAGTGGTGCTATTGTCAGATTTTTCTTGGATTTCAATCTGAGTTTTCTTCGGAAATGGTTTATATTGAAGTGCCTTTTTGTAATATTCATTACCTCCTCCGAAAGGACTTTGATTTCCGGTTGCTTCTGTGTTCTTACACTCTCTAGTAAAATGCCCCTTTTGACGGTAAACCCAATTTGTTACTGGAATTTCCTATGTCACGGCCTGTGAGTGCAACGAACTTTCTCACTCTCCTGATGATCGAAGCTAAGGACCATTTGATGTCCATTAGTTCGAGTTCTTCCTCGTCTACCTGGTCATAATCTTCTGCGGTCATCTCGGGATTTCCGATCTTACCGGCAACAAGACATTCATAAGATTCTAAAACGGTAGCGAGTAGTGACATGTTTTGTTTTGCAACTTGTTCTAAAACAACATTGTTCAAATTCACTGCGATGTTGCATTTATATACATTTGGATCAGAACTTTGTTGTTGATTCTAATTCGGTTGGCTTTGATACGTTGAATTTGAACCAATGCTTGAGTAAGAACTTTGAGGACTCTGATCATACTGAGGCTGTGATTGGTTCTGATTTTGTGGAGAAGCATTCATGTTTGCACTAAAAGTCGTCTGAATTTTCGGACTCGAAACTCTATCTAGCATTCCGGCTTTGTAATACAGACCAACGTCTTGAACAACGTTAGCATTTTTTGACTTCGCCATCTTCAGAAGTTCCATTTTGTGGCCTTCGAGTTTATCGATAAACGTCGACAACTTGAAAAATTCCCACTTATCATTGTTCTTCAGAACCATCAAATACGTAGTCCATTCACCCTCTGGTAGTGCGTCAGCAAGTTTGTTGATGTATTCTTGTTCTGTCTTTTCGAGACCGTGTCTTCGCATTTGCACTTTAAGATGACAGAAACGCTCGATCATTTGCTTTATGGTCTCATTCTTTAGCATAGTGAAGATATCGAACTCTATCAAGATAAGTGCCTTCTTGCTTTTGATCATTTCGGCACTGCCTAGATACTTCTTCTGTAATGACAATCAAAGATCTCTTGCATAGTATAATCTGGTAGCAAAATCAGGATATCTTCTTTGACATACTGTTGGATGAGACTGATCATCTTTTCCTCAACAATGTATTAGACTCTCTATACTGTCAAATAATTGTACTTTTCAAGGACTTGTTGATGTTCATCTACCAGAACAGAATAGCCTCTTTCAATTGGCACCCAGCCAGCGAAGTGCATGGCTTGAACCCAGTAGGTAAATTTCTCTTTCCATGCTTCGTACTCGTCCATGCTCATTAGCTTGGGCGGTTTGACAGTCGTTCCCATTTCGTTATCAAGATTGACTTGATTAATCATGTTGGCGTTTGACGAACTAGCTCCGGACATATAAGCTCTTAATTGATCTTCCATTGTGAATCACGAAATGTGTACGCTGAAAAACTTTCAAAAACTTTGAAAATGATTAGTCCTACTACAAGTTCAGTCGAACTTGTAGTGACAAATGAAGAATTCTCTGATTTCTAACAAGTTCCGTCAAACTTGTTAGATCTACTTTGAAAAATTTCTTTTCAAGCGAACTTATGACAAAATTCAATCACATAACTTCGAGCAAACTTGTTAAAAGATTTTGATGAATCACAAGTAAGTTCGGGCGAACTTACTTAAGAATTTCCTTTATTTTACTCAAGTTCGGTCGAACTTGGTGTAAAATCAATGAAAAAATTTGTATGTTCGAGCGAACTTATCTAGAATTCCTTCAAAAATACCCAAGTTTGGGCGAACTTGCTTAGAAAGCACTTGAAAAGTGATATTTTATGCTAAGTTCGGCGAAACATATGTAACAAGTTCGATTTTAGAGGTTTTCAAAAACATGGTTTTTTAAAAAATTTCGACATGAATTCGTTGAATTTGGTCTCCAATTTTGCAAGGGTTTTTCTTTGTTGTGTTTTACATGATATATTCAAAATTCAAAAGATTTTGACCATGAATTCTTCATTTTATGTTCAAAAGTTAAGAAAAAGTGAAGAATGTTCTTGTCTTGATACTATCAAATCAGGCTGTTCTAGCTCTGCTACCACTTGTAGGACCGATCCTTGATGCTTAGGAACCTAAATTTGATATCTAACGTCCATAATAGCGGAAATATTACGTCGTGTTTACCAATAGACAAGATTTAATCAGTTAAACGTCAGTTTTATAGATCAAACGTTCTGGTTACAAACTGACAGAGCTTCGCCTCTGAAATGCCAAAATTACAAATGAGAATCTAGAGCTAGGTATTTATAGGCTCACAAGTTCGGCCCAGGTGATGCAAGTTCGCCCGAACTTGCCTATGCAAGTTCGGCCGAACATGCCTGAACATGTGAACCATGGGCGAACTTGGCTAAGACATATTATAAATACTTCACTACCTAGCCTATCCAGCTCTATACAATACAGACTCAATAATAGACTAAGACATAGACATTATGCACCAACAGTTTATTGAACTCGTTTGTTGTCCATGGTGATGAGTTGAGATTCAAAAATCTTAACTTCACTCCAATAGGTAGGTGTTTGACACCTTTGATTGTACTGAGACTTCGAAAAGATCCTTATAAATGTCATAGTGGCATCCTTTTGTCGCAACATACCATAAAAGAGTGTGAACTTGAAATAAAAGAGTCGGATTTTGAATAATAAACGGAAGATTGTTTATAGAGGTTTCCCATGAAGACTAGTATAGGAAACTTGTGTGTGCTCGCAATTTGGAGTCAGAGAGTGTATGATAGAAGAACATTGGTCAAGGTCCAGAACTTCTAGTAACTTAAATAACGTCACGCTTGCAATGTAATAAGGAACACTTATATAGAGGAAGTACCAGCGACGTATCCACCATGCCCTTATTACATTGTCCCCGTTTCGTTATTCTTATCACTATGGTTCTTACACATGACAAAACTTGCTATGGTTTTCTATGAAAGGGATTTTATAATTATGTATGTATCCATAATTACTCAATTCGTTGCATAGTCTGCATATTCCATTTTGTGATGTGTAGGGGAAAATCGAACGAGTAAACATGCGATGACTTGTCTAGACCACAAAAGGGTCTCTTCAACTAGATCATCACATGATCTCTTTAACTAGATTGACGAACAATCTTTATAACTAGATCAACACATGATCTCTTTAATAAGACTGACTAGCAACCTCTTTAACTAGGCCCTGAAAAGACCTCTTTAACTAAGTCCTGAAAGACTTCTTTAACTAGATCCTGAAAGAGCTCTTTAACTAAGCCCGAAAGTCTTCTTTAACTAGATCCTGAAAGACCTCTTTAACTAAACCCTGAAAGACTTCTTTAACTAAACCCTGAAAGGTTTATTTAACTAGATCAATGAATGATCTCTTTAACTAGACCCTGAAAGGCCTCTTTAACTAAACTATGAAAGGTTTCTTTAACTTTGGAATACCACCATAAAATCCAAGGGTCTAACTATTTGCATAGAATAGCCCATTAGGGATTTAAGATAGTACTTTCGGATATCCTTCTAAGAATCTATCATGTGAAGATAAGTAAGATTCTACAAGGATTTGGATAGCAAACATTTGAATCGACTTGAACACCAAAGATCCTATAGTGATTTGGATAACGCTACAAGAGTGATACAATAAGAACACTTATATATATGTAGTACCATCGGCATATCCACCATGTTCTTATGGTATTACGCTCGTTTCGTTACCTAAATCACTACTAATCACATAAACACATAATTGTCAACTTCGTCATCAATTTGTACCTTGTGTATTAAAGTACACAAGGAATCCAACCAAGGACTTCAACTTAGTACTTTAAACATCCACAAGAATCTAACTATGAAGCTAGGAAGATCTTATAAGGATTTTGAGTTTTTGAGTGGCGAAAATGTTTCGGAAACTACACACTAGATATGTTAGGTCAACATATGAATCAAAGTGTCTTTGAAAACCGTGTACTTGATATGCTTAGACAACATACAAGCAGGATGTCTTTGAAAATCATGTACTAGTATGCTCAGTCAACATACATAGCAAGATGCAAATAAATCAATGTGCTCTATGCTAAGTCAACATATGCCGCAAAAGTATCTTTGAAATCATGTGAAATGTCTTTGAATGTTTTTTTTTTTTTTTTGAAAACGTGTATTTTGAAATTATGCATTTTGTATACTAAGTAAATATGTTGTGCTAATTTTTTTTAGAATCTTATGAAATGCCTTTGAAATCATGAAATTTTGAAATCAGTATAATGTTTTGAAATTATGTACCATGCAAAGTGTTATGAAAAATCAGAGGGTTGTGGTATAAACATATCGCATAAGACCATTTAAGGACTCATGGAAGTATCCTTAGGTATCCTATCAAGGATTTAAAGTGATACTTTGAGTATTCGTTAAGAGTTGTAACTTGTACCTTGTACATTGTTTCTTAAAAGAAACAGGTACTTAGGATTTTTGTTGAGATCGCATGCGATCGAAAGATGAAAGAAACTACAATAGTTGTTTGATTCGCAAGGAATAATGTTATTGGTATTGGTATTGTAGGGGAGGAACACACATAAATAATCGCATTTGTAAATAAAATGGAATCAACCAAATTTATTTATAGACAATCAAAGTGTTTTCCAGGTTCTTGGTAAACAAAAGAGAAACAGATAAAAACTTAATTGTTCATAGTTGCATCATTGTTGGCTTGAGTCTTGTTAATATGTTCATCCACGAGCGGGATTTGCATTTACAAGTCTCGGGCAGTTCTTTCTAAAATAACCCATCTCGCCACAGTTGTAGCAAGAACCTGGTGGAAAGTTAGCTCGAGCTCATCAACAGACGTTTGCCAAATGAACAAGTCGCCCACACGAAGTGTAGTGACGACATTGTAGGTGAGCCTGATGATGAGCATTGCACCTGTTGCATATGGGTGCTATACCAGCATAAGGTTTCCTCGCAAAGGGTTGTGCTGGTTGATTGGGGCCAGCTTGATTGTTCTAAGCAACTACAACGAAATTTTGTGAATCCTTGCGCTTCTTTGACTTCTTAGAGGATTCAATCTTGTTTTCTTTTGGTTTTTCATAGGTAGTTTTGTCAGACGGTTTCTTGTCGCCTTTGCGGAAAAGTTTACCCTTTTTGATTTGGGACTCAGTCAGGGTAGCAGATAGTTCGATAGCCTGTCGAAGGGTGGTAGGGTTGCTAGCAGTAACAATATCCTGAACAGGGTCAACGAACTGAAGTGGGTCCCGTAGCTCCCTCAGACCCAGTGAACTGAAGTGGTTTAGCCGAACAGAATTGTTTGTAGCTGCACGGAGCTAGTGCATTGTTGTTATTGTTGTGCTTGATTTAATTGAGTCACTAGGTTCGGGAGGATTGCAGCCATTTGTTGAGCGATAAGTGCAGCCATTTCGGCATTTTGAGTTGTATCACGTCGAGGAACCATTCTAGAAAAGAAACATGAAAGAAGATATATGAGATTGACATTCGGAAGAGAATCAATAGAGGCATCAATATATTGAAGAAACATATGGATGGTGGTCACTTGTTTGTTTCTCAGAACACACAAATGACGCACGGTGACTGATCAAAGTAAATAGGTCTTACAATGTATCACGAAGACATGCTTTAGCCTATAAGTGGACACTCACCCCAAGAGTTCCCAGGTAAGAGTGACTGGTCCGATTAAGTGGATTTGTATGAACACTCTAGCCTTAGACAGAAATCTCGGGGTACAGGCACCCACCCTTCCAGATTGCATGTGTTCACATAATTAAAACCCAAAATTTGACGAGAGTTTGAAAATTTTGAAGGCAATAAGCCCAAGGACAAACAATCTAAGGATAGATGATTTCTTGTGAGATTTTTAGTAAAATTTTGACATTCAAAGGATGTGATATGCTTTGTTTTTATAATCACCTAAGGATAGGTGATGGTAATGTTTTAAGAATCTAAACACAAGTAAACTTGCGTTGGGGTCCTAGGAAGGTTATAGTCTAGGTCAAAGCATTACTAATAACCTAATTCCCTATAACCAGTGCTCTGATACCAACCTGTAACACCCTAAATCGCGTAAAATAACACGTGGCGGAAACACTTAGGGAGTCACGTTAACAGATTGTCTCAACAACACATCGTATTTGAAGTTTCATTTTATTTGAATACGGAACATAGATTACATTGTCATAATTGTCTTAGAAATTTTTAAACAACGAAACAACAAGCATGCATAATTATTGTGTTTCTTGTTATTAAGGCACTAGGTCCAAGTCCGATCCTACATGAGCACGCATCAGTATCATCTAGTATCGTTCCCTGAAACATATGTGAAAACGAGTCAGCAAAAATATGCCGGCGAGTACATAGGTTTTGTAAACATGTCAAGTCCATGGATTTGTATATATTGCAATATAAATAGCCTGACTACTAGAGTCGTAAGTGAAACTTTGTTTTGAAAGCATTTGATATTGCAATAGTTATTCAACTAAAACAAATTGTTAAAAGTTATAAAATCTAGTAGCCATAATCCTTGACTCGAAAACATTTGTTTTGTAAATCCAACTTGTAAATTGTCTTGAAATAACTTGTATGGTTTATATCTTTAATCAAAAATCGTTGTGTTACATTGTTTGAAATCATTTGTTCGTCGTTCATTGTTCCTCGTAATAAACCATTTGTTCATCGTTCATCGTTCTTTGTTTCTTGTTTTAAACCAATCGTTACGTGTTATAATTGTGAAAACTTTTGGTTGTTCTTTAGTGAGTACATTCAAACCTTTGTTGACTCGACTATACCCCAAGGGTATCTTTAATAGATCCTAAAAGATCTATTTAACAAGACTAGTAAATCAACGAATGATTTGTTAGTCATAAATAGTTTCTGTCGTTCCCTAAACTACCCACCAAATCCAGTGAATAGCCTAGTAACTGGATTGTCAATCCTATGGTACCAAAACTTACTACTGGGTGGCATAACAATGTTAATGAATGTCATTCGTATCTTGGATAACGCAGCAACAAGTTGTATCACATTATTGAAACCATATTGTTATATAAACCATAGTATTTGTACTTTGAAAACTTGAAAACAATTAGCACATATGAATCACCCCAAAACATTTGTAAACATAAAAGAGGGGAGCGATGTACTCGCCTAGGATTTGCGGATAAGCCTTGTACAAGTGTATGATCAACGTCCAAAGATCAAGGAATCAAGTGTGTGTCCTAAAAACGAACAATAATGTAAATATCGAAGCTTGAAATCGGAGGATTTGGATAGAATGGCATCTTATAAACCAAATGAGTATGGGGACTCATATGACATGGTTTAATAAGTTCACATTCTGAGTTGTAAAGATTTTTGTGTGCTTTTTGACCCGTTATAACCCGTTAAGGTAGCTTAAGCCACTTTAACGCGTCATTTGCGTAACTACGCATTTGGATGGTTAGATATGCGTTATGATAAGTCCTAATTGCCAAAATACGTTTAATATTGTTGTTACATCAGATTGTATGTCAATTTTTATGTTACATATGCTCTTAGTTGATTTATTTGTGAAAAGGGCATTTTGGTCATCATTGATGATTATAACAACTAATTGTCATAACGTTATCCAAACAACATGACCATAAGGTACAACCTCAGAGGGTTATTCCCTATATATTTATGGTCACAAATATGTATTTGGTCGGATCTAAAGATCAACCAAACGGGTCAGATTCGAAAGTCAAAGCGCTGGTCAAACCGTTCAACTTTTCAACTCTAAACAAGCACCACAGTGAGAGTGATGAATTTGACATGTTGTGACATGTCTAATTAAGTTTATCAAACTACTTTGGCATCAAAACAACCTGTTTTGACACCCGAAGAATAGATCCGTTGCAAAATGCGCAAAAATCGCATTTTGACCGAAACTTTGACTTGTCAAAATGACTAGAAAATGTGGAAATCAGTAGGCATGAATTTTAGGGATCATAACCACCTTGATTACTATCATATTGCAAGTTTCAATTGAGCTTTATGTTGATCAATTCATGATCAAAAGTAACAGTCAAACAGAAAGTCAAACTGTTGAGTTTTAGCTCAATTAAACTAAGAAAATTGAATCCAAACATGAATCATTTACTTACAAACACTAGGGATGATCAAGGAATCACAGAGGAGTCTCCCAAGTGGTTGCAAATTCGGATTATAGCAGATATGAGCTTGAATGAAGGTTGCAAAATTTCAAAAATGAGGAAGATCATGGAATTTATACTTAAATTGGATTAATGTAGGCCTTACAAGTGTCCATGAATCATCACTAGACTTGATTAGTGTCCTAACACATGCTAGAAGCAGGAAAAAGGGTGGAAAATTCGGGCCAGGTGTCAAAAATTGCGAATTGGTGGCAAGGGAATAAGCTGGGAAGCTGCCAGCAACTTTCTGTCAAACCAGGGCCGCGCGCCCTGCCACGGTACCCCTCTTAGGGCGTCGCATAGCGCCAGGCTTCCCCAGACTTGAGATTTTCAAAAATGGCAGAAAAGGGCCCTGCACATGTTTTCGTCAATTTTCGGCATTTCTAACACCCGTTAACTCCATTTTTAAGCTCCATAAGGATGTTAAAGTATAGGGGACTTGAAATATGCTCAAAAATGTTCCAGAGGTCGGTTCGTTTGGTCGTATGGTCGCGGTTTTCGGTTAATTACGACGAAACGAACGCGTGTGTGACCGTAAACGCGTAACGAACGGATTTTTCGCATTCCAATCACTAACAATTAATATATTGATTATTAGAAAAATATTTTGGATGTCCAAACGTGTTTCGGATAGCGATATACACAAAAAGGCATAGTTTGTGAAATT
This sequence comes from Scalesia atractyloides, assembly GCA_947069175.1. Classification (NCBI taxonomy): domain Eukaryota; kingdom Viridiplantae; phylum Streptophyta; class Magnoliopsida; order Asterales; family Asteraceae; genus Scalesia; species Scalesia atractyloides. The sequence continues at coordinate 25,384,494 of CAMTDV010000009.1, read as the reverse complement.
TGCAAAATAGCCCCTGATGTTACAAAAGTGTGATTTTGCCATACCAAAGCCCTCAAAGCTTATTTCTAAGCTATGTAAAGGATATTTATGGTATGTTAGGTTTTTTTTCTTGTCCCAGAGCGTACGTCGCTGCGAGAATTGGCAGACTTTTGCAGTTTGTCGTAATTAGTCCATGTGATCGAATAAACTTGTTTTTGACATACCAAACCGTTTAAAACTTATTTATAAGTTATGCAAAAGTCATTTAAGGTATGTTTAGATTGTGACATTATTCTGGAACATACGTTGCGTTAAATTGGTTTTGTTTGCATATCGGTTTACGTATAATCTCTAGAAAGGCTTTGAGGGGTTGAAATTGTACATGGACTAAAACATATGAATGTCACATGTAATTATACAATTCCTGAGAATGAAATGCAAGGTTTCATTGGATTTGAAATTGTTCGGAATCGTACGATGGTTGAAAAGGCTCAGATGTCACACTTGACCACCGCTTTGACTTTCGAATCCGACCCATTTGGTCAATCTTAGGAAACGACTAAACACATATTTGTGACCATAGTTTTATAGGTAATAACCCTCTAAGGTTATACCTTGTGGTCACGTCGTTTGGTTAAAATTATGTTAAGTCGCTAGTTATGCCTTATAAATGACCAAAATGCCCTTTTTGCGCATTAATCAACTTTAAGCATATGAAACCAACATTTTGACTTATACACTGATGTTATAACATAATTAAACTTATTTTGGCATATTAGACTTATCATAACACATATCTAACCATTCGAACACGTTTTTACGTAAATGATCCGTTAAAGTAGCGTAAACTACCTTAACGAGTCATGACGGGTCAAAAGCACTTAGGAATCTTTCCAAATCAGAATGTTAAACTTGTTAAACCATTTCATATGAGTTCCAACACTCATTTGGTTTACAAGACCTCATTCTATCCGATCCGCCGATTAAGTCCGGTTATTTACATTGTTATCCGATTTTAGGACACGTTTGATTTCTCGGACATTTGAGCTTGTTTGATCTTTTATTCAAGCCGACCAGTAGTATGTTATGGTACCATAGGACTGACAATCCCGTTACCAAGGTTCCCGGTGTTTGTGGGGAAGTTTGGGGAACGACCGAAACTGTTTACTTTAACAAACCCTTTGGTGGTTTGTTATTGCAATTTAAAGATACCCTTTGGTGGTATAGACGAGTCAACACAGGTTTGAATGTATTCACCAAAACGACCAAAAGTTTTCACAATTAAAACAATGACGATTTGTTTACACCGACGTTGAATAATTGGTTTATGACACGAACAATGGACGAATGGTTTATGACACGAACAATGGACGATTGGTTTATGGTAAGTGATTTAAATAACGGTATGCGTGTAATGTGATAAAAGCATGGTGGATACGCCACTGGTACTTCCTATATATAAATGCTTTTATCGTATTACATTGGTGACGTTATTTGCATCACTTGGAACAAAGGTTTTCAAACAATGACACGCAACGATTTTCAATTAAAGATATAAACCATACAAAGTTTCTTCAAGACAATTTACTACTCGAATTTACAAAAAAAATGTTTTGGTCAAGATTAATGGCTACAAGTCTTTTATAAACTATAACTAACTTTTTTTAGTTGGTTAGTTATCATTGCAATACCAAATACCTTTTGATAACACGGTTTTCAATTAGCGACTATAGTAGTCTGACGAGTTATTGCAAATACATATTCAAGGCCATGAATTTGACACACTCAAAAAACCTATGTACACGCCGGCATATTTTTGCTGACTCGTTTTCACATATGTTTCAGGAAACCAAGTTTGATGTTGATGCATGCTCATGTATGATTGGACGCGGACTTAGTGCCTTAAAATATGTAAAACAATAGTTTATTTAGTTTGTTTTAATCTCAAAGACAAGGTAACTATGAAATTTTAATATTCAATAAAACTTAACTTTAATTACCACGTGTTGTTGGAACAATCTGTTAACGTGACTCCCCGACTTTTCGGCCGCGGTTTGTTGTTTTTACGCGGTCGGAGTGTTACAGATTGGTATCAGAGCACTGGTCATAGGGAATTAGGTTATTAGTATTGCTTTGACCTAGACTATAACCTTCCTAGGACCCTAACGCGAGTTCACTTGCATTTAGATTCTTAATACACTACCGTCACCTATCCTTAGGTGATTACCAAAAACAAGACAAAATTTAAGGCATAAAGTCAAAAATAAATTATTGGTCTCTTTTAGCCTTCAAGGTTTTTAAATCTCGTTAAAATTTGGATTTTATTAAATGTGAACACGTGCAATTTGGAAGGGTGGGTGCCTGTACCCCGAGTTTTCTGTCCAAGGTTAGAGTGTTCGTACAAATCAACTTAATCGGACCAGTCACTCTTACCTGGGAACTCTTGGGGTGAGTATCCATTTATAGGCTAAAGCATGTCTTCCCGGTACATTATAAAGACCCATTTACTTTGATTAGTCACCGTGTGTCGTTTGTTTGTTTTGAGAAACGAACGAATGACCCCCATCCTTATTTCGTCGATGTAACATCCGTCGAAAAACGGGTTTCCAAAACCCGCTTCGTTTATTAATCGAATATCCAGTTATAATTTTTCGTTGCATATTTATTGCTCAAATTAATTTTAAACGATACATAATTAATAAATATATTAGAATTTAAAAACCATAATTTATAAATAATATTAAATAGTGAGAAAAAAATAAAATGGGGACGCCGGGTTTCGAACCCGGGTCACCCACAAACTCAAACACACAACACACCGCTCCGCCACATGCCTTCTTTGTGAATATACTGAAACCGATAATACTTAAAATAAAACTCGAATTCAAAACCGGAATTCATCGCGCTCAGAACTCGCAGTCACCGGAAAATCCGGCAATCCGCGACTTTGGCCAATTTCCTTTTGACCAAAACACGTTAACCGACTATGACATCGGTTATAACCGATGTTTGACCCTCAATTTTAGTCGTAACCGCCGGAAAAACCCTTGACCGTGAATCAAGACCCAAAATCGGACCCAATTCACTCAGTTCTTTCCTATAAATACCCACTCAATCTTCCGGAAATCCTTTCGCTCAGAACCGCTCACTTTTTCGAAGCTTTAGCTCGTCGCCGGAGATATTCTGTATTCCCCAGACTTTCACCGGAAAACCGAGACTTACTTCAAATCGGTAAAATTCTCGACTCTTTTGTTTGCAATCCATTATTAGGCAAGTATTAACATAAATCGTTCAACCAGAATCTGTCTCAGACAACGTTGCCGGGAATTCCTGAACTCACCGGAAAATCACTGAAATTCCGAAGTCTCGCTGTCAATCGGTACAATCATCTTAACCCTCCTGATATCCCTTGTTTAGTAACTTAATTGACAACGCATTGATCAAAACTGTTAATCGATTCACTCAGACGGAAGTCGCCAATCAGAGCCGACGACTCTTGCCGGAAATCTGAGAAAACATTATGTTCGGTACATTTTATTCCGTAATCCTCTTATCCATTTCATTCCAATCAATTATAAGTTTCGATGACCGATTTAAAACAAGAACAGTTGGACTTCACTGTTCTGTGTCTTTGTAAACGAAGAAGACGAATTTGAACATGTGTATAAGTATAATTAAAAACGGATATTCGAACGGGTTAGACACACAGTCCAGCGGTGGACTGTGTGCACAAACAATGCACACGTCCCGGGTTCGAATCGCACACGTTACCGACTTTCAGAAATAAAACCAACATTTTTAAAACTTAATCAGATCAGGTCACCGAATGTTAATAAGAATAACTTAATCCATAAGTTAAACAGATATGACACACAGCCCAACTGGTTGGGCTGTGCGCACTCGAACCGAAGGACCCGAGTTCGACTCCGGGTCCCTGCAACCGGTTCGGCCATATAAACCATTTTTAATAAAACCAAATAAGTTTAAAAATTAATTAGTATATAAATATAATTAAAACAGAGAATATTTCGGGTTAGACACGTAGCTCAGTTGGTAGAGCTGCGTGCACGTAAACGAGAGGTCCCGAGCTCGAACCTCACTCAGCGCATACAAACACAACAGTCCGACCGGTCAACGGTCAACAAGGTCAAAAAGTTAACATTTTTTATTTCTTTTTTATTTATTTAATCAGAAAATTATTTAAAAATATTTAAAAATAATATTTTCAAAGTTAGAAAATGTCCTTAAACTCACAAAAATAAATCTAAAAATCCTATTAAGATTATGAATTAAAAAGTATTAATCTCAAATAAAATCCATTTATTTACCGATCCATTTCGTTATTATTTTAGGTTAGTTTTTCCTCGTCGATCAAATCCTAAAATTCGTACGCATCCAACGTCATCAAAGAACGCACCCAATGTGAGTGAATCTCTATCAATTCCCCGTTTTAATCATGTTTTGGGGTGTATCATGTGTCGTTTAATTCCTTATTATATTTAAACACTTGTGCATCCATCATATCCGTGATCAAATGTGTATCAAATGTGTATCAATTGTTGTGTGAATTATGTTTAGATTGAAGTTATCATTTTCAGTGCATGCATTTCATTAGGCCCATCAGCTCCCCGTGGGATACGGGTTGAGTATCAGGTGCCTCATTCGATCGGCTCCGTTTGATTGAGCCTTGAACTCACATACATCATCATTCATGTCACTCGATCGGCTCCGTTTGATTGAGCCTTGATCTCATATAAATCATCATTCATGTCATTTACTCATCCAATGTGGTTTGTGTTTTTGTTATATATATATGTTTGCTCACATGTGATTATTGCACAAATTTTCAATATTAAATAAAACAAGAAATTAATAACAATGTTTTATCAAGGTTCACTCGCCAACTTTTGTTGACCCAAAATATCCCCCGTTTTACACATGATATAGGTGACCCAGTTGAGGCAAGAAACACATAGGAAGGCCTAGAAGAATAAATCAGTTTAAGCTTTGGATTGTTTAAATAGTTTCATTTCCTTGTAATTGTATGGATTTTGATTTGAATATTTAAGTTGTAATTTGAATTTAATAAATATGAAACATTTTAGTAAACATCATGAGCTTTGGTGATAACCCAATTATGCCCCGACTCTTATTCCGCTACGGGTCGGGGTGTGACAGATTGGTATCAGAGCCATGACTATAGGGATATAGGATAGGTTATTAGACCCTTAGAGCCTATACTATAGTTGATTAAAATTTTTAAATTGTTTATGCGTTACGTACAAAATTCATGATGTTTATATGCTTTATGTTAATTGTTACACTCAATGTTATGCAAGCATGTTCATAAGTGCATATTATTATACAATGCTCATCATGAATCATATCCTCATAACATATCATATCCATGAGAGCACACACCTCACAATTCCCATGATTTTTGCAATGATTTTTGTATTTTCAAATCACATCAAAGTGAGTTCTCATGACGGGCATGTAGTAACTGGAAGGGTACGAGTACCGGCAGTCGGAACGTCCTGTCTAGGCTTGGCATTCGTATAAATCCAAAATAAAGGACCAGTTTGCCTACCTGGGGACTAACGATGAGAGTACGAAGGACCTATTAGGCCAAAGCATGCTATACCAAACGTCGTGTGAGCTAACCCCACTTTGAGTTGTCATTGTGTCTACACCTGGACACCCTCCTACCATACATCTCGCAATCATATTTCACGGTTTTCATTCGGGTGATGCGAGTGTTAATCCGCCAACACCAATGTGAATCCTACTAAGCCAATAGTCATGGGGGCCCACATGACTATACAGGCAATGGTATGGGGGACATTGGAGGCCCAAACACGAGCAAACCCAAGACATCCTATGGATGTAGTTGCATATTGATAGTTATGTTATTTTTATTCTTTTAACGACACATGACACCTAAAAAAACTTCTTAAACTCACAATCTTCCTATGTATGTTCCTGTAGATGTCGGCTAGGCAACTACGTGGAGGTAGAAAGTCAGGAAGGTCAAACGAACGCTTGGCCACACAAATTGCTAAACAAATGGCCGCGTGCTTCCTGACATCGTAATTCAAGTTCAACAAGCCCTTACCGCAAATCCCATCAACCCTCCCAATCAAGAAGACCAGAGAGTCGCCAACCCTCACTCCAAAAAGTGCTCCTACAAAGACTTCAAATCTTGCGATCCCCCAAAGTATGAAGGGACCGAAGGTGTTACTGCTCTCCTTCACTAGTTTGAAGAAATGGAGAACACCTTCCTCAATTGCGATTGTCCCGAGGATCGCAAGGTATGTTATGCAACAGGGAGACTGTTTGGAGTAGCCCTTACCTGGTGGAACACAGAAAAGGGTAAACGAGGAGTCGAAGATGCCATGGCCATGGGAAGAGTTAAGGGAACTCATGACAAGTCACTTCTGTCCAAGAAGCGAAATCAAAAAGTTGGAAGATGAATTCCACTCGTTGAAACAAAAGGAAGGAGATCACACTTCCTACAACAAGAGATTTCTCGAACTGAATCAAATGATCCCTAATCTGTTCGCCCCCGTGTACCGCTTGGTTGAACACTACATTCGAGGTCTTCTCTTGAAAATTCAAGACTCGGTTCTAAGCACTTCGCCTGCAACACTTGAAGCCGCAATGGAACTAGCTACCGAACTTATTGAGAATCGCATCCGAAACGGCAAATTCAAGGATGAGAAAAAGAAAGCCCCCATTGAGGCCCAAACTCCAAATCATTCCATCTCCTCTTCGAAGTTTGCTGGTAAGAGGAAACGAAACAGCCAAAATTTTGCCGTCACACAAACAAACCCTCCTATAACTGCCGCACCAATTACCCAATTGCTCCCTCAGCTGCACCATTTAAAAAGCCATACACCGGCCCATACCCAAAATGCAACCGTTGTCAATACCATCACCTCCCCGAAACTCCTTGCCAACATTGCACCAGCTGTGGCCGTGCGGGTCACACCATTCAAACTTGTCACACGCTTCAACGAATGAACCGCAATCAACCCTCAACCCAAACCCACCATCAGATAGTGGGTCAAGCCCAACAACCCTTACTTCTACCACCCACGCAACACATAGCTCAACCTTACTACCAACCCAACTACCCCTGATTCAATCTATGCGAGCTTGTTACAACTGTGGAGACCCAAACCACTTCAGGAACACATGTCCACGCTTGGTGAACATCATTCATGCCCAAGCTCAAGCCAATCCGGTAAACCAAGCTAACCAAGCTCCTCCACCTGCTAGAGGAAGAGCTTTCAAAATCAATGCCAACCAAGCTAGGACTGACAACAACGTGGTTAACGGTACGTTTCTCATCAATGGTAGTTATGCATCCATGTTATTCGATACTGGCGCGGATAAGAGTTTTGTGTCTTTAGAATTTGAACCTATCCTCAACCAAACTCGTGATAATCTCATGGAATCTCTAACGGTGGAAGTTGCTGACGGAAAGCCCGTTTCATTAAATTCTATTATACGAGATTGTACCCTCACTCTAAACGATCACGATTTTCCAGTTGACCTCATTCCTATGAAGTTGGGAAGTTTCGATATTATAATCGGTATGGACTGGCTCAGCCAGCATCACACTGAAGTAGTATGCCGTGAAAAGTTCATTTGCATTCCTCTTGCAGACGGTCAGACCCTACATATCTTTGGGGAAACCCCTTCGAAAGGACTCAAATTAATGTCCTGCCTTCAAGCCCGAAAATATCCGCAAGAACTATGTCGCATTCCTAACTCACGTCGTCAAAAAGGGAAACAAGGAGAAGAAACTCGAAGATATACCAGTGGTGAAGGAATTCCCACAAGTCTTTCCCGACGACATCTCAGGACTCCCTCCTGTGAGAGGAGTCGAGTTCCGCATCGATCTTGTACCTGGCGCTACACCAGTCGCAAAATCTCCTTATAGGTTAGCCCCATCCGAAATGCAAGAGCTGGCCAGTCAACTGCAAGAGTTGACTGACAAAGGATTCATACGTCCTAGCTCCTTGCCTTGGGGTGCACCTGTTCTTTTTGTGAAGAAGAAAGATGGAACGTTTCGCATGTGTATCGACTACAGAGAACTCAACAAGTTAACGGTTAAGAATCGCTACCCACTACCTCGCATCGATGACCTCCTAGACCAACTTCAAGGCGCCAGCTGCTTTTCAAAAATCGACCTTCGTTCTGGTTATCATCAACTCAGAGTACATGAAGAAGACATCCCAAAGACCGCCTTCCGGACTCGTTATGGTCATTACGAATTCATGGTCATGCCATTCGGTTTAACCAACGCCCCAGCTGTCTTCATGGATCTAATGAATAGGGTATGCAAACCCTACCTCAACCGCTTTGTCATAGTCTTCATCGACGACATCCTCATCTACTCCAAGTCTAAATCCGATCATGAACGACACCTTCGACTCATCCTTACCCTCTTGAGGACTAAAAAGCTCTACGCTAAGTTCTCAAAATGCGAATTCTGGTTAAGAGAAGTACAATTCCTTGGACATGTCGTTAATGACAAGGGAATACATGTCGATCCTTCAAAAATCAAGGCAGTACAGGAATGGCAAGCGCCACGTACCCCTACCGAAGTAAGGTCATTTCTTGGTTTGGCTGGTTACTACGCTTCATTGCCAATTTCTCTCGTATTGCTGTACCACTCATGGCTTTGACTCATAAAGGAAAACCCTTCATATGGGGACCTAAACAAGAAGAAGCCTTCCAAACTCTAAAGCAAAAACTTTGTGACGCACCTATCCTCACACTCCCTGAAGGTTGTGATGACTTCGTAGTTTATTGCGACGCGTCAGGGCAAGGACTAGGCTGTGTACTGATGCAAAGAGGAAAAGTGATAGCCTATGCTTCTAGACAACTCAAGGTTCATGAAAAGAATTACACCACCCATGACCTGGAACTTGGAGCCGTTGTGTTCGCTCTCAAGATATGGAGACATTACCTCTACGGAACCAAGTGTGAAATATACACTGACCACAAAAGTCTCCAACATATCTTCAACCAAAAGGAGTTGAATATGAGGCAACGAAGATGGGTCGAACTTCTTAACGACTACGACTGTGAAATTCGGTATCATCCTAGAAGGCAAATGTGGTGGCTGATGCAGTCAGTCAAAAAGGTTATGCGAACTCCATTCGTCTTCTATGTTCACAAATCATAACCGCATCAAAGACCGAATCCGAGCAGCTCAACATGTTTCTGTAACAGAAAACGACGTACGCGATGAGCTGTCCTGTGGAGCATAACTCAAAATCGAAACCAAATCCGACGGTATTCTATACTATCTAAATCGCATATGGATTCCCGATCGCGATAACCTTCGTGATTTCCTTATGAATGAGGCGCACAAAACACGGTACTCTGTACACCCAGGAGCCGACAAGATGTATCAAGACCTACGATACACCTACTGGTGGCCGGGCATGAAAAAGGATATCGCTGTTTTTGTTTCCAAGTGCCTTACCCGTTCCAAAGTAAAAGCTGAACATCAAAGACCTTCAAGACTTCTAATCCAACCTGAAATACCTGTATGGAAGTGGGAAAACATAACCATGGACTTCATTACCGGGTTACCTCGCACCTCCAGTGGATATGACACCATATGGGTAATCATTGATCGTCTTACAAAATCAGCTCACTTCATACCAATTCGTGAGGACTTCAAAAACGAAAAGTTAGCTCGTATCTACATCAGCGAGATCGTAAGCCGTCATGGTGTACCTTTAAGCATCATTTCAGACCGTGATGGTCGTTTCACTTCACGAACATGGCGAGCCGTACAAACCGCCTTGGGTACACGATTAGATCTCAGTACCGCTTTTCATCCGCAAACTGATGGACAATCTGAACGCACCATCCAAACTCTTGAAGACATGCTTCGAGCATGTGTCATAGACTTTAAAGGGAATTGGGACGCTCATCTACTATTAGTTGAATTCTCGTACAACAATAGCTATCATTCAAGTATCGGCATGGCTCCTTTCGAAGCGTTATATGGTCGTAAGTGCCGATCTCCTGTATGTTGGCACGAAATTGGGGAATCACAAATCACCGGTCCAGAGTTAATTCAAGAAACAACCGACAAGGTCATTCAAATTCGAAACAATCTTCTAGCGGCTCAAAGTCGTCAAAAGAGTTACGCAGACAAACGACGAAAGCCCTTGGAATTTGACATTGGTGATCAAGTACTTTTAAAAGTGTCACCATGGAAGGGAGTGGTTCGTTTTGGCCAGAAGGGCAAGCTAGCACCACGCTACGTAGGACCTTTCAAGATACTCGAAAGAGTAGGTCCTGTAGCATACAAGCTTGACCTACCAGAAGAGCTCAACAGAATTCATCCCACATTCCACGTATCAAACTTGAAGAAGTGCCTCGCCGATGAAAACCTCCATGTTCCTCTAGAAGACATTCAGATCGATGAATCTATGCACTTCATTGAAAGACCAGTAGAAATCATGGACTTCGGAGAGAAGCGTTTAAGACGAAGTCGTATTCCAATTGTCAGGGTACGTTGGGAATCGAAACGAGGACCTGAGTTTACTTGGGAACGTGAAGACTCAATGCGTGAGAAATACCCACATCTTTTCCCTGTTACCACTACTACTTAAATTTCGGGACGAAATTTCTAAATGTAGGGGATACTGTAACATCCGTCGAAAAACGGGTTTCCAAAACCCACTTCGTTTATTAATCGAATATCCAGTTATAATTTTTGTTGCATATTTATTGCTCAAATTAATTTTAAACGATACATAATTAATAAATATATTAGAATTTAAAAACCATAATTTATAAATAATATTAGATAGTGAGAAAAAAATAAAATGGGGACGCCGGGTTTCGAACCCGGGTCACCCACAAACTCAAACACACAACACACCGCTCCGCCACATGCCTTCTTTGTGAATATACTGAAACAGATAATACTTAAAATAAAACTCGAATTCAAAACCGGAATTCATCGCGCTCAGAACTCGCAGTCACCGGAAAATCCGGCAATCCGCGACTTTGGCCAATTTCCTTTTGACCAAAACACGTTAACCGACTATGACATCGGTTATAACCGATGTCTAACCCTCAATTTTAGTCGTAACCGCCGGAAAACCCTTGACCGCGAATCAAGACCCAAAATCGGACCCAATTCACTCAGTTCTTCTCTATAAATACCCACTCAATCTTCCGGAAATCCTTTCGCTCAGAACCGCTCACTTTTTTGAAGCTTTAGCTAGTCGCCGGAGATATTCTGTATTCGCCGGACTTTCACCGGAAAACCGAGACTTACTTCAAATCGGTAAAATTCTCGACTCTTTTGTTTGCAATCCATTATTAGGCAAGTATTAACATAAATCGTTCAACCAGAATCTGTCTCAGACAACGTTGCCGGGAATTCCTGCACTCACCGAAAAATCACTGAAATTCCGAAGTCTCGCTGTCAATCGGTACAATCATCTAAACCCTCCTGATATCCCTTGTTTAGTAACTTAATTGTACAACGCATTGATCAAAACTGTTAATCGATTCACTCAGACGGAAGTCACCAATAAGAGCCGACGACTCTTGCCGGAAATCTGAGAAAAACATTCTGTTCGGTACATTTTATTCCGTAATCCTCTTATCCATTTCATTCAATCAATTATAAGTTTCGATGACCGATTTAAAACAAGAACAGTCGGACTTCACTGTTCTGTGTCTTTGTAAACGAAGAAGACGAATTTGAACATGTGTATAAGTATAATTAAAAACGGATATTCGAACGGGTTAGACACACAGTCCAGCGGTGGACTGTGTGCACAAACAATGCACACGTCCCGGGTTCGAATCGCAAACGTTACCGACTTTCAGAAATAAAACCAACATTTTTAAAACTTAATCAGATCAGGTCACCGGATGTTAATAAGAATAATTTAATCCATAAGTTAAACAGATATGACACACAGCCCAACTGGTTGGGCTGTGCGCACTCGAACCGAAGGACCCGAGTTCGACTCCGGGTCCCTGCAACCGGTTCGGCCATATAAACCATTTTTAATAAAACCAAATAAGTTCAAAATTAATTAGTATATAAATATAATTAAAACAGAGAATATTTCGAGTTAGACACGTAGCTCAGTTGGTAGAGCTGCGTGCACGTAAACGAGAGGTCCCGAGTTCGAACCTCACTCAGCGCATACAAACACAACAGTCCGACCGGTCAACGGTCAACGGTCAACAAGGTCAAAAAGTCAACATTTTTTATTTCTTTTTTTATTTATTTAATCAGAAAATTATTTAAAAATATTTAAAAATAATATTTTCAAAGTTAGAAAATGTCCTTAAACTCACAAAAATAAATCTAAAAATCCTATTAAGATTATGAATTAAAAAGTAATAATCTCAATTAAAATCCATTTATTTACCGAACCATTTCGTTATTATTTTAGGTTAGTTTTTCCTCATCGATCAAATCCTAAAATTCGTGCGCATCCAACGTCATCAAAGAACGCACCCAATGTGAGTGAATCTCTATCAATTCCCCGTTTTAATCATGTTTTGGGGTATATCATGTGTCGTTTAATTCCTTATTATATTTAAACACTTGTGCATCCATCATATCCGTGATCAAATGTGTATAAAATGTGTATCAATTGTTGTGTGAATTATGTTTAGATTGAAGTTATCATTTTCAGTGCATGCATTTCATTAGGCCCATCAGCTCCCCGTGGGATACGGCTTGAGTATCAGGTGCCTCATTCGATCGGCTCCGTTTGATTGAGCCTTGATCTCACATACATCATCATTCATGTCACTCGATCGGCTCCGTTTGATTGAGCCTTGATCTCATATACATCATCATTCATGTCATTTACTCATCCAATGTGGTTTGTGTTTTTGTTATAAATATATGTTTGCTCACATGTGATTATTGCACAAATTTTCAATATTAAATAAAACAAGAAATTAATAACAATGTTTTATCAAGGTTCAATCGCCAACTTTTGTTGACCCAAAATATCCCCCGTTTTACACATGATACAGGTGATCCAGTTGAGGCAAGAAACACATAGGAAGGCCTAGAAGAATAAATCAGTTTAAGCTTTGGATTTTTTAAATAGTTTCATTTCCTTGTAATTGTATGGATTTTGATTTGAATATTTAAGTTGTAATTTGAATTTAATAAATATGAAACATTTTAGTAAACATCATGAGCTTTGGTGATAACCCAATTATGCCCCGACTCTTATTCCGCTGCGGGTCGGGGTGTGACAGTCGATATTTTCAACACCTCTCCTGATTTATTTCGATCTCACATACCTTCCTTCATGTTTTCTTTTAGAATGCCTCCTAGACGTGATACAACTCAAAATGCCGAAATGGTAGCCATTATCGCTCAACAAATAGCTGCTGTACTCCCAAATCTTGTGACCCAACTCAATCAAGAGAACAACAATAACAATGCACCAGCTCCGTGCAACTATAAACAATTTTGTTCGGCTAAACCACTCTTGTTTTCTGGGTCTGAGGGAGCTACTGGGCTTTTGCAATGGTTTGAGAGCCTCGAAAGTACTTTTCGTCATGTGCAATGCCCAAACGAGCGAAAAGTTGAGTTTGCGTCAAGCGTATTCAAAAAGAGAGCTCTTTGTGACATCTGAGACATTTAATCATTTTACAAATTCAAAATGAGTTCATATTAAAAAAAGCCATTTCACCTATTCAGTCCTTGTTCGATTTCAAATTCTTATACAGTTTCTTTAAGCAAAATCGTAAACCGGTAGTCAAACGAAAGCCGTTTAACACCACGTATCCTCCGAGACAATGACACAAGCTTAACATACCCCAAATAACCTTTACATAATTAGAAATAAGTTTTGAAGGGTTTGGTATGTCAAAAAAAAGCTTATTCGATCACACGGACTAATTATGACAAACTATGAAAGTCTGCCGATTCTCACAGTGACGTAAGCTCCAGAACAAGAACACAAACCTAACATACCTTAAATATCCTTTACATACCTTAGAAATAAGCTTTGAGGGCTTCGGTATGGCAAAATCACATTTTGTAACTTCAGGGGCTATTTTGCAAATTTCGCGAAACTATGCCTTTTTGCGTATATCGCTATCTAGAACATGTACGGACATCCAAAAATTTTTGTGATCATTAAAATATTATATTTTGGTGATTGGAATGCGAAAAATCCAGTTGTTACGCATTTACAGTCACACACTCGTTCGTTACAATTTTCGTCGTAATTAACCGAAAACCGCAACCGTACGAGCAAACGAGCCGACATTCGTGACATTTCTGAGTATATTTCAAGTTCCCTATGCTTAACATCCTTACAAAGCCTGAAAATTTGATTAACGGGGGTTGAATGCATCGAAAAACAAGTTTAAAGGCTGCAGGGACTAAAACTGCCAGTTTTGAAAGTTTCTTATTTTTGGGGGGCCTCACGTTGCGCGCCAGCAACAACTGGACCTGGCGCGTAGCGCGAGGGTTACCAGTTTTTAGCTGAAGACAGCTGGCAGCTGCACAGCTCATTTCTTGGCCACCAAGCTCGCGAATTTGCCACTTCTCTCTGCATTTGACACTAATCCAACATCAGTAATGAGTCATGGACATGTGTTTTGACCTTGTTTATCCAAGAAATCTATAAATAGCACCATGTCTTCATTTTCAAACCTTTCGAACAACTCAATTTACTCTCATATGCTTCAAATCCGAATTTGCAACCATCTTGGAGCATTTTCTGTGACCTTTGATCATTCTTTGGTGTTTGTAAGTGTTCTCTTTCATGCTTGTTTCAATTCATGTAGTTTAATTGGATTAAAAGTCACAAAGTTTGACTTTTATTTTACTTCCAGAATTGATCATGAATTGTTCAATTTAAAATCCAATTGAACCTTGTTTTATGATAGTAATCAAGAGGGTTATGATCCTTATTGATCATACCTACTAATTTCTATCATTTCAAGTCTCTATGACAAGTCAAAGTTTCGGTCAAAATGCGATTGTTGCGCATTTTGCAATGGATCTATTTTCAGGTATCAAAACAAGTTGTTTTGATGCCAAAATGCTTTTATAAACTTATTTAGACATGTCACAACATGTCAAATTCATCACTTTTTGTTTAAATGCTTATTTGGAGTCAAAAGTCTAGCGGTTTAACCACCGCTTTGACTTTCAAATCTGACCCGTTTGGTCAACTTTAGGATCCAACCAAGACCATTATTATGACCATAATATTATAGGGAATAACCCTCTGAGGTTATACCTTATGGTCATATCGTTCGGTTAGTCAAATGACAAGTCGCCTATGTATTCCTTAAAAATGCCGAAATTGCCCTTTTTACACATAAATTAGTTTTAAACATATATGAACATCGTTTCGACATCTAAACTGATTATATAACTTATATAAACAAATTTTGGCATATTAAACTTGTCATAGGACATACTTAACCATCCGAACCCATAGTTACGTTTATGACCCGTTAAAGTGGCGTAAACCACTATAGCGAGCCGTATCAAGCCAAACTTTTTGAAATGCTTCCAAATCAGATGTTAGGTAATATGAACCATATTATACAAGATCCAACTCTTTTTTGGTTTATATCCTTCATTTTATCCGATTTCTCGTTTTCAAGTTTCGACACTAACATGTATTTATTCGATACACTAGGAACCACTTCAACACTTGAACTCTTGATCCTTTGAGCTTTGTTATATCATTTGAACAAGATCTATACGCAATCCCAGGCGAGTACATTGTTCCCCCTGTCTTTTACGTTTTCCAAATGTTTTGGGGTGATTCATATGTGTAACCGATTCTTCTTAAATGTATGGCATGTATGTGTTCACTATGTGCTTTTTGTGTGTTATTTCCGATTATGCAACATGACGATTGATGGTACGATATTTAAAGAGGTCTTTCAGGGCCTATATCCTTGTAGAATCTTTCTATCTTCATCGTTAGTTTCCCAAAGGAAGATTGAAGTTCGCTCTTAAATCTTCCAATCTCTATAGTGAGATTTCTAAGAAGTACTTTACAAGGAACAATGAATGATGAACGATTTGTTTATAACAAGGAACAATGAATGATGAACGATTGGTTTATAACAAGGAACAATGAACGATGAACGATTGGTTTATAACAAGGAACAATGAACGATGAACAATTGGTTTATATGTAGAATTGTTGGTCATTTAGATAACGAAACTAGAGTAATACAATAAGAACATGGTGGATACGCCGTTGGTACTTCCTATATATAAGTGTGCTTATTGTATTACCCTTCGCAGCCTTATCCGAATCACCATTAGGATTATGAATTTATGTTAAGCTGACAAGACAATGTGGCACGATTAAATTCCCATTACATCTACCTATCCTTATAGTTAGAGTGGAATGTTTAGAGTACTAATTGGTAGTTCTTAAATTGGATTCATTGTGTACTTTAGTGCGTATGTGACGATACAATTTAACGATACAATGTAACGATACAATCGGGATTTCGGATTTTCGAGGGTATTCGTTGATTTGAAGTTTTCCGATGCGGTGATTCGAAGTTTCTATCAATTGCCGGTTGAGTTTTTGATACTTTCGGAGTGTGCGGAATAAACTCTCGATGCTCAACGCTTATTCAAAAACTGAACTCGGATGCGGTTGTCGTCGAAATGGAGAATTTGCTGTATTGATTAGCTTTGACTTGTTGGTTATTCGAGAAAATTTGTCGGTCAAGTAAATCAGAGGAGTCGGAAACCACGCAACCAAAGATCTGAATTGGAGATTTCAGCGGTTTTGAAAGTTGTTAATGCAAACCCGGATCATCAAATAAGGGGGAATCTGTTGACACGTCTCGACGACATCGGCAGACACCTTGATTGAAGTTGCAGAGAATATTCAAACAAGGCTCAAAGTTTCGAAGTTCAAGAGCATGCTTCGACAGTAATGAACAAGGGGAATCTGTTGATGCACTATTGTGTTCGTCACTTGTCGAATAGGCTAGATTGAGCGTGTGTTGAATATTGTATAAGTTAGAATCGAACACACGACCGAAATACGGAGATTATAGTGTAAAAGGGAACAAGTTCGCCCGAACTTGACCTATATTGGTCAAGTTTGCTCGAACTTGATGTGCCTTTAGTCAAGTTCGCCCGAACTTGACTATAAAAGGCCAAGTTCGCTCGAACTTGACGTGTTGATGTCAAGTTCGGCCGAACTTGCATATGCAAGTTCGCCCGAACTCATCTTCACTACCAGCAAACTTGTCACCCTATATATAGGTATGTTGTTCATTTTTAGTTTAAGTTTTTGGCATCCCTAGGGGAGGTGCTGCCGGATTCTCTCAGGAACTCCGGCAGCTGGACTTACAAAGATGTATACTCTTTCGGTATGAATGAAGACTTCTGCTGCATTCTACTTCTACTCCTTTCTGAAATAACATTCTACCGAATCGGTTTACGTTTATCCACTAACTTCCGTCTAGAACCGGTTGATCACGGACTTTTAACGTTAGATATCAAATTTAGGTTCCTAAGCATTGAGGATCGGTCCTACAAGTGGTATCAGAGCTAGAACAACCTGATTCGATAGTATCAACACAAGAACACTTCTATTCTACTCCATTCTTCTCTTTTTCTTAACTTTTGAACATAGAATGAAGAATTCACAGTCAAAATCTTTTGAATTTTGAATATATCATGTAAAATACAACAAAGATAAAACCTTGAAAGATTGGAGACCAAATTCAACCGAATTCATGTCGAAATTTTGAAAAAACAATGTTTTTGAAAACCCCCATGATCGAACTTGTTGGCCATGTTTGGTCGAACTTGTCCTAAAACATCACTTTTCAAGTAATTTTTAGCAAGTTCGCCCGAACTTGAGTAGTTTTTGAAGAAATTTTAGCTAAGTTCGCTCGAAGTTACACAATTTTTCATTGATTTTACATCAAGTTCGATCGAACTTGTGTAAATTTCAAAGAAACTTTAAGTAAGTTCGCCCGAACTTACTAGATTTTTATCAAACTCTTGAAGATAAGTTCGCCCGAAGTTCTATTGTATTTGTGTCTCAAGTTCGACCGAGCTTTAAGCAAAGTTTTCAAAACAAATCTAACAAGTTCGACCGAACTTGTTTGAAAATCTGAGAATTCTTCATTTGATACTACAAGTTCGACCGAGCCCGAACTTGACTATAAAAGGCCAAGTTCGCTCGAACTTGACGTGTTGATGTCAAGTTCGGCCGAACTTGCATATGCAAGTTCGCCCGAACTCATCTTCACTACCAGCAAACTTGTCTCCCTATATATAGGTATGTTGTTCATTTGTAGTTTAAGTTTTGGCATCCCTACGGGGAGGTGCTGCCGGATTCTCTCCAGGAACTCCGGCAGCTGGACTTATAAAGATGTATACTCTTTCGGTATGAATGAAGACTTCTGCTGCATTCTACTTCTACTCCTTTCTGTAATAACATTCTACCGAATCGGTTTACGTTTATCCACTAACTTCCGTCTAGAACCGACTGATCACGGACTTTCAACGTTGGATATCAAATTTAGGCTCCTAAGCATTGAGGATCGGTCCTACAAGTGGTATCAGAGCTAGAACAACCTGATTCGATAGTATCAACACAAGAACACTTCTATTCTACTCCATTCTTCTCTTTTTCTTAACTTTTGAACATAAAATGAAGAATTCACGGTCAAAATCTTTTGAATTTTGAATATATCATGTAAAATACAACAAAGATAAAACCTTGAAAGATTGGAGACCAAATTCAACCGAATTCATGTCGAAATTTTGAAAAAACAATGTTTTTGAAAACCCCCATGATCGAACTTGTTGGCCATGTTTGGTCGAACTTGTCCTAAAACATCACTTTTCAAGCAATTTTTAGCAAGTTCGCCCGAACTTGAGTAGTTTTTGAAGAAATTTTAGCTAAGTTCGCTCGAAGTTACACAATTTTTCATTGATTTTACATCAAGTTCGATCGAACTTGTGTAAATTTCAAAGAAACTTTAAGTAAGTTCGCCCGAACTTACTAGATTTTTATCAAACTCTTGAAGATAAGTTCGCCCGAAGTTCTGTTGGATTTGTGTTTCAAGTTCGACCGAGCTTTAAGCAAAGTTTTCAAAACAAATCTAACAAGTTCGATCGAACTTGTTAGAAAATCTGAGAATTCTTCATTTGATACTACAAGTTCGACCGAGCCCGAACTTGACTATAAAAGGCCAAGTTCGCTCAAACTTGACGTGTTGATGTCAAGTTCGGCCGAACTTGCATATGCAAGTTCGGCCGAACTCATCTTCACTACCAGCAAACTTGTCTCCCTATATATAGGTATGTTGTTCATTTGTAGTTTAAGTTTTTGGCATCCCTACGGGGAGGTGCTGCCGGATTCTCTCCAGGAACTCCAGCAGCTGGACTTATAAAGATGTATACTCTTTTGGTATGAATGAAGACTTCTGCTGCATTCTACTTCTACTCCTTTCTGTAATAACATTCTACCGAATCGGTTTACGTTTATCCACTAACTTCCGTCTAGAACCGGCTGATCACGGACTTTCAACGTTGGATATCAAATTTAGGCTCCTAAGCATTGAGGATCGGTCCTACAAGTGGTATCCGAGCTAGAACAACCTGATTCAATAGTATCAAGACAAGAACACTTCTATTCTACTCCATTCTTCTCTTTTTCTTAACTTTTGAACATAAAATGAAAAATTCACGGTAAAAATCTTTTGAATTTTGAATATATCATGTAAAATACAACAAAGATAAAACCTTGAAAGATTGGAGACCAAATTCAACCGAATCATGTCGAAATTTTGAAAAAACCATGTTTTTGAAAACCCCCATGATCGAACTTGTTGGCCATGTTTGGCCGAACTTTTCCTAGAACATCACTTTTCAAGTATTTTTTAGCAAGTTCGCCCGAACTTGAGTAGTTTTTGAAGAAATTTTAGCTAAGTTCGCTCGAAGTTACACAATTTTTCATTGATTTTACATCAAGTTCGATCGAACTTGTGTAAATTTCAAAGAAACTTTAAGTAAGTTCACCCGAACTTACTAGATTTTTATCATACTCTTGAAGATAAGTTCGCCCGAAGTTCTGTTGGATTTGTGTCTCAAGTTCGACCGAGCTTTAAGCAAAGTTTTCAAAACAAATCTAACAAGTTCGACCGAACTTGTTAGAAAATCTGAGAATTCTTCATTTGATACTACAAGTTCGACCGAGCCCGAACTTGACTATAAAAGGCCAAGTTCGCTCGAACTTGACGTGTTGATGTCAAGTTCGGCCGAACTTGCATATGCCAGTTCGCCCGAACTCATCTTCACTACCAGCAAACTTGTCTCCCTATATATAGGTATGTTGTTCATTTGTAGTTTAAGTTTTTGGCATCCCTACGGGGAGTGCTGCCGGATTCTCTCCAGGAACTCCGGCAGCTGGACTTATAAAGATGTATACTCTTTCGGTATGAATGAAGACTTCTGTTGCATTCTACTTCTACTCCTTTCTGTAATAACATTATACCGAATCGGTTTACGTTTATCCACTAACTTCCATCTAGAACCGGCTGATCACGGACTTTCAACGTTAGATATCAAATTTAGGTTCCTAAGCATTGAGGATCGGTCCTACAAGTGGTATCAGAGCTAGAACAACCTGATTCAATAGTATCAAGACAAGAACACTTCTATTCTACTCCATTCTTCTCTTTTTCTTAACTTTTGAACATAAAATGAAGAATTCACGGTCAAAATCTTTTGAATTTTGAATATATCATGTAAAATACAACAAAGATAAAACGTTGAAAGATTGGAGACCAAATTCAACCGAATTCATGTCGAAATTTTGAAACCATGTTTTTGAAAACCCCCATGATCGAACTTGTTGGCCATGTTTGGCCGAACTTGTCCTAAAACATCACTTTTCAAGTATTTTTTAGCAAGTTCGCCCGAACTTGAGTAGTTTTTGAAGAAATTTTAGCTAAGTTCGCTCGAAGTTACACAATTTTTCATTGATTTTACATCAAGTTCGATCGAACTTGTGTAAATTTCAAAGAAACTTTAAGTAAGTTCGCCCGAACTTACTAGATTTTTATCAAACTCTTGAAGATAAGTTCGCCCGAAGTTCTGTTGGATTTGTGTCTCAAGTTCGACCGAGCTTTAAGCAAAGTTTTCAAAACAAATCTAACAAGTTCGACCGAACTTGTTAGAAAATCTGAGAATTCTTCATTTGATACTACAAGTTCGACCGAGCCCGAACTTGACTATAAAAGGCCAAGTTCGCTCGAACTTGACGTGTTGATGTCAAGTTCGGCCGAACTTGCATATGCAAGTTCGCCCGAACTCATCTTCACTACCAGCAAACTTGTCTCCCTATATATAGGTATGTTGTTCATTTGTAGTTTAAGTTTTTGGCATCCCTACGGGGAGGTGCTGCCGGATTCTCTCCAGGAACTCCGGCAGCTGGACTTATAAAGATGTATACTCTTTCGGTATGAATGAAGACTTCTGCTGCATTCTACTTCTACTCCTTTCTGTAATAACATTCTACCGAATCGATTTACGTTTATCCACTAACTTCCGTCTAGAACCGGCTGATCACGGACTTTCAACGTTGGATATCAAATTTAGGTTCCTAAGTATTGAGGATCGGTCCTTCAAGTGGTATCAGAGCTAGAACAACCTGATTCAATAGTATCAAGACAAGAACACTTCTATTCTACTCCATTCTTCTCTTCTTCTTAACTTTTGAACATAAAATGAAGAATTCACGGTCAAAATCTTTTGAATTTTGAATATATCACGTAAAATACAACAAAGATAAAACCTTGAAAGATTGGAGACCAAATTCAACCGAATTCATGTCGAAATTTTGAAAAAAACATGTTTTTGAAAACTCCCATGATCGAACTTGTTGGCCATGTTTGGCCGAACTTGTCCTAAAACATCACTTTTTAAGTATTTTTTAGCAAGTTCACCTGAACTTGAGTAGTTTTTGAAGAAATTTTAGCTA
Source organism: Scalesia atractyloides (assembly GCA_947069175.1). Classification (NCBI taxonomy): domain Eukaryota; kingdom Viridiplantae; phylum Streptophyta; class Magnoliopsida; order Asterales; family Asteraceae; genus Scalesia; species Scalesia atractyloides. The sequence continues at coordinate 25,362,478 of CAMTDV010000009.1, read as the reverse complement.
AGTTCGCTCGAAGTTACACAATTTTTCATTGATTTTACATCAAGTTCGATCGAACTTGTGTAAATTTCAAAGAAACTTTAAGTAAGTTCAAAGAAACTTTAAGTAAGTTCGCCCGAACTTACTAGATTTTTTCAAACTCTTGAAGATAAGTTCGCCCGAAGTTCTGTTGGATTTGTGTCTCAAGTTCGACCGAGCTTTAAGCAAAGTTTTCAAAACAAATCTAACACTGTTCGACCGAACCTGTTAGAAAATCTGAGAATTCTTCATTTGATACTACAAGTTCGACCGAACTTGTAGTGGGACTAATTGTTTTCAAAGTTTTCAAAAGTTTTCAGAGTACACATTTCGTTATTCACAATGGAGGATCAACTAAGAGCTTTTATGTCTGGAGCTAGTTCGTCAAATGCCAATGTGATCAATCAAGTCAATCTAGATAATGAAATGGGAACGACTGTCAAACAGCCTAGCTGATAGCATGACGAGTATGAAGCATGGAAAGAAAATTTACCTATTGGGTTCAAGCCATGCACTTCGTTGGCTGGGTGTCAATTGAAAGAGGCTACACTGTGCCGGTAGATGAACATCAACGAGTTCTTGAAAAGTACAACTACTCGACGGTTCAGAAAGAAGAATATATCACCGAGAAAAAGATGATCAGTCTCATCCAACAGTCTGTCAAAGAAGATATCCTGATTTTGCTACCAGAGTATGCTACTACAAGAGAACTTTGGTTGTCATTACAGAAGAAGCATCTAGGCAGCGCCGAAATGATCAAAAGCAAAAAGGCACTTATCCTGAAAGAGTTTGATATCTTCACTATGCTAAAGAATGAGACCGTAAAGCAAATGATCGAGCGTTTCTGTCATCTTAAAGGGCAAATGCGAAGACACGGTCTCAAAAAGACAGAACAAGAATACATAGACAAACTTGTGACGCACTACCAGAGGGTGAATGGACTACGTATTTGATGGTTCTGAAGAACAGTGATAAGTGGGAATTTTTCAAGTTGTCGACATTTATCGATAAACTCGAAGGCCACGAAATGGAACTTCTGAAGATGGCGAAGTCAAAAAACGCTAATGTTGTTCAAGACGTCGATCTGTACTACAAAGCCGGAATGCTAGATAGTGTTTCGAGTCCTAAAATTCGAAGACGTCGATCTGTACTACAAAGCCGGAATGCTAGATAAGTGGGAATTTTTCAAGTTGTCAACATTTATCGATAAACTCGAAGGCCACAAAATGGAACTTCTGAAGATGGCGAAGTCAAAAAACGCTAATGTTGTTCAAGACGTCGATCTGTACTACAAAGCTGGAATTCTAGATAGTGTTTCGAGTCCTAAAATTTAGACGACTTTTAGTGCAAACATGAATGCTTCTCCACAGAATCAGAATCAATCACAGCCTCAGTATGACCAAAGTCCTCAAAGTTCTTACTCAAGCACTGGTTCAAATTCAACTTATCATAGCCAAGCGAATCAGAATCAACAACAATATTCTGATCCAAATGTATATAAATGCAACATCGCAGTGAATTTGAACAATGTTGTTTCAGAACAAGTTTCAAAACAACATATGTCACTACTCGCTACCGTATTAGAATCTTATGAATGCCTTGTTGCCGATCAGATCGGAAACCCCGAGATGACCGCAGAAGATTATGACCAGGTAGACGAGGAAGAACTCGAACTAATGGACATCAAATGGTCCTTAGCTTCGATCATCAGGAGAGTGACAAAGTTCGTTGCACTCACAGGCCGTGACATAGGAAATTCCAGCAACAAATTTGGTTTTCACAAAACCAAAGTCACGTGCTTTAAATGCCGTCAAAAGGGGCATTTTAAAAGAGAGTGTAAAAACACCAAAGAAACCGGAAATCAAAGTCCTTTCGGAGGAGGAAATGAATATTACAAAAGGGCACTTCAATATAAACTATTTCCGAAGAAAACTCAGGTTGAAATCCAAGAAAAATCTGACAATAGCACCACTGAGAAAGCTATGGTGGCATCCAGTGAAGATGATGGTTTTGATTGGAATACTTACATTTGGGAAAAAGACCGGAGTTGCTTTGATGGCGGAGATAGTTGAAGATAATTTTGCAGAGGAAGCAGCGGTAGCAGCTGAAGCAGCGGCAGCAGTTGAAGTAGCAGCTATCGAACAAGCTCTTCTGGAACAATACTTGCATCAACAGCAGGAAGAAGAGGAATATATCCATATGCAGAGACAAGGAATTTAGCCCCTAATTCTTGTAACAGTTTTGCAGGGCATTTTGATGGCAGCTCGAAAGAACAAGTGGTTGAGGAGAAAACAATTGATGAAGTGGTCATTGACGTCACTCAAGAAGTGAAAGTCGAAGACCTCAAGGACATGGCAGATAAAGCTTTAATGGCAAATGTGACATCCCGGTTTTTCGGAAAACTTAAACGCAATACTTGTCGAATAAATTATGTGCTACGTATTAAACGTTTATAAGTTGGTGCGTTATTATGTGATATCCGAGTTCGTGTTTTATGTTAGTTATAATGTATAGACGTAGTAAATAAACAAATGAATCGAGCCGAACCGAGACACGAGCCGGCCTCTTTTCTTGCGACTCAAGGAACTAAACTTGGGGATCAAGTTTTAAACCCAAACCATCCGGTCGCGAGCAAACAACCCAAACCGACCCACCCAAGTCCTTTCGGCCGCGAGAACAAACCCAAACCGCAACCCATTCCCTTCCCTCATCTCTTGTGCCTATATATACAAACACATGCATGCTTTCTTCACAACACAAAAACCCTAATATCTAAAGAAGCCGACGGCAGCCTTGCTACACTCCCCTCGGTCGCGAGATCAGCCCCTTGTTCACCTCCTCGATCGTAAACAGCCCTCTTGTCCCTTGATCGCGAGCAGCCCTCCTTTCAGTCCCTCGACCGCAAGCAGCTTGTTACAACTCCATCTTCATCCTCGGTCGCGATTCTTTTGATCATTGGTTCCTCATCTCACTCACGGCTCATTGATCTTGTCATTAAAGGTTAGGATTATAATTGTTTGCAAGATCATATTCGGATTATATGCTTGAATGTAGGGTTATGTTAGCCGATTTATTGATGATGTTTGCAAGTTGATGTTTGTTCGAAATCTGGAAACATAGGCTGTGTTTTGTTTATAAAAACTAGAGATTATGATTAGGGTTTGCATGGATATGATATATGTATTGATCTACGATTGGAAAAATCAGTTCTTGATCGCCTAGGTTCATTGTATCGACGGTTATTGCGAATTAGTTGTGATAAAATGCTGAAACAGGTTGCTGAATGATAGTTACAGCCGACTTCAAGTGGCTGTAACTCAGTCATTAGTTGTCGAAAAACGGATTTTCTGAAGTCTAAAACGTAGAGATTTGAATAACGAATCTAATGGCGCTGGATTCATATTTTTCTGAAGTCTTTTGATATTTTTAAGTGGCCAATTAAGTTCAGTAACTAAAGCTGTGGAAATCCTGAAATTTTGTTAGTTGTTTATCGAGTTGGATTTTATAATCTGTAGGGAGTCGAATCATGAAATTTGTACAGCAAGTAGGTATGGAAATTTCCGGGCAACTCCCACTGGAATTTTGTTAATTGGACGATCGGTGATTTTTAAATAAATTCTTCCGTGGACTGCAGTCAGAAAGCGACGAATCTGACTGCAGCCTAGTATATTAATGGTTAATTGGTAAAGTATTAGGACTTGAAAATTTTATATAAATTTCTACAGTATAGTTGTCACCTTCTGTAAAATAATTGGAATTTTTGGAACGTTGGAACTATTTTATAAAAATCCTAGAAAACAGCCGAATTATGAGTATGTAAGCTGAAACTTGATAACTTGTGAATGTGTGCACCAAAGTGTTGCATGGACTGGATTATGTTCATGATAAATTGTTTTGATTACTATGTTCACATGAGGATACTTGCATGCATGTTTGAGTGTTAGGATTTTTGATTGTGTGTATCACTTTGTGCGTAAATTATGTGTAGAATTTTGTATTGGTGTGTTCACACACTGACTTGAAATCAATTGGTTTGTTAGGACGCAATTAGCGGTCCCATCCTTTACGACTTCTTTGCTACACTAACCGAGCAACTAAAGGTGAGTTCACGGCCCCTAATTTTATCCGGTTTTAAACAACAGGGGGAGAAACATGTATACACTCTTCAAACTCAATCTCTTTACGTTATACGAATTTAACGTCACATAACTATTCGGTAACTATGTTAATGTAACGTTATGGTCACTAAGCAGCTATATCACATAAGTCCTCGACAATCTCTCGGATCGTTAGTATTGGGTTTAAATAGCGGGGAAATTATAAGTAGTACTACTGGGCCCGACAAGCCCCATCCGAGCTAGTCGCGCTAGCCGACCGGGTATGGTCAACGGGTGAATAATTTGGCCTAACTTCGCCATGGTCAGTGATAGGCCTGGCAACACGGAGGCACAACAGTCAGCTTCGATCGCGAACACTTACGTGACATAACTTTAGGCTAGCTACCTATATATGTTAACATTGAACTTATTTACGAATCAACAATATTATTCCGGGTTAGGAATAATGGAACAAACAACAATATTATTCCGGGTTAGGAATAATGGAACCATCAGCAATATTATCCCAGGTTAGGGATAATGGAACCAACGACGTTATTATTCCGGGTTAGGAATAATGGAACTATCGGTATTATTCCGGGTAAGGAATAATGGAACTATCAGTATTATTCCGGGTTGGGAATAATGGAACTAAATCGTTATCCCGGGTTAGGGATAACGGGGGAAACAAACTCATAACCGAACAAACGAATTTATGAAAACCTGTGAACTCACTCATCTTTAATGTTGACACTTGTTTCTTTACATGTTTCTCAGGACGTTAGGAGCTCTAGGTGCACTCACTTGCATTGATCAAGACATCTTTTATCGAGTCTCATTTACAAACATTGTTTTGGGTTTTTCATTTGTTTTGGCGTTTGTGTTGGCGCCCGTTTCACTACTTATTTTATGCTTCCGCTCAACCATAAAAACTAATGCTTCCGCTAAACATTGGTAACTAACTAAGACAATATAAAATCTACGATGAATGGTTAAACAAATGATTTTTGGAAAACATATTATCAAATCATATAGAGTCGTTCGACGTACTAGTGTTTCAGATTCTGGTTTGTTCACACGCCTCGCGGTAAAACTCCGCAAGTGGAAATTGAGGGTGTGACAGATGGTATCAGAGCCTCTAGCTATAGAGAACCAGGTTTGCATTAGAAGTAGACCTAAACTATAGCTGATTACACGACACTAGACTTAGTTTGGCACCGAACTATTATATCTTGTTATGTTATGTACCACAACTATGTTATGTGAAATATGAATGCATAATTGAAACGAATGCAACTCGTAACTAACTACACAACCTAAAGGCAATGTCATCATCATCCTCATCATCATCCGACAAACTTACGCAACCAAGGGCGCCAGGAAAGGCACCTATGGTGGAACCCTTACCATCTTATGGCGTGGAGACACGCTCAGCTGCTAGGAAAAGACTCGCTCTAGGGGAGGAGTCGTCCTCACGCCCGACCATCGCTGTGACGGTCGAACCGGTTAACTCGTTAGAAGTAGGGAACGACCTACTTAGAGATATGATAAGAACGCAACAAGAACAACTAGAAAGAATGCATGAAACCATCCTAGCACAGGGATGGATGATACGACAATTGACAGGTAAAACTGGATCGCTCGAGGAAGAGCAACATACGAGTAAGATAGCTCGTAACACTTTAGCCAGAGATCTTCGTGCTGAGCAGCTGAGGGCTGACTGGCAAGAAGACAGAGTTCTTGAGTCTAGCTGGAGAATTCAAGAACTAGAACAGAATCAGACACCTGTACCAGTACCCGCACCAGCACCGGCCCCTCCAATGCCGGTAGAGGATCCAGAGGAGGAAGACCCAGCTGTAGAAGCTGGAAACACCGCGGAGGATGACGGCAACGATAGCGATTTGGGGGATGGAGACGTAGAAGACTGACATGTCTCGCTTATTTTATTTACTTTCCTTCAGTCTATTTATTTTCTGCTTAGATCTAAAATGGCAACTGGATGTAGCGGAAATCTCAACATGACGCCTTAAGAATTAGCCGCAATGATCCAAGAACACGTGAATGCTGCTCTGGCAGATGTTCAAAACCCACCAGCAGCAGGAGGGGTCTTAACCCCTACAAGATGTTCCTCGATACGAAACCGAGCAATTTCACGGGTGCAGAAGGACCCATAGGACTGGTCCGTTGGATCGAAAAGTCCGAATCAGTGTTAGAAATGTGCAATTGCCTTGAGGCCAATAAGGTCAAGTATGCTGCCTCAACGCTGGAAGATGGGCATTAACCTGGTGGAACGCGCAAGTCCAAACGCGTGGACTTATTGCTGCAAATGCAATGGCCTGGGCCGAGGTTAAGGCCCTAATCAAAGAGGAGTATTGTCCACGAGACAGAGTGCAACAGTTGGAGCAAGCCTTATGGAACCACAAGATGGTGGGATCTGAAATTGAAGCATACACAGCGAAACATCACGACTTGGTATTTCTATGTCCCGATCTGGCTAACACTGTGGAAAAACGACTCGAGTTTTACCTTGGGGGTCTGGTTCCGGAGATTCAGGGTATGGTAATGGCTAGTAACCCTGCAACTGAACATCAAGCAATCCGATTGGCGCACAAACTCACCGATAAGGCGGTGGAACAAAAGAAGTTGCCAACTCGGGGTACAACTGAAGTCGCCCCTGATAATAAAAGAAAGTTTGAAGACTCAACTGTTCGACAGTCTTCGTCATCCCAGCCACAACAGAGGAACCAGAAACGGTTTAATAATTACAACAGCCACCGGGGTCACCAAAATCAGCCCGCCAACAACAACAACAACCAGAACGCAAGCGGCTATGCAGGTCGAAAGCCGCAGTGCAATCGCTGTAATCTTCATCATCACGGCCCTTGTGCCGGGAATCGCTGCCAACGATGTGGCAAGGTAGGACATGCGGCAAAGGATTGTCGTGGGGAAATCAGGTCTCGACAAAACCAAAATCAACCCCAGGGCCAACAGCAGGGTGTTAACCGAGGATGCTATCAGTGTGGTAGCACTGCTCATTTCAAAAGAGACTGCCCACAGCTGCGTAACAACAACAACAATGGTGGGAACAACCACAACCATAATAACCACAACAACAATAATAACAACAATAGTGGAAATGGTGGCACAGGAGGTGCCAAAGGTCGCGCATTTACATTGGGCCGCAGAGAGGCCAGAAACGACTCGAACGTGGTCACCGGTAAGTTTCCCCTTAATGAACATTTTGCTACTGTGCTTTTTGATACGGGTGCGGATAGGAGCTTTATATCTGAGTCTTTTAGGAAGAACCTAAATCTCACGCCTAAACCATTAGAGACCCCTTATGTTATAGAATTAGCCGATGGTAATTCTGTAGATGTGACCCATATAGTATCCGGCTGTCAACTCAAACTCGCGGGTCACACTTTTACCATTGATCTGATGACAACTACCTTGGGTAGTTTTGACGTGGTAGTCGGAATGGACTGGCTATTCGACGTCCGAGCTGAAGTCCTCTGCTTCGAAAAATCTATCCGTATTCCGCTCTCTAACGACGAAATCTTGACGGTGCAAGGCGAGAAGGCAGGCGCCGTCACAAACATCATCTCTTACATGCAAGCGCAGAAGTATCTTCGGAGAAAGAACTCCTTCGTTTTACTCGCACTGGTTACCGAACAGCTTAAGGACGAGAAACGTATAGAAGACATCCCTGTCGTCCGTGATTTTTCCGATGTATCCCAGAGGAAATACCTGGTCTTCCACCCCATCGACAATTGGAGTTTGAAATCGAATTGGCGAACCATGCAACTCCTATCGCCAAGGCTCCATACCGCCTAGCTCCAGCCGAGCTGCAGGAGCTGTCTACCCAACTTCAGGAGCTGTTAGAAAAGGGATTTAGCCGACCAGGACATGGGGAGCTCCAGTCCTTTTTGTCAAGAAGAAGGACGGGACTTTCCGCATGTGCATCGACTACAGGGAACTCAACAAGGTTACTGTCAAGAACCGATACCCGTTACCTCGCATTGACGATCTCTTCGATCAACTTCAAGGGTCAAGCTACTACTCCAAGATTAATCTACGGTCCGGTTACCATCAGCTACGCGTCAGGGAGGAGGATATCGCTAAGACGGCATTTCGTACTCGGTATGGTCATTATGAGTTCTTGGTCATGCCCTTCGGTCTCACCAACGCACCCGCGGTGTTCATGGACCTCATGAACCGCGTGTGTAAACCATACCTCGACAAGTTTGTCATTGTGTTCATCGATGACATACTCATCTACTCCAAAAGTGAAGAAGAACATGCTGAACATCTACGATTACTGCTAGGATTACTTCAACAGGAGAAGCTATATGCCAAGCTTTCGAAGTGTGATTTCTGGATTCGGGAAGTTCAGTTTCTCGGGCATATCGTAAATGAAAAGGCTATCCATGTCGACCCTGCCAAGATTGAAGCTATCAAAAACTGGGAAGCACCCAGGACACCGACGGAGATCCGCCAATTTTTGGGCTTGGCTGGTTACTACAGATGTTTCATCGAGGGATTTTCAAAGATCGCACAACCGCTTACTACCCTCACCCAGAAAGGCATCAAGTATGCTTGGGGTGACAAGCAGGAAGCGGCATTTCAATTGCTGAAACAGAAACTTTGCAGTGCACCCATTCTGTCCTTGCCGGAAGGGACAAATGACTTTGTAGTATATTGTGATGCTTCCATTCAGGGGTTGGGATGCGTACTCATGCAACGCGATAAGGTCATCGCGTATGCGTCGCGACAATTGAAGGTTCACGAGAAAAACTACACGACGCATGACCTGGAATTGGGAGCAGTAGTGTTTGCACTTAAGATTTGGAGACACTACCTCTATGGAACGAAGTGCACAATCTTTACAGACCACAAGAGCCTCCAACACATCTTTAATCAGAAGGAGTTGAACATGCGACAGCGTAGCTGGGTCGAACTCTTGAACGATTATGAGTCTGCCATTCGGTATCACCCGGGTAAAGCTAACGTGGTAGCTGATGCCCTCAGTAGGAAGGAACACTTGAAACCTCGTCGGGTACGAGCACTACAGCTCACTATTCATTCGGGGTTACCCGAACAGATACGCGACGTGCAGTTAGAAGCAGTTAAGGAAGAAAACATCAAGGCCGAATCGGTGGGAAAAATGGAACGCGATTGGGAAGTAAAACCCAATGGAGCCCGGTATTTCATGAATCGCGTATGGGTACCTCTCTACGGAAACCTCAGAGAGCTAGTCATGGACGAATCTCACAAATCCCGATACTCTGTCCATCCTGGTTCGGATAAGATGTATCAAGACCTTAAAGCTGCGTGTTGGTGGCCCAACATGAAAGCTGATATAGCCACCTACGTGAGTAAGTGTTTGACTTGTGCAAAAGTCAAGGTAGAGTATCAAAAGCCATCGGGGCTACTCCAACAACCTGAGATCCCAGTGTGGAAATGGGATCAGATCTCGATGGATTTCATCACTAAACTCCCGCGAACTTTGGGTGGTTGCGATACCATCTGGGTGATTGTGGATCGTTTAACTAAGTCCGCACACTTCCTAGCTATTAAAGAAACAGATAAGATGGAGAAGTTGACTCGCATCTACATTAAGGAAGTAGTTTCTCGGCACGGAGTGCCAACGTCCATCATCTCAGACAGAGATGCTCGCTTCACGTCCAACTTTTGGCAGTCACTTCAGAAAGCGTTGGGAACACGCTTAGATATGAGCACAGCCTATCACCCTCAGACTGATGGTCAAAGCGAAAGGACCATACAGACGTTGGAAGACATACTTAGGGCATGCGTAGTAGACTTCGGAAATAGTTGGGAAATCCACCTGCCTTTAGTGGAATTCTCATATAACAACAGTTATCATACGAGTATTTCGGCAGCACCGTTTGAGGCATTATACGGTCGTAAATGTAGATCACCGGTCTGTTGGGCAGAAGTCGGTGACAGTCAACTCACAGGCCCTGAGTTAATACTTGAGGCTACTGAAAAGATTGTACAAATCAGAAACCGCATGGCGGCGGCACGAGATCGACAGAAAAGTTACGCTGATCAACGACGCAAACCGCTCGAATTTCAAGTAGGCGACCGCGTCCTACTGAAGGTGTCACCCTGGAAGGGTGTAATCCGCTTTGGAAAACCGGGCAAACTAAACCCACGGTACGTAGGTCCGTTTGTAATCTTGAAACGTATTGGACCCGTAGCTTATCAATTAGACCTTCCTGCCGAACTCAGTGGAGTTCACAACGTGTTTCACGTGTCAAATCTGAAGAAGTGTCTATCAGATGAAACTCTAGTTATTCCATTGGATGAGATTCAAGTGGATGAACAACTGCACTTTGTGGAACAGCCTATCGAGATCATGGATCGTGAGATCAAGACTCGAAGGCACAGCAAGATTCCGATCGTTAAGGTTCGTTGGGACTCTAAGCGTGGACCGGAGTTCACGTGGGAAAGAGAGGACCAAATGAAAAGCAAATACCCGCACCTCTTCGCAACTGAGCAGCAAACTAACGATACCAGTAACTAAATTTTCGGGACGAAAATTCTTTCAACATGGGGATGATGTGACAACCTGGAAATTTCTCATACTTTCGCGTACCATTGTTAACTAAATCCTTGTGCATGGCACTTGGGAATCTTTGTGCATGGCACTTGGGAACTTCTTGTAACTTCGCATACCATCGTTAACGAACTTACTCTTTGTGCGTGGCACTCTAAACATGTACGCTGCATTCTAAATCGCGTTTACTCATTTTTCGGGACGAAAATTCTTTCAACATGGGGTTAATGTGACATCCCGGTTTTTCAGTTAAATTAAACGCAATACTTGTCGAATAAATTATGTGCTACGTATTAATCGTTTATAAGTTGGTGCGTTATTATGTGATATCCGAGTTCGTGTTTTATGTTAGTTATAATGTATAGACGTAGTAAATAAACAAATGAATCAAGCCGAACCGCGACACAAGCTGGCCTCTTTTCTTGCGACTCAAGGAACTAAACTTGGGGATCAAGTTTTAAACCCAAACCTTAAACCCAAACCATCCGGTCGCGAGCAAACAACCCAAACCGACCCACCCAAGTCCTTTCGGCCGCGAGAACAAACCCAAACCGCAACCCATTCCCTTCCCTCATCTCTTGTGCCTATATATACAAACACATGCATGCTTTCTTCACAACACAAAAACCCTAATATCTAAAGAAGCCGACGGCAGCCTTGCTACACTCCCCTCGGTCGCGAGATCAGCCCCTTGTTCACCTCCTCGATCGCAAACAGCCCTCTTGTCCCTTGATCGCGAGCAGCCCTCCTTTCAGTCCCTCGACCGCAAGCAGCTTGTTACAACTCCATCTTCATCCTCGGTCGCGATTCTTTTGATCATTGGTTCCTCATCTCACTCACGGCTCATTGATCTTGTCATTAAAGGTTAGGATTATAATTGTTTGCAAGATCATATTCGGATTATATGCTTGAATGTAGGGTTATGTTAGCCGATTTATTGATGATGTTTGCAAGTTGATGTTTGTTCGAAATCTGGAAACATAGGCTGTGTTTTGTTTATAAAAACTAGAGATTATGATTAGGGTTTGCATGGATATGATATATGTATTGATCTACGATTGGAAAAATCAGTTCTTGATCGCCTAGGTTCATTGTATCGACGGTTATTGCGAATTAGTTGTGATAAAATGCTGAAACAGGTTGCTGAATGATAGTTACAGCCGACTTCAAGTGGCTGTAACTCAGTCATTAGTTGTCGAAAAACGGATTTTCTGAAGTCTAAAACGTAGAGATTTGAATAACGAATCTAATGGCGCTGGATTCATATTTTTCTGAAGTCGTTTGATATTTTTAAGTGGCCAATTAAGTTCAGTAACTAAAGCTGTGGAAATCCTGAAATTTTGTTAGTTGTTTATCGAGTTGGATTTTATAATCTGTAGGGAGTCGAATCATGAAATTTGTACAGCAAGTAGGTATGGAAATTTCCGGGCAACTCCCACTGGAATTTTGTTAATTGGACGATCGGTGATTTTTAAATAAATTCTTCCGTGGACTGCAGTCAGAAAGCGACGAATCTGACTGCAGCCTAGTATATTAATGGTTAATTGGTAAAGTATTAGGACTTGAAAATTTTATATAAATTTCTACAGTATAGTTGTCACCTTCTGTAAAATAATTGGAATTTTTGGAACGTTGGAACTATTTTATAAAAATCCTAGAAAACAGCCGAATTATGAGTATGTAAGCTGAAACTTGATAACTTGTGAATGTGTGCACCAAAGTGTTGCATGGACTGGATTATGTTCATGATAAATTGTTTTGATTACTATGTTCACATGAGGATACTTGCATGCATGTTTGAGTGTTAGGATTTTTGATTGTGTGTATCACTTTGTGCGTAAATTATGTGTAGAATTTTGTATTGGTGTGTTCACACACTGACTTGAAATCAATTGGTTTGTTAGGACGCAATTAGCGGTCCCATCCTTTACGACTTCTTTGCTACACTAACCGAGCAACTAAAGGTGAGTTCATGGCCCCTAATTTTATCCGGTTTTAAACAACAGGGGGAGAAACATGTATACACTCTTCAAACTCAATCTCTTTACGTTATACGAATTTAACGTCACATAACTATTCGGTAACTATGTTAATGTAACGTTATGGTCACTAAGCAGCTATATCACATAAGTCCTCGACAATCTCTCAGATCGTTAGTGTTGGGTTTAAATAGCGGGGAAATTATAAGTAGTACTACTGGGCCCGACAAGCCCCATCCGAGCTAGTCGCGCTAGCCGACCGGGTATGGTCAACGGGTGAATAATTTGGCCTAACTTCGCCATGGTCAGTGATAGGCCTGGCAACACGGAGGCACAACAGTCAGCTTCGATCGCGAACACTTACGTGACATAACTTTAGGCTAGCTACCTATATATGTTAACATTGAACTTATTTACGAATCAACAATATTATTCTGGGTTAGGAATAATGGAACAAACAACAATATTATTCCGGGTTAGGAATAATGGAACCATCAGCAATATTATCCCAGGTTAGGGATAATGGAACCAACGACGTTATTTTTCCGGGTTAGGAATAATGGAACTATCGGTATTATTCCGGGTAAGGAATAATGGAACTATCAGTATTATTCCGGGTTGGGAATAATGGAACTAAATCGTTATCCCGGGTTAGGGATAACGGGGGAAACAAACTCATAACCGAACAAACGAATTTATGAAAACCTGTGAACTCACTCATCTTTAATGTTGACACTTGTTTCTTTACATGTTTCTCAGGACGCTAGGAGCTCTAGGTGCACTCACTTGCATTGATCAAGACATCTTTTATCGAGTCTCATTTACAAACATTGTTTTGGGTTTTTCATTTGTTTTGGCGTTTGTGTTGGCGCCTGTTTCACTACTTATTTTATGCTTCCGCTCAACCATAAAAACTAATGCTTCCGCTAAACATTGGTAACTAACTAAGACAATATAAAATCTACGATGAATGGTTAAACAAATGATTTTTGGAAAACGTATTATCAAATCATATAGAGTCCTTCGACGTACTAGTGTTTCAGATTCTGGTTTGTTCACACGCCCGCGGTAAAACTCCGCAAGTGGAAATTGAGGTGTGTGACAGCAAATCTAACCAAGGTAGGTCCAGAGGTAAAAATTGTAGAGAAAGAAGTTGTCAAAGTACAAGTTGTTGAGGTTGAGAAACCTTGTACAAAATGTACTGAACCTTGTGTCGAATGTGCCGAAAAATCAAAGATCATCGCTGAAAACAATGTGCATAACGAATTATTGAAATACGATTATCGTACAATGAAAGAAGCGTATGACAAAATGAAAAATGATTATGGCAGACTCGACAGAAATAACATCGAACAACATGATAATATAAGGATGTTGAGTGGAACAGTAATGGATAAACAAAGGGCAATTAACACCTATATTAACACCATTGCTGAAACCAAACAACAACTTCAAGACATGACAATCGAAACTGAAAGAGTTCAACAGTTGTTGAGAAGTTATACCAGAAATGCATATGTTATTGATCACATTCTTCCAACAATCTCAACGGAAAAAAACCTAAAAAGAAAACTGGCAAAGAATATAGCAATGTTCCTCCACCCCTTTGCGAGAAGTACTGTTGCAAAATCGCAGATGGGATGGATAAGGCACTCAACGTTGAGTTACTTCTGAGAAAAAAAGATGAGTTGCCAGAGAATATTGATATAATCTATGCTAAATCTGATGATGATAACAACGTTGTGGTTAACAAAGTGGTTGAAAATGTTCTAAGTGATTCTGATGACGGCAGATTCAAAAGCGCTGACTCGAGTTCAAAGAATTCTGATTCACAGTCTAAAAATGATGATAAGTCGTCAGAGAATGGTCTAAGTGACGATCCTAATGTTGTAATGTACAAAATTAAGGATTCGGATAGACTATATTTGATGATAGCTTTCCGATTCAGAATGTGAAGGAAGAAGTGCTTGATAAATTCTTTAAACTCGTGGAAGTCACATTAGAGGAATTGGAAATTAACGAACGAAAATTCTATTCTAAACCTAAAAGAAACAACTACCAAAGGAATGGTGGTTATCATCCGGAAAACGGAGAGCAGGGTTGGGTCTAGAAGAATCAGATGAACCAGTAAAGAAAGTGTCACTATTTCATGAATATAAAAATAAAAACATGAATTTCGTTTATGGGACAAACACGGTTCACAAAGAGAGTTTGATTGGTAAACAATCAAATGATGAGTTTAAAAAGGAGAAAGAAATTTGAGATAAAGCCAAGGTTACAAGTAGTGCCAAAACATCAAGTGGGGTAAAACCACCCACTAAAGGACATCCACTTGATAATCGGACATGTTTCAAGTGCAATGAAATGGGTCATATTGCACGACATTGTCTGAAATCAAAACCGGCTTATCCTCGAAGAAGAGAATCAAATGTTGTAAAACCAAGGTATCCATAGTTTGAAAAACCAATCAAGATTTTGAAAAGAAATGAATCTTTGCCAGAAGGTAAACCTAAAATAGAAAAGAGGTTTGAGAATTCTACTTTCGAAAAAGGAGAAACTTCTAGGGCAAACGAAAACAAATTTTATATCAAGAAGGCTAACATCAAATCTCTAGCCTGGATTACCAAGAAAAGGTCAACAACATCTGGTGTTATTAAGTCTGAACTGGTAAAGACTGATAACATTAAAGAATCTAAACCTGAAATCACTAAGTCTGAGCCTGTTAATACTACTGATAGCAAGAAAGAATCAAAATCTGAAATCATAATTGAAACCACATCTGAAACATTCAAAAATACAAGTGGTAACAATTCAAAAGATAAAAAAGACGGTAAAGTTTTCAAACATAAACATCATAGAAAATTCAGATGAAGAATGGGAAGTTTATTCTGTAGATAAGCGTGGATTTGATTATGCTAATGAATGTGAATTTGATTTTGACGATGGTTATCCAATTCAACCCAACACCAAAAAGGCTTGGGTCTCGCTTTTTAAATAGATTGTTAAAATGTGCAGGGACTCCAGAGATCCGTACTTTCTAAGTGGATTTTGGATAGTGGAGCGTCCAGGCATATTACGGGAATGAAGGTGTTGCTATTCGACATTAAAGCTATCAATGGTGGATATGTTGGATTTGCAGGAAATCAAGGTGGAAGGATAGTCGCCGAGGGAAAACTCTCCAATGGCATAGTTTCATTTGATCGCGTGAACTATATTGCAGAAGTTGAGAACAATCTTCTGAGTATATCGCAGATTTGTGATAAGAAATTCACAGTTCATTTCAACGATAAAGATTGTATTATCTTGAAGCCGGGATTCAAAATACCGGATGAGTGGATTCTGATGCGAGCACCTCGAGAGAATGATTTATATGTTCTTGTTATGGGTGTCGCTACCACTTCATCAAAATCAGCACAATGTTTTGTGTCAAAGGCTACTGAAAAAGATTCTATTCTTTGGCATCGTAAAATGGGGCATATTCATTTGCGAAAAATGAATTTCTTGGTTCATAATGATCCTGTAGAAGGCGTAAATCTTCAAAGTTTTCAGATGTCTGATCATTGCTTGGAATGCAAAAAGGGAAAGCAGATCAAGAAATCTCATCCGAAGAAATTTCTAAACTCAATCAAATTGCTATTAGAACGTCTCCACATGCACTTATTTGGTCCTGTAAATGTTCGAAGCATCTCAGGAGACTTATATTGCTTGGTCGTGACAGATGACTATTCGAGATATTCGTGGGTATTCTTTCAAGAATCGAAAGATGAAACGTTCGAGAACTTGGTTATTCTATTAAAGAAACTCGAGAACCTTTATCATTTGCCAGTCAGACGCATTAGAAGTGACAACGGCACTTAGTTTAAGAATAACAAAATGAAGGAATTCTGCAACGTAAAAGGGATTCTGCACGAGTTTAGTTCTCCCTATAATCCACAGCAAACGGAGTAGCTGAACAGAAAAACAGAACTTTGATTGAAACTGCGAGAACCATGCTTGCAGATTCTAGACTTCCTATCAGCTACTGGAGTGAAGCGGTTGCTGCGGCTTGCTACATGCTAAACAGGGTTCTCACTTTCAAACCAACAAAGAAAACATGTTTTGAGATGATAAACCGACGGAAGCCAAATTTGAAGTTCTTAGAACCATTCGGTGCACCATGTACCGTAATAGACCAAGATGGCAAATTCGGAGCTAAATCTCTTGAAGGTTTCTTTGTCGGATATGCGAGTCTGTTGAGAAGAATATATGTTCCTTCATTAAGAAAGCTTATTGAAGCACAGCACGTGGATTGTTTCAACTACACGGATCCTATTCAAAGGAAAGGAGATGCGTGGCTGTTTAACTATCAAGTCCTTTGGAAGTCATTTGACTTGCCCAAAGAACCGACTGACGAAGAAGTTTCAGCGTTATACTACCTTCACTAGTCAGCGAATCAAGAACAAATTGTTCGACCAATTGTGGTTAATCAACCCACGTTGGATCCATCTTCTTCTGGCGCAAGTTCAAGCAATAGTGGTATTCCAGCTGAAATTGTTTCTGAAACATTATCAACACCTGCTACTCCTCTAACAAATGCCTCTACCGAACCAATGAATACAACAACGGAACCCAGTATGCCTCAAAATCAAAATTCTGACTCAGATGAAGCACCAACATTTGATGCTGATGGGGAATCATCTTCTTCAGATGAAGAAGTGGAGCAGATAACAAGTCTTCTTAATCAATATGCAGTCCTGAACAACAGAAATGAAGCTTCATCAAGCTCTCCAAACGTTGAATTGGTCGTTGATCTCAATATCACGAATCAACAAAACTCAGTAGATGTTCCAAGTGAAGAATTGCCGCGATCATATTCCTATCATCCGTCAACAAATATTATCGAAGAACTTGAAACTGGTGTTAGAGCTCGAGGGCAAATTAATAAAGCACTCAGTTGTTTCTACACACGCGTTGCTACAACTCAGAACTATTGCTCCTATTCATGTTTCATCTCTCAGATTGAGCCAAAGATAGTTAATGAAAGTTTAGCCGATGAAAACTGGGTACAAGCAATGCAAGAAGAATTATTGTCGTTTGAGAAGTTGGGAGTGTGGAAGCTTCAAGACCTACCAAAAAATTAGAAAGCAATTGATACAAAATGGGTCTTTAAGTGTAAACGTGATGATAGAGGGGTTATTGTTCGTAACAAAGCTAGGCTTGTTGTCAAGGGATTTCACCAGCAGGAAGGGATAGACTACACGGAAGTCTATGCACTAGTAGCTCGCTTGGAATCTATTCGAATTTTTCTAGCTTTCGCATCATGGAAGGATTTAAGGTCTATCAATTTGATGTCAAATCGGCTTTTCTGTACCGCAAATTACGCGAGAAGGTGTACGTTAGACAACCACCGGGGTTTGTCGATCCACTCAACAAGAAGAAAGCGTACCTACTGGATAAAGCTCTTTATGGACTACACCAAGGCCCGAGAGCTTGGTACGAGACGTTATCGGAACATCTCGTCGGAAACGGCTTTATCAGAGGAACTATGGATAGTACTCTTTTCACCAGAGAAGTTGATGGCCATCTGATTATAGTTCAAATCTACGTTGACGACATCATCTTTGGATCTACAAATGATAGTCTCTGCAAGGAGTTTGAGGGAATCATGAAAAAGAAATTCGAAATGTCCTCGATGGGCGAAATGAAGTTATTTCTTGGTTTGCAAGTAGATCAGCTTCCGAATGGTATTTTCATTCATCAGACTAAGTATATTCACGACATCTTGAAGAAGTTTGGAATGGAAAGCTTGAAGCCTCTATCTACGCCTCTTGCTCTAAATCACGGCATTTGCATTGACGATACTGGAGCCAAAGTTGACGAGACGTTATACAGATCGATGATTGGATCGCTGATGTATCTGACAGCATCGCGCCCAGATATTATGTATCCAACCTGCCTATGCGCCAGATATCAGTCTAGCCCGAGGATCTTACACATGCAGATTGTGAAGCGAATCTTCAGATATCTGAAAGGATGCCCAAGCACCGACAATTTCGACCTCACAGGCTATGCTGATTCTGATTTTGGTGTAGATAAGTTGAACTCAAAATCAACTACAGCGGGATGCCAGTTCTTCGTAACAAGAATGGTAACCTGGTAGTGTAAGAAACAGACTACAGTCGCTCTCTCTACCTGTGAAGCTAAGTATATCTCGGCCTCCAGCTGTTATTCATAGATTCTGTGGATTCAACAGCAGATGAGAGACTATGGTCTGCAATTTCTAGACACTCCGCTATATGTTAATAACAAGGCAGCCATAGATATAACTAAAAATCCGGTTCATCACTCACGCAGAAAACACATTGAAATTCGTTATCATTTCATTCGTGATTGCTACGAAAAGAAATTGGTGCGAATAGAAAAAATCCACACCGACGAACAAAAGGCTGATTTTTATACCAAACCATTTTCTTTGTCACGGTTTAAATACTTACTGAGAATTAGGGTATGAAAAATTTGCTGACAGGTGCGGACGCTGAGGTTGAATACGGATCAGACGACGAGTTCGTGTGATCCACATTGGTTTGTAAATTTCTTTCTAGTTTAAAATTTTGTTAAAAACTAAAATCCAAAAAAAAAAGATGTTTTTGATTTTAGGGGGAGAAATGTTAGAGAAAATACAAAAACATTCGAAAAATTATAAAATCCAAAAACATATGAAAAATTCAAAATGTACAAAAACATTGAAAAAGACAAAAAGAGTTCTATGTCATATAAGTAAATGATAGTACATCGGTGGACTATCACGGTATGCTAAAGAAATGTAAAATTTTTAAAAGTGATAAACGAGTCTTACTATGGATGTGTCGATAGGCTTAACACGTTCAGTAAACTGTTTTCGAGATATAAACTAAATTTTACAATTGCTTAATCTTGTGGATTAACACCTCTTAGATATATGGACTTAGTACTCCGAAATTTCGTTTGAAAGATTGCCTGATTCTGAGATACGAGGTCTTTATAGATAGTTGATATCTAGGGTATTATACAAGTTCTTCTGATTTTGTGGAAGCAATGGCCTAGAACTTCTATAATACTTTCGCTATAAACCTCCAAACTGCATGCAATATTGAAAAGAATCGAAAGATTTAATCATTTGCAGTGTTAAAAAGATTCCTTAAGTGGAACACACCTTAAAGACGAGCCTTCATCTCTTTGTCTGTACGGTAGTACTAACCTGAGCTCTCCAGGTCTCGCACAACCCAGATACAGATATCAATTATGCTCTATTCACATGTAAGATGAAATCTAGGGAATCCGGATACAGGAGTATATTCAAGAAGTGGGAACCACAGATAAGTCAAGTTTCATGAAATCTATCTTAAACATATCTTGAAAAACTTGAAAAATATGGTAAAGCTTAAGTGGACAAACATATCGACAATCTAGGAAACAAGTTTAAAACTTAAAGTCTGCTAAAGGTCAACGGTACTGGTGATATGTCTCAATCAACTGATATGATCCTTAGACACGAATTAACAAAAATATGTCTGTAAATATGTTTGTACATAGTTTACATTGCTTATTACATTGTATTTCAGCTTTACAGATTAAAATCAAAAAGAGTTTTGGGGTGTTTTAGCATAAACTTACAAAAATACAAAAAGATTTTATTTCTACATTGTTTTCAGCAAACCAATGTTGGAGAACGGATCTTCGAAGTCTGGTAAGATGCTAGAACTGGTGGGATTCTCTTTGACAACGGGCTGGGAGCTAATCTGTTAAAACCTGAAAAGTCAAAATGATAAAAAGTTCATTAATTTGAAACTTTGTTTTTGAAAATATCGACAGTTTGTTCGTAACGGGTCAAACCGGGGTCATTAACTTGGACTCGGCAGAAAAATCGGTTAAACCAAGGTCATTAACTTGGACTTGGTCAACTAAGTGGATTTTCATAACTGATAAATAGTTGGAAAGTTCAGGGGTAAAAAATGAAAATTTGAAAAAGTTAAAAATTGTGGTTTGGCAAGTTCGGCCGAACTTGCTAAATAAATCAGGTTTATCAAACAAGCAAGTTCGGTCGAACTTACTAAAGTATGGCTGTGTTGTTTTATAGTTAAGTTCGTCCGAACTTGACTGGGCTTTCATGTTGGGCTTAACAAGTTCGCCCAAACTTGACTTGGTATAAATACCAATCAAGTTCGACCGAACTCACTTATCAGCAAACACACACTCTCGCTTTGAGAGAATTTGAACGATTTTGCAAAATCATAACGTTACGCTGACTAAATTTAGTTGATTTTGGTGATTTACGCACCATCTACAATGGCTGAGTGATTAATTTGTTTTTTAACTGTGTATTGACCGTTAATGAACAAATCAAAATCTGAAATTCTTAAAATTGGTTGATCTAGGTGTTTGTAAACAAAATTGAACTTCAAATTGTTATCTACACATAAAATCGACCGTATAACATGTTTTGATTGAAGTGAAACGGCTGTTTAATTGTTTTGAAGAAGTTGGTCTTTGGAGAAGACGACAAGTTCAGCTGAACTTGTTGTCAAGTTCGACCGGACTTGTCCAAAACTGAATAAAGAGAATTGAGATATGTTTGACCGAACTTCATGTATTTGGTTTAGAATATCATGTGGAAGTTCGCCCGATCTTGGATCTTGAAAAACTGAATGTTGTTAATATAAGTTCGCCCGAACTTATCATTCAATGATTGAACATGTGTTTAGTACATGTTCGGGTGAACTTAGGTAGAATGTTGTAACACTAACAAGTTCGCCCGAACTTGATATAAGTGTTAAAAATTTTTGAAATTTTTCACGAAATGCGTGCTAATTGTTTTGCGTCATTTTTTAGGCACAGGTACCAGCGCGTGTAATTTCTGTTGAATTCTTCAAAACTCACAATACGTGTATTACGCTTGACAAATCTATCTGTCCGTCACTGAAGGAGTACGACAGTATATTGAAGTTTCTCAAGGAAAGCCATATTCGCCGAGCTATTACAGAGCGCACAGTATCATATCGATCACATATCGTTCAGTTTTGGATGAATGCAAGCCTTAGTGCTGACGAGAAGACAATCACTACAACAATACAAGTTGGAAATGAAGCAAAACCAATTTCTGTGACTGAAGACGATATTAGACGGATTCTGGAATTCAAAGATAATGAAGACGATCCGATTCATTTAGACGAGAAGATGGTGCGTGGTTGTTTCTTTCATATGGGTTATAAGGGAAGCATGAACAAACCGACGCTGAAGAAAGGGGAAGTGCCAAACCCCTACAAGCTTTTGATGCATGCTCTAATTCACACATTCAGCCATCGTAAAGCCGGATTAGATGATGTTCAAGACTATTTGGCTAGCATGGCAACGGTGCTTATTCTGAAGAAGCCGTTCAATGTTCCTAAGTTAGTTTTCACTCACATGACGAAGAACATGGAAGATTCAAGGCTATGCCTATATCCGAGATTTGTTCAGATGTTGATCGACGAGAAGTATGCCAACATTGCACAGATCCAAATGATGTGCTGTATTTAGTTCATCTTGATGAAACGACTGTGAAGAAGCTTATCAAGTTCCAGATGCAAGCTTCAGCTCCTGTTGCGAAACCAGTGTTTGGAGCTATAAAAGATTCAAATTATATCTCGCCACCTGATAACAAGTAGAGAAAGGATGGTAGCGATGATGAGAAAGAGCTTAAAGCTGAAAATGTTGAAGCAGTTGTTGGATCGAGCGCTGCAGTTGTAATTGAAAGTCAGGAAATTGTAAAGTCAACTCAAGAAGATGTAATTTCTGCTACTTCTGAGAATGAAGAATCTGATGAAGAAGTTCCTGCCAAAAAGCCAGAAAAGACTGAGGCAGAGATTAGAGAAGAAAAAGAAAGAAAGTTGGATGAAGATTTTGATCCTAACACTGAAAAAGAGTCTGACGAGGAGAGACCGAAGAAAAAGTCTAAGCGTACAAAGTCTCTAGCAATCGAAATCTCAAAGAAGACTACAGGGTCACCTCAGACCAAAGGAAAAAGAAAAGCAAAGAAAGCTCAGAAAGCTGTAAGCAAGAGATGCAAAAGCAAGTTGAAAAGCACAGAAGCCCCACAAGAACCTTCTGGTGCTCAGGAGAAAGGAGTCACATAAGAACCTCCTCCACAAGAACCTCCTTTTATTGTTCATGCTGAAACTGAAAGGCCAGGAGTTACACAAGAACCTCCTGTGTCTGGCTTTGTTGAAGTTCCTATCGCTGAATATCCTATTGCTCCAACGACTTTTGTTCCTGAAAGTTCTACGCCTAAGAAGTCAACACCGAAAGCTGCAACACCTAAAGATTCAACGCCAAAGACACCAAGGGGAAATCTGTTTGGTGATATGCCACATGGTCCAATCAGTCTTGACGACTTGGATGAATTTTTCCCAGAATCTAATTTTGAGATGCTAGAGAAGCGCGTGAAGGCGTTAGAAGAGAAAGTTGCACAGAATGAGGTTGAAAAGGCCAAGCTTGTTAAGAAGATGAATCAAAGCGAGGTTGAAAAGGAATTACTTGACGACAAAGTGAAGGTGTTAGAGAATGAAAGGGAGTATTTCAAAGCACTAATTGAAAGTTTGCAAGATGCGAATGAGAAATTGCAGACTGAGATTGCAGATTTAAAGACTATCCAAGCAATGAACGATCAAAGATTCAACAGATTGCAGAAAGTGTTAGCAAACAATCTGAACATTGATTTCATTGCTGAATATGATCGTCTGGATCTTCAGGAAGCAAAAGAGCGTGCTGAGAAAGAATGAGCTGAAAGTGGTAAAGGAAAGCATGTTGAGGGTGAAGCCCCTAAATCTTCTAAGACTGCTAAGAAGTCTTCTGATGTTTCTGAAAAACCAGTTGAAGATATTTCAAAAGCTTCTGAGTCTGATATCCAAAAGGTTGACGAATCTTTCAAGCCTTCCCATTATATCATTGTAACTGAAGAAAAAGACGATGATGAAGCTGAAAAGGAAGATAAAGATGAAGATGAAGAGGAAGAGGGGATAGAGGATTAGAATGTTGCTGACGATGATGATGACGATGATCAGGGTAATTTTGCTATTAGAGTTTCTAAAGCCAAAATCTCTGATGATTTTTATTTTACTGCTCTCATGGATGATGAGTCAAACATGATGGAAGATAAAAGCCAGGGGGAGTCAGGGGAAAAGGTCCGTCAGATGATATTGATTTGTTAGATATTGATCGTTCTGCAAATCCTGTGACTACAGTACCTACAAAGCCTTTAAGGCTAATGTTGAACACAATGTGGAAGAAGGTGAGTTTGTACATAACTACACGAAAGAAGATTTGGCGAGACTAGTTGAAGTTGAAGCTGAGAACTTAGAGTTTGATTTTGAGGAAGTTATGAATGTTAACACATTTGAACCAAAGGAGTATCAGTATGAGAGAAGGTTTGAAGCTGATGAGTATAATCGAGTGATAGTTGAAGATTGGTCCTCAGATGATGAATCAGATCAGAAAGCTAAGTACGTCGGCCAAAATTCAGAAAGTTTTCCTATGTTTGAGAGATGTACAAACAACTTGATGAAGATATGATTAAAGATAAGATTGCTGAAGCATTACGAGAAGGAAAGATTCCTAAACCGATGACCAAAGAAGAGATAGCTGAAGCGAAAAATTCCTGGTTCAGGGAGATGCCACGTGAACGTAAGTTTCGACGTCCACTAGCATTCTTCACCAGAGATAAAAATGTTTCTTTGGGAGATATACTGAGTTGGGGATGGTTTAAAGAGCTCAACGTATATGCAATCAAAAGGGAATTTGGAGTGCAATACTTCAAATATCTTGCTGATTTCAAAACATTGCCGCACTGGGATATGGAAGAGTAAGTACAAACAGTGAATGTTACTTATCATATGAAGACAATAGATCAGTTGTTGTGGAAGATGATTAAGTACGAAGCTGTTAAAGGTTGGAATTACTGGAAGCCGTTTATTCCAGGACGAAAGGTTAGGATCAATAAGGTTACAGGGGAAAAGGACATAACATTAATTATGAAACGTCCTAGAGCCATGAGGAATATGCCACTTATGCCTATTGAGCAAAACTTCTATCCTTTATTCAAGTGGTGGCAGATAGATCCAGCTACTTACGAAGCGGTGATCGTGTTAAAATTTGAAGATCATCTGGATATTACTAAGGAACGGGTTGAAGTGATGGGTCATCAGGGAATGAGAGGTTTATGGAGGACGATGAGGATTCTAGATCCTATGTGGCTTGTGAACTGCTCAAGAAAATATATCAAAACCTTGTTCTACAACAAAATTGTTTTTGAAGAACGTGAAAAGGTACAAGCTATGCAGTTTCAAAAGGTTGTGAACGTTTGTTATGCACGTGAAGTAAATTCTGGAAAAATGTGGCAAACAAAGTGGAGGGATCTGGAGAGAGTTAAGTTTCAAAAGAAGAAACCAGAAATGAGGCGATTAAAGAAAGAATGGAAAAATCGGTAAGGCAAAGTTCGCTAAGAATGGCTAACTTTAAAACACCACCGCCAACTGATCAAACGCCTGATCCAAAGCAAGAATGACGAAGGAAGCCATTTAAGAACTTCTTCGGTCGTGTACGTTAACATTTATACGAAGACAGAGTTTTGAAGACTGATACAAGACGAAGACGATATCCAAGGGGGAGTCTGTTGGTGCATAATGTCTATGTCCTAGTCTTATATCGAGTCTGTATAGTATAGAGCTGAATAGACTAGGTGAATGAAATATTTATGAACAACGTAAGCAAGTTCGCCCATGACTATCATGTATAGCCAAGTTCGGGCGAACTTAGGTGTCTCCTAGGGCGAACTTGCAATAGCATAAATACCTAGCTAGCCTACTTCATTAGTAACTTTGGCATTTTAGAGGAGAAGCTCTGTCAGTTTGTAACCAGAACGTTTGATCTATAAAACTGACGATTAACTGATTAAATCTTGTCTATTGGTAAACACGACGTAATATTTCCGCTATTATGGACGTTAGATATCAAATTTAGGTTCCTAAGCATCGAGGATCGGTTCTACAGACAAACCGAAAGAACTATTCAAACGTTGGAGGATATGCTTAGAGCATGTGTGATCGACTTTGGTGGTAGTTAGGATTCGCATCTACTGTTGATCGAATTCTCCTACAACAATAGTTATCACGCTAGCACCAACATGGCGCATTTTCAAGCTTTATACTGTCGAAAATGTCGTTCACCTGTCTGTTGGAATGAAGTTGGAGAGTCTCAGTTTACTGGACCTGAACTTATTTATGACACAACAGACAAAGTCAAGAAAATACGCGATAACCTTTTGACAGCTAGAAGCCGTCAAAAGAGTTATGCAGACAAACGATGCAAGCCCTTGGAATTCCAGGTTGGATATCACGTCCTACTCAAGGTATCCCCTTGGAAAGGAGTGGTCAAATTTGGAAAGAAAGGAAAACTTGCACCACGATACGTTGGACCATTCAAGATCGTTGAAAGAATCGGAAAGGTGGCCTACCGATTTGAGCTACCTCCTAAACTTGGGAACGTTCACCCAACTTTCCACGTGTCTAATATTAAGAAGTGTTTAGCCGACACAAATCTTCACGTCCCTCTCGACGAAATTCACGTTGATGACACTATGCACTTTGTCGAGAAACCTGTGGAGATTTTGGACCGTGAAGTCAAGAAACTAAAACAAAGATGAATTCCGATAGTCAAAGTCCGCTGGGAATCCAAACATGGCCCAAAATTTACTTGGGAACGAGAGGATCAAATGAAAACGAAATACCCACATCTGTTTCCACAAGTTTCCTCGAATTAAATTTCGGGATGAAATTTCCTAAGGTAGGGGAGACTGTGACATTTGTGGTGATCCGATCATGTAGTGATTCCGAACGAATCATCAATCAATGAAATTTTTGTGTTTTATTTTCGAGATTGTATTTTTATCATGACAATTCCACGTATTCAATTCTTGCACGATTTCGAACACTTAAACAACTTCTGGAAGTGAAATCGCAAACTATTACGCAAACGTAATCAGTTTAATGCGACGTACACTCCGGAACATCGACATAAGCTAAACATACCCTAAATACCATTTACATAACTTAGAAATAAGTTTTGAGGGCTTCGGTATGGCAAAAACAAGTTTATTCAAGCTTAGGGGCTATTTTGCAAATTCTGCGAAACTATGACGATTCGCGTATATCGTTATCCGAAACATGTACGCACATCCAAAAATTTTGTAATCATTAAAATCTAGTATTTTAATGATTGGAATGCAAAAATATCATTCGTTACGCGTTTACAGTCATTTGCGCGTTTGTTACGGTTTTCGTCGTAATTAACCGAAAACCGCAACCGTATGACCAAACGAACCGACATCCGAAATGTTTCCGATCATTATTCAAGTTCCCTATGCTTTATCTTCCTTATAAAGCTTAAAAATGGGGTTAACAGGTGTTAAAAGTGCCAAAACACGTCGAAAAACAAGTTTTTAGGCTGCAGGGGCCTGTTTTGCCAATTCTGAAACTTAGGAATACCAGGCGCCACGCGAGAGACTCACCCAGATCTCCCGCGACACACGGGGATGCCCAGTTATATCAGAAAATGGCAGACAGCTGTGTTTACAGCTTTGAAACCAAAGATTAGTGTTCTCCAAGTTCTAGCCTAGTCTTGACACGTCTTTGAACATGTGGAATGATCCTAGAATGATCCTTGACACTTGTGATCATCAAATTCATCCTCCACATCTATAAATACCCTTGATCTTCAACCAAATTCCTTGCTCATTCTTTCCCTTTCTCTTTATAACTCTAAGAGGAGAACTCCCACTTTGTTGGAGGCCTCCCAACTGAGTTTTCTAAGTCTTTTCTCCATCCTTGGCTGCCTTGAGCACAAGTAAGTGTTCTAACTTAGCCTAGTCCTTTCATTTTAGCTATTTCAAGCTAAAAAGTCAAATAGTGTTTTACTTTCAGCTTTGACCATTAATTGGTCAAAACAAAGTCCAATTGGACTTTGCAACGTGATCGTAATCACGATGGTTATGATCCTTAGTGATCATGCCTACTGATTTATCACGTTACTAGTCAAAGTTTCGGTCAAAAGTGCGCATTATGTGCATTTTACGATGGAAACATTTTTAGGTATCAAAACACCTTGTTTTGATATCAAATCAGTTTTCTAACTTAGTTAAACATGTTTTAACATGTTTAACACGTCACTTTAGTGTAGTGCTTATTTAGGGTCGTAAGTCGAGCGGACTTGACCACCGCTTTGACTTTCGAATCCGACCCATTTGGTCAATCTTAGGATCCGACTAAGTACATATTTGTGACCATAGTTGTATAGGGAATAACCCTTTGAGGTTATACCTTGTGGTCACGTCGTTTGGTTAAAATTATGTTAAGTCGCTAGTTATGCCTTATAAATGACCAAAATGCCCTTTTTGCGCATTAATCAACTTTAAGCATATGAAACCAACATTTTGACTTATACACTGATGGTATAGCGTAATTAAACTTATTTTGGCATATTAGACTTATCATAACACATATCTAACCATTCGAACACGTTTTTACGTAAATGAGCCGTTAAAGTAGCGTAAACTACCTTAACGAGTCATGACGGGTCAAAAGCACTTAGGAATCTTTCCAAATCAGAATGTTAACCTTGTTAAACCATTTCATATGAGTTCCAACACTCATTTGGTTTACAAGACCACATTCTATCCGATCCGCCGATTAAGTCCCGATATTTACATAGTTATCTGATTTTAGGACACGTTGATTTCTCGAACATTTGAGCTTGTTTGATCTTTTATTCAAGGTTACTTTGCAATCCCAAGTGAGTACATAGCTCCCCTCTTTTATGCTTTCTAAATGTTTTGGGGTGATTCATATGTGCTAAACCATTTTCAAGTTTACAAAACAAAAGCTATGGTTTATATAAACACGACGATTTCAACAATGTGAACGAACTTGTTGGTGCGTTGTATTCATGACACGAATAACATTCATTAGCTTTGGCCAAGCCGACCAATAGTAAGTTATGGTACCATAGGACTGACAATCCCGTTACTAAGGTTCCCGGTGTTTGTGGGGAAGTTTGGGGAACGACCGAAACTGTTTACTTTAACAAACCCTTTGGTGGTTTGTTATTGCAATATAAAGATACTCTTTGGTGGTATAGACGAGTCAACACAGGTTTGAATGTATTCACCAAAACGACAAGTTTTCACAATTAAAACAAGGACGATTTGTTTACACCGACGATGAACAATTGGTTTATGACAAGAACTATGGACGAAAGGTTTATGACACGAACAATGGACGATTGGTTTATGGTAAGTGATTTAAATAACGGTACGCGTGTAATGTGATAAAAGCATGGTGGATACGCTGCCGGTACTTCCTATATATAAATGCTTTTATCGTATTACATTTGTGGTGTTATTTGTATCACTTGGAACAAAGGTTTTCAAACAGTGACACGCAACGATTTTCAATTAAAGATATAAACCATACAAAGTTAGACGATTTACTACTCGAATTTACGAAACAAAGGTTTTGGTCAAGATTCATGGCTACAAGTCTTTTATAAACTATAACTGACTTGTTTTAGTTGGTTACTTATCATTGCAATACCAAATACCTTTTGATAACACGGTTTTCAATTAACGACTCTAGTAGTCTGATGAGGTATTGCAAATACATATTCAAGGCCATGAATTTGACACACTCACAAAACCTATGTACTCTCCGGCATATTTTTGCTGACTCGTTTTCACATATGTTTCAGGAAACCAAGTTTGATATCGATGCATGCTAATGTAGGATTGGACGCGGACTTAGTGCCTTAAAATATGAAAGAGAATAGTTTATTTAGTTTGTTTTAATCTCAAAGACAATGTAACTACGAAATTTCAATATTCAATAAAACATAACTTTAATTAACACATGTTGTTGGAACAATCTGTTAACGTGAGTCCCTGATGTTTCTGTCGTGGTTTGTTGTTTTTACGCGGTCGGGGTGTTACATAACCTGAGCTCTCAAGGCCTCGCATTAACCCAGATACGGATATCAATTACGCTATATTCACCTGTAAGATGAAATCTAGGGAATCTTGATACGCGAGTATATTCAAGAAGTGAGAACCATAGGTAAGTCAAGTTTCATAAAATCATACCTAACATATCTTGGAACAATTGAGAAATGTGTCAAAGCTTATATGGACAAACATATCGACAATCTAGGTAAACGAGTTTAAAACTTAAAGTCATCTAATGGTCAACGGTACTGATGATACGTCTCAACAAACTGATATGATCCTTAGACACGAATTTACAAAAATATGTCTCTAAATAGTTTGTACATAGTTTACATTGTTCTGTACATAGTTTATCTGCTTTACAGATTAAAACCAAAAAGATTTTCAGTGTGTTTTAGCATAAACTTACAAAAAATACAAAAAGATTTTGTTTCAACATTGTTTTCAGCAAACCAATGTTGGAGAACGGGTATTCCAAGTCTGGTAAGGTGCTAAAACTGGTGGGAATCTTATTGACAACAGGCTAGGAGCTAATCTGTAAAAACTGAAAAGCCAAAAACGATGAAAAGTTCATTAATTTGAAACTTTGATTTTTGAAAAGTTTGAAAAGTTCAACAGTTTGTTCATAACAGGTCAAACCATGGTCATCAACTTGGACTCGGCAGACAAATCGGTTAACCAAGGTTGTTAGCTTGGACTTGGTCAACTGAGTGGATTTTCAGAACTGGTAAAATGTGAAAAGTTCAGGGACTAAAATTGCAAAAACTTGAAAGTTTGATATTGAGTTTAGGCAAGTTCGGCCAAACTTGCTTAAAGTTTAAAAGTTTTGTGAGTAAAACAAGTTCGACCGAACTTGTTTGGATTTGTTGAGTTTTGATATAAGTTCACCCGAACTTACTATGGGCCTTTATAACATTGGGCTTACAAGTTCGCCCGAACTTGCTAAGGTATAAATAAAGAGCAAGTTCGGCCGAACTTCATTAACTGTGTGTTGAGTCCTCTGAGTGAACTTAAGCGATTTGTGAGATTTGTCAAAATTGTCAAGAAACTACCGTTACTCTGCCGAAATTTCGGTTGATTGTGGTGATTGCACACCATTCTCAATGGCTGAGGTGTGTATTGGCATTTTAAACCATGAATTGAACTCATATCGGTGATCTTGGATCTGAACTTGTTAAAAATGATAGATCTAGGGTTATTGTGGTCAAATTGAATTTAAAAATGTGATAAACATCAAAAACCGACCATAAAATTTTAACAAGTTAGAACAGATTGGTATAGAATGGATATGCAAGTTTTTGTGAAGGAGTTAACAAGTTCGGCCGAACTTGTTATCAAGTTCTCCCGAACTTGCTAATGAAACACTAAATAATCTGATCTGAACACGTGTTCGACCGAACTTATAAATAATGTTAAATTCAGAAGTAAGTTCGCCTGAACTTAGGATTTAGAAACTTGATAATTGATTAACCATAAGTTCGCCCGAACTTATGAAGTTTTTGTTGAACATGTTAATAAGCATGTTCGGGCGAACTTGACTTAATTTGTTTGCAATATCAACATCAAGTTCGCCCGAACTTGATGAAAAATGTTGAAAAAAATGTAAATTTTTCTCGAAATGCGTACTAAATGTTTTGCGTCGTCTTGCAGGTTCAAATACAAGCAAGGGTAATCACGATGGATTTTTCCAAACAACACCTGTATTACGCTTGACAAGGCGTTGTGTCTATCGCTGAAGGAATACGAAAGCATTCTGAAGTCCTTAAAGGATTGTCCAATTCATCGAGCTTTTACTGAGCGAACAGTGTCTATCGATCATACACTTATCATTTCTGGATGAATGCAAGCATCAGTGAAGACAAGAAGACTATTACGTCATCGGTACAAGTCGGAGACGAGAACAAAGAGATCACAGTAACTGAGGATGATATTCGCAGGATCTTACAATTCAACGACGACAAAGATGATCCTATTTTTCTGGACGAGAAGATGGTTCGAGTTGTTTTTATAGAATGGGATATAAAGGTAGCGTGAATAAGCCGACGATGAAGAAAGGGAAAGTTCCAAACCCCTACAAACTTCTCATGCATGCAATCATACACACATTCAGCCGTAGAAAGGCGGGTCTCGATGATGTACAAGATTATATGGCCTGTATGGCTACGACGTTGATTCTGAAGAAGCCGTATAACTATTGAAGCTTGTATCTACTCATATGTCAAAGAATATGGAGGATACGAGATTGTGTTTATATCCAAGGTTCGTGAAGATGCTCATTGACGAGAAGTTTACTGATATTGCCCGTGATCTGAATGATATTCTTTACTTCAGTCATCTCGATGAAACCACTGTAAAGAAGTTGTTAAAGTTTCAGAAGCAGGATTCGGCACCAGTGGCAAAACCAATATTTGGGGCATTAAAGAATGAAAATTATATTGCTCCTGTTGAAAACAAGTGGAGGAATGACGATAGTGATGATGAGAAGGAGTTAAATGCTGAAAAGGAATGGTTTAAAACATTCAAGCCTAAAAGCTCACAACAATTGGTTTCTAAAGGCTGAGATCGAAAAGAAAAAGAAGCGTTGATAACATGCTTATAGATGAAGACGAGCCTGTAAATGTGCAAACAAAGGCTGAATCTAGTGCAGCAATAGTAACAGAGAGTCAGGAAGTTGAAAAGACTACTCAAGAAGACAATGTGATTTCTGCAACTTCCGAGAACGATGTTGATAGTGATGATTCCCTCGAGAAAGAAACTAAGAAGGCCATAGCAGAAAAAGAAGCAAAAAAGATCAAAGAAACTGATGTTGATTTTGATCCAGAACAAGATAAAGAATCAGACGAAGAGAGACCAAAGAAAAGAGCTAAGCGTGTGAGGTCTGCAGTAATTTCAACGACAAAAACTACAGGGTCTCCACAGGCAAAAGGCAAAAAGAAAGAGAAAGCTCAGAAACCTGCAAGTAGGAGATACGCCGGAAAGCCTAAAAGCACATAAGTTACACAAGAACCTTTTGGTGCACAGGAGAGAGGAGTTACACAAGAACCTCCTACACAAGAACCTCTTGTTATTGCTACGATTGAAGCTGAAAGGCCAGGAGCAACACAAGAACCTCCTGAGTTTGGTTTACTTGAAGTTCCGGTGATACAATCTCCATATCCTAAAGTTGTTCATCCTGAAAGCTCAACTCCAAAGAAGACTACTCCAAAGGCTGCTACTCCTAAATCGACACCAAAAACTCCAAAGTCAAAGATATTTGGTGATATTCCGAATGGGCCAGTGGATCTTCAGGATTTAGATGATTTCTTTCCAGAAACTGATGTTGATGTTCTAGAAAGGCGTGTACAAATTCTGGAAGACAGAGTGGCCAAGAATGAATTAGAGAAAGCAGAGTTAGAGAAGCTGGTGAATCAAAGTGAAGTTGAGAAGGAAATGTTATCTGACAAAGTGAAATTTCTCGAAGGCGACAGAGGTTATCTGAAAGCGCTAGTGGAAAGCTTGCAAGAAGCGATTGAAAGATTGGTCAAAGAGATTGCTGAGCTTCGTTCTGAAAAGGATATGAATGATAAGAGATTCGACAGACTTCAGAAGGTATTATCTAACAGTCTGGGGATTAATTTCAAAGAAGAATATGCTCGATTAGATCTTCAATAAGCAAAAGAAAAAGCTGAAAGAGAGCTAGCTGAACAAGGTAAGGGGAAGCATGTGATCAAAAGTATGCCAGAGATCACTGAACCTGTTAAAGAGATTGAGTCTGTGAAAGCTTCGGAGTCCGAAGTTTCTAAGGTTGAGGAACCTGTCAAGCCTTTAGATACTACAAATGTTACTGAAGAAAAGGATGATGATGAAGCAGAGGACGAAGAAAAAGATGATAAACCACCAACTGATGATCTGAAAGATGATTCTGATCATGACGGAGGTAATGATGATGATCCGAGTGGTACAGGGATAAAGGTGGTTGATGCAACAGTTAATGAAGGTTTTGACTTCTCTGATCTTCTAAACGATGAAGCGAATATTATGGATGATCAAAATCAGGGGGAGTCAGGGCAAGCAGGGCCGTCAGACGAAATTGATATGTCTAACGCTATTACTACTGCATAGCCTGTCATTGCAGTTCCGATAAAGCCGTTGATACTTATGCTTGAACATAATGTTGAAGAAGGTGAGCTCGTGCACAACTATTCCAAAGAAGATCTAGCAAAGTGGATCGACGTTGATGCAGAATCACTTGATTTTGATTTCGAAGAGCAGGTGCTGAACGTGAATACTTTTGAGCCTAACGAGTATCATTATCGATGAAGGTATGAGGCAGATGTTTATAACAGAGTTATAGTGGAAGATTGGTCTTCTAATGAATAGAAACATGAAGCTGTGAAGTATGTTGGTCAAAACACAGATAGTTTTCCTACTTTTGAAGAGATATATAAACAGCTGAACGAGGATATGTTAAAGGTAAAGATCGAAGAGTCGATGTGTGAAGGAAAAGTTCCGAAGCCTATGACAAAGGAAGAGATCGCTCAAGCTAAGAAATCCTGGTTTAAAGAGATGCCTCGTGAAAGAAAGTTTCAACGACCGCTAGCATTCTTTACCAGAGATAAAGATGTGTCATTAGGTGATATCCTAAGTTGGGGGTGGTTTAAGGAGCTGAATGTATATACCATCAAACGGGAATTTGGAGTTCAATACTTCAAATATCTGGCAGATTTCAAGACATTGCCTTACTGGGATGTTGAAGAACTTGTACA
This sequence comes from Scalesia atractyloides, assembly GCA_947069175.1. Classification (NCBI taxonomy): domain Eukaryota; kingdom Viridiplantae; phylum Streptophyta; class Magnoliopsida; order Asterales; family Asteraceae; genus Scalesia; species Scalesia atractyloides. The sequence goes on along the minus strand of CAMTDV010000009.1, from coordinate 25,328,021 downwards.
GACGAGGAATGTAACGTACCATATGAAGTTTATTGATCAATCACTATGGAAAATGATCAAGTATGAAGCAACAAAGGGTTTTGAACACTGGAAGCCTTTATCCCTGGACGATGTATCAAAACAAACAAGAAGACTGGGGAGAAAGACATTACACTAATCATCAAACGACCGAGAGCAATGAGAAACATGCCTTTGATGCCGATTGAACAAGATTTTTATTTGTTCAAATGGTGGCAGATTGATCCAAATATGTTAGGATCTGGGTTTGAATTATTTGCAAAGGCTGAGGGGGAGTTTGTGAATCACATGCGAGTTTACCAACTTGAAAGCATGATGATGAAAACAAACAACCATTGCTTGTAGTACAAGTTTTCCATCTATTTCCGCTGCAAATCTCTTTTAAAACTCAATCATTTTCCATTTTTGAAACAAAAACTACAACTAATTCAAACTCAGATCCTAACAATTGGTATCAGAGCTTGATTCATCAAATTCGATCTAACAATCGATTTAAAACAGGTCAGCTCTCTGCTATTAGTTTGGTTGTTTTTGCTTGATAAATAGAGTTTTATTACGTTCAAAGTTTTTAAAAAAAATCTGTGTAAAATCAACTGAAAATGTCTCAAAACACACAGGATGCCAACTCTGGATCCTTATTCAAACCGTTGATGCTCAAAAGAAATGAATATTTCATTTGGCAACGACGAATAGGTCATATCCTTGCACAGCAAAACACCGGTTGCTGGAGATCTGCTGCTTATGGACCTCACGTTTCGATGGTTCCAAGCACAGAGGATCTAACTAAACAAGTGCCAAAAAATCTTGAAAACTTTTCGGAGCAAGATTTCCAGAAAATTGAATTGGATGCTAAGGCATTTAGCATAGTTGCTTCGGCCTTACCCAATGAGATTTATGCTGGTCTACTTCATTGCAATAGTGCAAAGGAGTTATGGGAGGCACTAAAAGAGCAATTCGGTGGGACTGAGGAAGTGATAGAAAGTAACAGAGAATTCTAAATCAGCAGTATGAAACGTTTTGTCACTTGAAAGGAGAGTCTCTAACACAACAGTTCGAACGTTACAGCTGTCATCAGTGAACTTAGACTGGTTAATGTGGTTTTTCCTAATTCGACTGTCAATAGTCGTTTCCTTAGATCGTTACCAGATAAGTGGGAGACTGTAGCTTATGTAACACGAAAATCTGTTGGGTTTAAAGAAATGTCGTTGACACAACATCATGGGATACTCCTCACTTATGACTGATGATTACTCATTGGGTAATACAGCTCTTTTTGGCTAAAAAGAGGGATCTTGCAGCAGTAAGGACCAAAGTTATGATCACTATATAGATATTACTTCTGGCGGGAACTTTGGATCTGAAATATATGCACCCAACTATGCTTTCACTGCTAGTGGGGAAAGCCAAACCTCTGACAATCTATCCTTTGAGCTGAATGACTTGCAACACTTTGAACCTTCTGATCTTGAAGAGATGGATATATTGCACCAACTAGCCTTATTGAGTGTTAGGGCTAGTAAATTCTATAACAGAACTGGTAGGAAATTCCCAGGATTGCATGGGGGGTTGAAGGTTGGGCTGGATAAATCAAAAGTCAAGTATTATAAGTGTAATAGTTTAAAACACTTCGCAGAGAATGCAGGTCTCAAAATTCTGGACCAATAGTGACTCATCCTGGCCCTAAACCTCAGCACACACAAAACACTGTTCATTATTCCCAATATGCCCCTACTAAACATGTTCAAAACACTGCCCACTTTGCACATCCTGCTACTACTGTTCCAGTACATTATGTTCAATCCACTGCTCCACAAATTCGATATATTCAGGCACCATCACATCCTCAAGTGCATGTACAACAAGCACCCATTGTCACACAACCTGCTCAAACCACTGCTAGTCTAGTAGAGGTTGGTCAACAGAGCTTTTTCACAAAAGTTATGTTGACTGGAGTAGCTTGCCTGAGGATTTGACTGATGAGAACTTTGCTTTAATGGCCAAAAATGATGTCGAACAAGAATTTTGTTTAATGGCCTTAGAGACAATTGCTGAAGGTGTTGAATCTGTGGAGATAGTGTAAAAAACTGATGAAGTTCAAGTTTGTGATGAAACAGTGGTTTCAAGTGAAGGAAAGGAAAATGCTGCTGATAAGGAAAAGAACTCTCATGCTGACCCATGGAATGTTGATGTGTGTGAAGATGAGTGTGATTGTGCTCTCATGGCTGCTACAAAGGTATCACCTCAGATCCTTAAAGATCTATGTTGTGACAAATGCATCATTGCTTTTGCAAACATTAACCAGGTGAATGAAAACCTGAGGAACAAAATTTTAGAAGATGAACTTAATTTTGAAAAACTGATTAAAGAGTTAAAATCAAAGTTAAGTGAAAAAGATTCTGAAATGAGTAGCCCGAGACATGAATAAAGCATAACCAAGGACCAACTCCAAACTATGGTAGAAAAATACCAAGTTTGTAAAAAGGAGTTAGAAGAAACCCAAATCACTTGTGAAAAATGGGTTGAGTCTTGTAAAGGTTATGAGATTATGCTTGATGCTCAGATCAAGAGCAACATTAAGTTTGGTGTAGGTTTTAGAACCTATGATCAAAATGAGAAAAAGTTACTGAAATTGATTCTGAGTTGGTTGAAATAGTCCCAACAAATTTGGCTGGTGAAGAAATAAAAATCATAGATAAATCTGGAAACAAAATTGTTTTGGAAAAATCAGAGGTGTCAACAAAAGATAAAGAAATTGAAAAATATCAGTTTAAACCAACCTAGTCAGATGAATGTGATATTTTAGAAAACTTTAAGCCAATGGACTTTACAACCTCTGATGGTATTAAAGCCCCAAAAGCACTTGTGATCCCTATCAAAGATGTACCAGCAGAGGTCACAACCACTGCTGATAAAAAGTCTGATAAGAAAAGAAGAGTAAGATTAAAAACATGTTTTGTGAATTTTGTGAAAAAAGAAATCATGTGGCTGCAGATTGTTTTCTTTTAAAAGCCTATGACATTAACAAAACTTGTGTTATCAAAAATTCTTCAAGATGCACCATCTGCAACAAAACAAATCATTCAACTCAAGAGTGTGCGTATCTCAAAAACTATGAGCAAAAGGTAAAAGAGATCAAGGCAAAATCACTAGAAAGAGAAGGTTCAAGTTCTGCTGGAAATAAATCTAAGCATAGTTTTGAACCAACTGAAACATCTGTTACAAAAGCTTTAAACAAAACCTCTGTTCCTAGAGAGGTGCAAGTGACAGATGCCCCACCATCAAACTCATTTCCAAGAGGGTATGGCCAACCAGCCTATAAAAAAGTTCCTCTTACTTATGAAGGATACAAAAAGGCTTCAAAGTAAAGAGTGAATAAGCATCCCTATGGATACAATCATCTGATGGAAATGGTCAAGAGCAGATATTACAAGAAAAAATCCAAACCACTGACCATTGTCCTAGACTTGAGGCTGGACCATCTGTGACCCCATCTAAAGCCATCTTGGCTTTGGAGACCTATCTTAGCTGATCTATTTACTTGATGTGCAGGGATCCTCTACTTGCCTTGATAGCTTATGGTATGTAGATAGTGGCGGTTCCAGGCACATGACAGGATGTAGAACCCTTCTCAAGGACTTCATGGCTCATGGGGGGTGATATATCTTTTGGTAATAACTCAAAGGGAAAGGTTCTAGGGTCTGGGTCGGTTCTGGCTGGTAAACTCAAGTTTGAAAATGTGAATTTAATTGATAATCTGAAATTTAAATTGCTGAGTGTCTCACAAATGAGTGAGAGAGGGTATGGATCCTTCATCACTAAGAAAACTTGTCAAATTGGTTGTTAAAAAGATTGATCAAATCATTGCTGAGAGCAAAGCACAACTCACTACACACAGAAGTGGGAATGTGTATGTGGTAGATATGCTAAAAGATAAACCTATGTCTGGAACATGCTTATTCTCAGTTGCTTCTAGCAAAGAGACTGAGTTATGGCATCGAAGGCTTGGACACACAAATCTTAAACTATCACCACACTCTCGAAACAATGTCTTGTAAGAGGTTTGCCGCACAAGCAATTTTCTTGTGATGAACATTATGTTTCCTGCTTAAAAGGAAAACAACATAAAAGTTCTTTAAAATCAATTGAAGAGTCCAAAACAAGCCAGTGTTTACAATTGCTTCACATGGACTTGTTTGGCCTAGTGCAAATCATGAGCTTAAAACACCAAAGGTATTGCCTAGTGATAGTTGATGATTTCTCTAGGTTTACATGGACCTTTTTTCTCCACTCTAAGGATGAAACAACATTCATTTTGCAAAACTTTGTTAAACAAGTAGAAAAGCAATTTGATCTTCCAGTAAAAATCTTTAGGAGTGACAATGGAACAGAGTTTAAAAATAGGGAGTTGGATGCTTTTTGTGAGTCAAAAGGAATTGTTAGACAATACAGTGTTCCAAGAACTCCAGAGCAAAATGTGGTGGTTGAATGGAAAAATAGAACTTTAATTGAATACAAGAACTATGCTTGCAGACTCTGGTTTACCCTTGTCTTTCTGGGCAGAGGCTGTAAACACTGCTTGCTATGTCCAAAACAGAGTTTTGATTAACCCCAGGCATCAAAAGACTGCCTATGAGATTTTGTATAAAATCAAACCTCTGATTTCTTATTTTAAAGTTTTGGTTATCCATGCTTCATTTTGAACTTAAAGATTCTATATCTAAGTTTGCAGCCAAAATTAACTGTGGTTATTTTCTGGGATACTCAACCACTGCTAAAGCCTATAGAGTTTTTAACTCTAGGACCAAGTGTGTTGAAGAAACTTTGAATGTGAAGTTCAATGAACTTTCATCACTAAAAATCCTAGCAAATCCTGCAGAGCTTTTTGATTTAGACAAATTACATTTGCTGATGTTTCTATCAAGCTAGACAATGCAGGTACACCACAATCATCTAGAGAAGATCAAGATCAAGAATATGTCATTGTGCTTCCACAAACAAAAGTCAATTCTTCCAACAGAGGATCAGGTGCCACAAGCTCTTGTGTAAACTCTGCCACTTCTGGGTCAACAGTGTTTGATCCTCAAACCTCTGCCAGTTCACAAAATCAAACATTTGTTGATAAAAGTCCTACAATTGGGCAACAAGATCATCAGAATGTTACCTCTATACCCCCAATACCACCACATCCATTTGCTGATACTTCAAATTCACCAGTAGAGGTTAGCTAAGATGATACACATTTGCAGCCATCACCTCAAAATGCTATTGTTCCATACCAAGGTGATTTGATTTATCTCAAAAGCCATCCAGCAGATCAAGTAATTGGCAACATCCTAGGGTGCTCACATGGAGCCAATCCCAAAATATTTGTCTTTTTGCTGGTTTTCTATCACTTACACAACCAGTCAAGTACCAAGAGGCACTGAAAGACAACAGCTGGGTAGAAGCCATGCAAGAAGAACTCCTTCAGTTCAAGAGACAACAAGTTTGGGAGCTTGTGCCACTGCCAAAAGATGTAAGTCCAATTGGCACAAAGTGGGTCATCAAGAACAAAACTGATGAAAGGGGTATTGTTGTAAAAACAAAGCAAGGCTCGTGGTTCAAGGCTACAGACAGGAAGAAGGTATAACTTTTGCTCCTGTAGCAAGGTTGGAAGCTATTCGCCTGTTCTTAGCTTTTGCTGCTAACCACAACATAAAGGTGTATCGAATGGATATAAAGAGTGCATTTTTGTATGAGAAAATCAAAGAAGAGGTGTATGTCTGTCAACCTCCAGGTTTTGAAGATGCATTCCATCCTAATCATGTCTACAAGCTCAACAAAGCATTGTATGGCCTGAAGCAAGCACCAAGAGATTGGTTTTTCAGATAGTGACTTTGCTGGTGGAAAACTACAAGGAAGTCCACATTAGGAGGATGTCAATTCCTAGGTGATTGTCTAGTGTCTTGGCAAAGCAAAAAAGCAGGTTGCAGTTTCAACATCCACTGCTGAGGCAAAATATATTGCTGCTGCTAGCTGCACTGGTCAACTCCTGTGGCTTCAAAACTAGTTGCTGGATTTTGGTGTAACTGCATTAAAGACTCCACTCAGATTGGACAGTCAAGCTGCTGAAAACATCATTAAAATCCAATTTCTCATTCAACTACAAAGCACATTGACATCAGACATCACTTTGTGAGAGATTCCTATGAAACAAGTTTGATTTCTTTGCATCATGTCCATACTTCAGATCAGTTGGTAGATGTTTTAACCAAGGCATTGGATACATCTACCTTTGAAAACTTGATCTCAAGAATTGGAATGCTAAACATGGATTAAAAACATGTTTCTTGTAAATCCATGCGTACATAGCATCAAAATGTGTTCAGAAAATTAAAAACTCATCCTTAAAAATAGTTAAAGTTGAAATTTTTCAATAAATCTTTAAAAGTCTGCTTATAACATCTGTTTGCTCAAAACCTCTGATAGGCTTCAAATTCTTATCCACTGTTAAAGTGTATCCTCTGACTATCATTTTTATCACTTTTTCAAAAACACTGATACATGTCATCTGATAGTGTTAAAAATCAGTGCTTTCTCATCAGAGGTTACACGTGGCCAGATGTTAGCCATCAGATCTTGCATCAGATGCCACGGCATGTTCACTTTTTCAAAACCCTACAAAACAGTTTTTCTCTCTAACACAATGGCTCCCAACTCAAAATCTTCGAAGAAATCCCCACAAGCACTTCCACCTTTCACTCTCATAATCAAAACCCAACATAATTACACTGCCATACTTGAAGCAAACGATGCAAATACTCGTTATCATCCAATGATTCAAATTTTGCAAAAGTCGAAATTCAAGCACATGTTAGAAGTCAAAGCCCCAATTTACATTGATTCTCTTCGTGACTTCTGGAATAATGCTAAGGTCACTCAACTGCTGCTGGTGTTCCTTATACAATAATCTTAAGAGTAGGGGGAGTGTTGATGCAAATTAGCCCCCAATCGATCTCTCAAGTTTTCAAGTTAAATGACATAGAACACCCTGTGTCATTTCCCCAAAATTAGATCCAAGCAGAGTTTCTGGAAAGAAGTTATGTAGGCCAGATGAAAGGTATGACCATCTTTAAACCTAACTTTCCTGCTGAGATGAGATTTTTCTTTCACACAATTCTAACTTGTCTCTCAGCAAAAACCACTGCTTTCAATGAAATTCCATTGAACATGCAATATCTGGGGTATGCAATTTTAACTGACATAGATTTTAAATACTCCCAGATACTGTTCAATGATCTTGTGATTAATTTTCAAAACATTGTAAAAAGAAAAGCTTTTTTCATTCATCCATGTTTTCTGAGTGTTTACTTACAAGATCAAATCAAAGGTCCTGAAAGTAAAAAAGGCGTTGTGACTAAACCAGGCTGCCTTACTCATGAAACCTTCACTAGAATAACAAACCAAGATAAAGTTGCAAAAACACAAGTAGAGGAGACTGAGCAAGTTTTACCTGAACAAAATGTTCAAACTCAACCTCCTGCTACTGAGCCCACTGCTCTTGGTGATCAGGGCACCACAACCGTTGCTCTGAAGCCCACACCAAAAATCCTCAAAAAGAAAACCAAAACACTTACCAAAAAGCCCACCAAACCCAAAAAGGTCCTCTGGAAGATGAGATCCCAGAGGTTAACCCAGTGACAACACCAAAGTCACAAACCACTGCTGCTACTTCTTCACAGCAGTTGGTTGAAAGATCTCCAACCGGCTTTGAAACTCCTCCTTCTTCCTCACAAAAGGAAAAGGTTGTAGACACATGGACACCAAATTATGAAGCTCTAGATCCACTTGGTTCTATCTTCCACAGCCCCTCTCCCAGGGCACTTTCGCTTTCTACACAGTCACCTTCACCAATGACTACACTTCCACCTACTATGTTACCATTGCTGAATGCAATTGAATTAGACCAGATACAAACCAGCACTTCTCAACAACCTATTACTGAAAATATACTTCATCAAGAGGCTGGGTCTGACTCTTTATTCATTGCTAGCCCAGCAGCACATGAAGAGGCTACATCCCTTGTGTTACAAGTAACCCTTGGTGATAGTTCAACTCAAGCAGCCACTACAAATGCTGAACTCCCAAGTTCTCGGTTGGACAATGGTTTCATTACTAAGACTTGGTTGAAGGCAACCACTGTTGAGGCAACAACTGCTACCTCTGCTGTGGGAAGTCCCAAGTTCCAAGACAAAGGGGCATCTATGGTTGAAGCTGGTACTAAAACCACTGCTAATGATACCATAGCTATAACTACCACTTTAGGTAGGAGTTCAGATGATACTATTAAATTAGGTGATGAGCTAAAATACTAGGATTTGACAGAGAGAGTGACAAAGATAGAAAACTCTGTTGATGAAATCAAAAGTTTACTGAAGCAGAAGATAGCTACAAAAAGTCAACCCTCTGTTCTATCCACTACTGATCTCAAAGAAGCTCTTAACCCTCTGTTTCAACATCAACAACATTATTTGGATCTACAACAGAAGCACCAGATGAATGATGTTAGAAACATGGTTGAATCACGGTATCAAGACACTGTAGCAGACATTAAAGCCATCAAAGCTCATCTACTCACAACCACTGGCCATGCACCTCCAATGGTTATCTTTGTTACAACAGATGAAGCCAAAAAGGGGGAGAAACCTTTGGGAAACAAAAAGCTGAAAATAGATGATGATAAGGCCAGACCTACATTAAGTATTCCAAGGCCTGATGGTTCAAAGAAGAAAGATTTAACTGATGAAACTGTGGCCAAGGCAAGGGCTAGTCACAAGAAGACAGTGATAGAGGAGAGCAGAGTGTTGGTTGAGAAAAACATTGAACAACAAAAAGAAAAAGGAGAGGTTGGTACTTCATCAAAAAGGATACCTGCTAGGAAAGCCAGGCAACCAACATCCATACCTCCTAAAACTAAGCCTGCAACCAATCAAACCATTAAAACCTCTACCTCTCAGAAACCTATCACATCCTCAAAACCACAACCCACATCCACACAAGCAGATGTTACAACACCTGTTGTGTCAACATCTGTTGAGACAACAGAGGTTGCAACAGATGCAACTCTATCCACTGCCATGATCACATTTCCTACATCAACTCATCCATTATCCACACCACCTAAGATCCCACTACCACCATCACCCACTTTAAGGTTCAAAGGAGAAAAATCACAAAAGTGATACTATCATCACAACCAATGACCTCCACATCAGTGATTACAACATCTTCAACTCTTGAAGTTACTCCTGCAGGAAAGCTGTATCCTTGATTTACCAGCAGTCAGGGAAGAGATCCTAAGTTTCTTTTCAGAGGATGACCCTGACAAAAGAACAATCATATCCCTTGATGGCTATCCAAGACCTACAAATGTTGATGACTACCTGGAATTGAAACAGAAGCAAGCATAGGATATTGCCAAAAGAGAAATTGTTGGTAAAGGTGATAGAGAAATACAGATTGCCATGTCCTTTCAACTAAGTAAAGCCAACATTCTACAAAACTTTGTCAAGAATTTGAGCAACCAGTTGTCAGAAGGGAAGATAAGCTGCTCAAAAGTGAACTCATTGAGTATATCATGGAGAAGAAGTTGTATAAGGCAACAAGGGCACAGTTCAGGGATTGGAGCATAGATGAGCTAAGATATGAAATCAACAGAATGCAAGAAATGTTGAAAGACCCTCTCAGAAAGCCAACTCCTCCCAACTGGGATTTATACAAGAAAGGTATGCCTGAAAAAGACTTAAAGTTGAAGAGAATTAAGAATGAACTAATTCAGAATCATTATGGTTCAAAGAACCAAGTGATGAGATGGGGTGAGGTCAGGGTGATAGACACTTACAAAAAGTTGGAAGAAAGGAGGAAAAAGGATCCATCCATGCCTCCTAAACCTGATTATTCAAAAGAAGACGCTATTCTCAAAGTCCAACTCTCCAAAAAGTCCAGCACAACATCTGCCCATTCCACACTTGCCCTGTTACACAGAAAAAGGCAAGGGGAGATATCTCTAAAGACTGACAAAGAGTTTGAGGATACATTTATCAAAGAAGGTATACAGAACTTGATGGATTATCCAACAGATGATTCAAGTGCCAAGCTGGCTAAAGATTTATCACAAATAGATCCTTCACAATCCTCAGCAATAAAAGCTCCTTCAAGAAAACCTTCAGACCCAAAAATTCTAAAGTGGAAGGTCGACAAAGACACCCATGAATTGACATTGCTCAGTCTAATGGTAATGCCACTAAACTATCCATGGAAGCTGCTTATGGGCTTACAGTAGAAGACTTCCAAGAATTATTATGTTTAGAGCTGGAGAAGGATGCTGATGAACCCTATGAATAAAGGTCAAATAAGAGAATTCTTCCTGAGGAATAAAGACCGAGAATAAAGTGTTTTTGGCATTATCTGTTCTAGGGGGAGATTGTTGGGATTGAACCCTATGAAAGGAACAGACGATACTGAGCCAAATAACACTATCCGAGCTTTGGTTAAACTATCAGAGGTTACAACCTCTGTTGTACATACACTGCTTTCCCTAAAGACTGCTCTTCTATCATCTGACTTCACAAAGTTGCAAAGGTCTGCCAGAGTTACAAGGATAAGAGGATAGAGATTAGAGCTTAGTCATTAGTTAAATAATCAATGTAACAGTGCTAAGCACTAATAGTTAGTATTAGCAGTGTTTGTAGTTAGTTACATTTAGTTTCCTATCACTATCAACCCTGATGTCATCAAAGATGCTCAGTGGTTAGATAGTTTAGTATAAATAGGTAACTTGTGTAACAGTTTAACTTGTCTATTAAAAGATCAACTTTTGCAAATCATCTTCTCTGCATTTTCTTACTACCAAACTTTAATTGCAAAGGCTGAGGGAGAGTTTGTGAATCACATGCGAGTTTACCAACTTGAAAGCATGATGATGATGACAACAAACGACCATTGCTTGCAGTAAAAGTTTTCCATCTATTTCCGCTGCAAATCTCCTTTAAAACTCAATCATTTTCCATTTTTGAAACAAAAACTACAAGTAATTCAAACTCAGATCCTAACAGAATACTTGTGAAGCTGTGATCGTGTTACGATTTGAAGATCATCTGGATATAACTAAGGAGAACGTTGAAATGTTTGGGGTGCAAGGTATGAGAGGACTTTGGAGAATGATAAGGATACTAGACCCGATGTGGCTAGTAAATTGCTCGAGAGAAGATATAAAGTGTTTGTTCTGCAGTAAGATTGTGTTTGAAGAACGTGAGAAAGAACAAGCAATGCAATATCAGAGGGTCGTGAACGTATGTTATGCACGTGAAGTGAACTCTGGAAGGATGTGGGAATCGAGTTGGAGGGATCTTGAACGGGATGAATTTTTAAAGGAAGAAAAGCGTCTCGAAAAGATAAATGAAACAGGTAGGGCGGCAAGGCTCAGAAGGTACCAATTTATGACTAAAGTGCCACCTACTGATCAGACGCCGGATCCAAAACAGGAAAGACGAAAGAAGCCGTACAAGAACTTCTTTGGTCGTACGCGTTAAAGTTTTATTGAAGACTTTTTGAAGACTGATAAAAGACAAAGACGATATCCAAGGGGGAGTCTGTTGGTGCAGAATGTCTATGTCTTAGTCTTATATCGAGTCTGTATAGATTAGATGTGAATAGGCTAGCGAAATCAAGTATTTATGTAATATGGGGTCAAGTTCGCTTGAGAATTGTTTTGTGAAGTCAAGTTCGGCCGAACTTGACATAGTCAAGTTCGCCCGAACTCATGCTCACTCCAGTGAACTTAGCATCCTATAAATAGCTAGCTTGATCTTGTCATTTGTAACATTGTGCTCTGAGGTAGTGAAGCTCTGTCAAACTGGAGACTTGACGTTTATCAACAAAATTGACGTTTAACTGATAATTCTTGTTATTTGGTAATCGTCTCGTAATATTTCCGCTATTATGGACATTAGATATCAAATCTAGGTTAATATGCTATCAGGATCGGTCGTACATCTTTTGCGGACTTGCATACCTAACAAATAAACCTTCCAAAGATCTGGCTCCAAATTTCCTTCCGGGTCCAAAACAGTACACGGTGATCCAAAGGTTCTAAAAACTGTAGATTAGGCTTTCGTTGGTTAAGAAGTTCGAAGCATGTCTTGTTATGTGGCTTGACAGTCATTACGCTTTTAAGATTGTAACATGCAGACGCAACAGCTTCACTCCAAAAGCTACTCGTGCAGTCTCAATAAGCGTTCTGTTCTTTCGTTCAGCTACTCCATTTTGTTGAGGAGTATAGGGTGCACTGAACGCATGATGAATACCCTTAGCGTTGCAGAATTCGAGCATTTTATTGTTCTTAAACTCAGTACCATTATCACTTCTGATATCCTTGATAGGCAAATGGTAGAGGTTTTCAATCTTTCAAAACAAGACATCAAATTTTCAAACACTTCGTTCTTGCTCTCTTGAAAGAAAACCCATGAGAACCTTGAAAAGTCATCAGTTACGACAAGGCAATATAGATCTCATATGATACTTTTCATATTAACCGGTCCAAAGAGATCCATGTGTAGCCTTTCTCGTGGAAGCTTGATTGAGTTCAGTAACTTTCTTGGGTGTGATTTCTTATGTTGCTTCCCCTTTTTGCAGCCAAGACAATCATCTGATAAACGAAAACTTTTGAGATTCACCCATTCCACTAAGTCGTTGTGCACCAAATAATTCATCTTCCTTAATGAATGTGACCCATCTTTCTGTGCCATAGAATTGATTCCTTTTCAGTGGCTATGGATACGAAACACTATCCTTCCTTTGAAGTAGTGGACGCGACGCTCATGTCCAAGTCATATAGATCATTTTCACGTGGAGCACGCATGAGGATCCACTCTTCAGGAATTATGAAACCAGGTTTAAGAATAAGACACTCCTTGTCGTTGAAGTGAGTTGTGAACTTTTTGTCGCAGATTTGAGATATGCTTAGCAAGTTGTTCTCGAGCTCAGCAATATAGTTCACCTTGTCGAATGACACTACTCCGTTTGTAAGAATGCCTTCTCCCACGATCCTGCTGCCCTGTGTCCTGGCAAACCTAACATATCCTCCCACGATAGCTTTTACATCGTATAGAAAAGCTAACATCCCCGTCATGTGCCTAAAAGCTCAACTGTCCATAATCCACTTTGAAATGATTGACCTTGGAAGCCCCTGCACATATGAAAAACATATTACTTAAAGAGAGAGACCCAAGCCCTTCCGGTCTTGGGTGGGATGGTAATGTCGACTTTGGGAACATTGGCACCTTTGATTTCCTTTTTAATTTCAACCCATTGTTCAATCTTTTGTTCTATTTTATCTTTTGGTTTGACTGGAACATTGGTGATTTTGCAACCCAGGTTTGTGCCTTAGAAAATACCTTTTTGATGTAAAGATTTGATTCCTTCTTTTCATTTTTCCTTGATGGTTCACCAACTTTGTAATTTGAAATAGTTTTAGTTGTTGGTTTCACATTCAGATTGGAAAATCGTCATTTCTTTTTAAAATCTTTGTGGGCACAAATTCTGGACCCTTTTTCTTCTCATCTACCGTGAACCTCTTTTGTCCATGAACAAGTTTTGGATGATTCTGAGAACATTGTCGTTCAATATGCCCAACTTTGTTACATCTGTAACATGTTGTGCTGTCGTTTCCAACAGTGTGTTCCAAAGCTTGTTCAAGGAGCTCCTTTTCTTTCTTAAACTCATCATTGGTTTGTTTGTTAATGATTTCTTTTTCATCAACAATGTTTGTTCCAAAAACAAAACTCAACTTTCTTTGTAAAATTTGTTTTTCATGACTTATTGTTATTTTTCTTCTTTTCAAACCCTAACCCATCTTTCTTGTTTTCTGATTAACTTCTTCCTCTGGGATGACTAGTTTTGTTAGACCTCTTTGGTTTTGAGTAAAAACCAGCAAGTTGCTTCTCAAGATCAGATATGTCAACTTCAATGAGTTTAAAAAATTTGTCGACACGGTCAAAGTTAACATTCTGGATTGGAAAATCTTCATCAGTATATAGTTTATCTGATTCTTTCAGTTTGTAGATTACTACATTAGGATCATCATTCAAACTCTTATCTGACGTGGTGATAAAGTTTTCGTGAAAGCTCTTCTCACTTCCAGAAGGTGAACTTGACTCAGACTTTTCATTGTTCGACTCAGCACTCTCATAAACTGTGCTGTCAGACTCATTTTCAAAAACATTTTCAACTACTCTGGTTACCACATCAGATTCACAATCCTTTTCAGATTTGGAATAAGTTACGTCAAGATTTTCAAGCAGCCCGTGACTCTTTTCAGTGAGCAGTTTTAAATTCAGTGCCTTTTCTACCCCATCTGGATGTTTCTTAGCATAGCTATTCCACATGGGTGGTGGAACATGATCGTAACATTTCATGGTTTTTATCATTCTTCTTACCCTGTTTGCTATTTTCAGATTTTGGAAGAATGTGATCAATGACATACATACTGGTAGAATAACTGATTAACAACTTGTTAACCCGTTCAGCTTCAATTTTGTTTTCTCCAGTTCACTTTTCAGTTTAACAATTGTGTTAATGTGAATGTTAATGGCCATTTGTTTGTCCATCACGGTTGCTTTGAGCATTGAAAGTATTTTGTCATCTTCTTTGATTGCTTTCTCATACTGTCGAATGGTCCTGCTAAGTTTATCGTATGATTCTTTTACCGTGTTATAATCATATGACAACTTATCATTGTATGATTTAAGTTCTTTAAAAGCTTTTTCTTTTTCAGCACATTCTTCACATGCTTTGTCATATTTTAAGCATGAACCAACCATTTCGACAGTTTGAGCTTTGGGTGTTTCTTTTACTGTTTCAGCCTTTTCTACTTGTTCTCCCACACAGACTACCTCTTTTGTATTGGCCATAAGAGCTTTGTTGGCAATGTTAGTTAAGCTCTCTAGTGTTACAGGATTGGTTACATAGATTACTTCCACACATATTGTCTTTGTCTCATCACAGCTTTCTTCTTTGTGGCTTGAATCAAAACTACCTGCAAAAGTTTCAAGAACTGTGTCAAACAAACAAGGTTTAGGAGTACCTCTCAGACATTCTTCTTCTTCTGCTGATGATCTGAAATAGTCCACAAGAACTTCTTCCATTTCTTCTTCTGAGACTTCCTCTGATGATTCAGGTTCATCCATAATTTCGGCTACTAGAGCAAGACTTTCTTCTTTGTAATGAAGTTGTTCCAGTTTGAACCCTTCATCTTCTTGTGTGACCACAAGAACTTTATCTTTTGTGTTCGAAGGTCCGTCTTCAATTTGCACCATTCTTTTTTCGGGTTGTGGTTGGTGGTAAATTGCCTTCTTGTAGTAATCAACTCCAAATGGATTATGATTTCCTTTTACTTCGCGATTTGGACATTCACGCTTGAAATGTCCTTTTTCTCTGCACTTAAAACATGTAACTTTGGATTTATCAAATCCGAGTTTTCCATCAAGACTTCTCAAATCATCTCTCCCTGTGATTTCCATGAAACGCTGAGCTCTACGAACCACTGATGCCATACACCACATGATATCTATCAACTCCATTTCTTCTGAATCAATCTGATCATAATCTTCTTTTGTCATTTCCGGATTTCCGATTCTCCCAGCTACTAAGCTTTCATAAGATTCCAGAACTGCTGCAAGTAATACCATGTGTTGTTTGGCGGTTTGCTCATTAAAGTCTTGAGCATTCTGGCGGTTTACTGCAATATTACATTGTAAGATTCGCTGCTTGGAATTGGATTGATTTTGCTGGTTTTTTTGTTGTTGATTGGAGCTTTGAGATGATTATTGCCCTTGGTGATTATTTGGATTGAAGGAAGCAAATGACTCATATCCGCTTGACTGATTGGAGGATGGACTTGCATTAGAGCTGGCACTGAAAGCTGTTTGCATCTTGGGCTCTGAATAGGTGTATTTGGATTTCCTTTGTAGTACAGACTCACATCCTGTTGCGAGTTCGACCTTTTGCTCTTTGCCATTTTCTACACCTCTAATTCATGCCCTTATAATTTCTCGATAAATCTTGGCAGACTAAGACTATCATACTCTGCTCCATTCTTCAGGATGGTTAGATATGTGGCCCATTCCCCTTCAGGTAGCGAATCTGCCAATTTATCGACTAACTCTTCATTTGTCTTAACAATTCCCATTCGCTTCATTTGCACTACCAGGTGGCAGTATCTTTCTATGAGCTGCTTCATTGTTTCACCTTGAATGAGATTGAAAACTTCGAATTCTTTGTTCAACAACACTTTCTTTCCCTTTCTCGGTTGCGTACTAACTTGTGCTCTTAATCGTAGAGCAAGCCATAACGACTGAGCATCATCGTCATATTGTAAGAGAATCAGCATATCTTCCTTAATTGCTTGCTGAAGAAGATTCATCATCGTTTTCTCATACATATTTATCTCGTTCTTCATCGGACAAACGAGCCAAGGCTTTGTAGTCGTTCCCATTTCGTTTTCGAGTTCATGTCCTGAGCTGCTGCAGAAGTAGTGACTGCTTGTGTCATCGTATGCGGAAATTACGTGAATAATGACAATACACAAGAATTAATGTTTAAACGTCAGTTGATTAGTCCAAATGTCTTTACAATACACAAATCCAAATCAACAGAGCTTCGCCTAAAAAGTTGCAAAGTTACAAATGACAAACCAAAACTAACTATATATAGGAGTACAAGTTCGGATGAGATGTGATATGGTCAAGTTCGTCTGAACTTAACTTCGGGCGAACTTGTCCATCTTACATAGAACTTTGGCCGAACTTCTCCCTATTACAACATAAATATTCAAAATCTAACAAATTAAACCATATACAATACAGACTCGATCCAAGACTTAGACAATAGACATTATGCACCAACAGACTCCCCCGTGGATACTGTCGTAGTCTTGATCAGTCTTCACAAAACTTCAACCTCTTCCGAATAAATTCTTGTAGGGATTTTTCATAAACCGAAATTTTCATAATCTAGCCTCTCTACCCCTTTCATGAATCTTTCTAATCGTCGTTCTTCTTTCAGAAACTCTTCTCTTTCAAGCTCTCTCCAGCTTGATTCCTACATCCGTCCTGAATTATCCCATGCGCAAAGCAAACGTTTACAACACTTTGAAACTGCAATGCTTGAACCTTCTCTTTCTTTTCAAAGCAGATTTTGTTGAAGAATAAACATCGAATAGCATCCTTCGAGCAATTCACTAGCCACATCGGGTCTAGTATTCTTATCGTTCGCCGTAAACCCCATATCCTCCGTCTTTCTATCATTTCTGGTGTTATCTCTTCAGTAATATCCCAGTTATCTTCTGCTCGTAATACTATCACAGCTTCACATGACTCTGGGTCTATTTTCCACCATTTGAAAACAGAATAGAAGTCTTGTTCAATCGGATTTAGCGGCATATTCTTCACTACTCTTGGCCTTTTCATCACAAGCGTCACATCCTTTTCACCTGACTTCTTATCAACCTTGATTCGACGCTTTAGAATAAACGGCTTCCAGAATCTAATACCATGCAACGCTTCAAATTTGATCACCTTACATTGTCTTTGATCATTAAACTTCATTTGATAACTAATATTCCTTGTCTACACTAGCTCTTCAATATCCTAGAAAGGTAATGTCTTCAAATCAACCATATATGAGAAGTGCTGAAGTCCAAACTCTCTTTTGATCGCATAGATATCTAATTCTTTAATCCAACCCCAACTCAAGATATCACCCAACGACTTGTCTTTGTCTCTGGTAAAGAATGCAAGTAGGTGTCTAAACTTTCTTTGTTTCAAGCATTTCTTTAAACCAAGACCTTTTAGCTTCGGTGATTTCTTCCTTTGACATACGTCGTGGCACAGTACCTTCTCGAACTGTCTCTTCAATCTTTTCTTTCAACAAATCATCATTCAATTCCTCATACATTTCTTCAAATGTTGAAAAGGTGTTAGTGTTCACACCAGAATACTTTTCAGCAACTTCTTCGTCATCAGACGCATCTTCAACAATAACTCTGTTATAATCATCAGCTTCAGGTGTATGCTTGTAGAAGTATTCTTTCGGCTCAAAAGTGTTCATATTCACTAACTCTTCTTCAAAGTCAAATTCAAACGTTTCAGGCTCTATCTCAAAAATCTTTGCCATTCTTCTTTTCTATAATCATGAACAAACTCTCACTCTTCCACATTGTGTTCCAACATCAGAATTAGGGGTTGTTGATCAGAAACCGTTGCGAATGGCTTAGCAATAACTGCATCAGATTCATCAACATCTTTAGCACCCTCTTGCTCCCCCTTACTTTGAACATCATCAGCATTCGCTTCATCGTTCATAAATGTATCAAAATCAAAGTCTGTGGAGAACTTTGGTGAATCTACTTTCAAACCAACACCACCCTGACCATCATCATCATCGTTACCATGATCTGAATCATCTTTAGGATCATCAACATGGTCATCACTTTATCATTCTCCTCATCATCATCCTCTTTTTCTTCAGATTCTTTCTCTGGTTCAAAAGCTTTAACAGAATCATCAATATGTTCAACGTTCTGAGCTATTTCAACATTTTGAACTTCTTGAATTTCTCCAACATGGATTCTTCAACAATAGGCATTTCAGTAGACTTTGAGCCTTCAATGATTACTGTTTCAATAGTGCTTTCGACATGCTTTCCCTTTCCCTGTGTTGCTAACTCTTTTTCAGCTTTATCCTTCTCATCCTGCACTTCCAATCTATTGTATTCTGCAATGAAATCTATACCAAGATTGTTAGCTAGAACACGCTGTAGCATATTGAATCTCTTGTTGTTTAATGCTTTCTCTGTTTCAAGCTCTACAATCGTTTTTCTCAGCCTTTCGTTGTCTGCACCGAGACTTTCAACTATTGCCTTCATATATTCACAATCATTTTCCAGGAACTTAACTTTGTCTTCCATTATCTCTTTCTCAGTCTCATTCTTTTTTACTTGGTCTTCAAGCACTTTTATTCTTCTCTCCAACTCTTGCACCTTCGATTCATTAAACATATCAAGTACCTCATTAGAATAAATATCTGTATCATTATTTCTTGGAGGCATCGGAAAGTTTCCGAACTCGTTAGAGAAAAACGTTCTTGACGCTGAGCATATGTTTGACTTTGAGGAGTAAGCTGCTTTGGAGTAGACTTTTGTATTGTTTGTTTCGGTGTTGTCTGTTGTTGTGGAGAGATTGGCTATGTAGTAGCAGTAGGCTCTTGTGGTGATTGTTGTGGAGCTTGCACATACACTGTTGGTGGTTCTTGAACTACAGAAGTTTGCGGAGGTGTAACTTTCTTTCTTTGACTAATGTATCTCCTTTTCGGTAAAGTTCTTCCTTTAGTATTAGGAGATCCTATTGTTTTCTTTCCTTCATATGCCTTTGATTTCACACGCTTTGCTTTGTCTATTTTCATCAGATTCTTCTTCAACAGATGGAACATACAAATCTTCACCGCGTTTCTTTAATCGCTCTTCCTCTTTTTCTTTTTCAGCTTATTTCTGACGAATATCAGCAAAATCTTCAGATGATTTTTCGTCTTTATCGGAAGTAGCGGAAATAACATCATCACGATCACCACCAGCAGTTCCAGTCTCTACATCATGACTTTCCACATTCACTGCTACACTCGATCCCGCAACATTTTCAACATTTTCTTGTTCATTCTCCAGTTCATCAACTAACATAGTCTCGACTTTCTTTGAAGCCCTTTCTCATTTCGGCTTTTCAACAACTTTCTTCACAAACCATACGCTACGATATTTTTCTTTGAATCCTTTTAGCAATTCAATTTCATCTTTATCCTCACCACTTCCTGCATTCCTCCATTTTCCATCAGGTGGTGACACATAGTCAGCTTTAACAATAGCACCTAAAACAGGCTTGGCAATCGGAACTTAATCTTGTTTTTGGTATGTAGCAAGTTTCTTGAAAATAGTCTCTTCCATATGACCCAGATAAAGTACATCATTCTGATCTTTTGCAATATATTTAAACTGATCATCGATAAGCATCTGGACAAAATGAGGGTAAAGCAGAAATCTATCCTTGCCTATATTCTTTGACATATGCTCAAATATAACTCAAGAATAGTTGAACTTCTTGTTTAGTACCATTGCAGTTGCCATACACATCATGTAATCCTGTAGATCATCCAAACCGACTTTTCTGTGACTAAAAGTGTGAATCAGTGCATGCATAAAAAACTTATATGGAAGACCAAGATTGCCCTTCTTGAATGAGGATTCATTAACGTATCCGCGATATCCCATACGATAAAAGCATCCTTTCACCATCTGTTCCTCAAAACCCATTGGATCGTCAGAACTATCGTTGTCACACCCCGACTTGCAGCGGAAGAAAAAATACGGGATATAACAGACACCTCTGGTAGAAGCACATTGTTTATAAAGACACTACATTTTATTACTTACAAAATGTTGATTACATACTACATGTATGTTACAACTGTGTGTTCCCATGAATCACATAAGTCTTCTAAGCCACATGCGTCTATATCAGGGTTCGCCTATAAACATGTCTTGAACAACATACACAGATCACACCAGTCTCAAGTTACCTGAAATGCATGTTAGTTTTAAAAAGGGTCAGCTAACGCTGCTGGTGGGTTCCATTGGTTTAGTTGCTGTGGAATAACATGTTTTAACAAGTTTAATTGCACTGATCACAGTCACCGACGGAATCACGAGGATACAAGTGAAACCTTGACCTGTCATAGTCACTCCGTATCATACAGACACATCATCGCATCAGGTCGTGTCACCCTAGTCACTTCCCACCAACTGCATCACAAGCAGTTCAATGTTCCCCTGCAGTTATGCCTAACAACATAACTAAATGAGGACAAGTGCGGTTGACTTGTGGCTGGCATCGCACCATCCGGCCTCGACTGGGTTTGTCAAACCAATAGTACTATCCACTGCCCATGGCTTATATTAATCACTTGTAGAGGGGAGGGTGTTCGTGTGTTAGATAATTCACATCATCACAGTTGGTGCAATTAACGCAGTTTCGTAACATGCAAGTCACACCAAAAATAGTATAACACAGTTAAAAGTGATGGAGTGAAACACACTCCCAACTTGGTGTAATCAACACAGTTTTTAACATGCAAGTCCCTAGAAAACAGTAAAACAATTTAAAAGCAGGGAAGTGAACTCACAGGATAGTAGCATCACAGGTAGCAATAGGAGTATATGTAAGCCGGTTCGGGTTTAACAGCAATCATGCAAGTAATTAATATCAGTCGCTAGGTTGGTAACGCCTATAACTCAGGTCCAAGTGGGTGTTGATACATATGTCTGTCGCCTACGTCATCGTTTTACGTCAAGTCTGTGTTTAGGAGTAAAACGTTAAGTTTATGTATGTTGAGAGACAAGTTCGCCCGAACTTGTCCTGTGAAGGACAAGTTAGCCCGCCTTGTCCAAGGCACATTCCAGGCGAACATGTTCTCCTATAAATATGTGACTTGTGTTTTCATTTGTAAGAATCAGAGATTTTGTGTACTGGAGGCGAAGCTCTGTCCAAGTGTTTCTAGGATCTGTAACGTCTACACATTAATGAAACAGTGATTAATCAGTAACAAACTAGTATCCAGTGTCGCCTATGCAAACGGATTCCGCACGTTCACCTTAGGTTTGCCAAATTAGGACCTCGAACGATCCGTACAACGAACCTACAATTGGTATCAGAGCAGGATTGGCCTAATTTGAAGACATTGGACATAGAAATTCACATCTTCTACTTATTTCTTTCATTTTTAAACTTTTCTTTGACATTACACGGACAAAATGGACCGATTTTCAAGCATAATACGTAAAATCCATAATAGTAAAACCCTTGAAAAGATCAGAGCTTAAAACAAACGAATTCATGTCGAAAATTTGAAAAACCCATGTTTGAAAACACATGTTCGCTCGAACTTATCAGCAAGTTCACTCGAACTTGACTGAAAAATTCACTTTTTGAGTGATTTTTCATCAAGTTCGCCTGAACTTGATTGATTTTTCAAATATTTTCACTCAAGTCCGCTCGAACTTAGTTGTTTTTCATCAAATTTAATCAACTTCGCCCGAACTTGATCAAAATTTATTGAAATTCTTTACAAGTTCGCCCGAACTTGTTGTTTCTCTTGAATTTTCACATAAGTTCGCTCGAACATGTTCTCAGGGTGATATTTTCAAAAATCTCAATACAAGTTTGCCCGAACTTGTTAAGTAGCTGAGTTTCACAAGCTGTGACAAGTTCGGTCGAACTTGTCCAAGGTTTCTAAAAAAACGTCTGTTAAGTAGCTAAGTTTCAGAAAAATGTATCGGACATCATACATCGTTGAGTTCGTATTGACGAGACGAGTTTAAAGCTCTAATCTGGTAAAAATAGTTTTCGAAAAAATTTTAAACGTTTTTATCGAACCGATACGTTAATATTGTCGATTAAGAAGTCAAATTTTACTAAAATTGTCTGTTTGCTATTCATTTTTCAAGTGTTTTTGAACGCCAGATAAATTTGGAAAACGAAATGGGGTCCGTGAAGCCGCCAAAGTTGATAAGTATGGACGAGTATGAAAGCTGGAAAGAAAAATTCGAGAACTGGAAACGAGCAAATTTCTTCTACAAGAATGTTCATGAGAAGAAGATGATAACCTTGTTACATCAATCGATAAATGAATATATCTTGATTTTGCTACCAGAATGTGATACAACACAGAAGTTGTGGAATGCTCTACGTGTTATATATTTGGATAGTGTTGAGATGATTAAGAGCAAGAAAGTTCTAATCGTGAAAGAGTTTGACATCTTCACAATGCTGAAAGGCGAGTCAATGAAACAAATGGTAGAGCGATTTTGTCATTTGAAAGTGCAGATGAGAAGGCATGGTCTTGATAAGACAGAAGCAGGTATATTGACAAATTGGTTGATGCTCTTCCGGAGGGTGAATGGACAACGTACTTAATGGTGTTAAAGGAAAGTCCGAGCTGGGAATTTTTCAAGCTTTTTACCTTCATTGACAAATCAGAGGGATATGAAGTGGAATTACTAAAGAAGTCTGATCTTGTCAGTGATCAATGAAATGATTTAGAAACACAAAGTTCAAAAGATCAGTTGAAGAAAGTAGGGAGTATAACGGCAAAGTACTGTGAAGCACAAGTTTCAAGTACATCTACATATGAGTTTTCAATTCTAAACCAATCTGCCCAGTTTTTTATGTAGATCTAAATGATTATGTGGCAGATAATGCCAAACTCTTGAATAATCTTAAGAGTTTGACATTAGAAAATAAAAAGTTAAAAGAAAATGAAAAGATTTTTGAAAATAGAATAAAAATTTTAGAAAATGAAAAATCTGTTTTAAATAAAAATGATTTTGAAAAACAAATTATAATAAACTCGCATCTTGAAAAAATCAGGAAACTTGAACAAGATGTTGAGAATGCTAAAAATAAAGCTGTTGATTTAGAAAAGAAATTGAAAGGTTTTGTGACCTCATCATTGATTCTAGATCAGATATGTCCAAAACCGATCAATGAAAATAAAAAAGAAATTCCAATAAGTGATAAAGTCACAAATTATGACAAGGTCATAATTGAGAATTGTGATGATGATACCGATGATGAAAGTGCTAAAGAGGAGAAAAATGAAAGATTTTTAAAACTAAAAGAAAATTTTCAACAAACTGTTCTACAATCTACTGAAAAAGGTGAATGCTCAACGCAAAAACATTCTAAGCAGAATGGAGAATGAAAACAAAAGGAAAAACAAAGTTCTAAAAATTCTAAAAATTTTCAAATGAAAAATAATAGGTCATCGGTACGATCATCCTTTCATTGTAAAAATTCACAAAAATTTGTAAATAAATGGTGCATGTCGGACCACAGTGCTTCAACGTAAAATCAAAGTTACAGAAGAAGCACGGAAGATGGCTACCACACTTCAAATCAATGTTATGATTTGAGTGTATGGTTTGATAGAAAAGATCGATATGAGAACAGGAAGTGTCATAAATGTGGAGTAACTGGACACATTGCTAGTAAATGTTTACAAATTAAAACTAAACCTGCTCATATTGATAACAAAAATTATGGAGTATCAACTCAGGTTTTAAATAATGTATAGAAACTACAAACAAGGTGAAACCAGCTATTACTAAGTTTTCAAATTTCGAAACGGGTGAATCCTCGAATAGTAATGAACAAAAAGTTTCTACATTGTATTTCAAGAAAGCTTTAACGAAAAATCAATCATGGTTGGTGAAAGAAAAAGAATTTACACAATCAGTGAAAATTGAAAGTTTAGAGGACTTTGCAAAACTTGAGAGTCCAAAATAAACCTGATTGTGAAACGAAAATCAAAATTAAGGTTGAAGAAATAACGCCTAAGGCTAAAAACGCTTGGGTGTCACTATTCAACTAATTGTTTGATGTTTTGTGCAGGAATATCTAAGATGAAAGTAAAATTACTGAGAATGGAGTTCCGTGGCACACATTGAAGAAATGGGCCGGGTTATCAAGTTTTATATAAAGGCCATTTTTACAAAATTTGAAATTCAAATAACGTTACTTTACAAATTTTGAAAAATTTTTGGAGAAAATTTTTCGAAAACATGTTCCAATAACGCTTATTTGAAAATTTTACAAATTTTTGAAGAAAATTTGAAAATTTTCACAGAACCCTCACTGTTGAAAAGACAAAATTCATGGATATAAATGTTTTAAAAACACAAAAGTGTCAAGATTTTTATCATCATGAGGGGGAGAGGTTTTAAAAGAAAATTTGTTAAGCAGTAATGGATGGAGAATTGAACTGATTTTCATCAGTTGGTCAATATTTTTCCGTAAATTAAAAAATCCAAAAAATATGTTTTTGAATTTTAGGGGGAGAAATTTTTTTTCAGAAAATCCAAAAACTTATTAAATGTAAAAGTACAAAAACCTGAAAAGGCAAAAAGAGTTTTGTGTGTATAAAGGAAATGATAGTACATCAGTGGACTATCACAGTATGCTAAGGATTTGTAAAGTTTAAAAAGTGATAAACAAGTCTTACTATGGATGTGTGGATAGGCTTTACACGTTGAGTAAATTGTTTCCGGGATATAAACTAAATTTTACAACTGCTTAAACTTGTGGATTAACATCTCTCGAATATATGGACTTAGTACTCCGAAATTTCGTTTGAGAGATTGCCTGATTCTGAGATACGAGGTCTTTATAGATGATTGATATCTGGGGTACGCGTAAGCAATGGCCTAGAACTTCTATAATGCTTTTGCAAAAATCTCCTAAAACTGCATTCAATTGAAAATATCGAAAGATACTACAATTTCATTACAAAAAGATTTCTTAAGTGGAACACTACTTTAAGTCGAGCCTTCATCTCTTTGTCGATACGGTGGTACTAACCTGAGCTCTCAAGGTCTCGCATAACCTAGTTACAGATATCAACTACGCTATATTCACCTGTAAGATGAAATCTAGGGAATCTTGATACGGGAGTATATTGAAGAGGTGAGAACCATAGTTAAGTCAAGTTTCCTTAATTCTACATAACGTATCTTGGAACAATTGAGAAATGTTTTGAAGTTTAAATGGACAAACATATCGACAATCTAGGTAAATTTGTTTAAAATTTAGTGTCATGAAAAAGGTCAATGGTACTAGTGATATGTCTCAAAAACTGATATGATCTTTTAACACAAACTCAACGAAAATATGTCTTTAAATATGTTTGTACAAAGATTGAGTTTGATATTCATTTCATAAAACAAAAAGATTATATTATTTTTTTCGACCACTATTGATGAAAAGCTAATTTTCAAAGTTTAGAGTTGTTATACAAAATTTAAAAATTGATTGAGATTATTCTGAAACGTTTTAAAAGTTCATTAAGTTGAAACTTACATTTGAATAAATGTGTCAGTTTAGTGTCAAAACGCTTAATCAAGTTCATTAAGTTGAACTTGATACATATATCATATATTCAAGGTCATTAATTTGGACTTGATTAATTGATAGAGATTATAACTGATAAGAAGATTAAAATTTGAAAAGTTTATGTTTAAAAGTTTCAAAGTTTGAATCTGAAATGTTTATTTGAGTGTTTGAAAAAACTTTGAAACAGGAAGTAGATTTTAAGGGGAAGCTAGATAAAAAGGTTGATTGATGATACCAGAAAGCTCAAAGCAAGGGGAGCATGGTGATTCAAGTTTTATCAAGACAAGTTCGAGAAGAAAAGAGAATACGATTGTAGATGATATGAAGATCATGGTTGTTAAAGTTATTCAAGAAATAAAGATCAAGAAAATATTAAAGACTCAGGAATTCAATTGAAGAATGATGACTACGACAAATCCAAGGGGGAGTCTGTTGATGCATATGTCTGTTGACTACGTCATCGTATTACGTCGAGTCTGTGTTTAGGAGTAAAACGTTAAGTTTATGTATGTTGAGAGAGAAGTTCGCCCGAACTTGTCCAAGGCACATTCCAGGAGAACTTGTTCTCCTATAAATATGTGACTTGTGTTTTCGTTTGTAAGAATCATAGATTTTGTGTATTGGATGGCTTAGCTCTGTCCAAGTGTTTCTAGGATCCGTAACGTCTACACATTAATGAAACAGTGATAAATCAGTAACATACTAGTATCCAGTGTCGCCTATGCAAACGGATTCCACACGTTTACCTTAGGTTTGCCAAATAAGGACCCGAACGATCCGTATAATGGACCTACAATGGGTATTTTCAGTCCATGTTGTACATATAGTATCCTGGTGTGGTGATGGATGTTAGGGTAGGATTAGTTTCACGTTTGGCTCCCGGGCACCGGTTCGCGTGCCAGCCAAAGTTGGCTATTTTATGTGTTCGGATAACGGCACTATGATTTATACAGTGCCTATACATTTTTATTTAGAAAAGATTAACTTTTCATTAAGGGAGTCTGGGTGTTTGGGGAGTTTAGGTTGCCCAAATTTGAGTTTCCATTTTTGCCGTCAGATATTCTCCCGAACGATGGTGAAACACACCCAGAGTGTTCCGCTTACCCTGGAACCTCCCAAAATACTCCCGGTGTTCCAATTATAGTCAAGATAGGTTTTGGTCCGTTGCCAGTTTCGGCAGGTTTGTTGTCCGGTAAACTGCCGAATTTAGTTAAAATAAGCGTTTTAAATGTCGAAAAATTCTATTTAATCTACACAGTTCATAAAATCCTGGAAATTTTTGTATAACTCAGTAAAAATATATAGATTCCAATAAAATTATTTTGGGAATTTATAAAGCTATTTAACTTCTCAAATAAATCATTTATAAAATAGTATTCCACAAAATAATTCACTTTGCTTATCATCTGAGGTCCAAAAATTCCCAAACTTTCCAAGAACTTCCTTACCTGTCCAGACACACCCTATAAAAATTTGGGATTTTTCCAATTTCGTTTCAGTGCGTTCCCGGCTACCGAAAACTTAGAAAAACGTGGATTTTTAACCCAAATCAAAACTCAACCACTGGACTGCCAAACTTCCCAGAACTTTCCTTATATGTTTCTTAGTGTTCATGTAAAGTTTGGTGATTTATTGACTTTGTTTGGTATTTTTTCCGAATTTTGTTTTGTAAAGAGTAAATAATTCACCAAAAATCATAGAAAATTCCAAATATTCTACAATTTTACATGGACCTTACTGTCAGTACCCTATATCACCACACCAAATTTCAGCTCAATCAATACCCACGGACCAAGTTATGGTCCAAACAATATTCTGCCTACTCTAGATTCGAATTTCGAGTGATATACCTTGCGATTTCTTGGATTCCAAGTGTTTTTCTTGAGTCCAGAAGTGGGTGTGAGCCATATTCAGTACCTATATACCAAGAACAATCCAACCATGCCATAACCCATGTCAATAAAGCCTTGTTTCATAGTTCTTCGGTTAATAGGTTTGTTAATCAATTTCGGTCGATTAAGGGTCGATTAGTGTATCAAAACCTAAAGTTTCATGTTCTTGGCTATCATATAACACCAGGGAATTCACAAGGTGTTCTTATTCGGCCAAGAACCTTGTTTAAACCTTCCAAAATCATGGATTCAAAAGGGTTTTTCGGTTATAAATCATCTTTAATCAAGAAAACCTTATCAAAATCACTTATAACTTGCAAGTATACCTTGATTTGGTTGAGATTAGGTGAAGATCAGCTGCTATATTGAAGAAAATGTTCAGGAACTTTGAAGAAGAATGAAGAATTTTGAAGAAAAAATGAATAAATAAAAAAGAATTTATATATAAGGGGGGGGGGCTAGGTGGGGTGCCCCTACCCCACCCGCGCTTTGTCGTGCTTCGTCTTTTCATGTTAAAAGATGATGTTTATCTTCAGTGGCGTGTTTAGGTTCGTTTTCGGGTCTCAGATGCGTACCCGATTTGAGAAACGGACTCCGTTTTTTGCGTTCTTAGTGTCAAAAGACTCGGTTTTAAAAATCGAGCATAACCGTCTCAAATCCCGAGCACGGTTACGTTTTAATCATAAAAACCTCATTTTAGGTTAGTTTAAGTGTTCTTAGGCTTGATTGACCATTCGTTGCATGTTTGGTTTGTCTTTAATTGCTCCTAACGCAAAGGCGTTTCCCTAACTGGGACTGCCTCGTTCTGCGTGCCCGAGCACCGATTTATTTCAAATCTTATGTCAGAGTATATGGCACATAACTTAGATGTTTCGTAAACTCCGAATCTTAAAGGGCCCTACCGTTGGCCTAATAATCATGGTCGACTGTTTAATGCGCTGTTAAACGTCAAGTTCCCGTTTAACACGTTGTCAAAGACTAAGGACACCAACCTCACATCGTTGGCCCTTAATAGTGTCATGTCAACCATGACGTGTTCCCAAAGTCGTCAATCCATTCACGACTTTGTCTTGCCATGTAGGTGACGCATAGCGCCAATGTAATGTTTTTGGTAATTACTTGGCATATACTCCTATTATAGTCGGTGTAACATTTTACAGAATTCGTATCATCACATGTAATCACAACAATATCATGATATACATATCACGTCCGGTTACCACGGACTTGTATCAACTAAAGTTTACCAGGATTTTTCACAATTTTCACAGTCTCCCCCGGTTAAAAGAATTTCGTCCTCGAAATTATGTTTAGTAATTTGTTAGAAAGCTCATTCTTTACAGTTGAGTCAATCATTCGACAGACAAGTATGTTTTCGCTTTTCGTTTAGAATCATCATCGTACGGGATGATAAGTTTGTTACATAGTAGCTGTGTAATTTGTCCATCCACATTTCCTACGTATTGTTAAGAGTAACATTTGTCATCACTTCCAATTTGAAAGTGAGAGTGTTGTTGGACTCATAGCAAACCAGGAGTCACGTGTTCAGCTTGCAGATAACTGCAATTATTATGTTTTCTTCGCATTCATTATCTTCACCATTCATACACCAAAAGTTTTGTTTACGATTTCGTTTAATAGTTATTGAACACCCCCTATAGAGGAGGAGTATAGGTACTCTCCTAGGGTTCATTGCAAACATCGCAATGGTGACCATCATGCTCCGCATGTTTGTGTTGAGGGAATAAATTTGGTCTCACCAAGTGGTGCGCGACAATCTTCCCTTGTTGTCGTGTACGTGAATATCTTCGGCTAATACTAATCGCCCATGAGAATCCCTGCTCTATGGTAGAGAATAAGAAAGAGAAAGGCTTTTAAGAGCCTAAGGCTGCCATAGGCGAGCATGTACACGAGTAATAATGAATCTATATACTTACCTCAGTGGTGTGCTTGCACTAATCACCAGTAGACAGATTACGTCATAAGGATATGAAATTTCTATAATAATACTTCCAGTTTGCGTTAAGTTTCGGGAGCTTGGCTCCAGCTGTTGACAACTGTTTATGTCTTCTCCAGAAGGAAAAAAAAACTTAGTAACTTCGATAACATCAATGTGATTTTCCGGGAGATAGTCGTGTAAAAATTCCCATTACCCGCGAATGGTAGAGTACGTACCCAATGTGGTTTTAATTCAAGTAACACCACGCCCAGAATGCAACTATATCATGAAGAAATATTTAAGGCATGACGAGTGCCTAATGATCACAAGTATCACCATGATGCCCCTATAGGACCAGAATTGATCGTAGACGTACAGGTAATTTTGTAAACGATGATTAAATAAGAAGTCATCGAATCAAGATTTCCTATCAACGGAGTAACCCCCCCCCCCCCCGTAGGGTAGGAACATAGCCATGCTCGACTAACGTTTCATAAGGATGTCGTTAATGGAAACAACAAGAAGTAATCATTTCTCATCATGTTCTCGAAAGATTACCTAAGGCATAGGCGAATATAGCCCATACTAGTCACAAGGTGGTTAATCACCACTTGACCGTCTCGGTCTCGTGTTTTTTCGAGTCGAATTCGGACCTGGTATGATCTGAACTGTATATGAGTATAGAAAGATATAATGCTTTCCTATCTTGGCACCTCCACCATTTGAATCACCGATTAAACATAAGGGTTTCGTCGAGTTCGTTCATGCCAAACCATCTTGGTTTAGATTGAGAAATTTGTGTGGTTTTATGAAACCATGGGCTAAAGCCCGAATCCATAGTCACCCTAGTCCGATAGGGACAGTTGACCACTGAACCTGATTTTTCCCGTTAGTCTCATATTTGCAATAATGTGAACAAGAAAAGAAGACCTGGCCCCCGAGTTGGTCAAGACTAGGGTCGTTGAGTTTCTCGACCCTTGGTCTTAGGATTCGTCAGTTCTGTTTCTCAATAGGGCAGGGAAGGAATACGTGCAGCTGAGAAATGTAGTAACATAGTCCACAATTGCTCGGCAACCTCTTGAAATAACAAAATTAACTTTAAGAAAGGCTGAATGAGAACCGTAAGCTATCGAGGTATGTCTAGCACTCTGACGGCTAGGATATGGATATAGGTTATGAATGCCATTTCACAGCCAATCGGTGCATCCAACCAAGCATCGATTTACACTTTGGTCATTTAGTTTGGCTTGGAATCACACATCGAGGTATCTACAATTCGTAGCGTATGTTAAGTAATTCTCCAAGTTGGAAGAAAATTAGTTGTAGCGTCGAAGTCTTGTTCCTATTTCAAAGAGAGTTTGGTTTTGACCGTGTTCCTTCATGCAGGGTAGTTCGTGCTTTTCATAGTATGGCGTATATACGTCACTCCGATGACATGTGCTGACCGCACATTTAAGCACTGGCCCTTTTGGGTTAAGTCTAACTGCAATTTTAACAGTTTTATGATGACGGGTATTATTATATACATGATAATGATGTTGGTTATACAGGTTGTGGACTCATGCATGCGACGAAATTGTGTGATATGGGATGATTGAATATGTGACATTGATACATGTATATAAGTATTCTTTATAATATAATGGCCCCAAAACGCTCATCATAAATGACCGAGGCGGAAATCACGCAAATGATAGCGCAACAGCTTCCGATCATCCCCCCGATCGTGAATTTCACTCGTGGTACAAATACCCAGGTATATATAAGATTTCTCCCGTTCTTGTTTCCTTAAGTAACACAAGAATTTTCGTCACTAGAAAATAATGAAGAATCGGGTTTCTTGGTAGCATCGTATTTTACGAATACTTATTTAAATTGATCAAACTGAAAATCAATTGAAGATACCAACCATTCGAAGGAAAACGAGGGTTGGTTCACAATACTCCCCTGGTCTAAAGAATTTATTTCTCGTATACTCACAAGGACAAGCAACACCGTTTAACGCATACTCATGGTTACTTCACAAGCGTAGGGTATCATTCACTTTGTGTCCAATCAATAGGTGAAAGTTAGTGTATCTCATGCATCATTCTCCTACTCATGTAGGAGACCACTACCAAATATGCTAGTGCATATGTCTGTTGCCTACGTCATTATATCAGAACGAGTCTGGAATGAACAAGAGCTTCTGAAGACTGAACAAGACAAAGACAATATCCAAGGGGGGGTCTGTTAGTACAGTATGTCTATGTCTTAGTTTTGTATCGAGTCTGTTTAGAATAGGTGAGATCACGTTAGAAAAAGGCGTATTTATGTATGTAAAAGGTCAAGTTCGCCCGAAATTAAGATGTGAGAACAAGTTCGCCCGAACTTGTTGCCTTGGGATTGCATTTGTAAGGATCAGAGATTTTGGCACAGAGACGGCGAAGCTCTGTCGGATCCGGGACTTGAATGTATTGAACAATATTGATCAATAAACAAACATTAAATGTGTAATTCTTGTTATTTGGTTAACACGTCATTAGTTTCCGCCTAATTGGACGTTCGAAACAAATCTTGGTTCCTATGCTAAAGGAGGACGGTCCTATCAAGTGGTATCAGAGCCTGGATACCTAGATTTGGTGGAATCACTTCAAGAATCACTCTATTTCATCTCTTTTCTACCATTTTTCTTAACTTTTTCACACATTTGAAGAATTCACGGTAAAAAATGGTTAAAATTGAATATGTCATGTAAAATACACTTGTGGTAAATCCCTGAGAGTTTGGACATCAAATTCACACGAATTGATATCAAAAAATTGAAAAAACCATGTTTCAAAAACTGATTTTGGTCGAACTTAGGATCAAGTTCGCCCGAACTTGACTGATATTTCAAGTGTTTTAGTAAAGTCTGCTCGAACTTGTTTGTGTTTCAACTAGATTTTATATCAAGTTCGTCCAAATTGATTAAACTCTGTTGAATTCCACTTATAAGTTCGCCCGAACTTGGTAATCTGTTTGAAAATCAACATAAGTTCGTTCGAACTTGCATCAGGGTGAAATTTTCAAAGTTTCTCAACAAAAGTCCACCCGAACTTGTGTAGAGACAAAAATCTGTTTTTCAAACCTATAAGTTCGCCCGAACTTAATCAGGGAGATTTTTCAAAATTCAAACACAAGTTCGCCCGAACTTGTGTAAAGTCAAATCTGATTTTTCTCAAACTGCAAGTTCGCCCGAACTTGTCAGTGTACTGATTATTTTTCGAAGTTTGTGAACGTGTGTTTTCAGGTAAAATTTGTCAGTTTTTCAAGATTGAAGATCTTCATAACGCGTTTGCTACTGGAGTAGCTTAAGCTTCAACGTCTAATTCTATTGCGGTTAATCAGATAAATCTTGACAATGAGATGGGTACTACTCAGAAACTGCCGAAGCTAATGAGTATGGACGAGTTTGAGAGATGGAAAGAAAAATTTGTAAACTGGGTGCAAGCCAATCAGTTCCACAGCTAGGTTGCGATTGAAAATGGATACAAATGGCCAAAAGATGAACGCGGACAAGATCTACCTTTGGTTAAGTTTACACCTGCTGATAAAGATGCATATGTAGCTGAAAAGAAAATGATTAGCCTAATACAATAGTCTGTGATGGAAGATATTTTGATATTACTACCTGAATTTGAAACATCACAAGATTTGTGGCAAGCTCTTTGTGACAAATTCAAAGGAAGTGATGAGATGATAAAGAGCAAAAAGGCGTTAATCAAGAAAGAATTTGAAATCTTTACGATGATCAAAGGAGAGACTATGAAGCAAATGATTGACAGATATTGTCATCTAATGGTCCAGATGCGAAGGTACGACATCAAGAGAACTATCAAAGAACAGATAGAAAAGTTGGCTGATGCACTTCCTGAGGGAGAGTGGTCAACTTATCTAAGAGTTTTAAAGAACAGTCCGGATTGGATGCATTTAAAGTTGTCATATTTCATCGACAAACTAGAAGGACACGAAATGGAATTGTTAAAAATTGCAAAGTCAAAGAATGCAAACGTTGTTCAAGATGTCGGTGTGTATTACAAAGGAGGTGTTCAAGATATTCCGATTCAGAGTCCGAAAATTAAAATAGCATTTAGTGCTGATATGAATTCCACGAATTATTCGTCATAGAATAAGAGTTGCCCGAACATTGGATATTCAAGCATGGGTTCAAATTTCTTCATTTCAAAATCAGAACAGTCAGTCACATCAGACACATTAATCTAGTTCTGATCCGAATGTTTTCCAATGCAACATTGCTGTTAACCTTACGAATGTATTTCCTGAGAAAGTGGCTAAACAACACATAGCACTTCTTGCTACAGTTCTAGGATCTTACGAATGTTTAGTTGCTGGGAAGATCGGAAATCCTGAAATGACTGCTGAGGATTATGATCAGGTGGATGAAGAAGAGCTGGAATTGATGGACATAAAGTGGAGTCTTGCATCAATCATCAGAAAAGTTACCAAATTTGTGCGTTAACCGGAAGAGATATTGGTAATTCAAGTAACAAGCTTGGATTTGACAAGACAAAAGTCACATGCTTCAAGTGCCGACAAAAAGAGCATTTCAAACGAGAGTGTCCAAATCAAGAAGTAAGTGGAAATCAAAGTCCTTTCGGAGGTGGCAATGATTACTACAAGAAAGCATTGCAATACAAGCCACTACCGAGGAAAGTTGAAATCCAAGATCAAACATCTAACACTGCAGAAAAAGCTATGGTTGCTTCAAACGAAATGAAGGTTTTGATTGGAACAAGTATATCAACAAGAAGACTGGAGTTGCTCTTATGGCTGAGATTGTAGAAGAACAAGATATGTCTGCCGAAAATGCAGTTCTGGAAAACGCAATTCTAGAACAATACATGCGACAAAGAGAGGAAGAAGAGATCTATCATCACACGGTGATGCAGAATGCTACTTCCTCTAATAGAGTTTCTAGTTTTGCAGGTTATTCTGATGTAGCATCTTCTGAGTTGGTGAGTGAAGAAAAGAAATCAGAAGAGGAGAAGGTAAGTTCTGAGGTAAGAGTTATTGCAAAGGAGATTGTGAAGGTTGTGAAGGTTGAAAAACCTTGAACAAAGTACGCAAATCCTTGTGAGCAATGTGCTGAGAAGTCGAAAATCATAAGCGATGACTGGGCATAACGAGAATTTTCATTATGATTACAGAACAATGAAAGAAGCTTATGAAAAAATGAAAGGTACTTATTGTAATGTCGAAAAAGCTATTCGAGAATTAAGTGCTAATGTAACAATGTTAAGTGCAACTGTCACTGAGAAACAAAAAGCAATTAACATGTATATTGACACTATTGCTGAAACAAGGCGAGAGCTTCAAGACATGAAGATTGAAACAGAGAGGGTAAGACAATTGTTAAAAAGTTACACCACAAACGCATATGTCATTGATCACATTCTTCCTACGATTAAGTCGGAGGAAAATGATGATAAACCGATAAGTGCAAAACGTAAAGAGTACAGAAATGTTCCACCGCCACTACTTGCGAGTTATTACAGCAAGAAAGAGGACGGTATTGAAAAGGCAATAAACATAACACTTTTATCTGAAACTAAAGATCAATTGCCTGAGAACATTGACGTAGTCTATACGAAATCAAACGATGATAGTGAAGCGGTTGTAAAAAATGTGGTAAAAAATGCTTTAGGAAATGATTCTGACAATGGCAGCTTTGTAAGCGCCAACTCGAGTTCGAACAAAGCTGAATCACAATCCGAAGATGACGATACATCATATGAAAGTGATCTAAGTGATGATCCTAACATTGTCATGTACAAGGTTAAGGAATCTGATAGATTATATTTTGATGATAGCTTTCCAATTCGGAATGTGAAAGAAGATCAAATTGACAAATTGTTCAAACTTGTAGAAGTTTCGTCAGATGATTTTAGAATTGATGAGAAAAGATTTATTCGAAACCCAAAAGGAACTTTAACAACTACCAAAAGAATGGTGGTGATTTTCCCGAGAACAGGGTTGGGTTTGGAGGTAAGTGAAGATAAGCCGAAAAAGAACTAGAAGTTGCCATTTCATGAATACAAAGGTAAAAACATAAGGTTTGTATATGGGACAAAGACGGTTCAAGAAGAAGGTTTGATAGGTAAGCAATCAAATGATGAATTTAAGAAAGAGAAAGAACTTCGGGACAAGGCTAAACCCACAAGTGGAGTAAACCCACTAGTGGACACTCACATGATACTCGGACTTGCCTTAAATGCAAAGAAATTGGTCATATTGCTCGCAAGTGTCCGAAGTCAAAGCCTGTGTATCATCGAAGAAAAACAATGTCAAAAGATGAGAAACAAAAGCAACCAGAAATTATGAAAACAATCACAATGTTAAAAAGAAACAAAGAATCTAAATTCAAAGTGAAACCTAAGTGTGAATCAAAGTTTGAAAACTCAATTTTTGGAAAAGGTGAAACTTCAAAATTTATTGAAAACAAAGATTCTCGTTTCTATATCAAGAAAGCAAGAAGCAAGTCACAATCATGGGTTGCTAAAAAGAACACATCATCATCTAAAAGTGAAAAGTCTGATTCTGATAAAACTAAAAATGTCAAATCAAAAGAATCAGTAACCAAAAATGATCTTTCAAAGTCAAATTTTTCAAATCAAACAAAGAAAGAAAAGGTTGAAAAGTCTTCAAAGTTAACATTGGACGCAATGTTTGATGATGATTTTGATTACTTGATGAGTTTGAAAGTGATTATAATGCTTATCATGTTAACCCAAGACCAAAAAGGTCTGGGTTTCACTATTCAAGTAGTTACTTTTCATGTGCAGGAGTTCCAAAAGATCCACATTGTCAAAGTAGAATCTGGATAGCGGAGCTTCATGCCACTTAACTTATTCAGAAAATGTCATATCTTCGTCATTTTGAGAGGGAGAATTTGAAAAGAAAATTCGTAAAAGATCAAATTGTGCAAATCCACACCATTGAACAGAAAACTGATTTTATATCAAAACCATTTATTCTTTCACGTAAATGAGTTTAATGGTTTGTTTGTTAAACAGGTGCAGATGCTGATGTTAAAAAATAGGATTGTGTTGTTGTATTACGCGATCGGGGTGTTACAGATTAGTGTATCAAAACCTGAAGTTTCATGTTCTTGGCTACCATATAACACCAGGGAATTTACAAGGTGTTCTTATTCAGCCAAGAACCTTGTTTAAACCTTCCAAAATCATGGATTAAAAAGGGTTTTTTCGCTTATATATCATGTTTAATCAAGAAAACCTTATCAAAATCACTTATAACTTGCAAGTATACCTTGATTTGGTTGAGATTAGGTGAAGATCAACTGCTATATTGAAGAAACTGTGCAAGAACTTTGAAGAAGAATGGAGAATTTTGAAGAAAAAATGAATAAATAAATAAATAATTTAATATAAGAGGGGGCGACATAGGTGGGGTGCCCCTACCCCACCCGGGCTTTGTCGTGCTTCGTCTTTCGTGTTAAAAGATGATGTTTATCTTCGGTGTCGCGTTTAGGTTCGTTTTCGGGTCTTAGACGCGTACCCGATTTGAGAAACGGACTCCGTTTTTCGCGTTCTTAGTGTCAAAAGACTGTTTTTAAAATCGAGCATAACCGTCTTGAAACTCGAGCACGGTTACATTTTAACCATAAAAGCCTCGTTTTAGGTTAGTTTAAGTGTTTTTAGGCTTGATTGATCATTCCTTGCATGTTTGGTTTGTCTTTCATTGCTCCTAACTCAAAGGCGTTCCCTAACCGGGACTTCCTCGTTTTGCATGCCCGAGCACCGATTTGTTTCAAATCTTATGTCAGAGTCTATGGCACATAACTAAGACAATTCGTAAACTCGGAATCTTAAAGGGCCCTACCGTTGGCCTAATAATCATGGTCGACTATTTAATGCGCTGTTAAACGTCAAGTTCCCGTTTAACACGTTGTCAAAGACTAAGGACACCAACCTCACATCGTTGGCCTTAATAGCGTCATGTCAACCATGACGTGTTCCCAGAGTCATCAATCCATTCACGACATTGTTTTTCCATGTAGGTGACGCATAGCGCCAATGTAATGTTTTTGGTAATTACTTGGCATATACTCCTATTATAGTCGATGTAACATTTTCCAGAATTCGTATCATCACACGTAATCACAACAATATCATGATATACATATCACGTCCGGTTACCACGGACTTGTATCAACTAAAGTTTACCAGGATTTTTCACAATTGTCACAATCTTGATTCCAGCACTCTGCGGATATCAGCTTCCGTAACTTTAAACTCTTTATCTTCATCTCCCACACGAACAAATGAATTGATCACTTTATTAGCTTCGTCGTACTTTGCAAAACACTAGAAGAAGTTTACTTGTGAGCGGTACACAATGTGTTTGTCTCTAATGGCCTTTGTCACAGGAATACGTTCCATAAACTCTAGAATTTCTGAAAACGGTTCCAGAGAGGGAAATAACTTCTTGTCTAGCGAAACACACATATTGTGAAACTTCGAATACGTAAGCTGAACAACCTGCGACGTGAAAAACACAAACACTTAGCATTTTTTCAAAATTTTAACAACATGATTGAACAACTTTGCTCGAACTTGCCAAAAAGGCATGTTTTATAACAAATCTGAATAAGTTCGGGCGAACTTGTCACACTAACAGACTTTATAAAAATTTAGTAAAAGTTCGGGCGAACTTGACATGATTACACTTTTGTTTAAATCTGATTAACCCTAACTTCGCCCGAAGTTACACACAGAATCATTTTAATATTCACAACTTTGCCCGAAGTTGGATAAACCAACCACGAACAAGTTCGGGCGAACTTGTCGTCGTCCCCAAAACCCATTTCAAACCTGCAAAATGTTTTAACAGTCCAAAGTTCGATTTTATTGTTCCTATGTGATCTATTCATGATATTTAACAATTTTCACCGTTCAATTTCAATTCACAACACCTAAATCAATGTGCTTTAACCATTTTAATACCGATCAATCCAATACAAATCAAATTCATGGTTTTTATCATCAATTCCCACCTCTGCCATGGATCTAACGGTACTTTGAATGCAAAATAACAAGTTCGCTCGATAGATCTCAAGTTTGCTCAAAACAATTCTCAGATGAAATGAGGACTTTGTCCGAAGTTGTTCTATTTATAGTGTAAATAACTTTGGGCAAACTTGATCTTCAAAACATACAAACATTCATAACCTAACTTTGCCCGAAGATGTAGGAACGTCCACGAACAGCTCGGGAACCTAAGTTTGCTATCTATTGTCCAATTAGGCGGAAACTAATGACAAGTTAATCGAATAACAAGAATTACTCATTTAAAGATTGATTTTATTGATCTAAAGTTCATATACATTCGAGATCCAGATCCGGCAGAACTTCGCCTTTAAAATGCCAAAGTTACAAGTTATTACAAATGAAAACCCAAGGCTCCTATTTATAGGCAAGCAAGTTTGCTAGAGAAAGAGTATATGTTCGCCCGAACTTGACCTAGTCAAGTTCGGTCGAACTTGACTTCCAAGTGCATCTTCAAGCGAACTTGGCTACAAACTTTCAAACAAGTTTGCAGGTGGAGAATGTAAGTTCGCCCGAACTTGACTAAGGTCAAGTTCGACCGTACTTGACCTTCCAAGCACCATTACCAGCGAACTTGTCCTATTACATACATAAATACGCCTAGTTTCTAACAGTTTAAGCTCTAACCACTCAGACTCGATACATAATGACATTAATGACGAAGGCAACAGACATATGCACCAACAGACTCCCCCTTGGATGTTGCTGCAGTCATCTTGATGTAGACATCCTTTTGATATATGTACAAAATAGACTCCCCTTGACATCTTCCTCTTGGATAACGTCTGTATCATAGTCTTTTCTTGAATGCCCCGTAGCCATTAGACTTGATTAACCTCCTGAGTCTTTATCTTTTTCCTTGAATAAAACTTTAAGATCCAAGCTCCTCCTAAGCTGCGAGCTATGCTCCCCCTTGCTTTGAGCTTTACTATAAATCATGTTTCGTCCTGCTCTCCCTAAAACTTTGCTTCCTGTTTCAAAGTACTTGAGAATTCAAATAAACATTTCAGTTCTAACTTTGAAATTTTGTACCTCATGTATTCCATACCACCTGTACAAAACTTGTACTTTAAATCTTCATTTTTCAGTTATCTCAAGTTTAAATTAATGACCTTGAAACATTTTACGTTTAAAACCTTCAATTTTCACATTTTTATCATTTGATTTGTGAAAATCCACTTAGTTGATCAAGTCCAAGTTAATGACCTTGATTAACCAAATTTATCAACCAAGTCCAAGTTAATGACCTTGGCTAAACCCGTAGTGAACACCTGATGTTTTTGTCAATTTTAAAGTTTCAAATTAATTAACTTTTTCTTACCAGACTTTGATGATCCGTTCACCAACATTGGCTCGTTGAAAATCTTTTTGGATTTTAAAAAGTAAGTAAAGTATTTACAGAACTTTTAACAAGTAAAGTAAACTATGTACAAACATATTTACAGACATATTTTTGTGAATTCGTGTCTAAGGATCATATCAGTTTTGTTGAGACATATCACCAGTACCATTGACCTTTTTTAGACTTTTAAGTTTTAAACTTGTTTACCTAGATTGTCAATATGATTGTCCACTTAAACTTCACCACGTTTCTCAATTGTTCCAAGATATGTTAGGTAAGAATTATGAAACTTGTCTTAACTATGG
Source organism: Scalesia atractyloides (assembly GCA_947069175.1). Taxonomy (NCBI): domain Eukaryota; kingdom Viridiplantae; phylum Streptophyta; class Magnoliopsida; order Asterales; family Asteraceae; genus Scalesia; species Scalesia atractyloides. The sequence continues at coordinate 25,287,389 of CAMTDV010000009.1, read as the reverse complement.
TTCCCACCTCTTGAATATACTCCCGAATCCAGATTCCCTAGATTTCATCTTACAGGTGAGTATAGCGTAATTGATATCTGTATCTGGGTTATGCGAGACCTTGAGAGCTCAGGTTAGTACTACCATACCGAAAAAGAGATGAAGGCTCGTCTTTCAGGGTGTGTTCCACTTAAGGAATCTTTTAAGCATTGCAAATGATTAGATATTTCGATTTTTTCAAGTTTGCATGCTATTTTGGGGTTTTTAGCAAAAATATTATAGAAGTTCCAGGATATTGCTTCCGCAAAATCAGAAGAACTTGTATAATACCCCAGATATCAATCATCTATAAAGACCTCGTATCTCAGAATCAGGCAACCCTTTAATCGAAATTTCGGAGTACTAATTCCATATATCCAAGATGTGTTAAACCACGAGATTAAGCAGTTGTAAAATTTAGTTTATATCCCATAAACAATCTACTTGTAAAGTCTATCGACACATCCACAGTAAGACTTGTTTATCACTTTTAAATTTTATAAATCTTTAGCATACTGTGATAGTCCACTAATGTACTATCATTTCCTTTTTGACAACAAATACTTTTTTTTTTCTATTCATATTTTTGTACTTTTTGGATTTTTCAATGTTTTTTTTGAATTTTCAACTTTTTCATATGTTTTTAGATTTTTCGACAATTTTTGAAAATTTTCTTACTCCCCCTAAAATCAAAAACATATTTTTGGATTTTAGATTTAAAGAAATTCTTCTAAAAATGTAACAAACCAATGCGGATCCCGTGACCTCGTCGTCTGATCCTTTTTCTCAAACCTGTATCTGCAATTGTTTAACAAACAATCATTAGACTCATTTACCACTTCTAAAAGCAGTTTGAACTTGTAAGAACTTTGAAATCAGTTTTTCTATTCAACGGTGTGGATTTTCATAAATTTTGACTTCTCAAAATTTTTCCTTTTAACAACCACTTGTAATTTCAAAAACTTTTCTTCTTAACTACTCCCCCTCAAAATGACAAAGATATGACATTTCTGGATAAGTTAAATACTCATGGAGCTCCGCTATTCTGTATCAACTTTGATAAAGTGGATCTTGGGACTCCTGCACACGAAAGTAACTACTTGAAAAGAGAAACCCAAGCCATTTTTGTCTTGGGTTGAACTTGATAATCAACGTAATCAAATTCATTAACATCATCATAATCAAAATTTTCATCAAACATTTCGTTCAATTTCAATTTTGAAACTTTTTCGACCTTTTCTTTTTCTGTCTGTTTTAGAAAATCTTTTTTCAACTTTGAAAGATCATTTTTAATGACTGCTTCATTTGATTTGACATTATTAGTCTTAGTAGTAGCAAACTTTCCATTTTCAGACAATTTCCTTTTTGCAACCCAGGACTGTGACATGAATCTTGCTTTCTTGATATAAAACCGTGAATCATTATTTTTGTTTGACTTTGAAGTTTCACCTTTTTCACAAACTGAATTTTCAAACATTGATTCTTTTTTGGTTTTTATTACAGAAACAAATTCATTTTTGAATTTCACAATCTCTGGTTGTTTTTGTTTTTCATCTTTTAAAACATTTATCCTTCGTGGAAACAAAGGCTTTAGATTCAGACACTTGCGAGCAATATGACCAACAGTATTGCATTTAAAGCAAGTCCGATTATCATAAACATTTCTGCTAGTGAGTTTCAATCCACTTGTGGACTTGGTCTTTGCCTTGTCTCGAAGTTCTTTTGCTTTCTTGAATTCATCATTCGGTTGCTTACCGATCTTATCTTCTTCTTGAACCGTATCCATTCCATACACAAAGTTGATGTTTTTACCTTTGTATGCTTGGAACGTCGACTTTGAGTTCTTCATCGGTTCTTCTTCAGCTTCTAAACCCAGTCCAGCTCTCCTGTTCTCTGGAAAATCACCACCATTTCTATGGTAATTGTTAAAATTCCGTTTGGGTTTAGAGTAAAACCTTTTTTCATTCTTTTCAAGATCATCTGTTGATACTTCCACAAGTTTAAACAGTTTATCAATTTGATCTTCTTTTACATTCCAAATCAGAAAACTTTCTTCAAAGTACAATCTATCAGATTCCTTAATCTTGTATAATACAACATTAGGACCATCATATAGATCACTTTCAGAAGATCTATCGTCACTTTCGGACTGTGAACAAGAACTGTTTGAACTTTCATCAGAATCATTTCCTAAAACATTTTTCACCACATTATTTACAACCGATTTAATGTCATCGTTTGATTTTGTAAAGTCCACGTTAATGCTCTCAGGCAATTCATCTCTCATTTCTAACAAAAGAAGAATGTTAAATGCCTTTTCAACTTCATCATCTTTCTTGCAACAGTAATTTTCAAGAAGTGGTGGAGGAACATTTCCGTACACTTTACATTTTGATTTTTCACCATTTTCCTCCGACTTAATCATAGGTAAAATGTGATCAATGACATAAGCATTAGTGGTATAAGATTTTAGCAATTGGCTTACCCGTTCCGTTTCAATTTTCATAGCATGAAGCTCTCTTTTTGTTTCAGCAATTGTGTTAATGTATATGTTAATTTCCTTTTGTTTATCAAGTATTGTGGCTTTTAACATTTTTTCATTAGCACCAAGTTCAAGATTAGCTTTTTCGACATTTTTATATTTGCCTTGTATCTTGTCATAAGCTTCTTTCATGTTTCTGTAATCATAACGAAAGGTTCCATTATGTTCAGTTAATTCTCTTATGACTTTAACCTTATCGAGGCATGGTTCACAAGAACTTGTGCACTTTGTGCAAGGTTTTTCAACCTCCACAACTTTCACAAATTCCTTTTCAGAAATTCTTACCTCAGCTTTTACCTTCTAAGCTTCCTCTGTTTTCTGCTTTTCGAGATTTGCAATCTCCTCTTCCTCAGCTGCATTTTCCAGAACAGCATCAACATCTGATGCTTCGGAATCTTCCATAACCTCAGCCATCATAGCAACTCCAGTTTTCTTGCCAATGTATCTGTTTCAGTCAAATCCATCTTCTTCTTGATTAGCAAAAAGATCTTGTTCAGTTTTCTTTGAAGATTTTTCTTCAATATCAACTTGTGTCTTCTTTGGATATAGTTTGTATTGAAGAGCTCTCTTGTAGTAATCATTGCTGCTACCGAAAGGATTTTGGCTTCCACTTGCTTCTTGATTGCTACATTCGCGTTTGAAGTGTCCCTTTTGTCGACACCTGAAGCATGTGACTTTTGTTTTGTTAAATCCAAGCTTGTTGCTTGAATTACCAATATCCCTCCCAGTAAGCGCCACAAATTTCGTAACTCTTCGAATGATAGACGTAAGACTCCACTTGATATCCATGAGTTCTAACTCTTCTTCATCCACTTGATCGTAGTCCTCGGCAGTCATTTCCGGATTACCGATCTTTCCAGCAACAAGTCCTTCATAAGATTCAAGAACAGTAGCAAGAAGTGTGATGTGTTGTTTTGCCACTTTTTCAGGAAATACGTTCTTCAAATCTAACGCAATGTTGCACTGGAAAATATTCGAGTCAGAACCAGCTTGGATTGTCTGATTTTGAAATGAAGGGCTTGAACTAGAACTTGGATAACCAGCATAAGGAGAACTTTGATTCGGAGAAGAGTTTGCATTTGCACTAAAGGCCGTTTGAATTTTCGGACTTTGAATCGGAGTATCTTGAATACCTCCTTTGTAATAGACACCTACATCTTGGACAACATTTGCATTCTTTGATTTAGCAATCTTCATCAATTCCATTTCATGACCTTCTAATTTGTCGATGAAAGATGATAACTTGAAATGTCTCCAAGATGGACTATTTTTCAGAATCGTCAGGTATGTCATCCATTCTTCTTCTGGAAGCGCATCGGCCAACTTCTCGATTTGTTCTTCGTTAGATCTTTTGATATCATGTCTTCGCATCTGGACCATAAGGTGACAGTATCTATCAATCATTTGCTTCATAGTTTCACCTTTGATCATTGTGAAGATTTCAAATTCTTTCTTAATTAAGAGGCCTTCTTGCTCTTGATCATTTCATCACTTCCTTTGAATTTATCAAAAAGAGATTGCCATAATTCTTGTGAAGTTTCTAACTCTGGAAACAGTATCAGAATATCTTCCTTTACTGATTGTTGAATCAAGCTAATCATTCTCTTTTCAGCGACATAATTTGCTTTATCACCCGGTGAGAACCTGTTCAACGGAAGATCTTGATCACGCTCATTCTTTAGCCATTTGTAACCATCCTCAACTGCAACCCAGCCGTCAAATTAGTTTGCTTGTATCCAATTCACAAACTTTTCCTTCCATCCTTCAAACTCATCTATACTCATTAGCTTCGACGGTTTCTGAGTAGCACCCATTTCATTGTCGATATTCATCTGATTCGCCGCAAGAGTATTAGCATTTGATGAAGAAGTCATTTGAGAAACGAACACATTGTGAAAATGTTCCATCTTGACAACCTGAAGACTTATCTGAAAATATGATAAAAAACACTCGAAAATTGATTAGCAACAGACAAATTTAGCACTATCCGTACGTTAAAAACGTTTAAAATTTTTCGGAAAACAATTTTTACCTGATTTTATCGTTAAAATCGTCTCGTCGATACGATTCTAACGATATATAATGTTCGTGACGTTTTTTCGGGATTTTCATGCCTTAGACAAGTTCGGGCGAACTTGTCAAAGACTTATCAAGTTTGGTCGAACTTGATATGGATATTTCAAGAAACAGGTAAGTTCGGTCGAACTTATGAAGAGTTTTCAAAACTTTAACTAAGTTCGAGCAAACTTAAGCAAATTTTCAACAAACTTTATACAAGTTCGGTCGAACTTGATAAATTTTGAAGAATTTTGTGCTAAGTTCGAGCGACTTGAGATAAAAAGCTTGAAAACTATCAGTTATCTATAAAGACCTTATCTCAGAATCAGGCAATCTCTCGAACGAAATTCCGGAGTACTAAGTCCATATATCCGAGAGATGTTAATCCACAAGTTAAGCAGTTGTAAAATTTAGTTTATATCCTGGAAACAATCTATTTAACGTGTAAAGCCTATCGACACATCCACAGTAAGACTTGTTTAAACATTTTAAACTTACAAATCCTTAGCATACTATGATAGTCCACTGATGTACTATCATTTCCTTTTTGACATAGAACTTTTTTTGTCTTTTTCATGTTTTTGTACTTTTTGGTTTTTATATGTTTTTGTATTTTCTCGTTTCATTTCTCCCCCTAAAATCAAAAACATATTTTTGTATTTTATTATTTTTTTAGGAAATTCTAATCCTAAAAGATAACAAACCAATGAGGATCACGAGAACTCGTCGTCCGATCCATATACAACCTCTGCTTCTGCAGCTGTCAAAAGATTTTTCATACCATGAAGCCTCATTAAGTATTTAAACCGTGTTAAACTAAAAGGTTTGGTATAAAAATCAGCTTTTTGTTCATCAGTGTGGATTTTCTCAATTCGTACCAATCTTTTTTCGTAGCAATCACGAATAAAGTGGTAACGAATCTCAATATGTTTAGTTCGAGAGTGATGAACAGGATTTTTTGTTATGTCGATTGCTGCCTTATTGTCTACATATAATGGAGTGTCAAGAAATTGCAATCCATAGTCTCTCATCTGCTGTTGGATCCATAAGTTGTGAACATCAGCTGGAAGCTGAGATGTACTCAGCCTCACAAGTAGAGAGAGCGACCGTGTTTTGTTTCTTGCACTGCCAAGTTACGAATCGTGTTCCGAAGATCCTGCAACCGACCGTCGTAGACTTTGCATTTAATCTGTCAACACCAAAATCAGAGTCAGCATATCCCGTCAGATCGAAGTTGTCATTCTTTGGATACCACAAGCCGATGCTTGGACATCCCTTCAGATATCTAAAAATCCGCTTCACAATCTGCATATGAGATATACTGGGACTAGACTGATAACGTGCACAAAGGCATGTAGGATACATGATATCCGAGCGTGATGCCGTCAGATACATCAATGATCCTATCATCGACCGATAAAGAGTCTCATCAACTTTGGTTCCAAGCTCAGCGATGCAGATTCCATGGTTGAGTGCCAATGGTGTTGATAACGGCTTCGTGCTATCCATCTCAAACTTTTTCAGAATATCATGAACGAACTTGGTTTGATGAATAAAAATACCATCCGGCAATTGATCAACTTGCAATCCCAGAAAGAATTTCATTTCACCCATCGAGCTTATTCGAACTTTTTCTTTATAATAGATTCTAATTCTTTGCAAAGATCGTCATTCGTCGAACCAAATATAATGTCATCCACATAGATTTGTATAATCAGCAGATGATTTCCAACTTCTCTCATAAACAAGGTACTATCCACTGTTCCTCTGATAAAACCATTGCCGACTAGGTGCTGAGATAACGTCTCGTACTAGGCTCTCGGGGCCTGATGCAACCCATACAATGCTTTATCTTGGAGAAATGCTTTCTTCTTGTTCAGCGGATCGACAAACCCTGGTGGTTGGCCGACATACACTTGTTCCCTCAATTTGTCGTAGAGAAAAGCTGATTTAACATCAAGCTGATACACCTTAAAACCTTTCCAAGACGCGAATGCCAAGAAAATGCGGATAGACACTAATCTCGCAACTGGTGCATACACTTCCGTGTAATCAATACCTTCTTGTTGGTGAAATCCTTTGACAACAAGTCGAGCTTTGTTTCGCACAATTACTCCACGATCATCACGCTTACACTTGAAAACCAATTTAGTGTCAATCGCCTTTTGATTCACCGGGAGGTCAACAAGTTTCCATACACCCAATTTCTCAAATTGTAGTAACTCCTCTTGCATTGCTAAAACCCATTTTTCATCTCCAAGTGCCTCAGTGACTGACTTTGGCTCAATTTGAGATATAAAACAACGATAAGAGCAAAATTCTTGAATCGGAGCCACCTTTGTGTAGAACCAACTGAGCGATTTATTAATCTGACTTCTTCTTCTGACTCCTACTTGTAATTCACCAATAATAGTGTCAGATGGATGGTAAGAATAAGATCTCGGCATGACTTCATCAGAAACATCAACTGAACTCTCCAGATTGTTAACATTCAGATCAATCGCCGATTCAACAGGAGGATTGCTAGAAGATGCTTCATTTCTAGAACTTGGGCCAGCAGATTAATTTAACAAACTAGTGATCTGTTCGGATTCCTCATCAGAACTGGATTCTCCATCTTGATCAAATGTCGGAACATCATCAGAATCAGAATCATGCGCTTGTGAAAGATTGAGTTCTGGATTAGTATTCACTAGTTCTGCAACAGGTGTAACTGGCTCAGCTGGAACAGAATTTTGATTTTCAGCAGAAGAAGATGTACCAACAGATGGTTGATTAACCATTATTGGTCTTGAAATTTGCTCTTGATTAGCAGACTGATGCAAATAGTACAAAGCAGCAATTTCTTCGTCAGTCGGCTCTTCTGGAAGATTGAAAGATTTCCATAAACTATCATAGTTGAACATCCAAGCATCACCTGCCTTTTGTGTTGGCATTGTATACCTTCATCCATCGACATGTTGAACAAGAACCACTTGCTTCATGCTGGGAAGATAAACTCGCTTCATGTAGGGGCTCTTCTGGAAGATCGAAAGATTTCCATAAACTATCTCTTGGAAGAATACCCATGAAAATCTCGAGTAATCATCAGTTACTACCAAGCAATAAAGATCTCCTGAAATACTTTTGACGTTGACTGGACCAAAGAGATCCATATGCAAACGTTCCAGTGGAAGCTTTATCGAGTTCAAAAGCTTTTTCGGATGAGACTTTGTGATCTGCTTCCCTTTCTTAGAGCTCTTCAGATTAACTCTTTCCACCAAGTTGTTGTGAACTAAGAAATTCATCTTTCGTAAGTGAATGTGACCCATCTTTCTATGCCATAAGATCGATTCCTTTTATGTGGCCTTCATAACAAAACACTGTGCCGACTTTGATGTAGTTGTGGCAATACTCATATCAAGCACATAAAGATCATTCTCTCTAGGAGCACGCATGAGAATCCATTCTTCTGGAATCTTGAAACCCGGTTTTAAGATCATGCACTCCTTGTCGTTGAAATGAGTGGTGAACTTTTTGTCACAAATCTGGGAGATACTCAGAAGATTATAATTCAGCAATGTAATTGACCTTATCAAAAGTTAACACACCATTCGACAATTTTCCTTCTCCAATGATTCTTCCACCTTGATTTCCAGCAAATCCTACGTAGCCTCCATTGATAGCTTTGATATCGAATAATAAGACTCGCATCCCCGTCATGCGCCGAGAAGCTCCGCTGTCCATAATCCATTTTGATAAGATGGACCTTGGAAGCCCCTACACATGTTAAATCAATTATTTAAAGAGGGAAACCCAAGCCTTGTCGGTCTTGGGTGGATTTGGGATATCAAAAGTTGAAATTTTCACTTCTTTCTTTGGTACCCACTGATCAGTCTTTGTTTGATTAAAATCTTTGGTTTTGACTGATCTAGTTGGTTTGACAATTTCAGATGACGATGAAATCTTTCTTGGAACCCAGGATTGTGTCTTCATTCTTGCCTTTTTTATGTAAAACTTTGAATCTTTATTTCTGCTTGCTTTGAAGATTCTCCTTTTTCAAAATTAGAGATCTTTTCAATATTAGATTTCTTTTCAAATTTGATTCATCGTTTCTTTTCAAAATCATAATCTGAACAACCTCTGGTTTCTTTAATTTTTCATCATCTGTAAAATTTGTTTCCTCGACGATCAAACTTTGATTTCGGACATTTTCGGGCAATATGACCTACTTCATTTCATTTAAAGCATGTCTGAGTATCAACAGTTTTTCCACTAGCAGATTTTACTCCACTAGTAGATTTAGTTTGATACGAAGCTCTTTCTCCCTTTTAAACTGTGATACCCATGACGAAACCAGGTGCCCCTTAGTTGGTCCTAAACTTTAAGTCACGCTTTAAACAATATTTGTGCGTAAACTTTGCAAACTTGTATGACTTGTGTGATAGACTGAGTAATCGTTATTATGTCTCGGAAAAATCCGAGAGTACGTCATGGTTAACATGACTCTATTAAGGACCAACGATGCGAGGTTGGTGTCCTTAGCCTTGAACAACGTGTTAAACGGAGACTTGACGTTTAACAGCGCATTAAACCTTTGACGTTGATTATTAGGTTATCGGTAGCATCATTTAAGATTCCGAGTTCCAGAAACAACTTAGTTTTGTGCCATAGACTGTGACATAAGGTTTAAAGATAATCGAAGCCCGGGCACGCAAAACGAAGCAGCTTCCCGGTTAGGGAAACGCCTTCGTTTCGGGCATAACATAAGGCAACCAAATGTGTAGGGAACGATCGATCAAGCTAAAAAACACTTAAACAAACGTCATACGAGACTTTTATGATTAAAACGTAACCATGCTTGGATTTCAAGACGGTTACGCTCAGTTTTTAAAACCGAGTCTTTTGACAGTAAGAACGCGAAAAACGGAGCCCGTTTCACAAATCGAGAACGCGTCCGGGACCCGAAAATGAACCTAAACGCAAACGGAAGATAAAACTCATCTTTTAACACGAAAACAAAGCATGAGGTGTCCCCTTGGGACCCACACCCAACCCCACCCCCCCCCCCCTTTAAATATTATTTATTTTTGTTTTTTCTTTTTTTTTATTTCATTTTAACTCAAATAATCATCTCCTTCAACAAAATTCTGCCATAAACAACATAAATCTCAGCTGATCATCTTCTTAATAACTTCAAATCAAAGGTATAAACCTTGGTTCTTATGGTTTTAATCACGTTTTCTTGATTAAACGCGATTTCTAGCCGAAAAACTCATTTTAATCCAAGATTTTTTAAGTTTTAAACATGTTTATGGGCTGAATAAGTACTCCTTGGTATTTCCCTGGTGTTATATGGCAGCCATGATCATAAATCTTTGGGGTTTGATACCCTAATCAACACCTATTCAACAAAAATCGCATAACTATTCGATTAACTGAAAAACAATGAAATAAAGCTTGATTGACCTAAGTTCTAGCTTATTTTGATTGTACTTGATGTGTAGGTACTGCATATAACTCCTACACCCTTCTGGACTCACAAGATGCGCTTGTAATCGAAGCTTTCGCTAGGTATACCATCCGAGAACCGAAAATAGCATAGGCGGAATCTTGTTTTAGCTATAACTTGGGTTGTAATACTTGGATTAAACTGAAATATGGTGTGGTGATGTAGGGTATTGTCAGGAAGTTCCCCGTAGAATTTTAGAATTTTTGGAATTTTCTACGATTTTTGGTTAATTGTTTACTGTTTTACCGAAAGAATTTCAGAAAAATTATCAAACGAATTCCATAAATCACCAAATTTTACAGTAACACTAAGGAAAATATGAGGAATGTTATAGGAAAATTCGGGGTCCATTGATTGAGTTTTGATTTGGGTTAAATATCCGTGTTTTTGTGAGTTTTCGGTAGCTAGGAACGAACCGAAACAAAATTAGAAAAATCTCAAAGTTTTGTGAGAGGTTCTTGGACATGTAAAGGATGTTCTGGAAGTTTTTGGGAATTTTTGGATCTCGGGTAGTAACTAATGTAAATTATGTGGCTAAATATTGTTTTACAAATAAATTATTTAAATAGTTAAAATGCCAAAATAAATTCCCAAAAAGTTTTTCCCAAAATCTATAGATTTTTACTGAGTTACATAAAAATTTACAAATTTTTATTCAAATTATAGATTAAATGGGAATTTATGGAATTAAAAATGAGTTATTTTAAATCAATTTCGGCAGTTTACCGTATAACGAACCTGCCGGAACTAGGAACTGACCCAACCCGACAAATACTAAAACTAGAACACCGGGATTATTCCGGGAGATTCCCGGGCAAATTGGGCACTATGGGTGTGTTCTAAGACAGTTCGGGAGAATTCCCGACGCGAAACAGTGCCCGGAAGCCAAACTGAAAACTAATTCTACCCTGCCGTCCATCACCATACCAGTGCCCTATAGACTCAATCCAAGTAAAAACTCCTGACCAGATCCAAGTTATAACCATTACCAACTTAGATACTGATTTGAGTCCATACTTGCATGTGTGTATTAAAGTTGATCCAGTTGCTTGATCACTCTTGTGTGTTGAGACTACTACGTGCACTGTGAGTTTCACTTCCCCAGTTTTGATTGATTTTACTGTTTTCTTGGGACTTGCATGTAATAAACTGTGTTGATTACACCAATCTGGGAGTGAGTTTTACTCTCCCACTATTAAACGAAGTTACTATTTTCTGAGGTAAATTGCATATCGCAAACTATGTTGATTACACAAACCTGGGAGTGAATCTTACCCCCCACTTCTAAACTGTGATACTGTTTCTGAGATGATTGGCATTGTACGAAACTGTGTTAATTGCACCAACATATGATGTGAATTATCTAACACACGAACTACCTCCCCACTGCAAGACAAGTGATTAAGGTAAGCCTGTGGATAGTGGATAGTACTATCGGTTTGACCAACCCAGTGCCACGTCTGACGGTGTGTCGGCACTAGGCTACTGCACTCGTCCTAATTTGGTTATGTTGTTAGGCATAACTATTATGGGGCGTTGAACTGCACGGGACGCAGTTGTTGGGCCGGGAGTGTCTTTGTGACACGGTCCGGTGGCCGGGAGTGTCTGGGATGACGCGGCCCGGTGAAAAACAGTCAAGGTTTCACTTGTATACTCGTGTAATTACATCTGTGACCGTCTCTGTGACTATTACCAGTGCAATTAAACTTATTAACACATATTGTTACACAACAATTAAACCAGTGGAATTCACGCAGCGTTTAGCTGACCCTTTTTTAAAACCAGTATGCATTTCAGGTAAAGCGAAGCAAGAGTAAGGAATGTGCGTGTGGATGGCTTTGGTAGTGAACTGTAGCAGAATAAGAGCTGTAATAGCTCGTTGTACCGTACTTGAACTTATGGTTTGTAATATGATACTAATAGTATGCTGTAACCGAGGTTCCCTTTTTATCTGATATCATGTTTTTAATTATCCGGAATTACCATGTGTCTGCCGCACCTTGCAATTGTCTTCCGCTGTGAGTCGGGGTGTGACAGAAGATGGTATCAGAGCCTTCGGTTATAGCGAACTAGGTATCCTTAAAGAACCTAGACTATAATCCTAAGTTAGTCTCCACACGCTGAGAACCTCTAGAAACTGAGTAGTATGGCTATTACTAGGAAGCCCTGGTGGGGCAAATAAATTATTGTGGTCCGGAACACCATAATTTATCTGCTCATACTTGGGGATTCTAGGAACGTCATTGAGATAGGACACCGTCTACTAACGTCACCAACCACAAATAATTTTTTTATAAATCTTAAAAATCAAAACTGCATGCAATACGTGCTTATGTGATATTTGTGGAATGTTGAGTTCAGTATTTTGGTCAGTCAAATCAGCGTTATGTGTGGTTTTATTTTCAGGTAGCATGTCGCATCATTCGAGTCACCAGACTACTTCGCATATGGAGACCGATCCTGAGGAGGATCCCTGACACCCCTTTTGACATCGAGCAACAAGCCAGATCTCTCTGCCTACTATTGTGGTCCTTACCCACCCAGACCTCGTACTAGGCGCGAGGGAGAGGCCACCTGACTAGATCCTCGGAGCATAGTCGTACCCCGGATATTGCTATACCAGTAGGACCTATTCCTTAGAGCCTTACTCCTGCCACAGGGCATTGGGAGTGGGAGCCGGTAGAACCTAGGTTACCTACACCAGAGACTCCCCCTGACCCTTATACTCCTTCGACCCCGAGCACTTACTCGCCCTCTTTATCTAGCCTTCTTGAGATACCCACCCCTGGTCTCTGACAGACGGCTCGTCGGAGGTACTTATACCTGTACCTGTTTTTACACCACCTGTTTCCCCTATTCGTCTGATACCCATACCCATAGGGACCCAGCAACATTTTACCGCCCGTTTTCTGACACCACCTCGGGAGGACCCTTCCCCGTTTCACACTTACAAGTGAGGTGGCCCTTCCCTGCCGTTTAGAGAGCCTTCCCCACCTGTTTTGGGCATACATGTTCCTCCTCAGGAGGTACCTGCGCCCATCACCGAGAGCAGCTTGATGGGGTTTCTGTTTGAGCAGATTTCATTATTACGGATGGCGCGGGATGAGGATGAGCAGCAGAGGAGGTCGATGAGAGTACCTGATCGTCTTACAGCAGGCGATCATTTCCTTACAGCAGGGTATGGGATATGTTCATCATGAGCAGGATCATTTCCGGGCATTGGTATACAGATGTATCGGTGCCATTGTAGGTTTGGTAGTAGGTTTTGGAGGGTTGGCATGGTGGATGTGGCATTCCTAGTACGGTTTCGTTTGTACATCCTACCAAGTACTGGGTTATACCCATGTCGAGGTGGTGATGCAGTCATAGTGTTTTCACATTTTCCTAGTTAGTACGTTCGTTGCATCGAGTCTGTCTCACTTTGGTGACGTTTTTTTGACAGCACTGGCCCTTATGGGTTAAGTCTATGTGCAAATTTTGACGCTTGTATGATGATGATATATATATATATATATATGACGATGCTTTTAACTATATGTGTCATGGACTCATGTGTGTGATGAAGTGTGCAATATGTTTTAGCCTACTATGTGATATGTGTTAACTGGATACGTAACCTTGATACATATGCATTTATTGTTTATAATAGAATGGCCCCGAAACACGCACCACAGATGACTGAGGCAGAAATTGCGTAAATGATAGCGTAGCAACTCCAGGCTGTTATTCCCACGATTGTGGCGCAGGTTAGCACCGGTATTAATGCTAACCCGCAACCAAATCCGCAACCCGGACCGGTAGGTCAAAACGATAATCAGAATAATGGTAGGCCGGTTTGCACCTATAAGCATTTCATGGAATGCAAACCAATGGAATTCAATGGTACTGAAGCACCAAAAGGGTTTGTGAAATGGATCGAGAAGTCGGAGTCGGTACCTAACATAAGTAATTGTCCTGGTGATTGCGCAGTTAAGTATACAACTTGTACCTTTACCGACCATGCTTTAAACTGGTGGAACACTATTATTCAAACTCGCGGATAGGACGCGATTAATGCTATGACTTGGGATGATCTCAAGATACTGATGAGGGAAAGGTTTTGCCCAGCTCATGAAATTAAGAAGCTTGAACATGAGTTTTGGAACCTGCAGATGCAAGGTGCCGACCATGCAGGATACACAAACCGCTTCAATGAACTAGCATGTATATTGCAAGACATGGTCCGTCCGGAGTCCAAGAGGATTGAAAGGTATATCTGGGGACTGGCCCAGAAGTGAGGAGTATCATTAACTTGGTGGGATACCTAACCATGCACGAGGTCGTAGCCAGGTCGGGTACTGTTACGTATGATATGGTTAGGCGCAAGATTTTGACGATGCCTGGAGAGCAAGCCGGGATAAGCGAGAAGCCCCAAAAAGTAGGCGAGCAGGGGCAGCAATACCTAAGAGGGGGAGAGCTACTAGCTAGAGCTACACCATGACTACCCCAACGGTTAACTCTGATGGCTACAAAGGAAAGGCCCCGAAGTGCAACAAGTGCGCTTCCCACCACACTAGAGTGTGTCGAGCAGTGAGACGCTTGAGGTGTCATCGAGATGGGCATTTTGCACGGGAATGTAGGGTGCCCATGGAACCCAATCCCAAACCAACCCGTTTTCAACCTCCTAGGCCTCAACCTCTTCAGCAGCAACCTCAACAACCAGCACCATAGGTTACCTACCCCCGTGCATGCTTTGGATGTGGCAGCAAAGAGCATTTTCATAATAGTTGTCCGAAGTTAGCCCACCAGATGGCCGGAGTGAACAACCAGAACCAAGCATCTACCTCGAATGCAGCTCGAGGTCGTGCCTTTGTCATGGGGCCTGGTGACGCACGCCAGGATCCCAACGTGGTTTCAGGTACGTTCCTCGTTTCCAATCAATTTGCGTCAGTGTTATTTAATACGGGAGCCGATAGAAGTTATGTGTAGATTGCTTTTTTGCCATTCTTGAATATGCCTGCTATTGACCTGAAACAACCCTATACCGTCGAACTTGCCAGCGGGAAACCGATTACCAGTCACCACTTATTGTTAATTGCCCTATAACCCTTAACGGTTACCAGCTTACTATTGACTACCAGTAGAATTGGGTAGTTTTGATATCGTCATAGGAATGGACTGGCTGTCCAACCACCGTGCGGAGGTGTTATGTGAACAAAAGGTTGTGAAGATTCCTTTAACCCCCACGGATGCAATTATGGTACAAGGAGAGAAGTTAGGTGTCACGCTGAACCTCATATATCACCTCAAGGCGTTGAAGTGTATACGACAAGGATGTGACGTGTTTTTAGCCAGCATCACGACCGAGGAACCAGCTGAGAAGCATATTGAAAACATCCCGGTAGTATGTGAATACCCTGATGTGTTCCTGGAGGAATTGCCTGGATTGCCGCCCAATCAGCAAGTCGAGTTTTGCATCGACTTAATACCGTGAACGACACCCGTTGCCAAAGCCCCATATCGTCTTGCACCATCTGAGATGCAAGAACTATCGACGCAGCTGCAGGAGTTACTTGATCGTAGGTTCATCCGTCCTAGTTATTCCCCCTGGGGAACCCCCGTTTTGTTTATAAAAAAACGGTAGCTTCCGCATGTGCATTGACAACCGAGAGTTGAATAAGGTCACTATCAAGAATCGTTACCCTCTTCCAAGGATCGATGATCTTTTTGATCAGCTACAAGGAGCCTGATATTTTTCTAAGATAGATCTTCGGTCCGGTTACCATTAAGTGAAGGTCCAAGAGGATGATATTCCTAAGACCGCATTTCGAACTCGTTATGGCCATTATGAGTACCGAGTTATGCCCTTCGGGCTAACCAACGCACCTGCCGGTGTTCATGGACCTTGTGAACAGGGTATGTAAGCCATACCTCGACAAATTTGTCATCGTCTTCATCAACGATATCTTAATCTACTCCAAGAGTAAAGATGAGCACGAGCATCACTTACGTGCTATTTTAGAAATACTATGGACAGAACAACTATACGCTAAATTGTCTAAGTGCGACTTTTGGTTGCAAGCCGTACAATTTCTAGGACATGTGGTGGATCAGCATGGAATTCATGTAGACCCAAGCAAGATAGAATCAATCAAGAATTAGCCCGCGCCGAAATCTTCAAAAGAGATACACCAATTCTTGGGGCTGGCAGGGTATTACTGTCGCTTCATCGAAAACTTCTCAAGTATCGCCCAATCGCTAACCGCTTTGACACAAAAGGACTGAAGTATGAATGGGGTGAAGATCAGGAAACAACGTTCAAGCTGTTAAAACAAAAGTTATGTGAGGCCCCAATCCTGACGTTACCCGAAGGCAATGACGACTTTGTCGTATATTGCGACGCATCACGACAAGGGCTTGGATGTGTCCTTATGCAAAGGAATAAAGTTATTACGTACGCTTCTAGACAACTTAAGGTGCACGAAAAGAACCGCACAACCCATGATCTGGAATTAGGAGCAGTTATATCGCACTAAAGATTTGGAGACATTATCATATGGTACCAAGTGTACTATATATACGGATCACAAAAGCCTCCAACATATCTTCGACCAAAAAGACTTGAACATGAGCGCAGATGGGTGGAGTTGTTAAATGATTACGATTGTGAGATAAAGTACCACCCGGGAAAAGCTAATGTGGTAGCAGATGTGCTAAGTAGGAGGATCGAATTAAACCCTTTCGAGTGAGAGCCTTGGGAATGATTGTGCAAACAAGCTTGATAGATCAAATCTGGAACATGCAGAAGCAAGCCCTAACGGAAAGCCAGTTACCCGGTGAAGGATTGCACGGGAATGAGAAAAGTTTTGTGAGGAAAACGGACGAGGTGTTGTACTTTAAGAATCGAGTGCAGATTCCTGCAAATTCGGAGTTGAGACAGTTAATAATGGACGAGGCTCATAAATCAAAATATTCGATTCACCCCGGTACAGATAAGGTGTACCATGACCTTAAAGAATTTTACTGGTGGCCGGGGATGAAAAAGGACGTGGCCAAGTACGTGAGCCAATGCTTGACTTGTGCGCGAGTCAAGGCCGAGTATCAGAAACCATCGGGAATGGTGCAACAACCCGAGATACCTTAGTGGAAATGGGAACAAATCACGATGGATTTCGTGACCCACCTTCCGAAAAACGCCTCGTGGTCATGATGCGATTTGGGTAATCGTAGATCGATTGACCAAATCCGCGCATTTTATTCCGATCCGTACTACTTATAAGACCGGCCAGTTGGCTGAAATCTATACTAATGAGATAGTAGCTAGACATGGTGTCCCGATTGCTATTATTTCCGACCGAGATAGCCATTTTACCTCGCGGTACTGGCAAAAGTTACAAGAAGCTTTGGGGACGCGAATTGATTTGAGCACTGCTTAGCATCCCCAAACCAATGGCCAATCGGAACGCACAATTCAGACACTAGAGGACTTGCTTCGTGCTTGTGTCCTGGACTTCGGAGGAAGCTGGGACAAGCATCTCCCACTAGTGGAATTTTCTTATAACAATAGTTACCACAGTAGCATCCAGGCAACCCTATACGAGGCACTCTATGGTCGAAAGTGTCGATCCCCACTTTGTTGGGCCGAAGTGGGTGACACTTAAATGATGGGATCTGAACTAGTTCAGGAAATGATCGATAAGGTCCATCAGATTCAGAATCATCTGAAAGCCGCTCAGAGTCATAGGAAACCGCTATCGTTCAAAGTCGGTGAACAAGTATTGTTAAAAGTATCGTCATTGAAAGGCGTTATCAGATTTGGAAAGACCAGAAAGTTAGCCCCGCGATACATTGGACCCTACGAGATCCTAGAAAAAGTAGGTCCCGTAGCATATCGGTTGAAGCTACCAACCGAGCTTAGTGCCATTCATAATGTCTTTCACATTTTGAACTTAAAGAAGTGCCTTTCGGACGAGGCCACCCAGATACCATTGGAAGACATACACGTTGATGATAAACTCCACTTTGTGGAAGAGCCGGTGAAAATAGTTGATGGTGGGGTCAAACAATTAAGGCATAACAAGATTCACTGGTTAAAGTCCGGTTGAAGTCGAAAAAGGACCGGAATATACCAGGGAGCGGAAGGATGAATTCCATAGAAAATATCCTCACCTTTTCCCCTAGCTAGACATGGTAAATTTCGGGGACGAAATATCTTAACCAGGGGAGACTGTGTCACACCCCGACCCGCAGCGGAAATAAGAGTCGGGGCATAATTGGGTTATCACCAAAGCACATGACATTTACTATTATGTTTCATAATTAATGAAGTCAAAGTTACATTTTCAAACATCCAAACATGTTCATTCAATACAAAGGAAATAATCAAAAGGTAACAATCCAAGAACTAAATTGATTTATTCTTCTAGTCCAGGTCCTATGTGTTCCTAGCTGCTGCTGGTTCACCTGTATCATGTGTAAAATGGGAGGTTTTGGGTCAACATAAGTTGGCGAGTGAACCTTATTAGATAAACATTTGATAATGCTTTTATGGTTAGTTTATCAATAAAATATTGTGCATAATCATAAAAGAGCAAATGTAAGTAATCAAGCATTGGCAAATAGCAATTACAATTATAACATACAATAACACTTGATAGCATACATGAATATACCAATATCATACGATAACTAACATAAATGAACTGTGCGATCAAGGCTTAATCAAACGGAGCCGATCGTATTGCATGAACTGGAAATGTAAATTGAACTGTGCGCTCAAGGATCAATCAAACGGAGCCGAACGTATTGCATGAACTGGAAATGTAAATTGAACTGTGCACTCAAGGCTCAATCAAACGGAGCCGAGCGTATTGCATGTATTGAAATGTAAAATGAAATGACCGATCAAGGCTCAATCAAACGGAGCCGATCGTGCGGGCACGCCACAGATCAACCGCATAATAAAATGGGGATCAAGCTCAACCTCATGGATGGGGAGCTGCGGCCTCGGCAAATGCATGTACTGAAATAATAATTTGCATCCAATAATAACTACTTAACAGCAACAAACTAATACACATGTCATGATATGATGTATGCACAATAGTTTCGTTATAATATGTAAATAAACAAAGACACATGATACACCCCAAAAACGTGATTAAAACGGGGAATTTGAAAGGTTCACTCACATTGTGTGCGTTGAATTGAAGATGGTGAGACGCGCACGATTTAGATGAGCGGATCGACGAGGAATACTAACCTAAATAATAATGGAAAATATATTAAATGGATGGATTTTATTAAGGATTTTAATGGGATTTTTAGATATATTTTTGTGAGTTTATGGCTATTTTCTATCTTTAAAAATGTTATTTTTAAGTATTTTTAATTGATTTTTAAACTAAAATAAACAAATAAATATATAAAAAAATATTATTTTTTTACTGTTGACCGTTGACCATTGACCGGTTCGGTCAGCGGTAAATTCCTGCGCCGGGCGGGATTCGAACCGGCGACCTTCCGTTCACGTGCACGTAGCTCTACCAACTGAGCTACGTGACTAACCCGTTATAAACTCAGTTTTAATTATATTTATATGCTTATTTGAATTAACCGAAAAATTCCTTTATTTACAAAAACGTTTTAATTCAACTGGACTGGTGCTCGTGACATGTTTCGAACGCGCGACGTGAAGTTCATTTTGCACACAGTCCACCGCTGGACTGTGTGTTTAACCCGGTTATATTCTTGATTTATATTATACTTAACAACTACCTGTTTTAACCCGGGTTAGTTCATGATTAAAAAGGAATGTTATTACACAAGCGTGCGCGTAGCAAGGATCGAACTCGGGACGTGAATATGAAATTTGCACACAGTCCACCGCTGGACTGTGTGTCTAACCCGTTTATAATCCGGATTTTATTACTCTTATATTCTGATATAGCTTCATCTTCTTCGTCGGATTACACGGTCAGCATAATTCGACTGGTTAGGATTGATTTGTGATTTACAAAGTTCTTAGACATTAACAGTAATTCAAGAGTAAGGAATGGAGAGAGTTTAAATAATCAGAATTTACCGATTGAAGATATTCACAAAAATCCGGCGAAGGTTCGTCGGTATTGGAAATGAACTCCGGCTGTTGAACCAATTAAAAGCGTTGATCGATTACTCATAAAGTTGTGTCACTTAAACAAGGTTTAAAAGAAGTTTTGGATATCATACCAGTTCACAGTTGGATTCCGGCAGTCTCAGAAACTTTCCGGCGAAGATAAGATTTCCGATAAACGTTGGCTAAGATTGATTCTGATGATGGAGTTGTGTTAGAGATTGACTAATCACATGTTTTAAACTGAAAGAGTCGGAGGAATTACCGTGAGAACGTGAGTCCCGGTTTTCCGGTGACTTGCAGAAAAATTCCGGCGAACAGATTCAGAAGATCTTATGGTTCAGGAATGCGACGAAAATGAAATTGGATATTGTTGTGATAGTTCTGAATCGTGTAAATGACCTGGAGCTCGAAATAAATCAGAACTTGATGAAATTTTCGGTTTCAAAAGCCGAAATGATAAAGCTTAATGTTCAATCAATTCTGACTTAATTAGAAACCGTCGCATATAGGTTGTAACTGAAATTGTGAGGTAAACAATCGATTGGACGATTGGTTTACCGATTACCGGTTTTCAGTTGGTAATATTGATTAAACTGAGTTTGTGTATAAGTTTCTTTTGTTTTCATATAGTTAACAGAAAATACATTGTGGCGGAGCGGTTTGGGGAATGGATGTTAAGTCTTGGCGACTCAGCTGACCCGGGTTCGAGTCCCGGCAGCTTCAAATGTTTTTTATTTATTTTATTTTAACTTTTTATCAAATATAATTTTTATAGTTTAGTTTATTTATTAATTATGTAACGTTTAAACTCAAAATAATCATAAATAATTAACGAAACTTTTATAACTTGGTACAAGATTACAAAACGGAGCGGGTTTTGGAGACCCGATTTTTACAAATGTTACAGTATCCCCTACTTTTAGGAATTTCGTCCCGAAATTTAAACAGTTGAAGTAGTAGGAAAAAGATGCGGGTATTTTTCACGCATTGAGTCTTCACGTTCCCAAGTAAACTCAGGTCCCCGTTTTGACTCCCAGCGTACCCTAACAATTGGAATGCGACTTCGTCGAAGACACTTTTCTCCGTAGTCCATGATCTCCACTGGTCTTTCAATAAAATGCATGGATTCATCAATCTGAATATCTTCCAGTGGAATATGGAGATTCTCATCAGCGAGGCACTTCTTCAAGTTCGACACGTGGAATGTGGGATGAATCCTGTCGAGTTCTTCTGGTAGGTCAAGCTTGTATGCTACAGGACCTACTCTTTCGAGTATCTTGAAAGGTCCTACGTAACGTGGTGCTAGCTTTCCCTTTTGACCAAAACGAACTACTCCCTTCCACGGTGATACTTTTAAAAGCACATGATCACCAATGCTAAACTCCAAGGGCTTCCGTCGTTTATCTGCGTAACTCTTTTGACGACTTTGAGCTGCTAAAAGATTGTTTCGGATTTGATGAATCTTGTCTGTGGTTTCTTGGATCAATTCTGGACCAGTAACTTGTGCTTCCCCAATTTCGTGCCAACGAACAGGAGATCGGCACTTTCGACCATATAAGGCTTCAAAAGGTGCCATGCCGATGCTCGAATGATAGCTGTTGTTGTACGAAAATTCAACTAACGGTAGGTGGGCGTCCCAATTTCCCTTGAAGTCTATGACACATGCTCTAAGCATATCCTCAAGAGTTTGAATGGTGCGCTCAGACTGTCCATCAGTTTGAGGATGATAGGCGGTACTGAGATCTAATCGAGTGCCCATAGCGGATTGTACTGCTTGCCATGTTCGTGAGGTGAAACGACCATCACGATCAGAAATAATACTTAATGCTACCCCGTGTCGGCTTACGATTTCGTTGATATAAATACGAGCAAGCTTTTCGTTCTTGAAATCTTCTCGAATAGGGATAAAGTGAGCTGATTTTGTAAGTCGGTCTATAATCACCCATATGGTGTCATACCCACTAGAAGTGCGAGGTAACCCGGTAATGAAATCCATGGTTATATTTTCCACTTCCATACAGGTATTTCCGGTTGGACTAGAAGTCCTGAGGGTCTTTGGTGTTCAGCCTTCACCTTAGAACATGTGAGACACTTGGAAACAAAAATGGCAATATCTTTCTTCATTCCAGGCCACCAATAGGTGTACCGTAGGTCTTGATACATCTTATCGGCTCCTGGGTGTATAGAATATCGCGATTTATGAGCTTCATGCATGAGTGTTTCACGAAGATTGATGTGGTTAGGAATCCAGATACGATCTAGGTAATACAAAATACCATCAGATTTAGTTTTAGCTCGGCTCCACAGGACATCTCTTTTCTTACATCTTCTTCTGTTATTGAAACGTGTTGAGCTTCTCGAATTTGATCCTTAATATCGGTTATAATTTGCGAACATAGAAGATGAATGGAGTTCGCATAACCCTTTCGACTAAGTGCATCAGCCACCACATTTGCTTTACCAGGGTGGTATCTAATTTCACAGTCGTAATCATTTAGGAGTTCGACCCATCTTCGTTGCCTCATATTTAACTCTTTTTGATTGAAGATATGCTGAAGACTCTTGTGGTCAGTGTATATTTCACACTTAGTACCATAGAGATAATGTCTCCATATCTTAAGAGCGAATACAACGGCTCCAAGTTCGAGGTCATGAGTGGTGTAGTTCTTTTCATCTGTCTTGAGTTGCCTCGAGGCATAAGCTATGACTTTTCCTCTTTGCATGAGAACGCAACCTAATCCTTGCCCTGACGCGTCGCAATAGACTACAAAATCATCACAACCTTCAGGAAGAGTGAGGATTGGTGCATCACAAAGTTTTTGTTTAAGAGTTTGAAAAGCTTCTTCTTGCTTGGGTCCCCATACGAATGGTTTTCCCTTATGGGTTAAAACCGTGAGTGGCACCGCAATGCGAGAGAAGTTTGAAATGAACCGACGATAATAGCCAGCTAGTCCAAGAAAAGACCTTACTTCAGTTGGTGTACGTGGAGCTTGCCATTCTTGAACTGCTTTGATCTTTGATGGGTCAACATGTATTCCTTTGTCATTGACTACATGCCCGAGAAATTGCACCTCTTTTAACCAGAATTCACATTTAGAGAACTTGGCATATAGCTTTTCCTTTTCTAGAAGTGCAAGAACAAGTCGAAGATGACGCTCATGATCAGCTTTAGATTTTGAATAGATAAGAATATCGTCGATGAAAACTATAACAAATCGATCGAGGTAAGGTTTGCAGACTCTGTTCATTAGGTCCATGAAAACAGCTGGTGCGTTGGTCAAACCAAACGGCATAACCATGAATTCATAGTGGCCATAACGAGTTCGAAAAGCAGTCTTAGGGACGTCTTCTTCATGCACTCTAAGCTGATGATAGCCAGATCGAAGATCGATTTTTGAAAAGCAACTGGCACCTTGTAGTTGGTCAAGAAGATCATCTATGCGAGGTAAAGGATATCGATTTTTGATGGTTAACTTGTTGAGCTCTCTGTAGTCGATGCACATACGAAAAGATCCATCTTTCTTCTTTACAAAAAGGACAGGTGCACCCCAAGGCGATGAGCTGGGGCGTATGAATCCCTTGTCAGTCAACTCTTGCAATTGACTGGCTAGCTCTTGCATTTCAGAGGGGGCTAACCTATATGGAGATTTTGCAACTGGTGTTGCACCAGGTATAAGATCGATACGGAATTCAAAATCTCTGATTGGAGGAAGTCCTGAAATGTCGTCAGGAAAAACTTGTGGAAAATCTTTTACAACAGGAATATCTTCAAGTTTCTTCTCTGTGGTCCCCTTCTTGATGATATGGGCTAAAAACGCGACATAATTCTTGCGAAGGTATTTTTGAGCTTGAAGACAAGACATTAAGTTGAGCCCTTTCGACGAGGTTTCTCCAATGATTCGAAGCGTCTGACCGTTTGAAAGAGGAATACGAATAAATTTTTCACGACATACAATTTCCGCATGATGTTGACTGAGCCAATCCATACCGATTATGATGTCGAAACTTCTCAGCTTCATAGGAATAAGGTCGACTGAGAAATCGTGGTCGTTTAAGGTGAGTGTACAGTTGCGTAAAATAGAGTCTAATGAAACTGGTTTTCCATCCGCAACTTCCACCGTTATGGATTCCGTGAGCTTATCCCGATTTTTGCTTAAGATAGGTTCAAATTCTAATGACACGAAACTTCTATCCGCACCAGTATCAAATAACATAGAGGCATATCTACCATTTATAAGAAACGTACCGTTGACCACATTGCCGTCAGCTTTGGCCTGGTTCGCGTTAATATTGAAAGCTCTTCCTCTAGCAGGTGGAGGAGCTTGGTTCGCTTGATTCACAGGGTTGGCTTGGGCCTGAGCATGTATAATATTAACCAGCCTTGGACATGTGTTTCTGAAATGACTTGGGTCGCCGCAATTGAAACAAGCCCGCATTGGTTGGCCCATAGGGTAATTGGGTTGATAGTATGTTTGGGCTAAATGTTGGGTGGGTGGAAATGGTAGTTGTTGTTGCGCTTGACCCATTAACTGTTGGTGGGTTTGGGTTATAGGTTGGTGGCGGTTTGTTCGTTGAGACGTGCGGCAGTTTTGAATAGTGTGTCCGGCGCGACCGCAGCCGGCACAGTATTGGCAAGGATAATCAGGGGAGTGGTGATACTGACAACGGTTACATTTTGGTAGTGGCCCTATGTATGGTTTTCTGTATGGCGCGGGTGGAGGAGTGGCTTGAGTGATGGGTGCAGCAGGAATAGGGGTGTTGGTTTGGGTGACTGCAAAGTTCCTGGTGTTACGCTTCCTCTTGTTAGCAAACTTAGAGGAAGGATTGGGGTGGTTTGAGGTTTGTCCCTCAACAGGGGCTTTCTTCTTTTCTTCTTTGAACTTCCCATTGTGAATTCGGTTTTCGGTCAGTTCCGTTGCCAACTCCATGGCAGCTTCGAGTGTTACCGGTGAAACGCTGAGGACCGAATCTTGGATTTTCGAGGGAAGTCCTCGAATATAATGCTCGATCAGACGATAGGTTGGAGTGAATAAGTTTGGAACCATTTGGTTCAACTCCAAGAACCTCTTGTTGTAGGTAGAGTGATCACCCTCTTTTTGCTTTAAGGCATGAAATTCATCCTCCAATTTCTTAATTTCACTTCTAGGACAGAAACGCCTAGTCATGATTTCCCTTAACTCCTCCCAAGTTAAGGCCATCGCATCTTCAGTTCCCCTCTTTCCCTTCTCAGTATTCCACCAAGTGAGAGCTACACCAAGTAGTCTCCCGGTGGCGTAACGAACCTTGCGATCCTCAGGACAATCGCAGTTTAAGAAAACGTTTTCCATCTCCTCGAACCAATGCAGGAGAGCAGTGACTCCCTCAGTCCCTTCAAATTTTGGAGGATCACAGGACTTAAAATGTTTGTAAGAGCATTTGATGGTAGGAGGGTTGTCGATGTTCTGGTCCTGTTGTTGAGGAGGGTTAGTAGGATTTGCAGCAAGGGCTTGTTGTACTTGTACCACGATGTCCGGCAATATCATGGCCATTTGATTCGCGATATGAGTGGCCAAACGTTCCCGAGACTTTTTCGATTTCTTACCCTTCGATGCTGTCTAGACGACATCTACAGGATCATAAAATGAGAAGATTGTGAGTTTATGGTGTCTTTTTAGGTGTCATGTGTCTTTAAGAAAGTGAAAATAACATAAATATCAATAATGCAACTACATCCAAAGGATGTCTTGGGTTCGCTCATGTTGGGCCTCAAATGTCCCCCATACCTTCACCTACATAGTCATGTGGGCCCCCATGGCTATTGGCTTGGTAGGATTCACATTAGTATTGGCAATTTAACACTCGCATCCCCCGAATGCAAACCACAAAATACGTTCATGAGATGTTTGGTCGGAACGTGTCCAGGTGTAGACACAACGACAACTCAAAGTGGGATTAGCTCTCACGACGTTTGGTATAGCATGCTTTGGCCTAATAGGTATTTCGTACTCTCATCGTTAGTCCCCAGGTAGGCAAACTGGTCCTTTATTTTGGATTTATACGAATGCCAGCCTAGACAGGACGTTCCGACTACCGGTACTAGTACCCTTCCAGTTACTACATGCCCGTCATGAGAACTCACTTTGATGAGATTTGAAAACACGAAAATCATTGTAAAATCAATCATGATGTGGTGTGTGCTTGCATGGATGTGATATGTTATGATCATACGATTTCATGATAGGCATTATTTGATGATACATACTTATGAACATGCTTGTACAATATCAAATGTAACATTTAACATAAACATATAAACATCATGAAATTTGGCATATAACACACAAAATTCTTATAAGTTTCTAATCGACTATAGTATAGGCTCTAAGGGTCTAATAACCTATCCTATATCCCTATAGTCATGGCTCTGATACCAATCTGTCACACCCCGACCCGCAGCGGAAATAAGAGTCGGGCATAATTGGGTTATCACCAAAGCACATGACATTTACTATTATGTTTCATAATTAATGAAGTCAAAGTTACATTTTCAAACATCCAAACATGTTCATTCAATACAAAGGAAATAATCAAAAGGTAACAATCCAAGAACTAAATTGATTTATTCTTCTAGTCCAGGTCCTATGTGTTCCTAGCTGCTGCTGGTTCACCTGTATCATGTGTAAAATGGGAGGTTTTGGTCAACATAAGTTGGCGAGTGAACCTTATTAGATAAACATTTGATAATGCTTTTATGGTTAGTTTATCAATAAAATATTGTGCATAATCATAAAAGAGCAAATGTAAGTAATCAAGCATTGGCAAATAGCAATTACAATTATAACATACAATAACACTTGATAGCATACATGAATATACCAATATCATACGATAATTAACATAAATGAACTGTGCGATCAAGGCTCAATCAAACGGAGCCGATCGTATTGCATGAACTGGAAATGTAAATTGAACTGTGCGCTCAAGGCTCAATCAAACGGAGCCGAACGTATTGCATGAACTGGAAATGTAAATTGAACTGTGCACTCAAGGCTCAATCAAACGGAGCCGAGCGTATTGCATGTATTGAAATGTAAAATGAAATGACCGATCAAGGCTCAATCAAACGGAGCCGATCGTGCGGGCACGCCACAGATCAACCGCATAATAAAATGGGGATCAAGCTCAACCTCATGGATGGGGAGCTGCGGCCTCGGCAAATGCATGTACTGAAATAATAATTTGCATCCAATAATAACTACTTAACAGCAACAAACTAATACATATGTCATGATATGATGTATGCACAATAGTTTCGTTATAATATGTAAATAAACAAAGACACATGATAAACCCCAAAAACGTGATTAAAACGGGGAATTTGAAAGGTTCACTCACATTGGGTGCGTTGAATTGAAGATGGTGAGACGCGCACGATTTAGATGAGCGGATCGACGAGGAATACTAACCTAAATAATAATGGAAAAATATATTAAATGGATGGATTTTATTAAGGATTTTAATGGGATTTTTAGATATATTTTTGTGAGTTTATGGGTATTTTCTATCTTTAAAAATGTTATTTTTAAGTATTTTTAATTGATTTTTAAATTAAAATAAACAAATAAATATATAAAAAATATTATTTTTTTACTGTTGACTTTACGTTGACCGGTTCGGTCAGCGGTAAATTCCTGCGCCGGGCGGGATTCGAACCGGCGACCTTCCGTTCACGTGCACGTAGCTCTACCAACTGAGCTACGTGACTAACCCGTTATAAACTCAGTTTTAATTATATTTATATGCTTATTTGAATTAACCGAAAAATTCCTTTATTTACAAAAACGTTTTAATTCAACTGGACTGGTGCTCGTGACATGTTTCGAACGCGCGACGTGAAGTTCATTTTGCACACAGTCCACCGCTGGACTGTGTGTCTAACCCGGTTATATTCTTGATTTATATTATACTTAACAACTACCTGTTTTAACCCGGGTTAGTTCATGATTAAAAAGGAATGTTATTACACAAGCGTGCGCGTAGCAAGGATCGAACTCGGGACGTGAATATGAAATTTGCACACAGTCCACCGCTGGACTGTGTGTCTAACCCTTTATAATCCGGATTTTAATTACTCTTATATTCTGATATAGCTTCATCTTCTTCGTCGGATTACACGGTCAGCATAATTCGACTGGTTAGGATTGATTTGTAATTTACAAAGTTCTTAGACATTAACAGTAATTCAAGAGTAAGGAATGGAGAGAGTTTAAAGAACAGAATTTACCGATTGAAGATATTCACAGAAATCCGGCGAAGGTTCGTCGGTATAGGAAATGAACTCCGACTGTTGAACCAATTAAAAGCGTTGATCGATTACTCATAAAGTTGTGTCACTTAAACAAGGTTTAAAAGAAGTTTTGGATATCATACCAGTTCACAGTTGGATTCCGGCAGTCTCAGAAACTTTCCGGCGAAGATAAGATTTCCGATAAACGTTGGCTAAGATTGATTCTGATGATGGAGTTGTGTTAGAGATTGACTAATCACATGTTTTAAACTGAAAGAGTCGGAGGAATTACCGTGAGAACGTGAGTCCCGGTTTTCCGGTGACTTGCAGAAAAATTCCGGCGAACAGATTTAGAAGATCTTATGGTTCAGGAATGCGACGAAAATGAAATTGGATATTGTTGTGATAGTTCTGAATCGTGTAAATGACCTGGAGCTCGAAATAAATCAGAACTTGATGAAATTTTCGGTTTCAAAAGCCGAAATGATAAAGCTTAATGTTCAATCAATTCTGACTTAATTAGAAACCGTCGCATATCGGTTATAACTGAAATTGTGAGGTAAACAATCGATTGGACGATTGGTTTACCGATTACCGGCTTTCAGTTGGTAATATTGATTAAACTGAGTTTGTGTATAAGTTTCTTTTGTTTTCATATAGTTAACAGAAAATACATTGTGGCGAAGCGGTTTGGGGAATGGATGTTAAGTCTTGGCGACTCAGCTGACCCGGGTTCGAGTCCCGGCAGCTTCAAATGTTTTTTATTTATTTTATTTTAACTTTTTATCAAATATAATTTTTATAGTTTAGTTTATTTATTAATTATGTAACGTTTAAACTCAAAATAATCATAAATAATTAACGAAACTTTTATAACTTGGTACAAGATTACAAAACGGAGCGGGTTTTAGAGACCCGATTTTTACAAATGTTACAGACTGTGATACCCATGACAAAACACGATACCCCATAATTGGTCCTAAATTTTAAGTCACGCTTTAAACAATAGTTGTGCATAAACTTTGCAAACTTGTATAACTTGTGTGATAGACTGAGCAATCGTTATTATGTCTCGGAGAAATCCGAGAGTACGTCATGGTTAACATGACTCTATTAAGGACCAACGATGCGAGGTTGGTGTCCTTAGCCTTGAACAACGTGTTAAACGGAGACTTGACGTTTAACAGTGCATTAAACCTTTGACGTTGATTATTAGGTTATCGGTAGCATCATTTAAGATTCCGAGTTCCAAAAACAACTTAGTTTTGTGCCATAGACTGTGACATAAGATTAAGATAATCGAAGCCCGGGCACGCAAAACGAAGTAGCTTCCTGGTTAGGGAAACGCCTTCGTTTCGGGCATAACATAAGGCAACCAAATGTGCAAGGAACGACCGATCAAGCTTAAAAACACTTAAACTAACTTCATACTAGACTTTTATGATTAAAACATAACCATGCTCGGATTTCGAGACGGTATGCTCAGTTTTTAAAACCGAGTCTTTTGACAGTAAGAACACGTAAAAGGGAGCCCGTTTCGCAAATCGAGAACGCGTCCGGGACCCGAAACGAACCTAAACAAAAACGGAAGATAAATATCATCTTTTAACACGTAATACAAAGCACGAGGTGTCCTCTTGGGACCCACACCCAACCCCACCCCCCCTTTAAATATTATTTATTTTTGTGTTTTCTTTTTTTTATTTCATTTTAACACAAAATAATCATCTCCTTCAACAAAATTATGCCATAAAAAACATAAATCTCAGCTGATCA
Organism: Scalesia atractyloides; assembly: GCA_947069175.1. Classification (NCBI taxonomy): domain Eukaryota; kingdom Viridiplantae; phylum Streptophyta; class Magnoliopsida; order Asterales; family Asteraceae; genus Scalesia; species Scalesia atractyloides. The sequence goes on along the minus strand of CAMTDV010000009.1, from coordinate 25,257,142 downwards.
TCTTCTTAACAACTTCAAATCAAAGGTATAAACCTTGGTCCTTATGGTTTTAATCATGTTTTCTTGATTAAACGCGATTTCTAGCCGAAAAAACTCATTTTAATCCAAGATTTTTGAAGGTTTAAACACGTTTATGGGCTGAATAAGAACACCTGCATATTTCCCTGGTGTTATATGGCAGCCATAATCACAAATCTTTGGGGTTTGATACCCTAATCAACACCTATTCGACAAAAATCGCATAACTATTCAATTAACCGAAAAACAATGAAATAAAGCTTGATTGACCTAAGTTCTAGCATATATGGATTGTAATTGATGTGTAGTTACTGCATATAACTCCTACACCCTTCTGGACTCACAAGAAGCGCTTGGAATCGAAGCTTTCGCTAGGTATACCATCCGAGAACCGAAAATAGCATAGGCAGAATCTTGTTTTAGCTATAACTTTGTCCGTGATACTTGGATTGAGCTGACATTTGGTGTGGTGATTTAGGGTATTGTCAGGAAGGTCCTCGTAAAACTTTAGAATTTTTTGAAGTTTCTACAATTTTTGGTGAATATTTGACTGTTTAACCGAAAGAATTTCAGAAAAATCATCAAACGAATTCAATAAATCACCAAATTTTACAGACCACTAAGGAACATATGGGTACTATTCTTGGAAAATTTGGAGTCCATTGAATGAGTTTTGATTTGGGTTAAAAATCCGCGTTTTTGTGAGTTTTCGGTAGCCGGGAACGCACCGAAACAAAATCGGAAAAATCTCAAAATTTTGTGAGAGGTTCCTGGACATGTAAAGGATGTTCTGGAACTTTTTGGATCTCTGATAGTAATTAATGTAAATTATGTAGTTAAATATTGTTTTACAAATAAATATTTAAATAGTTAAAATGCCAAAATAAATTCCCAAAATTTTTTTCCCAAAATCTACAGAATTTTACTGAGTTATATAAAAATTTACATATTTTATTCAAATTATAGATTAAATGGGAATTTATGGAATTAAAAATGAGTTATTTTAAATCAATTTTGGCGGTTTACCGTATAACGAACATGTCGGAACTAGGAACTGACCCAACCCGACAAATACTAAAACTAGAACACCGGGAATATTTCGGGAGATTCCCAGGCAAATTGGGCACAATGGGTGTGTTCTAAGACAGTTCGGGAGAATTCCCGACAGTAAAAATGGAAACTCAAAGTTGGGCAACCTAGACTCCCCCAAACACTCAAACTCCCTTGATGAAAAGTTAATCATTCTTAAATAACCACGTGTTGGCATTATTGGTATTCCCGTACCATTATCCGAACACGTTAAACTTCTGACTTTGGCTGGCACACGAAACGGTGCCCGGAAGCCAAACTAAAAACTAATACTACCCTGATGTCCATCACCATACCAGTGCCCTATAGACTCAATCCGGAGTAAAAACTCCTGACAAGATCCAAGTTATAACCATTTCCAACTTAGATACTGATTTGAGTCCATACTTGCATGTGTGTATTAAAGTTGATCCAGTTGCTTGATCACTCTTGTGTGTTGAGACTACTACGTGCACTGTGAGTTTCACTTCCCCACTTTTGAATGATTTTACTGTTTTCTAGAGACTTGCATGATATAAACTTTGTTGATTACACCAATCTGGGAGTGAGTTTTACTCTCCCACTTTTAAACGAGGCTACTATTTTCTGAGGTAAATTGCATATCGCAAACTATGTTGATTACACCAACCTGGGAGTGAATCTTACTCCCCCGCTTCTAAACTGTGATATTGTTTCTGAGATGATTGGCATGTTACGAAACTGTGTTAATTGCACCAACATATGATGTGAATTATCTAACACACGAACTACCTCCCCACTACAAGACAAGTGATTAACGTAAGCCTGTGGATAGTACTATCGGTTTGACCAACCCAATCCACATATGACGGTGTGTCGGCACTAGGCTACTGCACTCATCCTAATTTGGTTGTGTTGTTAGGCATAACTACTATGGGGCGTTGAACTGGACGTGACGCAGTTGATGGGCCGGGAGTGTATTTGTGACACGGTCCAGTGGCCGGGAGTGTCTGGGATGACACGGCCCGGGGAAAAACAGTCAAGGTTTCACTTGTATACTCGTGTAATTCCATCTGTGACTAAGACTGTGACCGTCTCTGTGACTATGAACAGTGCAATTAAACTTATTAACACATATTGTTACACAACAATTAAACCAGTGGAACTCACGCAGCATTTAGCTGACCCTTTTTTAAAACCAACATGCATTTCAGGTAAAGCGAAGCAAGAGTAAGGAATGTGCGTGTGGATGGCTTTGGTAGTGAATTGTAGTAGAATAAGAGTTGTGATTGCTCGTAGTACCGTACTTGAACTTATGGTTTGTAATATGATACTAATAGTATGTTGTAACTGAGGTTCCCTTTTTTATGTGATATCATGTTTTTAAATTAACGGGAATTACCATGTGTCTGCCGCACCCTGCAATTGTCTTCCGCTGCGAGTCGGGGTGTGACATAAACTCATCATTTGATTTTTTTACCAATCGGATCTTTTTCTACCACAGTGTTAGTCCCAAACACGAATTTCATATTTTTCTTTTTATATTCGTGAAATGGTGACTTTTTCTTCTCATTTTCTTCCGGTTCAAAACCCAAACCACCTCTCCTTTTGTCAGGAAAGTCCCCACCATTTTTTCCGGTATTGTTATAAAACTTCTTGGATTTTGAATAGAATTTTTTCTCATTTTTATCTAGATCCTCTTATGAAACTTCAACCAGTTTGAATAGTTTATCGATATGATCTTCTTTCACATTCCGAATCGGGGAGCTTTCGTCAAAATATAGTCTATCAGAATCCTTAACTTCGTATAACACAACTTAGATCATCACTTAGCTCTATTTTCTGATGAAGTATTTTCATTTTCAGATTGTGATTCAGAACTATTCAAACTCGATTCGGCGCTCTCAAAGCTGCCGTCATCAGAATCACTTCCCAACACATTTTCAATCACATTACCCACAATTGCTTCACTGTCATCGTTAGATTTCGTGTAAATTATATCAATGTTTTTAGGCAACTCGTCTTTTGTTTCAGATAAAAGTTTTACATTGAATGCCTTCTCCATTCCGTATACTTTCTTTCGACAGTAGCGTTCGCATAATGGAGGCGGAACATTGCTATAATCTCCATGTTTCTGACTTTTTACATTTTTACCATTTTCTTCTGACGGAATCGTTGGAAGAATATGATCAACGACATAAGCATTCATCGTGTAGCTGAGTAACAACTGTCTGACTCGTTCAGTTTCAATTTAATCTCTTGAAGCTCATGTTTTAGTTCAGCTTTGTTATTAAAGTACATGTTAATGGCTTCTTGTTTTTCCATTAATGTTGTTGATGCATAATGTCTATTGTCTAGGTCTTAGATCGAGTCTATATGTTTAGAGCTTGAATTGTTAGATTTCATAAGTATTTATGTTGTTAACATATAAGTTCGGCCGAAGTTATAGTTGGCTGATCAAGTTCGGCCGAACTTGATCATGCCAAGACTATGTTCGAGCGAACTTGTATGCTTATATATAGGAAGTCGAGGTTCATTCATTGTAACAACTTTATGACTTCTACGGCGAACCTCTGTCAGTTTGGATTTCAAGTTGTAATACTTTTGGACATTAATAAACTGACAATTAAACAGTAATTCTTGTGATTTGGTTAACATGTCATGTAACTTCCGTTTATATGGACATTAGATACAAATTTAGGTTCCCAAGCTGAGGAGGACGGTCCTAATAAGTGGTATCATAGCCTGGATACCTAAGTTTGCTGGAATCAACACAAGAATCATTCTATTTCTACTCATTTCTACCATTTTTTTCTTAACTTTTTCACATAATTGATGAATTCATGGACAAAAATGGCTAAAATTTGAACATGTCACATAAAATCACCTAAATACAAACCCCTGAAAGTTTGAGAATCAAAAACAATCAAATTCATGCCAAAAATGTCAAAAAACCATGTTTTGAAAACCAACTTCGCTCGAACTTAACCAACAAGTTCGCTCGAACTTGATTAAAATCTTCAAATTTTGTTGATTTTAACCATCTTCGCCCGAACTTGCTTGATTTTTCAAGAAAATTTGACTAACTTCGACCGAACTTGTCATCTTTTGTTGAAATTTTTGCTAAGTTTGCCCGAACTTGGAGAATAACTTGGAAATTTTTCAAATTCTAACACAAGTTCGCCCGAACTTGTGTAATTGTGAAAATCTTGAAAATTTCAAACAAGTTCACCCGAACTTGTTGAAATTGAATCTGGAATTTGTTATCTGTACAAGTTCGACCGAACTTGTTAGTGCACTAATCAAGTTTTCAAGTTTTTGAACGTGTTTTCAGTTATACTTCTCTACTCTTCGTTATGGATCAAGATCTACACAATGCGTATATGACAGCTGTGGCTTCAACATCAAATGCCAATATGGTGAATCAAGTTAATCTGGATAACGAGATGGGAGGTGAAGCCACCGAAGCTTATGAGCATGGATGAGTACGACATGTGGAAGGAGAAATTCACGAACTGGGTTCAGGCTAACTTTTTCTATAGTTGGGTTACCGTTGAAATAGGATACACCTGGCCAAAGGATGACATGAGAATGATATTGGAATGGAGAAATTCTCAACCCAGCAAAAGGAAGCTTATGTTGCAGAAAAGAAGATGATCAGTCTGATTCAGCAGTCCGTGAAAGAAGATATACTGATCTTACTACCAGAGTATACAACTGCACAACAACTGTGGAAGTCTTTGAGTACGAAATACTTGGGGAGTGTTGAGATGATCAAGAGCAAGAAGGATCTTATCATGAAAGAGTTTGACATTTTCGCTATGATAAAAGGCGAGACGATGGAACAAATGATAGAACGCTTCTGTCATTTGAAAGTTCAGATGAGAAGACATGATCTTCTTAAGACAGATGCAGAATATATTGATAAGCTGGCCGATGCACTACCGGAAGGAGAATGGAAATCGTATCTAATGGTGTTGAAGGAAAGTCCAAGCTGGGAATTTTTCAAGCTATATACTTTTATCGACAATTAGAAGGGCATGAGATGGAATTATTGAAAATTGCCAAGTCAAAGAATGCGAACGTTGTTCAAGATGTTGGACTTTATTACAAGGTGGAGCTCAAGAAATTACGAGTCCAAAGATCCAGACAGCTTTCAGTGCGAATATGAATTCCTCGAATCATTCGTCACAGAATACTCAATCATATCCTAATTATGATCAGAGTCCTCCGAATGCATCATATTCGAGCATGAGTTCTACCTCACCATTTCAGAATCAAACGAATTAGAATAATCAATCGAATTCTGATCCGAACTTGTTTAGATGCAACATTGCAGTCAACCTAAACAACGTCTTCTCTGACTAAGTGGCTAAACAGCATATGGCACTTCTTGCTACAGTGCTAGAATCTTATGAGAGTTTCGTGGCTGGGAAGATCGAAAATCCAGAAATGACTGCTGAGGATTACGATCAAGTGGATGAGGAAGAGCTTGAGTTGATGGACATCAAATGGTCCTTAGCTTCGATTATACGGAGAGTTACCAAATTTGTTGCACTAACTCGAAAAGACATCGGAAACTCACAAGCTTGGATTCGACAAGACGAAAGTTACTTGCTTCAGATGCCGACAAAAGGGCATTTCAAACAAGAGTGCAAGAATCCAAAAGCAAGTGGCAACCAAAGTCCTTTCAGAGGCGGCAATGATTAATACAAGAAAGCATTGCAATACAAGCCGTTTCTGAGAAAAAACTCAAGTTGAAGTCCAAGAGAAACCATCTAACACCGCAGAAAAAGCGATGGTTACTTCTAATGAAGATGATGGCTTTGATTGGAAAACATATATTGCCAAGAAGACTGGAGTCGCTCTAATGACTGAGGTCGTGGAAGAGCAAGATATGTCTGCTGAGGATGCAGCTCTGGAGAACGCGATTCTAGAAGAGTACATGCAACAAACAGAAGAAGAGGAGATTTATCACATACAAGGATGCAGAGTGCTCTTTTTCCTAATATTACTTCTAGTTTTGCAGGTTGCTTTGATGCAGCATCTTCTGAGCATGTTGTTGAAGAAGCGAAACCAGTGGTTGAGGAATTCATTAACATAACCAAGGAGATGAATGAGGAGAACCTCACGGAGATCGCAAATAAAGCGATGATGGCGAATTTGACAAAGGTAGGTTCGGGGGTAAAAGTAGTAGAAAAAGAGGTGGTAAAAGTGCAAATCGTAGAGGTTGAAAAACCTTGTACGAAATGTACTGAGTCATGTGTGCTATGCGCCGAGAAATCTCAAATCATTAGTGAACTCAATGTGCATAACAACAATTTTAAATATGATTATCACACAATGAAGGAAGCTTATGATAAAATGAAAGGAGATTACAGCAGGCTTGATAAAAGCAACTTAGAACAACATGACACAATAAGAATGTTAAAAGCAACGGTAATGGAAAAACAAAATGCCATTAATATATACATCAATACCATTGATAAAACAAAAAAAGAACTTAAATATATGATAATTGAACCTGAAAGGTTTCGACAGCTTTTGAAAAGTATACAATGAATGCTTACGTCATCGATCATATTCTTCCAACGATTCCGTCGGAAGAAAATGTTCAGAAATCAAAAGGTAAGAAACGTGGGGATTATAGCAATGTTCCACCTCCCTTGTGCGTAAGTTATTGCCGCAAGAAAGTTGAAGGGATGGAAAAGGCGCTCAATGTAGAGTTGTTAACCGAAAAGAATAATGAGCTGCCTGAGAACATTGGCATAACCTACATAAACGATGATAGTGAAGCAGTCGTAAACAAAGTGGTTGTAAAGGTTTTGGAGGGTAAATCTGATGATGGCAGCTTTGATAGCACCAACTCAAGTTTGAACACTGAATAACAATCCAAAAATGACGATACATCATCGAAGATAGCCTAAGCGATGATCCTAACATTGTGATGTACAAAATTAAGGATTCTGATAGACTATATTTCGACGATAGTTTTCCGATTCGAAATGTGAAAGAAGACCAAATTGACAAATTGTTCAAACTTGTCGAAGTATCATAAGAGGATTTAGAGAGAAATGAGAGAAAGTTTTACTCAAAACCCAAAAGAAAGTATAACAACTACTGAAGGAATGGTGTGATTCTCCTAAGAACAGGAGAACGGGTTTGGGTTTGGTAGTAGAAGATGAACCAAAAAAGAAACAAAAGTTACCATTTCATGAATACAAGAATAAAAACATGGATTTCATTTATGGGACAAACACGGTTCAGGAAGAGAATTTGATTGGAAAGCAATCAAATGATGAGTTTAAGAAGGAGAAGGAACTTCGTGATAAGGCTAAATCCACAAGTGGAGAAAAACCCACGAATGGACATTCTCATGATACTCGGACTTGCTTCAAATGCAATGAAGTTGGTCACATTGCTCGCAAGTGTCCAAAATCAAAGCTTGTGTGTCACCGAAGAAAGACAGTTTCAGATGATGAGAAACTTAGGCAACCAGAGATCGTAAAGCCGATCACGATCTTAAAACGAAACAATGAATCTAACATTGAAGTGAAACCTAAAAGTGAATTTAAAATTGAGAAATCAACTTTTGAAAAAGGTGAATCTTCTAAATCAAATGAAAACAAATATTCAAAGTTTTATATCAAGAAAGCACGAGTTAAATCTTAAGCATGGGTTGCAAAGGAAACTTCATAATCATCTGAAGTTGCAAAATCTGAGTCAGTCAAGATTGGTAATGACAAAGTGTCTGAACCAAAGGGTAAAACTGAAAAGTGGTAAAGTTAGACATTGACAAAGTTTTTCCTAAACTCTCAAAAGAAAAGAAGAAAGTCAAGTTTAAAAACTTAAATGTCAATGAAGTCTTAGATATTGATTATGAATATCACAGGGCTTATGAGCATATTTATGAAGATTATTATCCCACACCCAAGACCAAAAAGGCTTGGGTTGCACTTTTTCACTGAGTTGTTAACATGTGCAGGGGCTCCAAAGATCCATATTATCAAAGTGGATTCTGGATAGCGGAGCTTCACGTCACATGACTGGGATGAAAGCACTACTCTTTGATATTAAAGCGATTAACGGAGGTTATGTAGGATTCGCTGGTAACCAAGGAGGTCGAATCATAGCAGAAGGTGGAGTGGTGTCATTTGATAAGGTCAACTATATCGCCGAGCTGGAGAACAATCTTCTTAGTATATCTCAGATTTGCGATAAGCAGTTTACCGTTCATTTCAACAACAAGGAGTGCATGATTCTTAAGTCGGGCTTCAAGATTCCGGATGAGTGGATTCTGATGCGCGCTCCTCGCGATAATAATCTTTATGTGCTAGATATGAGTGTTTCTACCACATCGTCAAAGTCGGCTCAATGTTTTGTAAAAAAGGCCACACAGAGAGATTCGATTCTATGGCACAGAAAGATGGGACATATACACCTCAGGAAAATGATCTGGTTCACAATGACTAAGTCGAACGGGTGAATCTTCAAAGCTTTCATATGATAGATCATTGTCTTGAATGCAAGAAAGGAAAGCAGATTAAGAAGTCACATCCTAAGAAGATTCTTAACTCCATCAAGTTGCCGCTTGAACGACTACATATGGATCTTTTCGGTCCGGTGAATGTTCGAAGTATATCCGAAGATCTGTATTATCTAGTTGTCACAGATTATTATTCACGATATTCATGGTTTTCTTCCAGTAGAGCAAAGACGAAACGTTCGATAATCTTGTAATTCTCTTCAAGAAGATTGAAAATTTGTACCATCTCCCTGTTAGACGAATTCAAAGCAATAATGGTACAGAGTTCAAAAATAACCGGATGAGAGACTTTTGCAACGCTAAAGGAATTCTGAATGAATTCAGTGCAACTTACACTCCACAACAGAATGGAGTAGCTGAGAGGAAGAATCGAACGTTAATTGAAACAACAAGAACCATGCTTGCAGATTCCAAACTTCCTGTTAGCTTCTGGAGTAAGGCGGTTGCAGCGGCATACTACACATTGAACAGAGTCTTGACAGTCAAACCGACCAAGAAGACTAGCTTCAAGATGATTAACCGAAGGAAACCAAATCTAAAGTATCTAGAACCGTTTGGCGCACCTTGCACAGTGATTGATTCAGATGGAAAGTTCGGTGCCAAAACGTTGGAAGGTTTCTTTGTCGGTTATGCTAGTCCGCTCAGGATAGTTTACATTCCTACTTTGAGAAGAGTGGTCGAAGCACAACACGTTGATTGCTTTCGGTACACAACTCCTATTCAAAGAAAAGGCGATGTGTGGTTGTTCAATTATCAAGATTTGTGGAAGTCATTCAACTTGCCAGAAGAGCCTTCTGAAGAAGATCTTGCAGCTCTTTATTATCTACAACACTCGGCAAATCAGAAGTATATTTCAAGACCAATAGTGGTTAATCAACCTACTGTTGGTACATCGTCTTCTGGTGCAGGTCCGAGTAGTAATGGTGTTCCAGTTGAACAAGTTTCTGAAGCAGAAGTAGCACCTACTACAACTCCAGCAAATGTTTCCACAGAACCAGGAAATGCTACTACAGATCCTATTCTTTCTCAGAATCAGAATTCCGACTCTGATGAAGCTCCGACTTTCGATGATGATGGAGAATCTTCTTCTGATGAAGAATCTGAGCAGATCACAAGTATGTTGAATCAATCTGCTGGCCCGAGTAATCAAAATGAAATGTCTTCTAGTGCTCCTACAGTTGAAGCGGTGGTAGATCAGAATATCACCAATCAAGAGAATACCGTTGATGTTCCTAGTGAGGTGATGTCGAGAACCTATTCATACCACCCATCGAACTCCATAATTGGTGAATTGCAAACTGGCGTGAGAACAAGGAGCCAGATTAACAAAGCTCTGAGTTGTTTCTATACTCGAGTAGCTCCGATTCAAGAGTATTGCTACTATTCAAGCTTCGTATCCCATGTTAAGCCGAAGAATGTATCTGAAGCTTTGGGAGATGAAAATTGGGTGCAAGCAATGCAAGAAGAATTGCTACAGTTCGAAAGCTAGGGGTATGGAAGCTTGTTGACCTACCGGAGAATCAAAAAGCGATAGATACCAAATGGGTCTTCAAGTGTAAGCGTGATTATCGTGGAGTGATAATGCGCAACAAAGCTCAGCTCGTTGTCAAAGGATTCCATCAACAAGAAGGAATAGATTATACAAAGGTATATGCACCAGTTGCAAGATTGGAATCCATTCGCATTTTCCTTGCATTTGCTGCTTGGAAAGGATTTAAGGTGTACCAATTAAATGTGAAATCAGCTTTTCTATACCGTAAGCTACGAGAGCAAGTGTATGTTGGCCAACCACAGGGTTTTGTCAAACTGCTGAACAAGAAAAAGGCTTATCTCCTGGATAAAGCACTATATGGTTTGCATCAGGCCCCGAGAGCCTGGTACGAGACATTATCTCGACAACTCGTCGACAACGGCTTTATCAGAGGAACAGTGGATAGTACGCTCTTTACCAGAAAAGTTGGAAATCATCTGATTATCGTACAAATATATGTGGATGACATCATCTTTGGTTCAACAAACGACGATCTTTGCAAAGAGTTTGAGAAAATCATGAAGAAGAAATTCGAAATGTCTTCTATGGGTGAAATGAAATTCTTCCTCGGATTGCAAGTTGATCAATTGCCAGACGGTATTTTCATTCATCAAACCAAATATGTTCATGACATCTTGAAGAAGTTTGAAATGGAAAGCTCGAAGCCGTTATCTACTCCTCTTGCTCTCAATCACGGAATTTGCATTGAGGAAACAGGAACCAAAGTTGATGATACTCTTTACAGGTCGATGATAGGATCACTCATGTATCTGATGGCATCTCGCCCAGATATTATGTATCCTACCTGGCTTTGCGCCAGATATCAGTCCAGCCCAAGAATCTCTCACATGCAGATCGTGAAGCGAATTTTCAGATACTTGAAGGGATGTCCAAGCACCGGCTTGTGAGAAAGATAACTTTGATCTGACGGGATACACTGATTCTGATTTTAGTGTAGATAAGTTGAACTCAAAATCAACTACAGTAGGCTGCTAGTTCTTCGAAACACGCTTGGTAACCTGGCAGTGTAAGAAACAGACTACGGTCGCTCTCTCTACTTATAAAGCTGAGTATATCTCGTCCTCCAGGTGTTGTTCACAGATTCTATGGATTCAAAAGCAGATGAGAGACTATGGTCTGCAATTTCTTGACACTCCGTTGTATGTTGATAATATGGCAGCTATCGATATAACGAAAAATCCAGTTCATCACTCTAGAACAAAACATATCGAGATTCGATACCACTACATTCGTGATTGCTACGAAAAGAAGTTGGTACGAATTGAGAAAATCCACACCGATGAACAAAAGGCTGATTTTTATACCAAACCATTTACTCTTTCACGGTTTAAATACTTAATGAGGATTAATGGTATGAAAAATCTTTTGACAGGTGTGGATGCAGAGGTTGAATATGGATCGGACGATGAGTTCTCGTGATCCTCATTGGTTTGTTATCTTTTAGGATTAGAATTTCTTAAAAACTAAAATACAAAAATATTTTTTTGATTTTTGGGGAGAAATGTTACGAGAAAATACAAAAACATATGAAAAACCAAAAAGTACTAAAACATGAAAAAGACAAAAAGAATTTTGTGTCAAAAAGGAAATGATAGTACATTAGTGGACCATCACAGTATGCTAAGGATTTGTAAAGATTAAAAAGTGTAAACAAGTCTTACTATGGATGTGACGATAGGCTTTACACGTTCAGTAGATTGTTTCTGGGATATAAACTAAATTTTACAACTACTTAAACTTGTGGATTAACATCTCTCGGATATATGGACTTAGTACTCTGAAATTTCATTTGAGAGATTGCCTGATTCTGGGATACGAGGTCTTTATAGATATTTGATATCTAGGGTATTATACAAGATCTTCTGATTTTGCGGAAGCAATAGCCTAGAACTTCTATAATGCTTTTGCTAAAAAACCAATGTCATTAACTTGGACTTGGTCAACTGAGTGGATTTTTCATAACTGGTAAAACATGTGAAAGTTCAGGGTTAAAATTGTAAAATTTGAAAAGTTTCAAATTGAACTTAATCAAGTTCGGCAGAAGTTAATAATGGAAAACAGTCTGATTATTGATGAACTTCGGGCGAAGTTTTTTGAATATTATGATGATTAGAAGTCAAGTTCGCCCGACTTGAGTTACTATATAAGGATAAGTTCACTCAACATATCAGTTATCAGTTTCAAACATCTTCGAGCGAACTTACCGGGCGATTTGAGAAAAAAGTGAAATTGCATAAAATAAGTTGTTACTCTGTCAAAATTGAGCGTGACCATAAGTGATTTGCACACTTATCATCATGTCTGAGGTATAACTTTCGCAGATCATCCTTGAATCAAAATTTTTTTGGACTGATTTGGACCGACTTGTTAAAATTGATTAGATCTAGGATACTGTGGTATTAACCTGAGCTCTCAAGGCTTTGCAAAACCCGGGTACAGATATCAATTACGCTATACTCACCTATAAGATGAAATCTAGGGAAACTTGATACGGGAGTATATTCTGAGATGGGAACCATAGTTAAGTCAAGTTTCATAATGCTAACTAAGATATCTTGGAACAATTGAGAAATGTGTCAAAGTTTAAGTGGACAAACATATCAACAATCTAGGTAAAGGGGTTTAAAACTTAAAGTCATCAAAAGGTCAACGGTACTGGTGATACGTCTCAAACAACTAATATGATCCTTAGACACAAATTCACAAAAATATGTCTGTAAATATGTTTGTACATAGCTTATTTGATTTCAGATTTAAACCCAAAAAAGATTTTCAGTGTGTTTTAGCATAAACTTTCGAAAATTCAAAAAGATTTTATTTCTACATTGTTTTCAACAGCCAATGATGGAAAGCAGATCTTCGGAGTTCGGAATGGTGCTAAGTTGTTGGAATCTTAACGACAACGGGTTGGGAGCTAATCTGTAAAATCAAAATGCACGAAAAACGATAAAAAGTTCATTAATTTGAAACTTTAAATTTGAAGAAATCATCAGTTTGTTCATAACGGGTTAAACCGAGGTCATGAACTTAGACTGGCAGACAAATCGGGTAATCAATGTCATTAACTTGGACTTGGTCAACTGAGTGGATTTTTCATAACTGGTAAAACATGTGAAAGTTCAGGGTTAAAATTGTAAAATTTGAAAAGTTTGAAATTGAACTTAATCAAGTTCGGTCGAAGTTAATAATGGAAAACAATCTGATTATTGATGAACTTCGGGCGAAGTTGTTTGAATATTATGATGATTAGAAGTCAAGTTCGCCCGAACTTGAGTTACCATATAAGGATAAGTTCGCTCAACATATCAGTTATGAGTTTCAAACATCTTCGAGCGAACTTACCAGGCGATTTGAGAAAAAAGTGAAATTGCATAAAATAAGCTGTTACTCTGTCAAAATTGAGTGTGACCATAAGTGATTTGCACACTTATCATCATGTCTGAGGTATAACTTTTGCAGATCATCCTTGAATCGAACTGTTTTGGACTGATTTGGACCGAATTGTTAAAATTGATTAGATCTAGGATACGGTGGTATTAACCTGAGCTCTCAAGGCTTCGCAAAACTCGGTTACATATATCAATTACGCTATACTCACCTGTAAGATGAAATCTAGGGAAACTTGATACGGGAGTATATTCTGAGATGGGAACCATAGTTAAGTCAAGTTTCATAATGCTAACTAAGATATCTTGGAACAATTGAGAAATGTGTCAAAGTTTAAGTGGACAAACATATCGACAATCTATGTAAAGGGGTTTAAAACTTAAAGTCATCAAAAGGTCAACGGTACTGGTGATACGTCTCAAACAACTAATATGATCCTTAGACATAAATTCACAAAAATACGTCTGTAAATATGTTTGTACATAGCTTATTTGATTTCAGATTTAAACCCAAAAAAGATTTTCAGTGTGTTTTAGCATAAACTTTCGAAAATTCAAAAAGATTTTATTTCTACATTGTTTTCAACAGCCATGATGGAAAGCAGATCTTCGGAGTTCGGAATGGTGCTAAGTTGTTGGAATCTTAACGACAACGGGTTGGGAGCTAATCTGTAAAATCAAAATGCACGAAAAACGATAAAAAGTTCATTAATTTGAAACTTTAAATTTGAAGAAATCGTCAGTTTGTTCATAACGGGTTAAACCGAGGTCATGAACTTAGACTCGGCAGACAAATCGGGTAATCAATGTCATTAACTTGGACTTGGTCAACTGAGTGGATTTTTCATAACTGGTAAAACATGTGAAAGTTCAGGGTTAAAATTGTAAAATTTGAAAAGTTTGAAATTGAACTTAATCAAGTTCGGTCGAAGTTAATAATGGAAAACAGTCTGATTATTGATAAACTTCGGGCGAAGTTGTTTGAATATTATGATGATTAGAAGTCAAGTTCGCCCGAACTTGAGTTACCATATAAGGATAAGTTCGCTCAACATATCAGTTATCAGTTTCAAACATCTTCGAGCGAACTTACCAGGCGATTTGAGAAAAAAGTGAAATTGCATAAAATAAGCTGTTACTCTGTCAAAATTGAGTGTGACCATAAGTGATTTGCACACTTATCATCATGTCTGAGGTATAACTTTTGCAGATCATCCTTGAATCGAACTGTTTTGGACTGATTTGGACCGAATTGTTAAAATTGATTAGATCTAGGATACGGTGGTATTAACCTGAGCTCTCAAGGCTTCGCAAAACTCGGTTACATATATCAATTACGCTATACTCACCTGTAAGATGAATTCTAGGGAAACTTGATACGGGAGTATATTCTGAGATGGGAACCATAGTTAAGTCAAGTTTCATAATGCTAACTAAGATATCTTGGAACAATTGAGAAATGTGTCAAAGTTTAAGTGGACAAACATATCGACAATCTATGTAAAGGGGTTTAAAACTTAAAGTCATCAAAAGGTCAACGGTACTGGTGATACGTCTCAAACAACTAATATGATCCTTAGACAAAATTCACAAAAATATGTCTGTAAATATGTTTGTACATAGCTTATTTGATTTCAGATTTAAACCCAAAAAGATTTTCAGTGTGTTTTAGCATAAACTTTCGAAATTCAAAAAGATTTTATTCTACATTGTTTCAACAGCCATGATGGAAAGCAGATCTTCGGAGTTCGGAATGTGTCTAAGTTGTTGGAATCTTACGACAACGGGTTGGGAGTAATCTTGTAAAATCAAAATGCAAAGTAAAAAGCACGATTAAAAAATTCACTTAATTTGAAGAACTGATTTAAACATTTAGAAAAGTCAGAAATCAGATTCAGTATTTGTATCATAACGGGAGTTTTTGAAAACCGAGGTCATTAACTTGGACTCGGAGACAAATCGGGTAACCAATGTCATTAACTTGGACTTGGTCAACTGAGTGGATTTTTCATAACTGGTAAAACATGTGAAAGTTCAGGGTTAAAATTGTAAAATTTGAAAAGTTTGAAATTGAACTTAATCAAGTTCGGCCGAAGTTAATAATGGAAAACAGTCTGATTATTGATGAACTTCGGTAGAAGTTTTGAATATTATGATGATTAGAAGTCAAGTTCGCCCGAACTTGAGTTACTATATAAGGATAAGTTCGCTCAACATATCAGTTATCATTTTCAAACATCTTCGAGCGAACTTACCAGGCGATTTGAGAAAAAGTGAAATTGCATAAAATAAGCTGTTACTCTGTCAAATTGAGGTGACCATAAGTGATTTGCACACTTATCATCATGTCTGAGGTATAACTTTCGCAGATCATCCTTGAATCAAACTGTTTTGGACTGATTTGGACCGACCTGTTAAAATTGATTAGATCTAGGATACGGTGGTATTAACCTGAAATCTCAAGGCTTCGCAAAACCCGGGTACAGATATCAATTACGCTATACTCACCTGTAAGATGAAATCTAGGGAAACTTGATACGGGAGTATATTCTGAGATGAGAACCATAGTTAAGTCAAGTTTCATAATGCTAACTAAGATATCTTGGAACAATGAGAAATGTGTCAAAGTTTAAGTGGACAAACATATCGACAATGTAGGTAAAGGGGTTTAAAACTTAAAGTCATCAAAAGGTCAACGGTACTGGTGATACGTCTCAAACAACTAATATGATCCTTAGACACAAATTCACAAAAATATGTCTGTAAATATGTTTGTACATAGCTTATTTGATTTCAGATTTAAACCCAAAAAAGATTTTCAGTGTGTTTTAGCATAAACTTTCAAAAATTCAAAAAGATTTTATTTCTATATTGTTTTCAACAGCCAATGATGGAAAGCAGATCTTCGGAGTTCGGAATGGTGCTAAGTTGTTGGAATCTTATGGACAACGGGTTGGGAGCTGCTCTGTAAAATCAAAATGCACGAAAAACGATAAAAAGTTCATTAATTTGAAACTTTAAATTTGAAGAAATCATCAGTTTGTTCATAACGGGTTAAACCGAGGTCATTAACTTGGACTCGGTAGACAAATCGGGTAACCAATGTCATTAACTTGGACTTGGTCAACTGAGTGGATTTTTCATAACTGGTAAAACATGTGAAAGTTCAGGGTTAAAATTGTAAAATTTGAAAAGTTTGAAATTGAACTTAATCAAGTTCGGCCGAAGTTAATAATGGAAAACAGTCTGATTATTGATGAACTTCGGTAGAAGTTGTTTGAATTTTATGATGATTAGAAGTCAAGTTCGCCCGAACTTGAGTTACTATAAGGATAAGTTCGCTCAACATATCAGTTATCAGTTCCAAACATCTTCGAGCGAACTTACCAGGCGATTTGAGAAAAAAGTGAAATTGCATAAAATAAGCTGTTACTCTGTCAGAATTGAGCGTGACCATAAGTGATTTGCACACTTATCATCATGTCTGAGGTATAACTTTTGCAGATCATCCTTGAATCGAACTGTTTTGGACTGATTTAGACCGACTTGTTAAAATTGATTAGATCTAGGATTGTAATGAACAAATTGGTCGGTGAAATGAACTAATAAATGTGTAATCATGTTAAACAAACCACAAATTCGGACCTGTGAACATGTTTGAATGATTGCAGAAGTTTTTGGAGAAGATGACAAGTTCGCCTGAACTTGTTGTTGATGATTTCCATCAACTTCGGCCGAAGTTGTCAAATCTTGTTTAAAACTTGAAAATGAAACAAGTTCGCCCGAACTTGTTTACAACTTGTAAAAATTCTGTTAATAACACAAGTTCACCCGAACTTGTATGAAAAATGTCAAAAATCTGATTGTGTCATATGTTCGACCGAAGTTGTTGTTTGTTGTGTTCTAATATGTGTTAAATCACCAAGTTTGCCCGAACTTGATAATTATATGTTTCAAATTGTCATTTTGTGCTAAAATGTTTAATTTCTCTGCCCGCAGAATATCAAGTTATCCTTTAACAAGTTTCATAACACTTATATATCGCTTGACGAGAAGATTTATCCTACGCTGACGCCATTTTCTGAGATTTTGAGGTTTTTAAGTAGAATCCCGATAACAAAGGCGATCACAGATAAACATGTTGTGTACAGATCGCACGTCTACTTATTTTGGAATGCAGCATCGTATGGCGAGGCAAACAAAGTCATAAAGTCTGCAGTGCGAGTCGGGAATGAAGATAAGGAATTTTTGGTTACGGAAGCTGATATACGAAGGGTCTTAGAATTCAACGATGATGTTAATGATCCGATAAGCTTTGAAGAACGGATGGTAAAAGGTTGTTTCTTCCGGATGGGGTATAAAGGTCAAGCAAACGAGCCTGCGATGAAGAAAGGCAGTGTTCCTTTGCCTTACAAGCTACTAATTCACGCCATTATTCACGCGTTCAGCTATCGGAAAGCAGGGCTTGATGATATACAAGATTACATGGCCTGCATGGTTACAGCTTTGATTTCCGAACAAGGAATACAACTTTCAAGGGTTATCTTTAACTTCATGGGAATAACATGGGAAAAGAACGTTTAGTGATGTATCCAAGGTTTGTGTAAATGCTGATCGATGAAAAGTTTCAGTATATTGCAAAAGATCCAAATAACATTCTCTATCTGAGCCACATGGATGAAAAGACGCTGAAGAAACTAAAGATATATCAGAAGCAAGATTCTGCTCCTATTCCAAAGCCTGTTTTTGGAGCTATTTCTGATGAACACTATGTCGCACCTCCTGAGAATAAGTGGAGAAAAGAGGGCAGTGGTGTCGAAAACGAGGAAAGTGCTTTGTTAATGAACTTTAGAGAGAAACGAGGTGATTGGTATATCAAGGGTGTGGTGGTAGTTGAAAAGCAGAAGCGAAAAAGGGCGTCAAAGAAGGTGGATACTATGCTAATCGATGAACCTGACGAAAATGTTCAAATGTAGAGGGTTCTAGTGCTGTGGCGGCTAACGTTGAAAGCCAAGAACGTGACAATGTTATTTCTGCTACGTCTGATAAAGATGATGCATCATCTGAAATTGATGTTTGTATAAAAGAAGTAGAAAAGGAAAAAGAGCAGGAAAGATTGAAAAAGCTCGGTGAGGATTTATACGAACCGTCTACTGAAGAGGCTTCTGATTCAGAACGTCCTAAGAAAAAGTCTAAGCGCTCAAAGTCAAAAGCTGGAGACACAAAGAAAGCAACGGGTTCTCCTAGCACACGTGGAAGGAAGAAAACTCAAAATCGCAGATATCTGAGTCAAACTAAGAAAGGAGTTACACAAGAACCTCCTGTTTCTGAATTGCAAGAGATTCCGATCATAGAATCTGTTATTCCTCCAACTATTGCAACTGAAGAACCATTTGTCACTGTTGAAGTTCCTGTTCAAGTTACACCTCAATCAACACTAAAATCTGCAGCAAAAGCTATGCCAAAGCCAAAGCAATCAACTCCTCAAAGTGCAAGAGCTAGAGAATTTAAAGATGCATTCGGTGATATTCCAGACAATGTTACACATCCTGTCACTGCGATGATCTTTCAGGCTGGTTTGAAGACATTTCAATTGATAAGCTAGAGAAAAGACTTAAAGATTTGGAAGATAAAGTCAAAAAGAACGAAGTCGATAAAGCAGCTCTTGAAAAGAAACTAAAGCAGAGTGAAGTTGAAAAGGAGATTCTGCAAGACAAAGTAAAGTTTCTGGAAGACGATCGAGGTTATATGAAAGCAATGGTCGAAAGCTTGGGTGTTGCTAATGCTAAACTAGAGAAAGAGATAGCAGAGTTGAGATCTGAACGAGATATGAATGATAGAAGATTTGCCAGACTTCAAAAAGTGCTTACTAACAGTCTGGGCATTGATTTCACAACTGAATATGATCGACTTGATGTTCAAGAAGCGAAAGAAAAAGCTGAGAAAGATTTAGAAGAACAGGGCAAGGGCAAAAGTGTTATCGATGGTGACCCTATTACTTCAGAGGAGCTAGTGATAGAAAAAGTTGTTGAATCTGAGAAAGCTACTGAAACAGAGGTTGTTACTAAAGCTGTTCCATAGTAGAATGTTGAAACAATCAAAGATTCTAAAGCAGAACAAAAGGATGATGAAGAGGAAGAAGGAAATGATGACGACGACCCTGCCAGTGACGATACTAAAGATGATTCAGATCATGAAGATGATAACAATGATGATCAGGGGGCGTTGGTCTAAAAGTTGATTCTGTGAAAGTACATTCAGAGTTTGATTTTGAATCGCTAATGAACGATGATGCTAACATGGAAGATGCTCCAAGTAAGGGGGAGTCTACAGAACAAACAGGGCAACAAGATGATGTTTCTGAATTTATCATTGCTATGCCTATTGCTGCTGTACATGAAAAGCCGTTGATGATAAGGTTGATCAAGGTATTGAAGAGGGGGAGTTCGTACATGATTATACAGAGGAAGAACTGGCAAGAATGTTCGAGGTGGATACTGATTCGTTTGAGTTTGATTTCGAGGAAGAGTTGGTGCATATGAAGACTTTTGAACCGAAAGAATGTGTTTACAAATGAGTGGCTGAAGCTGATGATTATGATCGAGTTATATTTGAAGATTCTGACGACGATAAGACAGAAAAGTATTCTAATCTGAACACTGACAAGTTTCCGACGATTGAAGAATTGATAAGCCAGATAGATGTTGATTTATTGAGACAAAAGATCGATGAAGTTGTAAAGACAGGAAACATACCGAAACGTTACACTAAAGAGCAAATTGCCGAAGCAAAGAAATCGTGGTTTAAAGAGATGCCGAAGGAAAGAAAGTTCAAAAGGCCGCTAGCATTCTTTACACGTGACAAAGATGTTTCTCTGGGAGATATTCCAAGCTGGGAATGGATACGAGAACTTGATGTGCATGCTATTAAAAGAGAATTCTGGGTTCAGTATTTCTGACATTTGACAGACATTAAGACATTGCCGTTATGGGATGTAGAAGAGTTGGTACAAACAAGGAATATAAGTCTGCAAATGAAGTTTAATGAACAAAGGCTCTGGAGGGTGATAAAGTTTGAAGCGTCGAGAGGTTTCGAGTTGTGGAAGCCATTTATCCCTAAATGCATAATAAAGACAAACAAGAAAACAGGGGAAAAATATATTACGCTAGTGATGAAGCGTCCTCGAGCTATGAAGAATATACCACTTAAACCCATTGAACAGGATTTTCATCCTTACTTTCTGTGGTGCCAAACGGATCCGGAAACATGTGAAGCGGTAATTGTGTTGCGTGCTGATGATACGTGGGATATTACGAAAGAAAAGGATCCAGAACCGATAGAACGAAGGAGGATATGGGGGCTATGGAGAACGATTCGAATACTAGACCCGATGTGGCTAGTTAATTGCTCAAAGGAAGATATAAAGTGCATGTTCTTCAACAAAATATGCTTCAATAAATGTGAAGAAGTCCAAATGAAGCAATACCAAGATGTGATTAACGTTTGTTATACACATGGTATTAATTCAGGTCACATGTGGGAATCGAGATGGAGAGAGCTTGAAAGAGAAGAGTTCTTGAAGGAAGAAAAGCGTTTAGAGAAGATACACAAAAGGGGTAGGGAGGCAAGAATCAGAAGATTTCAATTCATGAAGTGGGCACCTCCTACTGACCAAACGCATATTCCTAAGCAAGAAAGACGTCGAAAGCCGTACAAGAACTTCTTTGGAAGATGTTAGAGATTGAAGACTGATCAAGATGCTGCGACAATATCTAAGGGGGAGTCTGTTGATGCATAATGTCTATTGTCTAGGTCTTGGATCGAGTCTGCATGTTTAGAGCTTGAATTGTTAGATTTCACAAGTATTTATGTTGTTAACATATCAATTCGGGCGAAGTTATAGTCGGTTGATCAAGTTCGGCCGAACTTGATCATGCCAAGACTATGTTCGAGCGAACTAGTATGCTTACATATAGGAAGTCTAGGTTCATTCATTGTAACAACTTTGCTACTTCTACGGCGAAGCTCTGTCATATTGGATTTCAAGTTGTAATACTTTTGGACATTAATAGACTGACAATTAAACAGTAATTCTTGTGTATTTGGTTAACATGTCATGTACTTTCCGCTTATATGGATATTAGATACAAATTTAGGTTCCTGAGCTCAGGAGGACGGTCCTAACAAATGTTGCCTTTAACATGCTGATTGTGTCAGTTTGTTCTCGATTAGCTTGTTCACAAATGTGATAAGTGCCTTTCATCTTATCATGAGCTTCTTTCAATGTGTGATAATCATATTTAAAATTTTCACTATGCACATTTAGGTCACTTATGATTACTTACTGTTCAGCACATTGTTCACAAGCTTTAGCACACTTTGTGCAAGGTTTTTCAACCTCCACAATTTGTACTTTAATGACTTCCTTTTCAATTACCTTTACCTCGATCTCATGACCTACCTCTCTCAGATTGGCCATCATTGCTTTGTCAGCAATCTTGGTAAGGTTTTCTTCATTCATCTCTTTCGGCACATCAATGATCTCCTCGGTCTCAGGTGTCTTTTCATTCATCACTTGCTCTTGAGATGTAGCATCGAAACAACCTGCAAAACTAGATTGAAGATTAGGAGGTATAATTGTAAAACCTCGAAAAAAATTTCGCCTAATAAAATCCCGACGCGTGCCCGGTAAATTCTTGGTTGCCACGTGTAGCCGAGAGGGACTAAAATGTCGTTATGTTATTTTAATAACCTCTGAACGAGCATCAGAAAAAGTCAGAGGACCAAAGTTGTAAAAATGCCAAATTTCAAGTTCTGGAAGGCGGTTACGGACCCAAGCCATTCTAGTAACGGTCCGTAACCATTTAAAAATCTGTGGGCGCCAGAGGTCCTTACGGACCGTAAGGGTCCGTAAGGGGTCACCAACGACTGAAACATGGCAGCCTGCTGTGTTTGCCACCTTGCTCGCCATGCCACCCTTTCTCTTGGTTTTGCCACGACCATAGACACTTGTATTCATCTCTTAACCCTTGCCAACACCTGGATCAATCCTATGAAGCATCTCCAACTATAAATACCCTTGTAGTTGCAACATGGAGACTTGCTCATTTCTTCAAACACTCCTCTCATCTTATCTGGAGGTTCCTGACCCTTGGGAGCTTCCTAATCAGTTCATTTTCATGCTAGGGACCTTGTGTATGTGTTCTTAGCCTTCCTTTTCCAGTTTTATTAGGCTTTAAGCCAAAGTCAAAGCGTTGACGTAAAAACGCTTTGACTTAAGGCTAAGACCATTATGGTCCAGCCAATGTTCGTAACGAACATGGCTACCTGATCGTAATAAGGAAGGTGTTAATCCCTCAAGAGGGCACCTCCTAATTACCACGTTTGCTTGGTCAATTGACGGGTCAAAGTTAAATTAATAAGAAGTCAAACGGGTCAGTTTTGAAATAAATTCATAACTAGTAATGTAGGTGTTATAAAATCTCTTTTGACCCTCTAATAACTTGGTAATAATTATAAGAACATGTGGGAACATGTTTTCCAGGTCTAAGGTCGGTTCGCAACCGAAAGTCGCGAAGTTTGACTTCTGCGTTAACTTTCAGTTCTGACCCGAATTAGCAACCTTTGAAACTGAATCTAGGTTGCATTTTGACCATGTATGTTGTAATATAACCTTCTGGAGTTATATGACATAGTCACTTAGTAATTCGAGCGCTTATGCAAGTTTCCGTTTAATATGCCATTTTTTTGCTAAATGGTCCCTAAGAGCTTAAAAACAAGATTTAATTATAAATGAGCATATACATGAGATATAAACTGATGTACTAAATTGTTAAACTTATGTTGAGGTCAACTTTCTGATTTAAAGTCCAAGAAATGGTTATTTCACATAATTTACGCATTTGGCGACTAAACTCCCTTTTGACACATAAATTGTTCTAAACATAACTTTGGCCTCAAAACCTTGTACCTACTAATGTAATATCATTATTAGGAGTATTTGGGATGGTAGTTCAGATTATAAACTGAGTTTCCATACGAGTTCGTGCATTAAGCTTCTAAATGACGAAATTGCCCTTTCGGCATTTAAAATGGGATTTAAAGCATTTTAATGGTTCAAATCTTTTATACACTGATGTGTTATGTTAAATAATATATATTTATTATACAAAACTGACTCTAACATCAATTTCACATAAACACCGATTAAATCGTCATTTAGCGTCTTAATCACCGTTTCGGCGCATAGTATGGTTTAAAACCATATTTATGACCCGGGACTTGTTACCTACTGATTTCTAAACATATTTTATATATAATTACAGTAGGTACATGCTTTAAACTTAGATTCCCAAATAAGTTATCAAGGCTATATGTGAAATGACCAAAATGCCCTTTCGGGGCATAGTTTGGTCTTAAACTTAACACCACACATAAGATTGATATCCTACTGATATAACATCATAATTAAACTTACAGAAGTTTATGACCATTACATCAGTTTGTTCATGAGATCTTTTATAAGTCATAAAATGACCAAATTGCCCTTTTAAGACATAGTTTGATTTTAAAACCGTAACGGGCCAACATGTTGATAACTTACTAATATTTTAACATATTTAAAACATAATAGCATATGGAACTTGTATAGGACTCATCTGGTTACCCGGTTCGCTTATATGCGTACGGTTAGGCCTACGTAACTAGTTTACGTAATCTAACCAAAATGGGTTTAACCATATCAAATTATTCTCAAATTTCAGAATGTAAAATGGTAACTCATATTAAACAAGTCCTAGTACTTGTCGGGTCCAAAATAAATTCTTTTCTGGTCATCGCTTAATCTAGCGTTTTTGTACCGTCATCTTTATTTTAAGTTAGCCGGTCTAAGTCAATGACTAAATAAAGACCCGCTAGATAACTAATCGGTTATTAAAACCCTCCGTTCCAGACTAGAGGCTTCCAGTAGATTGTTCCCCAGCTAGTTATTTTGAATACGACTGTGCTTTGCTTATTTTCTTAATTTTAAGATATTGCTAGCCAGGTAAATATTTTTAACTTATTTTCCCTTATACGGGCTTGGGATACGGTATAATAATACCGCATGGTTGGATATGGGATCAATGAGTCGGGAATTCAAATAATCCATTTTAAATCGTATTGCTTAGTATTAAACATTTGGGGGTTAAAACGACCATGTCTTGGATATCCACGGCTCATTTAATTGTAAATGGCCACGACCTAAGCACGAGGGTAGGCATACACCCGACAGATGCTAAAATAAAATTATAACCCAATAGGGGTGTACCTATTAAAGGTATTAAAGTGATGTGTCGATTAATCATGTCCTCGACATAGTTTTCGGGCTCTAAATGTATTATTAGCATGTAAAACTGATAGCATGAATATAATTTATCCCAAGTTATTTATTAAAAAAAAGTACCATTGTGTACACTAAATGTTTTCAAAAGATTTTCAAAATTAGTCACTTAATTGTATTTACCAGATTTATCTGACGTATTTTCAAAAGACTAAGCGCAGGTGACATATGCACGTAAATAGGCTGGAAGTACTTAGCAGGCTTAAGAGGAAATTGCAACTCCTTTGCTTAGAAGGTCGTAGTCTGTTAAACTTCTTTTTGTAATCATATTTCGATCTGCCTGTGGATCTATTTACAAGAGTTGTATTTATTTTTGAACTTTGAACATTCAAACATTTGTAATAGTAACTATCCAGACTTCTGTTGTGTTATTTTGTATTGTTTGGTAATGATGATATCAACTTACGTCACGATATTCCCCATCGGGCCCACCTAGTTACACGTGGAATTAGGGGTGTGACAGGATGGTATCAGAGCCAACGTTCGAGTGAATTAAACACTAGCCTTTTGTGTTTAATCTCAAAAACACATATTAACACATATCCTTTAGACTTCCGAGTCTAGACTTTGACCTAGGCTTAATCACTTCCATCTTATTATTCTAGCTTTGTATTTTCTTGTTTAACTTGTTTTTGAAGCAGGAATCATGCCACCCAAATTTAGGCACGGAGGCGGAGGCAGAGGCAAAGGTCCCATGAGGGGCGGACCTTCCATGAAATGACCATCTGTCAGACCTTCCCTAGTAGGAGCATCAAATCTGAACCCTTACGAAGGATCCGGAGACTCTTCGTCTCCATTTGAACCATATAGACATTCCATCTCGCACAAATACTCTCCGCCTCAATCACACTCCCAACATTCTTACCATTCACACCATTCCCACCAATCACACCATTCCCATTCCCATTCTCACCAAGAGTTTTGTAACTTTAACTTTGTCAACCCGTTAACCAACCCTCACCTGAAACCCCTCCAGTTGACTCGCCAACACATATGGAGGAAGATTTTGATCCGGAGGAATTTCCACAAACTGGATCATATGGTCATCCCATCGAGCTGTCTAGTGGCTCGAACTCTTTGGCATGATCTCCCTATCAAGGTCCTGATGATTATGAATAAAGGTGGGCACAGTATGTGTTCGTCAACACACCCTCCTACCACAATACCCCCCAACATCAAGCCCATCACCACATCCTCACCAAGAGGATGTACATATGCAACAGGTGGATCAACCTCAGCCACCACCTGAGTCATCATCACAACCACGCCGAAGGCATGGTGCACGCATGTCCGTGCGTGCTGGTCAAAGGTCGGACTCCCTACCACCTTTGCCACCATCTTATCCAGTTATCCCGGAGGACCCATAAATGGGTGGTCCCTCAAACACATCGCCAGTGGTGGAACCCCCACCACAACCAGTCGTTGAGCCACCGCCTCAACCACCACTACCTCCGCAGGATTTTGCAAACCCAATACCTGCTTATACAGCGCCATCTGGGTTTAACTCTTTCGACCCTCCTGGTTTGTATAACTACATCCACCATGGTCAAGAACAAGATCCATATTATGATGCAATCATTCATAATAACCTTTATCCTTCCTCTTTCCCTAATTACCCACCTCCTTACGTTGCTCCAGGGTATCCACCTAATGGATATCCGTATCCAGTTGGGCCTCAGCCGTAACCACCTCCACCTCATGTAGGACATATCCTCGATGCTTAGGAACCTAGATTTGATATCTATTGTCCATAATAGCGGAAATATTACGACAAGTTTACCAATAGACAAGAATTAATCAGTTAAACGTCAATTTTATTGATTAAACGTCAAGAATCCAAATTGACAGAGCTTCGCCTCAGAGATGCCAAAGTTACAAATGAGAGACACAAGCTAGGTATTTATAGTAGTACAAGTTCGTTCATGATGGACATGAGTTCGGGCGAACTTGCCTTAGCAAGTTCGGCCGAACTTGACATTCCAAGCAAGTCATGGGCGAACTTGACTAAGACATAGACATTATGCACCAACAAACTCCCCCTTGGATATCGTCTTCGTCTTGTATCAGTCTTCAAATAAACATTAACGCACACAACCGAAGAAGTTCTTGTAAGGCTTCCTTCGTCGTTCTTGCTTTGGATCCAAGGTCTGATCTGTAGGAGGCACTTTGTTCATAAATTGAAATCTTCTAATACTTACCTTTCTACCTTTTTCATGAATAGCTTCAAGACGCTTTTCTTCTTTTAAAAACTCAACCCGTTCCAGATCCCTCCAGCTTGTTTGCCACATCTTTCCTGAATTTACTTGATCCGCATAGCAAACATTCACAACTCTTTGGTATTGCATATCCTGTTCTTTTTCACGTTCCTCGAATACTATTTTGCTGTAGAACAAGGTTTTAATATCTTCTCTGGAACAATTGACAAGCCACATTGGATCTAAAATCCTGATCGTTCTCCATAATCTCCTCATGCCTTGAAATCCCAATATTTCAACTCTTTCCTTCGTAATATCCAAATGTTCTTCAAAACGTAACACAATAACAGCTTCACATGTGATTGGATCTATCTGCCACCACTTGAACACCGGATAGAAGTTCTGTTCAATAGGCATCAGCGGCATGTTTCATCGCTCTTGGTCTTTTAATGATCAACATTATATCCTTTTCTCCCGTTTTCTTGTTTGTCTTAATGCGACGACCTGGAATAAACGGCTTCCAGTACTTAAAACCTTTAGTCGCTTCAAATTTGATCATCTTCCACAATAATTGATCAATATACTTCATATGATACGTGACATTCACAGTCTGGACAAGCTCTTCAACATCCCGTACGGTAAAGTTTTGAAATCAGCAAGATACTTGAAGTATTGCACTCCAAATTCCCTTTTGATTGCATATACGTTTAGCTCCTTGAACCACGCCCAACTGAGAATATCCCCTAATGACACGTCTTTGTCTCTGGTAAAGAATGCTAGAGGACGTCGAAACTTAAGTTCACGCGGCATTTCTTTAAACAGGACTTCTTGGCTTGAGCAATTTCCTCTTTCATCATCGGCTTTGGAACTTTACCTTCACGAACTGATTCCTCTATCTTTTCTTTCAACATATCTTCATCTAGTTGCTTGTACATCTCCTCAAATGTAGGAAAACTATCACTGTTAGGACCGACGTACTTTGCAGTTTGATCTGTTTCATCATCAGAAGACCAATCTTCAACAATCACTCTATTGTATTCGTCAGCTTCAAATCTTCTAATGTACTGATAATCATTTGGCTCAAAGTGTTAACATTCAACACTTCCTCTTCAAAATCAAACTCTAGATTTTCAGCATCAACTTCAATCAACTTCGCCAAATCTTCTTTCGTGTAATTGTGCACAAACTCACCTTCCTCAACATTATGTTCAAGCATCAAGATCATAGGCTTTGTCGCAGCAACAGGCTTTGAAAATCTATCAACATTCGCCATATCAATATCATCTAATGGCCCTGTCTACCCTGACTCCCCCTGAATCTGATCATCCATCTTATTAGATTCATCGTCCATTAGAGAAGAAAAATCAACATCATCAGAAACTTTTCCTTCACTGATTCTCATACCAACTCCTCCCTGATAATCGTAATCATCATCATCAGCAACATTCCAATCTTCATACTCAGAATCGTCTTTCTTTTCATCATCATCTTTATCCTCTTTCTCTGCTTCTTCATCGTCCTTATATTCAGAAGCATTGATAGGATCAGAAGGCTTGACAGATTCGTCAACCTTTGGAATATCAGACTCAGAAGCTATAACAACATCATCAACAGACTATTCTGCAGCT
The DNA here is from genome assembly GCA_947069175.1 of Scalesia atractyloides. Lineage (NCBI taxonomy): Eukaryota > Viridiplantae > Streptophyta > Magnoliopsida > Asterales > Asteraceae > Scalesia > Scalesia atractyloides. The sequence goes on along the minus strand of CAMTDV010000009.1, from coordinate 25,228,390 downwards.
TCAGATGATTTAGGGGCTTCACCCTCAACACCTTTACCTTTTCCACTTGCAGCTAACTCTTTTTCAGATCTTTCTTTAGCTTCCTGTTGATCCAAACGATCATATTCAGAAATGAAATCAGTCCAAGTGTATTAGATAACACTTTCTGCATTCTTGTGAATCTACGATCATTTAGGGCTTGGATTGACTTTAGATCAGCAATCTCTGTTTGAAGCTTCTCATTAGCATCTTGTAAACTTTCGATCAATGCTTTGAAATATTCGTTTTCATTTTCTAGTACTTTAACTTTATCATCCAACATTTCTTCTCAACTATGCTTTGATTCATCTTATTGATCAACTCAGCTTTTTCTTCTTCATTCTTGGCCACTTTTTCTTCCAAGATCTTTACACGCTTTTCAAGAAGATCAACATTCGTCTCTGGGAAGAAATCATTTAGATCTTGAAGACTAATTGGATCATTATGCATATCACCAAACAGATTTGCCTTTGGAGTAGACTTTGGAGTAGCAGTCTATGGTGTAGTCTTCTTTGGAGTAGAACTTTCAAAATGTGAAGTCGTGGACCAACAGGAGATTGAATAATAGGCACTTCCAACAAACCAGACACAAGAGGTTCTTGTGTTGCTCCTGGCCTTTCAGCTTTCGATGAAATGATCACAGGAGGTTCTTGTGTGACTCCTGGACGTTCAGCTTCACTTGTAACAACAACAGGAGGTTCTTGTGTAGGAGGTTCTTGTGTAGGAGGTTCTTGTGTAACTCCTTTCTCCTGTGTGCCAGAAGGTTCTTGTGTAACTCCTTTCTCCTGTGCGCCAGAAGGTTCTTGTGTAACCCCTTTCTCCTGTGCGCCAGAAGGTTCTTGTGTAACTCCTGCGCTTTTCAGCTTTCCCTTGTATCGTTTACTAACTGGCTTTTGAGCTTTCTTCGTTTTCTTCCTACCTTTTGTCTGAGGAGACCCTGTAGTCTTTGTCGATGAATAGTAGCAGACTTCACTCGCTTAGCTTTTTTTCTTGGGTCTTTCCTCATAAGATTCTTTTTCAAGATTCGGATCGAAATCACCATCAGTCTCTTTGGCTTTTTCTGCCTCAGTCTCTACTATTTTTCTCTTAGTAATTCTTTCCAGAGAATCATCAGAATCATCATTCTCTGAAGTAGCTGATATCACATCATATTCCGGAGTCGTTTTAACTGTTTCCTAACTCTCAACAACCACTGCTGCACTAGAACCAGCTTCAGCTTGAATATTCTCTGGTTCATCTTCATCAACAAGCATTGTCTCTACTTTCTTTACAGCTCGTTTCTTCTTAGGCTTATCAACTTCAGCCTTTAGGAACCAATCACTGCGAGATTTTGGTTTGAAACCTTTAAACCATTCTTTCTCCGCATTCAGCTCTTTCTCGTCACCGCTACTGTCTTTCCTCCGTTTGTTGTCTGACGGTGCAATATAGTTTAAATCTTTGATAGCTCCAAATACTGGTTTAGCAACCGGTGCTGAGTCTTGCTTTTGAAACTTTAACAACTTCTTCTTAGTTGTATCATCAAGATGACTGAGATATAAGACATCATTCGGATCACGTGCAATGTTTGTGAACTTCTCATCGATTAGCATCTGCACGAATCTTGGATACAAGCATAACCTTGAATCATCCATATTTCTCGACATATGTGTAAACACAAGCTTTGAATAGTTGAACGGCTTCTTCAAAATCAGTGCCGTTGCCATACAGGCCATGAATCCTGAACATCGTCTAGGCCTGCTTTGCGGTGACTGAAAGTGTGAATAACCGCATGCATTAGGAGCTTGTAGGGATTAGGCACTTCCCCTTTCCTCAGTGTCGGCTTATTAACACTCCCTTTATAACCCATCCTGTAGAAACAACCTCTCACCATCTTTTCATCCAAGAAAATCGGATCGTCTTTATCATCATTGAACTGTAAGATCCGTCATATATCATCTTCTGTAACTGTGATAGTTTTGTTCTCGTTTCAAACTTGCACATATGATGTAATGGTCTTTTCATCATCGCTGAGTTCTGCGTTCATCCAAAAATGATATATACGAGATCTATACGACACTGTACGCTCCGTGATCGCTCTATAAATAGGACACTCCTTAAGAAACTTCAGAATACTGCCGTAATCCTTTAGTGATTGACATATCGTTTTGTCGAGCGTGATACACGTATTGTGAAACTTCGAGAAATCCATAGAAATCACCCTCGCTGGTTCTTGAGCCTGAGAAACGACGCAAAACAATTAGCACGCATTTCAAGAAAAAGTTATAAAAAATTTCAACACTTTCTCATCAAGTTCGGGCGAACTTGATGTATGTGTGACAAACTGGTTTAGTCAAGTTCGCCCGAACATGTAATACAAACATGTTCTTCTTTCAAGTATAAGTTCGGGCAAACTTACTTATTATACAATGTTAAAACCTAATTCAGTCGAACTTCCATCCCAATCAAAAATTCTAAGTTAAATTGTTAAGCTCGGTCGAACATGTAGTTTTATCAGAATTATACAAACTTTATATGCAAGTACGGTCGAACTTGTTAACAAGTTCGGCCGAACTTGTCATCTCCTTCAATCCAAAACCTGCACAATCTTATCATGTCCACTTTAATCAAATTCATCATGAATCCATGGTCGATTTTAAGTGTTTATCTTCAAATCGTCCATTAGAAACTTGGATCTATCATTTTTTAAGTTTTCAAATCTGATATGCTCAATTAACGTTCAAATCACGGTTCAAAGTCCAAAATCTCACCTCTTCCATTGATAGTGGTGTGCAAATCACCAAGATCAACTTAAATTTTGGCAGAGTAACGGTAATTTCTTGCCAATTTCACTCAATCGCACTTGTTGGTTAAGTTCGCTCAGAGGGTTTTGGTAGCAGATGAATGAGTTCGGCCGAATTTGCAAGGTATTTATACCTTGACAAGTTTGGGCGAACTTGAAGGTCCAATAACTAAGGCCCATTGAAGTCCGGGCGAACTTACCAACTAAACAACCAGCCATCAATTTCAAGTTCGGTCGAACTTGCTGAAATGTAAAACTTTTATTAGTTTGACAAGTTCGGCCGAACTTATCAAAACCAAATTCAATTTTTTTCAATTTTTGCAATTAAGTCCAAAACTTTCCAACGTTTACCAATTATAAAAATCCACTCAGTTGACCAAGTCCAAGTTAATGACCTTGGTTAACCGATTTGTCTGCCGAGTCCAAGTTAATGATCCGGGTTTGACCCGTTACGAACAAACTGTTGATATTTTCAAAATCAAATTTTCAAATTAATGAACCTTTATCGTTTTGGCTTTTCAGATTTTACAGATTAACTCCCAGCCCATTGTCAAAGAAATTCCCACCAGTTCTAGCACCTTACCAGACTTCGAAGACCCGTTCTCCAACATTGGTTTGCTGAAAACAATGTAGAAACAAAATCTTTTTGTATTTTTGTAAGTTTTATGCTAAAACACACTGAAAATCTTTTTAGATTTAATCTAAAAAGCTAATAAACTATGTACAAAACAAAGTAAACTATTTACAAACATATTTACAGACATATTTTTGCGAATTCGTGTCTAAGGATCATATCAGTTAATCGAGACATATCACCAGTACCATTGACCTTTAACTGACTTTAAGTTATAAACTTGTTTACCTAGATTGTCGATATGTTTGTCCACTTAAACTTTACCATGTTTCTCAACTGTTTCAAGATATGTTAAGGTATGATTTACGAAACTTGATTTATCTGCGGTTCCCACTTCTTGAATATACTCCCGCATCAAGATTCCCTAGATTTCATCTTACAGGTGAATATAGCGTAATTGATATATGTATCTGGGTAATGCGAGACCTTGAGAGCTCAGGTTAGTACTACCGTACAGACAAAGAGATGAAGGCTCGACTTTAAGGTGTGTTTCAATTACGGAATCTTTTCAGCACGACAAATGATTAGATCTTTCGATACTTTGTCAAAATTGCATGCAGCTTAGGGGTTTATAACAAAAGTATTATAGAAGTTCTAGGCTATTGCTTCTGCAATATCAGAAGAACTTGTATAATACCCCAGATATCAACTATCTATAAAGACCTCGTATCTCAGAATCAGGCAATCTCTCAAACGAAATTTCAGAGTACTAAGTCCATATATCCAAGATATGTTAATCCACAAGATTAAGCAGTTGTAAAATTTAGTTTATATCTCGAAAATAGTTTACTAAACATGTTAAGCCTATCGACACATCCACAGTAAGACTCGTTTATCACTTTTAAAACGTTACAATTCTTTAGCATACTGTGATAGTCCATTGATGTACTATCATTTCCTTTTTGTGACACTGAATTCTTTTTGTCTTTTTCAATGTTTTTGTACTTTTTCCATTTTTCATATGTTTTTGGATTTTAAAATTTTCAAATGTTTTTGTATTTTCTCTAACATTTCTCCCCGTAAAATCAAAAACATCTTTTTGTATTTTAGTTTTTAATAAAATTCTAAACTAGAAAGATATAGACAAACCAATGTGGATCACATGAACTCGTCGTCTGATCCGTATTCAACCTCAGCTCCGCACCTGTCAGCAAATTTTTCATACCATTCATTCTCAACAAGTATTTAAACCGTGATAAAGAAAATGGTTTGGTATGAAAATCAGCCTTTTGTTCGTCGGTGTGGATTTTTTCTATTCGTACAATTTCTTTTCGTAACAGTCACAAATGAAATGATAACGAATTTCAATGTGTTTTGTGCGTGAGTGATGAACCGGATTTTTTGTTATATCAATGGCTGCCTTATTATCAACATACAGCGGAGTGTCGAGAAATTGCAGACCATAGTCTCTCATCTGCTGTTGTATCCACAGAATCTGTGAACAACAGCTGGAGGCCGAGATATACTCAGCTTCACAGGTAGAGAGAGCGACCGTAATCTGTTTCTTACACTGCCAGGTTACCATTCTTGTTCCGAAGAACTGGCATCCCGCTGTAGTCGATTTTGAATTCAACTTATCTACACCAAAATCAGAATCAGCGTATCCTGCAAGATCGAAATTATCATTCTTCGGGTACCACAAGCCGGTGCTTGGGCATCCCTTCAAGTATCTAAAGATTCGCTTCACGATCTGCATGTGTGAAATTCTCGGGCTTGACTGATATCTTGCGCATAGGCAACTAGGATACATGATATCTGGGCGCGATGCCGTCAGATACATCAATGATCCTATCATTGATCTGTAGAGCATCTCATCAACTTTGGTTCCAGTTTCGTCAATGCAAATCCCTTGATTAAGAGCAAGAGGAGTAGATAACGGCTTCGAGCTTTCCATATCAAACTTCTTCAAGATGTCAGCACATACTTGGTCTGATGAATGAAAATACCGTCTGAAAGTTGATCTACTTGCAATCCGAGGAAGAATTTTCATTTCGCCCATCAAAGACATTTCGAATTTCTTCTTCATGATGCCCTCAAACTCCTTGCAAAGACTATCATTCGTTGATCCAAAGATGATGTCGTCCACATAGATTTGAACGATAATTAGATGACTACCAACTTCTCTGGTGAAGAGAGTACTATCCACAGTTCCTCTGACAAAGCCGTTTCCCACGAGATGTTGCGATAACGTCTCGTACCAAGCTCTCGGGGCTTGGTGTAAACCGTAAAGAGCTTTATCAAGAAGATATGCTTTCTTTTTGTTGAGTGGATCGACAAACCCTGGTGGTTGTCCAACGTACACCTTCTCGCGTAATTTTCCGTATAGAAAAGCTGATTTGACATCCAACTGATAGACTTTAAATCCCTTCCATGCTGCGAAAGCAAGGAATATTAGAATAGATTCTAAACGAGCTACTAGTGCGTAGACTTCCGTGTAGTCTATCCCTTCCTGCTGGTGAAATCCCTTGACAACAAGCCGAGCTTTGTTTCGAACTATAACTCCTCGATCGTCTCGCTTGCATTTAAAGACCCATTTCGTATCAATCGCTTTCTGATTTTCAGGTAGATCTACAAGCTTCCACACTCCTAACTTCTCGAACTGTAACAGTTCCTCTTGCATTGCTTGTACCCAATTTTCATTGCCTAAAGCTTCAGAAACACTTTTTGGCTCCATCTGGGATATAAAACATGAATAGTAGCAATACTCTTGAATTGGAGCAACACGAGTATAGAAACAGCTCAAAGCTTTGTTTATTTGACTCTGTGTTCTCACACCAGCTTGTAATACGCCTATTATAGAATTTGACGGATGATAAGAATATGATCTTGGCATCACTTCGTGTGGAACAACCACAGTATTCTCTTGATTTGAGATATGTTGATCTACAACTACTTCAACTTCAGGAGCACTACTCGGGCTTGCAGATTCATTCAATAAACTTGTAATCTGCTCTGCTTCTTCATCTGAAGAAGATTCTCCATCGGCATCGAATGTTGGAGCCTCGTCCGAGTCTGAACTCTGTGCTTCAGAAAGATTAGGACTCACTGTAGTATTGACTGGTTCAGTAGTCGGTGTCACATGATTAGTTTGAATTTCTTTACCACCGCTATTACTTGAACTAGCATCATAAGAAGATGATCCCAACATGGGTTGATTAACCACAATCGGTCTGATGATTTGTTCTTGATTTGCTGATTGATGAAGATAATATAACGCTGCAATTTCTTCATCGGATGGTTCTTCAGGCAAATCAAGTGATTTCCACAAGTCTTGATTGTTGAATAACCATGCATCACCTTTTCTCTGAATAGGATCCGTATAGTTAAAACAATCAACATGTTGCGCTTCAATGACTCTTCTTAATGAAGGAACGTAAACTCTTCGCAAAGGACTTGCATATCCGACAAAGAAACCTTCGAGTGATTTAGCTCCAAATTTTCCATTTTGATCGATTACAGTATATGACGCTCTAAATGGTTCTAAGAACTTCGATAAGCGTCCTATTCTTTCGTTCAGCTACACCGTTTTGCTGCGGAGTGTAGGGTGCACTAAACTCGTGCAAAATCCCTTTAGCATTGTTTTGGTGTTTTTAAACTCAGTACCGTTGTCACGTCTAATGCGTCTCACCGGAAGATGGTACAAGTTCTCAAGTTTCTTGAAAATAATCACCAAATTTTCAAATGTCTCATCTTTTGATTCTTGGAAGAATACCCATGAGTAACAGGAATAATCGTCTGTGACTACCAAGCAGTAGAGATCTCCAGAAATGCTTCGGACATTCACTGGACCGAAGAGATCCATATGAAGTCTTTCGAGAGACAACTTTATCGAATTGAGAATCTTTCTTGGATGAGATTTCTTGATCTGCTTTCCCTTTTTACACTCGAGGCAATTATCTGACATATGAAAACTTTTCAGATTCACACCTTCTACCAAGTCGTTATGCACCAAATGATTCATCTTTCTCAGGTGAATGTGGCCCATCTTTCTATGCCATAAGATTGACTCCTTCTTAGTAGCTTCTTAAACGAAACATTGTGCCGTTTTTTAAGAAGTAGTAGCATTTCCCATGTCAAGAACATACAAATCATTTCTTGGTGCACGCATGAGTATCCACTCGTCTGGTATTTTGAAACCCATTTTGATGATCATGCATTCTTTATCATTGAAGTGGACAGTAAATTTCTTATCACAAATTTGAGAAATACTCAGAAGGTTGTTCTCAAGCTCCGCAATGTAGTTCACTTGATCAAATGAAACAACTCCGTTTGAGAGCTTTCCCTCGGCGACAATCCTTCCACCTTGGTTTCCAGTAAATCCAACATATCCGCCATTGATAGCTTTTATGTCGAACAAGAGTGCTTTCATTCCTGTCATATGTCTGTAAGCTCCACTATCCAGAGTCCACTTGGAAAGTACGGATCTCTGGAGCCACTGCACATTTCAACAATTAGTTAAACAGCACGACCCAAGCCTTCTTAGTCTTAGGTTGAATTGGATAACCATCATCGTAATCAAATTCACACTCGTCAGCATAATCAAATTCATATTCATCATCTGGATTTTCTTCGATGTTTATGTTTGAAAACTTCACTTTCTTTTTATCTTTCAAACTGTTATCACTTGTAATTTTGACAGTTTCAGACTTGATTTAAGATTTTGATTCTTTCATGCTATCACTAGTCTTAACAGGCTCAGACTTAGTGATTTCAGATGTTGTTGACCTTTTCTTAGCAACCCAGGCTTGTGATTTGATATTAGCCTTTTTGATGTAAAACTTTGTTTCAGTTGCTTTTGAAGATTCACCTTTTTGAAAAGTTGAATTTTCGAATTTCTTTTCCAAAATTTGTTGCATTTCTTCTTTGTCAACATTTCTTTTTAAGATTCTTATTTGCCCAATCTCTGGTTCCTTCGAAGATAAGCCGGTTTAGCTTCGGACACTTCCGTGCAATATGACCAATTTCGTTGCACTTGAAGCAAATCCGATTATCATGTGAATGTCCACTAGTGGATTTTACACCACTTGTGGCTTTCGCCTTATCTCGAAGTTCTTTATGTTTCTTAAACTCGTCGTTTGATTGCTTCCCAATCAAACTCTCCTCGTGATGCTTGTCCCATAAACGAATTTCATGTTTTTATCTTTGTACTCGTGAAATGGTGACTTTTTCTTAACCGGTTCTTCTTCCTCATCTAGACCCAACCCATCTCTCTGGTTTTCCGGATGATCACCACCCTTTCTCCGGTAGTTGTTATAATTTCTTTTGGGTTTAGAATAGAATTTATTTTCATTTTTCTCCAGGTCATCAGATCTGATTTCAACCAGTTTAAACAGTTTATCCAATTGATCTTCTTTGACGTTCCGAATCGGAAAACTGTCATCAAAGTATAATCTATCAGATTCCTTAACCTTGTACATGAAAACATTAGGATCATCACATAGATTATCTTCCGATGATGTCTCGTCATTTTCAGAATTTATGTCAGAACTGTCCAAACTCGAGGTGGCGCTATCAAAGTTGCCATCATCAAAATCGTTCAGAGCATTTTCAACCACCTTTTTTACTACCGCATTGTCATCATCTGATTTAGTATAGACTACATCAATGTTCTCCGGCAACTCATTTTTCTTTTCAGATAACAACTCAATGTTGAGTGCCTTATCCATCCCATCAACAGTTTTGTGACAATACTTCTCGCAAAGGGGTGGAGGAACATTGTTATATTCTTTACCAATTTTCTTTTTAGGTTTTTCTTCCGATGGAATTGTGGGAAGAATGTGATCAATGACATACGCGTTAGTTGAATAACTCCTTAAAAGTTGTCGAACATGTTCTGTTTCAATTTTCATGTCCTGGAGTTGTTGTTTGGTTTCAGCAATGGTGTTAATATATATGTTTATTGCTTTTTGTTTATCCATTACTGTACATTTCAACATCCTTATGGTATCATGTTGTTCAATATTATTTCTATCGAGCCTGCCATAATCATCTTTCATTTTGTCATATGCTTCCTTCATTGTACAATAATCGTATTTGAAATGTTCGTTATGTACATTGAGTTCAGTGATGATTTGTGATTTTTTGGCGCATTTAGCACATGGCTCGGTACATTTTGTGGAAGGTTTTACAACCTCCAAAATTTGCACTTTAACAACTTCCTTTACCTCTGGACATACCTTGGTTAGATTCACCATCATAGCTTTATCTGCAAAGTCCTTGAGGTTTTCAGCAGTTACTTCTTGAACAACATCAGTATTTTCTTCATTCGATTTCTCTTCAATCACTTGCTCCAGAGAACTTCCATCAAAGTGTCCTGCAAAACTATCACACGAGTTAGGAGATAATATGCCTTGGTTCTTCATTTGAAGATATTCCTCTTCCTCATGTTGTTGCAGATACTGTTCCAACAGAATATTCTCTAGAGCTGCTGCTTCTTCGGCAGAAGTATCTTCAACGATCTTAGCCATCAATGCAACTCCGGTCTTCTTACCGATATAAGAATTCCAATCGAAGCCATCATCCTCGTTCGAAGCAACCATCACCTTATTAGTGTTACTGTTGTTTGGCTTTTCTTGAAGCTCAACTTGTGTCTTCTTTGGGAAAGGCTTGTATTGAAGAGATTTCTTGTAATACTCGTTGCCTCCACCAAATGGACTTTGATTGCCTGTGGCTTCAGGATTTTTGCATTCTCTCTTAAAATGCCCTTTCTGTCGGCATCTGAAACAAGTGACCTTCGATTTGTCGAACCCTAGCTTGTTGCTTGAATTTCCGATATCTCGGCCTGTGAGCGCAACAAACTTTGTGACTCTTCGAATGATAGAGGCTAGTGACCACCTGATATCCATCAGTTCAAGCTCTTCTTGGTCCACCTGATCGTAGTCTTCGGTGGTCATTTCGGGATTGCCGATCTTTCCAGCTACAAGACTTTCATACGATTCTAGAACAGTGGCAAGAAGTGACATGTGTTGTTTTGCAACTTGTTCAGAAACAACATTGTTTAGATTCACAGCAATGTTACACTTGTACACATTCAGATCAGAATTCGTTTGTTGATTCTGATTTGCTTGACTCTGATAAGAAGCATTTGACCCTGTGCTTGAGAACGAAGAGCTTTGTGGACTTTGATCATATTGAGGATATGATTGGTTCTGATTCTGTGGAGAAGAATTCATGTTTGCACTGAATGCTCCCTGAATCTTTGGACTTGAAATGTTATCATGCATTTCGGTTTTGTAATACAGACCAACATCATGAACAATGTTAGCATTCTTCGACTTTTTAATCTTCAGCAATTCCATTTCATGACCTTCAAGTTTGTCGATGAAAGTTGACAACTTAAAGAATTCCCAATTTGGACTCTCTTTCAGAACCATCAAATAAGTAGTCCACTCTCCGTCTGGTAAGGCATCTGCAAGCTTATCGATGTACTCTTGTTCTGTCTTCTCGAGACCATGTCTTCTCATTTGGACTTTCAGATGACAGAAACGCTCAATCATCTACTTCAGTGTCTCGCCCTTCAACATGTTGAAAATATCAAACTCCTTCATGATGAGAGCTTTCTTACTTTTGATCATCTCTGCGCTGCCTTGGTATTTCTTTTGTAGTGATAGCCAGAGATCTCTCGCAGTAGTATACTCGGCAACAAGACCAGAATATCTTCTTTAACAGATTGTTGAATGAGGCTTATCATCTTTTTCTCAGCAATGTACTCATCTTTCTGTATTAGGGTGTACTTGTACTTCTCTAGTACTTGCTGATGTTCGTCCAACAGAACAGTGTAACCTCGCTCAATCGACACCCAGCCTTGGAAATGCATGGCTTGAACCCAATATGTGAATTTCTCCTTCCATCCTTCATACTCGTCCATGCTCATTAGCTTTGGCGGTTTAACGGACGTGCACATCTCGTTGTCTAGATTGACTTGCTGTATGACATTAGCATTGGATGTACCCACTCCTGACATATACGCTCTCTGAATATCATCCATCACGAATATCGAGACACGTACGCTGAAAACACGTTAAACTTTTTGAAAATGTTAGATTTACTACAAGTTCGGTCGAACTTGTAGTTGTAGATGAAAAATTCACAGAATTTATCACAAGTTCGGTCGAACTTGTGATTCCAAATTTGAAAATATCCCTTGAGAACTTCGGTCAAACTTGCAATCTAGAATTTGTAAGAAATTTGTAAGTTCGGGCGAACTTGTAACACCCAGATCGCGTAATACAACAACACGCGACGGAAATATCAGGGAGTCACGTTACAAATTGCTCAGCCACAACTGGAACTAAAACGTTTCATTATCATTACATTGTTTTACACTACAAAGAATACATCAAATTGTCTTTTGTGTTTAAGAAGTCTAAAGCCCGGATGCATTCCTATATGTAGCATACTTGCACAATCTTCAACTTGAAACATATGTGAAAAGAGACGTCAACAAACAATGTTGGCGAGCACATAGTTTTGTTAACCAAATATATGGCAAAAAGTTTGACATTGCAGTACTTTGACAACCACGAGAGTTGCTAATTGTAAATCGACTCATTGATGCCAAAGAATGGCAGAAAAGGTTAGTATTGCAATATATTAACTTGATTTTTGAAACTTGTGACAAAAGATTTTTGTATATGGCATCATGATCATTACTAAGTAATTTTCATGCCTTTGAAAATTGTACTTTGTTCTTGTAAACATATTTACATCGTCCCTAAACTTGTATGAATATTATTGTAAATCAAATCAGTGATTTACAATAATACCTAAATATCCTTCTAAGAATCTATCATATAATATATGAAAGGATTCTACAAGGATTTTGAATATCGAGCATTGAAATCAGTCGTACACAATCCTAATGAGACTCGAATAACGCTACAAGGGTAATGCAATAAGAACACTTATATATAGGAAGTACCAGCGGCGTATCCACAATGTTCTAATGGTATTACACTTATTTCGTTGTTCTAATCACAACTAGCCACATAAACATATAATCGTCAACTTGTCACATTGTATCGTGACATTGTATCGTTACATTGTATCGTCACATACGCACTAAAGTACACAATGAATCCAATTTAAGGACTACCAATTAGTACTCTAAACATTCCATAAATATCTAACTATAAGGATTGGTAGATGTAATGGAAATTTAGTCGTGTCACGTTGTCTTGTCAGCTTTAACATAAATTAATAATCCTAATGGTGATTCGGATAAGGCTACGAAGGGTAATACAATAAGCACACTTATATATAGGAAGTACCAGCGGCGTATCCACAATGTTCTAATGGTATTACACTTATTTCGTTGTTCTAATCACAACTAGCCACATAAACATATAATCGTCAACTTGTCACATTGTATCGTGACATTGTATCGTTACATTGTATCGTCACATACGCACTAAAGTACACAATGAATCCAATTTAAGGACTACCAATTAGTACTCTAAACATTCCATAAATATCTAACTATAAGGATTGGTAGATGTAATGGAAATTTAGTCGTGTCACTTTGTCTTGTCAGCTTTAACATAAATTAATAATCCTAATGGTGATTCGGATAAGGCTACGAAGGGTAATACAATAGCACACTTATATATAGGAAGTACCAGCGGCGTATCCACCATGTTCATATTGTATTACTCTAGTTTTGTTATCTCCAACAATTCTACACATAAACCATTGTTCATCGTTCATCGTTCCTTGTTATAAACCAATCGTTCATCATTCATCGTTCATTGTTCCTTGTTATAAACCAATCGTTCATCGTTCATCGTTCATTGTTCTTTGTTATAAACAAATCGTTCATCGTTCATTGTTCCTTGTAAAGTACTTCTTAGAAATCTAACTATAGAGATAGGAAGATTTAAGAGCGAACTTCAATCATCCTTTGGAAATCTAACTATGAAGATAGATGTAGGAACGTCCACGATTAGCATGGGAACCTAAATTTGTTATCTATTGTCCGATTAGGCGGAAACTAATGACAAGTTAACCAAATAATAAGAATTACTCATTTAAATGTTCTTTTCATTGATCTAAAGTTCAATACATTCGAGAACCGGATCCGACAGAGCTTCGCCGTCTCTGTGCCAAAATCTCTCCATGTTACAAATGAAATACCAAGGCACATATTTATAGAGTTGGAAGTTCGCTGGTGAGTATTGAAGTTCGGGCGAACTTGACTTCTCATAACCCATCTCGAGTGAACTTGCCCTCTAAAACATTATGCCTAGATTCTAATAGATTAAACCTTATTAGCTCAGAATCAATACATAATGACGTAGGCAACAGACATATGCACCAACAGACTCTCCCTTGGATGTTGCCGCAGTCATTGACTTTTTGTAATCTTCTGAGTCTTCCAATCTTTAGTTCTTGAATAAACTTTATCATCTTGATCTTTATATCCTCTTTCTCCTTCTTTGAGTTTTGTCTTAATAAAACTTTTAATCAACATGCTCCCCCTAGCTTTAAGCTTTGGTCTCAGACTCCCCTTTGCTTTGATCTCTAAACTTCAAATCTTTGGACAATGTATTATCCAGCTCCCCTTAAAACTTTACTACCTGTCTAAATAAATTCTGACATTCAAATATACATTTTAGATTCACTGATTTGAAATTTTGTACCATCAACATTTCAAACTTTAATCTTCACAACAATCTATTCCAAAAACTTTGAATGTTTCAAGTTCAACTTAATGACCTTGAATACATTTTACATTTAAATCCTTCAACTTTCATATTTTTATCATTCGTGAAAATCCACTTGGTTGATCAAGTCCAAGCTAATGACCTTGAATAACCAACTTCGTCAACCAAGTCCAAATTAATGACCCTGGTTTAATAACCGTTATGAACAATCTGATTTTAAAGTTTCAAATTTATGAACTTTTAAACATTCATCAGATTTTCTTACCAGACTTCGAACATCCGTTCTCCAACATTGGCTCATTGAAACTAATGTAGAAACAAAATCTTTTTGTATTTTAGAAAGTTTATGTTAAAACACACTGAAAATCTTTTCGATTTTATCTTTGAAAAGCAAGTAAAGTATTTACAGAATTTCTAACAAGTAAAGTAAATTATGTACAAACATGTTTACAGACATATTTTTGTGAATTTGTGTCTAAGGATCATATCAGTTGTTTGAGACATATCACCAGTACCGTTGACCTTTTGAATACTTTAAGTTTTAAACTCGTTTACTTAGATTGTTGATATGTTTGTCCTCTTAAACTTCGTCACATTTCTCAATTGATCCAAGATATGTTAGGTAAGAATTATGAAACTTGACTTAACTATGGTTCTCACCTCTCGAATATACTCCCGAATCCAGATTCCCTAGATTTCATCTTACAGGTGAATATAGCGTAATTGATATCTGTATCTGGGTTGTGCAAGGCCTTGAGAGCTCAGGTTAGTACTATCGTACAGACAAAGATATGAAGGCTCGTCTTTAAGGTGTGTTCCATTTAAGAAATCTTTTAAGCACTGCAAATTATTAGATCTTTCGATACTTTTCAATATTGCATGAAGTTTAGGGGTTTATAGCAAAAACATTATAGAAGTTCTAGGCTATTGCTTTCGCAAAATCAGAAGAACTTGTATAATACCCCAGATATCAACTATCTATAAAGACCTCATATCTCAGAATCAGGCAACCCTTCAATCGAAATTTCGGAGTACTAAGTCCATATATCCAAAATGTGCTAATCCACAAGATTAAGCAGTTGTAAAATTTAGTTTATATCCTGGAAACAATCTACTGAACGTGTAAAGCCTATCGACACATCCACAGTAATACTTGTTTATCACTTTTAAACTTTACAATTCTTTAGCATACTGTGATAGTCCACTGATGTGCTATCATTTCCTTTTTGACAAACAAAATTCTTTTTGTCTTTTTTTAATGTTTTTGTACTTTTTAAATTTTTCAAATGTTTTTGGATTTTCAACTTTTTCGTATGTTCTTTATTTTTCTAAAAATTTTCAAATTTTCTTACTCCCCCTAAAATCATAAACATATTTTTGGATTTTAGATTTAAAGAAATTCTTCTAAAATGTAACAAACCAATGAGGATCCCGAGAATTCGTCGTCCGATCCTTTTTTCATTTACTGCATCATCACCTGACAACAGAAACAAACCATTAAACTTTGTTAACCTCAACTTGTAGAAATCACTTGTAAGAACCACTTGTAGGAAATCAATTTTTAAATAATTTTTCAATATAACAATCAGTGTTCTGTTCAACGATGTGGATTTTCTCAAATTTTAAAACATTCTTTTCAACTTTTCTTTTTCAACCACTTTGTAATTTCAAAAACCATCAAAGATTATGACTTTCTAGATAAGTTAAAAACTCATGGAGCTCCGCTATCCTGTATCAACTTTGATAGAGTGGATCTTTGGACTCCTGCACATGAAACAACTATTTGAAAAATGAAACCCAAACCTTTTTGGTTTTAGGTTTGTACTGATAAGCATCATAACCATATTCTAACTCTTCATCATATTCAAAATCATCATCGAACATTTCGCCCAACGTCGATTCTGAAAACGTTTTGACATTTTCTTTTTGTGTCTGTTTGATTACTGAACCAGTTGATTTAACATTTTTAGTTTTGTCAGCAACAGACTTTGATTTTTCTGATGATGAAAGCCTTTTCTTAGCAACCCATGATTGTAGCTTGCTTCTCGCTTTCTTGATATAGAATCTAGAATCTTTGATTTCATTAAACCTTGAAGTTTCACATTTTTCAAAAATTGAATTTTCAAATTTTGAATCAGTTTTAAGTTTCACTTCGTATTTAGATTCATAGTTTCATTTGACTCTGTGACATTTTTCACAATCTCTGGTTGTTTTTGCTTTTCATCTTTTGATTCGGTTTTCCTTCGTGGAAACACAGGCTTTAAATTCAGACATTTGCAAGCAATATGACCAACATTATTGCATTTAAAGCAAGTTCGATTATCAGAACCATTTCCACTAGTGGGTTTTACTCCACTTGTGGACTTGGTCTTAGCCTTGTCGCGAAGTTCTTTTTCTTTCTTGAATTCATCATTCGATTGCTTACCGATCATGCTTTCTTCTTGAACCGTACTCGTTCCGTACACAAACTTCATGTGTTTACCTTTGTATTCATGGCATGGAGACTTATGGTTCTTTCTTGGTTCTTCTTCACTTTCCTCCAAACCCAATCCTGTGCTCAGGAAAATCACCACCAATCTTTCGATAATTGTTAGCATTCTATTTAGGTTTCGAGTAAAATCTTTTCTCATTTTTGTCAAGATCATCTGATGAAACTTCTACAAGTTTAAACAGTTTATCAATTTGATCTTCTTTTACATTCTGATTCGGAAAGCTATCATCAAAGTATAATCTATCAGAATCCTCAACCTTGTACATGACAACGTTAGGATCATCACTTAGATCATGTTCTGAAGCTGTATCGTCATTTTTTGACTGTGTATCAGAACTGTTTGAACCTGAGTTGGCGCTTTAAGAGCTGCCTTCATCAGAATCATTTCCCAACACATTTTTAACCACATCTTTTACCACCGCTTCATTGTCATCATTTGATTTTGTAAAATCTACGTCAATTTTCTTAGGCAATTTAATTTTCTTATCAGATAAAATAAGTAGATTAAATGTCTTTTCAATCTCATCATCTTTCTTGCATAAATAACTTGCAAGAAATGGTGGAGGAACACATCCGTACTCTTTACGCTTTGATTTCTCACCATTTTCCTCCGATTTAATCGTAGGTAAAATATGATCAATGACATACGTGTTTGTGGTGTAGCTCTTTAGAAGCTGTCTTAGCCGTTCTGTTTCAATTTTCATGCTGTGAAGCTCACACTTTGTCTCAGCAATTGTGTTAATGTACATGTTAATTGCCTTTTGTTTCTTAATTACTGTAGCATTTAACATTTTTACATTAGCATTAAGTTCACCATTAGCATGTTCAACATATTTATATATGCTTGATATTTTGTCATAAGCTTCTTTTATGGTTCTGTAATCATAACGAAATATTTCGTTGTGTACAATCAATTCTCTTATGACTTTGACTTTATCAAGACATGGTTCACAAGGATTTGCGCACTTTGTGCAAGGTTTTCAACCTCCACAACTTTCACAACTTCCTTTTCAGACACACTTACCTTAGCCTTTACCTTTTCTGCGTCTGCTTTCAAAGCTTCTTGTTTCTGCATATCAAGATAAGCTAACTCTTCTTCCTCATCTCTCTGTCTATATCCTTCAAGAATAGCATTTTCCAAAGCAGCATCGACATATGATGTATCATATTCATCCACTACCTCTGCCATCATAGCAACACCAGTTTTCTTTCCGATGTATCTGTTCCAGTCAAAACCATCTTCTTCATGAGTAACAACAAGAGCTTGTTCGGTTGTCTTTTCAGATTTATCTTCTACTTCGACTTGTGTTCTTTTTGGATATGGCTTGTATTGAAGAACTTTCTTGTAGTACTCATTGTTGCTGCCGAAAGGATTTTGGTTTCCACTTGCTTCTTGATTGTTGCATTCTCGTTTGAAGTGCCCTTTTTGTCGACACCTGAAGCATGTGACTTTAGTCTTGTCAAATCCAAGCTTGTTGCTTGAGTTACCAATATCCCTTCCAGTGAGCGCCACAAATTTAGAAACTCTTCTGATGATAGATGCCAGACTCCACTTGATATCCATCAGTTCCAACTCTTCTTTGTCCACCTGATCATAATCTTCGGCGTCATTTCTGGATTACCGATCTTTCCAGCAACGAGACTTTCATATGATTTGAGAACAGTAGCAAGAAGTGCTATATGTTGTTTGGCCACCTTTTCAGGAAACACATTCTTCAAATCAACTGCTATGTTTCACTGGAAAACATTTCAATCAGAACTAGCTTGGCTTGTCTGATTTTGGAAAGATGAGCTTGAACTAGCACTTGTGTAACCAGCATATGGAGAACCTTGATTTGGAGAAGAATTTGTATTTGCACTAAATGCTGTTTGGATTTTCGGGCTTTGAATCGGAGTATCAGGAATTCCTCCTTTGTAATAGACACCGACATCTTGAACAACATTAGCATTCTTTGATTTCGCAATTTTCATCAACTCCATTTCATGACCTTCTAATTTGTCAATGAAATATGACAACTTGAAGTGTCTCCAAGATGGACTATTCTTCAGAATCGTCAGATATGTTGTCCATTCTCCTTCTGGAAGTGCATCAGCCAACTTCTCAATTTGCTCTTCATTAGATCTTTTGATATCATGTCTCCGCATCTGGACCATGAGGTGACAGTATCTGTCGATCATTTGCTTCATTGTTTCACCTTTAATCATCGTGAAGATCTCAAATTCTTTCTTAGTTAAAGCCTTTTTGCTTTTGATCATTTTATCACTTCCTAATTTCTCACAAAGAGAATTCCATAATTCCTGTGAAGTATCATATTCTGGCAAAAGTATCAAGATATCTTCCTTCACTGATTATTGTATCAAGCTGATCATTTTCTTCTCCGCAACATAGTTATCCTTGTCGGCATTTGAGAACTTGTTCAGTGGAAGATCTTGATCACGTTCATCTTTTGGCCATTTGTAGCCATCCTCAACTGCAACCCAGCTGTTGAATTGATTCGCTTGTATCCAGTTCACAAACTTTTCTTTCCATCCTTCAAATTCATCCATGCTCATTAGCTTTGGCGTTTTCGACGTAGTACCCATTTCGTTGTCGATATTCATCTGGTTCGCCGCAAGAACATTAGCATTTGATGAAGAAGCCATTTGAGAGACTAATACGTTGTGGAAATCTTCCATTTTGACAATCCGTAGACTTATTTGAAAATACAATCAAAAACACTCGAAAAACTATTAGAAACAGACAAGTTCGGTCGAACTTAGGTGAATTAATTTTCAAAATTTTATCAAACACACTCAAGCTCGGTCGAACTTGATGTGGATTTTTGAGAAAAATTAAACTTCGAGCGGACTTGAGTATTTTTAGAAAAAACTGTTAAGTTCGGTCAAACTTAAGCTTAAATTTCAAGAGAAAAGGTAAGTTCAGGCGAACTTGAGTGAATTTTCACAAGAATTATATCAAGTTCGGTCGAACTTGATGGAATTTCAAGCAAAAATCAACAAGTTCGAGCGGACTTAAGCTCAAAACCTTGAAAAACTAATCAAGTTCGGTCGAACGTGATGAAAACTCAAAGATTTTCAATCAAGTCCGGTCGAACTTAGTATCAAGTTCGGCTGAACCTTGTTTCCAAAACATGGTTTTTGCAACTTTCTGATATCAAAACGTTTGAATTTTATGTCCAAACTCTCAGGGGTTTGTTATTAGTGTGTTTTACATTACATATTCAAAAATCACCTATTTTTTACCATGAAATCATCAAGTATGTGAAAATGTTAAGAAAAATGATAGAATGGAAATGAAATAGAGAAATTCTTGTCTTGATTCCAGCAAATTTAGGTATCTAGGCTCTGATACCACTTGTAGGAACGTCCACGATTAGCACGGGAACCTAAATTTGTTATCTATTATTCGATTAGGTGGAAACTAATGACAAGGTAACCAAATAATAAGAATTACTCATTTAAATGTTGTTTTCATTGATCTAAAGTTCAATACATTCGAGAACCGGATCCGACAGAGCTTCGTCGTCTCTGTGCCAAAATCTCTCCACGTTACAAATGAAATCCCAAGGCACATATTTATAGAGTTGGAAGTTCACTGGTGAGTGTTGAAGTTCGGGCGAACTTGACATAGTCAAGTTCGGCCGAACTTGACTTCGCATAACCCATCTCGAGCGAACTTGCCCTCTAAAACACATAATTATGCCTAGATTCTAACAGATTAAACCCTATTCGCTCAGACTCCATACATAATGACGTAGGCAACAGACATATGCACCAACAACAGAAAGATTCTACAAGGATATAGGCCCTACAAGACCTCTTTAAATATCGTACCATCAATCTTCATGTTGCATAATCGGAAATAACACAGAAAAAGCACTTAGTAAACACATACATGCCATACATTTAAGAAGAATCGGTTACAAATATGAATCACCCCAAAACATTTGGAAAATGTAAAAGAGAGGGGGAGCAATGTACTCGCCTGGGATTGCGTATAGATCTTGTTCAAATGATATAACAAAGCTCAAAGGATCAAGAGTTCAAGTGTTGAAGTGGTTCCTAGTGTATCGGATAAATACATGTTAGTGTCGAAACTTGAAAATGAGAAATCAGATAAAATGAAGGATATAAACCAAAAAAGAGTTGGATCTTGTATAATATGGTTCGTATTACCTAACATTCTGATTTGGAAGCATTTCAAAAAGTTTTGGCTTGATACGGCACGCTATAGTGGTTTACGCCACTTTAACGGGTCATAAACGTAACTATGGGATCGGATGGTTAAGTATGTCCTATGACAAGTCTAATATGCCAAAATTTGTTTATATAAGTTATATAATCAGTTTAGATGTCGAAACGATGTTCATATATGTTTAAACTAATTTATGTGTAAAAAGGGCATTTTTGGCATTTTTAAGGAATACATAGTCGACTTGTCATTTGAATAACCAAACGATATGACCATAAGGTATAACCTCAAAGGGTTATTCCCTATAATATTATGGTCATAATAATGGTCTTGGTCGGATCCTAAAGTTGACCAAACGGGTCAGATTTGAAAGTCAAAGCGGTGGTCAAACCGTTAAACTTTTGACTCCAAATAAGCATTTTAACAAAAGTGATGAATTTGACATGTTGTGACATGTCTAAATAAGTTTATAAAAGTATTTTGGCATCAAAACAACCTGTTTTCATACCTGAAAATAGATCTGTTACAAATGCGCAATAATCGTATTTTGACCGAAACTTTGACTTGTCATAGTGACATGAAATGATATAAAACAGTAGGAATGATCAATAGGGATCATAACCCTCTTGATTACTATCATAAAACACTGTTCAATTGGATTTTAAATTGATCAATTCATGATCAATTCTAGAAGTCAAATAAAAGTCAAATTTTGTGACTTTTAATCCAATTAAACTACATGAATTGAAAGAAGCATGAAAGAGAACACTTACAAACACCAAAGATTGATCAAAGATCACAGAGAATGCTCCAAGATGGTTGCAAATTCGGATTTGAAGCAGATGAGAGTAAATTGAGTTGTTGCAAAGGTTTGAAAATGAAGAACATGGTGCTATTTAAAGATTTCTTGGATAAACAAGGTCAAGACACATGTCCATGACTCATTACTGATGTTGGATTAGTGTCAAATAGGTGTCAAATGTAGAGAGAAGTGGCAAATTCGCGAGCTTGGTGGCCAAGAAATGAGCTGTGCAGCTGCCAGCTGTTTTCAGCTGAAAACTGGTAACCCTCATGCCACGCGCCAGGTCCAGTTGTTGCTGGCGCGCCACGTGAGGCCCCCCAAAAATAAGAAACTTTCAAAACTGGCAGTTTTAGTCCCTACAGCCTTTAAACTTGTTTTTCGATGCATTTAACCCCCGTTAATCAAATTTTCAGGCTGTGTAAGGATGTTAAGCATAGGGAACTTGAAATATGCCCAGAAATGTCACGGATTTCGGCTCGTTTGGTCGTATGGTTGCGGTTTTCGGTTAATTCCGACGAAAATCGTAACGAACGCGTGCGTGACCGTAAATGCGTAACGAATGGATTTTTCACATTCCAATCACCAAAATATAATATTTTAATGATCACAAAAATTTTTGGATGTCCGTACATGTTCCAGATAGCGATATACGCAAAAAGGCATAGTTTCGTGAAATTTGCAAAATAGTCCCTGAAGTTACAAAAGTGTGATTTTGCCATACCGAAGCCTCAAATCTTATTTCTAAGCTATGTAAAGGATATTTAAGGTATGTTAGGTTTGTGTTCTTGTTCCGGAGCGTACGTCGCTGTGAGAATCGGCAGACTTTCATAGTTTGTCATAATTAGTCCCTGTGATAAGTTCGAGCGGACTTGGCAAAATTTTCCTCAAAAACACCTCAAGTTCGAGCGAACTTGGTAAAAACTCACTGAAAAAGTGATTTTTAGCACAAGTTCGGTCGAACTTGGCTAACAAGTTCGAAGATTAGGGTTTTGGAAAACATGGTTTTTGCACAATTTTGACACCAATTTGTTTGATTTTAGTCTCCAAACTCTTAGGGGTTTATATGTGATGTATTTAACATGTCATATTGAAAATTGGACAGAATTTGCCCGTGAATTCTTCATTTTTGTGAAAAAGTTAAGAAAAATAGAAGAATGGAGTAGAATTAGAAGTGTTCTTGTCTTGATATCAATCAAATCAGGCTGTTCTAGCTCTGATACCACTTGTAGGACCGATCCTCGATGCTTAGGAACCTAGATTTTATATTCATTGTCCATAATAGCGGAAATATTACGACAAGTTTACCAATAGACAATAATTAATAAGTTAAACGTCAATTTTATTGATTAAATGTCAAGAATCCATATTGACAGAGCTTCGCCTCAGAGATGCCAAAGTTACAAATGAGAGACACAAGCTGGGTATTTATAGTAGTACAAGTTTGTTCATGATGGACATGAGTTCGGGCGAACTTGCCTTAGCAAGTTCGGCCGAACTTGACATTCCAAGCATGTCATGGGCGAACTTGACTCTATTTTACATAAATACTTCATACCACTAGCCTATTCAGCTCTAATCTATACAGAGTCGATATAAGACTAAGACATAGACATTATGCACCAACACCTCAGCCTCAACCCCAAGCGCAAGTACCACTCGAGGCTCTCAATGAGGCTTTAGATCGGGTCAAGGAAATGCAGTACCAAGTTAAGAAGTCAGAAAAGAAAACAACCAGATTTATCAAGAGACTCTGTAAAGATGCGAAAGGAAGGAAGGACGAGTAATTTTATGTTTGCAATTCTGTAATTTTAAATTCCAAAAGTCCCTGTGAGGACATTGTTATTTCTTTTAAGTTCCTGTGTGAACTACTTTTGTTATTTCAAAGTCCTATATATTATGAAACTATGTAATGATCTTTTTAGTAAAATTTTCTTAGTTAAATATATTTCATTCAATCAATCATCATGATATTTATTCATGTTTTATTGATCCGCTATATTATTCAAAGATCGATCAGCCAATGACTATGATCAAATAAATTGGCAAATGAGAATTTTGGAGGTAACCTTCTGTCTAGAAAAGGTGAACAATGTTCAACTTCCAAATTTATCATTTCTATATGTTAACTCACAATGTGGAGTTAACCCTTAAATCCCCGTGATAAATATTGTCACATTAATCAATTGGGTAATGACAATGTTCACACCCTATCGCCTAAGAGATCAAATTAGATCCTGGCTAAAACATTCAAACACTCAATAGTAGTGTAAAGCCAATGTGCAATGATACACTTATCCTTAGTGAGTGATGTGCTGAATGCGGTCTGTAAAAACTAACCTAATCTAGACACCCTAGTTTTAAATTTATAAACTAAGACTCTTTAAATGCTAGACCACTGACAGGCAAGTGTACCTATCGTATGTAGTAAAGCCTAATGACGTCCGAGTATCGAACCCACGAGACACTAGCGACGCTAACTAGACTCTGACTCAACTAATTACTTAACCGGTTTCATTTGTGTTTTTGAGTTGTTGGGATTTTTCTAATTCTACTAAAGCGAGTAAACAAGATAAAAAGGCAAACAAGCAAGATGGTGAACCGACAGGAAGTAGACATTGATGAGAAAGAACTACCCAGGCTTCGAATCTAACTGATGAAGTTGGAATTGGCTTGGCTATGGAAACTATGTTGGAACCAGTATCTAAAGATATTTGACCCTCAATTAACCTAATAAACCCCTGATTTCTCGGACAGGCCTACAAGGAAACCTAAAGGTCCATAAACTCACTGGATGGTTGGATTGACTCTCGTCCTCTCCAACTATACTAAAGTACTCACTAGATTGACTTAGACTTCTCACTTCCCAATCACAATACACCCTGAAGTGCAAGGAGTAACCTGTAAATTAAATCTATGACTCAGATAAGCAAAGAGTAAAAGGAAATATAAGAAAACCCGATTTCTCAGTGTTTGAACTTAACCCCTAATACCAAAGACAAACCTGACTACCTACCAGATCTCTCTGCCATAGAATAGGAAGAATACTTATTGCCTCTAAACTCCTAATTAATGTTTCTATGGAATTTAGGCCTAAAACCATAAAGAAAACTACAAGCACAAAGCAAGTAATTCTAATAAGCACCCAAACATGAAAGACATTCACTAAGTTGCTCATGAAACATTAAAAGATTATAAATTAGCAAAAAGTACGCAAATAAATCATAGAATCATAAACAAGGTTTTTAACTAAAATATAAATCCAACAATAATATTCACAGCCAAGACAAAATCCAACATCAAATAGTCATCATCTCAAACCTAGGTAGTAAAACGAACTAGCCAAAAATCATAGTCAAGAACAAGAAACAAGTCTGAACCAGATAATAAATCATGTTTCTAATTTTGTAAAACACAAAGTCTAACAAAACTCAAAATAATAAATTACAAACCAAACCCGAATCTTAAATCGCGACCTTGAAACACGAACCAATTCTTTTATTCCCTCTCTTTTCTGTTCGTCCCAGCCTTCTCCAGCCTCCTCTGCCGTCTGTTCTCTTCACCCTTTTTCCTAGGGCAGCCTTGTATCGTATATATATCAAATATTATCGCCCCTCTCTTGAATTTTCGTTCCAAATTACCCACTGACCTCTAAAAAGGCTGTTGGGCTTGGTCTCTTAAAACTCCAAGCGGCCCAAGACACAACAAATATAATATGGCGGTTAGTTATTCTTTGCTTAAAACATGCCGTTTTTTTTTCCATACGGTCAACTCAATCTCACTTCACAATTTTGTAACATCATGAATTAATTTAACTCATGCTTTTGGCGAATCTAGTCCTCCCACTTTAGTAAACTATTTTTAAATGGCTATCAAGTTTTTGTACTTTAGTCTCTCGAGTTTAGAGATACTGGTCTTGACTCACTCAAGAAAATAGCGGCCATTTTAATTCGGTCACTGGCGCTCTACTCTGCCCAACTGGCCGGTTATTTCCTTATTACTCGTTTACGCTCCATTTGCACCAGGACCTCCTGACAAAACACAAAATAATATAATATACACAAAAAACTATATAAAAAAAAATAAAAACTATATAATAATTATACACTTTACAAGGGACAAATATGTATATTTTACCACACATCAAATATCCCTACACTTAATCTTTTTTCGTCCCCGAAAAAGACTTATGCAAACGGAATCAGAATCAAATAAATATTCAGGTTTAAAGATCTAGATTACTTATATAAACGGAAACTCGTGTTAACCCCGATCGCAAGTATATGTGTCCAGTTAAACCCAAACCCGGTTCCAAGCCCTTATCATGCAATTTAAGTTCAAGTATAGTCAATCTACGTAGGGTCTCACATTAGAAGCCGCTTTTGACCTAATCCCACCTCAAGCTCATAGAATAAAAGGAACGAATCATTCGACCCATTTCCTAACCGTTTTATACCAAAATCAAAATAATTTAAAATCACTTTTTTTACTACTTTTTCTTTTTTTTCTTTTGAGTACTAGACTTTGCATACCTAACCCAGAGTCTGTCTCAACCAGAGTCAACATCTCCGAGAGCGACAACATGAGCGTCGGTAATTTTTCCATTTTTTTTTTGTTTTTGACACATCCCAAAGGCAATCTAAGTTAGAGTCACCATCCCCAACGAAGATTACATAGGCCTGGTCTTTTTATTTCAATCTAGCTCAATTGATTCTATTTCTTTATGATAAAAATTCTAATAATTTTAGCTTATAACGGCATTCCTTACACTATTCTTGGCGGTTTCTGCTATATATTTTTCCTAGATGAACACCCGCTAGCAAACTAACATTTAAGGTGTATTAATATCAAAGGAATCTAGAAACCCAATCGGGCCTACTCACATATCTCAAGCTAGACACAATGTCCACTATATTAACTCATATTATCATTATTTGAAACCCGGACATATCTGATTTTTCTATCATTTTCCATTTTTATTTTGCAAACATCTAAAACAGGAACATTTTTTGAATATTTTTTTTTTGGATTTTTCAAATTTTTTTTATTTATTGACTCAAAGCTCTACTAACTAAACAGTAAACGATAGTTTCTCATCCCCACACTTAAACTCTACATTGCCCTCAATGTAGAATGGAAACCGACTTAAAAGACAAATAAGAAATAAAAGCCTAAAGGCAAATCGGAAAGGACTTAGCTGGTTTTATCATCACATATGCTCCAAATCTCTCGTCCAATCCAGCTCGATCGTATAGCATTTTGGTCGTGATCGGCTTTAACTCTGACAGGTATGCTTAGAAAATGGCTTGAAATTTGAAAAGCAGCTCCAAAATCACCCTTATGGAGATTGAGTACGGGTGGTACATATTCAAACCTGCATAAACAAAACAAGCAAAAACCAAGCAGTACCGACTCGAAATTACTAAACTAGACTCATAGTACAAAATAAATGACTCAATATACAAACTCTACAAACTACCGAAAATCCATCGAATAAATAAATTTAACAAACTCTACAAAACCTCCCCACACTTAAATTTAATCAGGAGGTTTTTCTTTGACCTGGACCCTATCTAACCCGTTCAATTCCACCCAATCCTTGTAAACAGTTAAATATTTAATGGTGGAATTATAAAAGATTTAATAATTTTAAACGGGTCAGACCACCAAAATTTAAACTTACCTGGACCAAATCTGATTCGTGGCATATAATGAGGAAGATGGTTGTCTATGCACTTTAATTTTGCCTTATGCTTCTGTTCGCACCATCTTTGCATCCTCACGATATGTTGATCCAAGAGTTTTCTTCGCGCCTTCTCCCGTGATTTTAAATGTGATGGCGATCCAACATCTAAATCCTTCACGGGACGGCTCGCAAACTCCTCAGCCACTATATCTTCTGCTACGTTTGGTGCATATTCGATCTCCATGGTCGTTTTCTCTTCAAGTAATGTTTCTAAATAAGCAAGATCACCAACCGGGTCAAATTCTTCATCTTCCAGAGTTGGCAAACCTACCAACTCATTACCAAACTCCTCCTCCCAAGATGGTAAATGCTCCTTATTCTCATCCTCCATCTTGTCTACTGGCTCACAAACTTCTTCTTCCCCCATGGGACGTGGTGTAGTCAGGCACCTCCAACTCTGCCTCTTCTACTACCCCCTCATCATCATCACTCCAAAACCCATCATCGATATTCCATGGTGTGGGACACCAACTGTTGGAATTAACGACTTTCTGAACCAGAGGTGGGACTGCAACATCCATTATCGTCTCTGGTTCATGTGTTTGATCCTTATTCTCCTCACACAAGGGCTCACAGTGTGAAACCTACACGACATCCTCCTCACAAGACAAGGGTAAATCTGATTCATGAATATTATAACAATTAAAAGTAGAATCGTAACATTTACCTGGCATTGGAATCTCAATACACATTTCTCCTTAATTTTCTTTCTTCCCCGGGGTCTAGTATTGTGTAATCCATCTCGCCATCAGCCATTTGAAATCCTACATAATTTCCTTCCACGTACATGTAACGGCCTTGGCTCTTCAAGCTCTTTGATTTTAAACTCTCAAGTGCAGCTTGAATTTCCCTTTCTCTTTCCTCCTTAACAGCTTTAATCCAGTCACGTAATTCCTCTGTTGTTCGTTCTGGTTGCAAATACCAAGGTTGATATGACTGTGGCTGCATAAGAGGGTTAGCATAGAAATTCGTGGAACACCCCGAATTGTTTGGACAATATTTGGTGTAATGGGGCCCTCCACAGATGAAACACATGATAATAATATAAAAAAATAAAACTAACTAATAAAAAAATATTTACAAAAAAACGACTAGACACTCTACTACTAGACACAAACCCTAAGACTCAAATTACAAATATGACCAATTAAACAATTAAGATCAGCTAAAGCTAATAACGCCTTCGCCTAAATGTCCGCGGCAACGGCGCAAAAAACTTGATGTGCTGAATGCGGTCTGTAAAAACTAACATAATCTAGAAACCTAGTTTTAAATTTATAAACTAAGACTCTAAATGCTAGTGTACCTATCGTATGTAGTAAAGCCTAATGAAGTACGAGTATCGAACCCAAGAGACACTAGCGACGCTAATTAGACTCTGACTCAACTAATTACTTAACTGATTTAACTTGTGTTTTTGAGTTGTTGGGATTTTTCTAATTCTACTAAAGCGAGTAAACAAGATAACAAGGCAAACAAGCAAGATGGTGAACCGACAGGAAGCAGACAATGATGAGAAAGAACTACCCAAGCTTCGAATCTAACTGATGAAGTTGGAATTGGCTTGGCTATGGAAACTATGTTGGAACCAGGATCTAAAGATATTTGACCCTCAGTTAACCTAATAAACCCCCGATTTCTCGGCCAGGCCTACAAGGAAACCTAAAGGTCCATAAACTCACTGGATGGTTGGATTGACTCTCGTCCTCTCCAACTATACTAAAGTACTCACTAGATTGACTTAGACTTCTCACTTCCCAATCACAATACACCCTGAAGTGCAAGGAGTAACCTGTAAATTAAATCTATGACTCAGATAAGCAAAGAGTAAAAGGAAATATAAGAAAACCCGATTTCTCAGTTTTTGAACTTAACCCCTAATACCAAAGACAAACCTTACTACCTACCAGATCTCTCTGCCATAGAATAGGAAGAAAACTTATTGCCTCTAAACTCCTAATTAATGTTTCTATGGAATTTAGGCCTAAAACCATAAAGAAAACTACAAGCACAAAGCAAGTAATTCTAATAAGCACCCAAACATGAAAGACATTCACTAAGTTGCTCATGAAACATTAAAAGATTATAAATTAGCAAAAAGTACGCAAATAAATCATAGAATCATAAACAAGTTTTTTAACTAAAATATAAATCCAACAATAATATTCACAGCCAAGACAAAATCCAACATCAAATAGTCATCATCTCAAACCTAGGTAGTAAAACGAACTAGCCAAAAATCATAGTCAAGAACAAGAAACAAGTCTGAACCAGATAATAAATCATGTTTCTAATTTTGTAAAACACAAAGTCTAACAAAACTCAAAATAATAAATTACAAACCAAACCCGAATCTTAAATCGCGACCTTGAAACACGAACCAATTCTTTTATTCCCTCTTTTTTCTGTTCGTCCCAGCCTTCTCCAGCCTCCTCTTGTTCTCTTCACCCTTTTTCCTAGGGCAGCCTTGTAGCGTATATATATCAAATATTATCGCCCCCTCTCTTGAATTTTCGTTCCAAATTACCCACTGACCTCTAAAAAGGCTGTTGGGCTTGGTCTCTTAATACTCCAAGCATCCCAAGACACAACAAATATAATATGGCGGTTAGTTATTCTTTGCTTAGTAAACATGCCGTTTTTTTCCATACGGTCAACTCAATCTCACTTCAAAATTTTGTAACATCATGAATTAATTTAACTCATGCTTTTGGCGAATCTAGTCCTCCCACTTTAGTAAACTATTTTTAAATGGCTATCAACTATTTCTACTTTAGTCCCTCGAGTTTAGAGATAGTGGTCTCGACTCACTCAAGAAAATAGCGGCCATTTTAATTCGGTCACTGGCGCTCTACTCTGCCCAACTGGCCGGTTATTCCTTATTACTCGTTTACGCTCCATTTACACCAGGACCTGACAAAACACAAAATAATATAATATACACAAAAAACTAAATAAAAACTATACAATAATTATGCGCTTTACAACGGGACAAATATGTATATTTTAACACACATCAGTGACAATAATAGTAGTGACGTTTGATTCTGATAAATTCTGGACTATGTCCAATCCATAATGCCTATAATGGTCCTTTAAGACCTAGGTAATATATCACATCTTTTCGACTAAAATCTGTATGGTTAATAAACCATTTCATTAAAAAGGGGTACGCTGAAACAACTAATCAAAACTCATATTATTATTTAGAATTGAGCTGCAGCTATGGTGAACTCTAACGAAGTGAACGTAAGCGCAATGACGACGACGCCAATGAGAATATCATTATTAGTAAGAATGACTTACGAGACCTTATCGCCACGAAAGTTGGCAAGGCTTTAAAGATTTAGAGATCTGCACGTCAACAGGAGTCGAGTGCTTCTCGCTCCAAACATATCTCCAAACCGCTATCTCAACATAGCTAGTCAAAACCAAAGAAGTGTGAGGCACACTCTTCAAATGTGAAGAGTATAGCGAAAAGTCAAGAGCATCGTAAGGAGACACACTCCGACAGTGATGGTTGCTCCTACAAGTACTTTGTATCTTGTAGACCCCACGATTTTAACGGGGAAAAAGGAGCTGTAGAATGTTTAAGGTGGTTAGACGAGATGGAGACGGTGGTGGATATCAGCGGTTGCGCTGATTAAAACATTGTTAAGTATGTATCTCAATCATTTAAGGGTGACGCCCTCATTTGGTGGAAAGCTTTAGTCCAGTCTACGGGCAAAGTTCATCTCTACAATCTAAGTTGGTCGAAATTTGTAGAGTTGGTGAAACATACCTACTGCCCACCTCATGAGGTGGAGAAAATTGAGTCAGATTTCCTGAATCTGACTATGAAAAACGTGGATTGTCGAAAGTTTGTCACTGACTACAACTCTCTATCAAGACTGGTACCTTACCTAGTTACTCCTGAACCCAAACGCATTGCGCGTTTTATCAATGGGTTAGCTCCTGAAATAAGGAGTATGGTTAAAGTGGTGCAGCCTGACCTATAAATCTGATGTGGAGCTATCTTTCTCTCTCACTCAGGACTATGTGAGGCAAATGTCGGTTAAGACTGACATTGATGGAAAGAGGAAACAGGAGGATAACGACTCCCAAAAGTTTAATAAAAAGGGTAAACATGGGTTCAGCAAGGATAATCAGAAATCGAGCGATAAACCCACTTGCAATACATGTGGGAAGCGACACCATGGACAGTGTCGCTTAGATCAGAAACCGAAGCAGTGCAATATCTATAAGAAGACAGGACATCTGTCGCATGAGTGCCGAAATATAAAGGATGCTACTTGCTTTGGGTGTGGTGAGAAGGGCCACATCAAGACGAATTGCCCTAAGGCAAATGCCAAAGGGAAGGCCAAAACTACTGAAGCAAAGAAAGGCACTACTAGAGCCTTCCAAATGAGTGCCAAGGAAGCAGTGAATGATAACAATGTCATAACGGGTACGTTCCTTATCAACGATGCTTTTGCTAGAGTTCATTTCGATTCGGGCGCTGATAAATCGTTTGTAGATCATAAGTTCAGTAAACTATTAAACTTACCCGTAAGAACTCTAGACATAACGTATGAAGTAGAGCTCGCTGATGGAACTATAGAAACCACTTCTTCCATTCTTGACAGATGCTTCATATCCATCAAGAATCATTCTATCTCTGTCTCTCTTTTACCTATGAAACTAACGGGATTCGATATAGTCTTAGACATGGACTGGTTGTCGCATAATCAACCCCGCATTGCCTGCGATAAGAAACTCATCGAAATCAAATCCCCGTCTGGTAAAATCCTCACCATTCATGGAGACAAACACTTTGGATTTCCTGATAAAGCAGTTTTGCTCAAGGCATCCAGATGTATGCAGAAGGGTTGTGTCATCTATGTGGCACAAGTCACCATTAATGAACCCAAACTGAAGATTGAAGATATTCCTATCATTTCAGAATACCCAGACATGTTTCCAGAAGAATTACCTGGCCTACCTCCTAATAGGCCGGTAGAATTTCGAATTGACATCATACCTGGAGCAGCTCCCATAGCTAGAGCTCCATACCGTCTAGCACCTACTGAGATGAAAGAACTAAGAACCCAATTGGATGAACTCTTAGAGAAAGGTTTTATTCAACCTAGTTCTTCGCCTTGGGGAGCTCTTATTCTGTTTGTTAAAAAGAAGGACGGATTAATGCGGATGTGCATTGATTACCGTGAACTCAATAAGATAACGATCAAGAATCGTTACCCCTTACCCGGGATCGATGATTTGTTTGATCAATTACAAGGGGCAAGTTACTTCTCGAAGATTGATTTAAGATCGAGATATCACCAACTTAAAGTTAGAAATGAAGATGTCCTGAAGACTGCTTTCAGAATAAGATATGGACATTACGAATTTCTAGTGATGCCTTTTGGGCTCACTAATGCACCAGCAGCATTCATGGATCTCATGAATAGAGTCTGCAAGCCATTCTTAGACAAGTTTGTCATTGTCTTCATAGTCGACATACTTATCTATTCTCGTAATCAATCTGATCACGAGAAACATTTAAGGTGCATTATCGATGTGCTACGTCAAGAAAAGCTGTATGCAAAGTTTTCCAAATGTGAATTCTGGCTCCGTGAGGTTTAGTTCCTCGGTCATGTAGTGACTGAACGTGGTATCCAAGTGGATCCCGCAAAGATAGAAACGATTATGAATTGGGAAGCACCAAAGACACCTTCCAAGATACGTAGTTTTTTAGGACTGGCTGGTTATTATCGAAGGTTCATTGAGAACTTCTCACGAATAGCCGCTCCTTTAACAATCTTAACTCGTAAGGATGCTAAGTTCAACTGGGGTCCAAAGCAGCAAGAATCTTTCGAAACTTTAAAGCACAAGTTAAGCAATGCCCCGGTGTTAACTCTGCCAGAAGGCATGGAAGAGTTTGTGGTTTATTGTGATGCTTTGCACACATGTATGGGATGTGTGCTTATGCAAAGAGGCAAAGTAATTGCCTACGCATCATGGCAATTAAAAGTGCATGAGAGAAATTACACCACCCATGATTTGGAATTAGGTGCAGTGGTGTTTGCACTTAAATTGTGGAGACATTATTTATATGGAACAAAGTGTATCATCTACACTGATCACAAAAGTCTTCAACATTTGTTCAATCAGAAGGATTTGAACACGAGACAACATCGTTGGATGGAAACACTCAACGACTATGATTGTGAGATTCGATACCATCCTGGAAAGGCGAATGTAGTCGCTGATGCGCTTAGTCGCAAGGAAAGAGTCAAACCTTTAAGGATCAATGCCAAGAGCATTGAATTAAAAAGTTGTTTGAACGAAAAACTACTAAATGCACAAAAGCAAGCCATGTCAGAGGACAATATTGCTAAGGAAGGGTTAGGTGCAACTATTGATCAATTAGTACCTGGAAAGGATGGAATCTTCAGGCTAAATGATCAGATCTGGGTTCCGATCTTTGGAGGACTCAGGGATATAATCCTCCAAGAAGCACGTAACGCTAAATATTCAGTTCATCCGGGAAGTGACAAGATGTATCAAGACCTAAAACCCAATTATTGGTGGATGGGTATGAAGAAAGCTATAGCCAATCATGTAGCAAAGTGCTTGACATGTTCTCAAATTAAAGCAGAACACCAGAAACCATCAGGACGTTTACAACAGCTCGAAATTCCATTATGGAAATGGAAAATGGTAACGATGGATTTTATCACTAAGTTACCGAAGACCAAGCGTGGCAATGACACGATTTGGGTTATTATGGATAGATTAACCAAATCGGCTCACTTCCTACCAATTAAGGAAACATTCAGCTTCGATAAGCTGGCCAAGCTTTATGTGGATGAGATTGTATCTTTACACGGCGTACCGATATCCATTGTATCTGATAGAGATACAAGATACACATCTCACTTCTGGAAAAGCTTTCAACAATCTCTAGGCACGAAACTAAATTTTAGTACTGCTTACCATCCGCAGACTGACGGACAAAGTTAGCGTACCATTCAAACCTTGGAAGACATGCTGCGTGCATGTGTGATCGACTTAGGCGGAAGTTGGGATGATCACTTACCCCTAGTCGAGTTCTCTTATAACAATAGTTATCACACAAGTATTAAGGCAGCTCCTTTTGAAGCCTTATACGGGAGAAAGTGCAGAACACCTGTTTGTTGGGCAGAAGTGGGAGAAGCCCAACTATCTGGACTAGAAATCGTTCTTGAAACCACGGATAAGATTGTGCAAATTCGTGATCGACTTAAGGCAGCTCGTGATAGACAAAAGAGTTATGCCGATAGGAGGCGTAAACCTCTACAGTTCCAAGTGGGGAAAAGGTTATGTTAAAGGTGTCACCTTGGAAAGGTGTAATGCGCTTTGGGGAAAAGGGCAAGTTAAGCGCGAGGTATATTGGACCATACGAGATAATCGAATGTGTCGGATCTGTAGCATACAGGCTCAAGCTACCTGAGAAGCTCAATGGAATCCATGATGTTTTCCACATCAGCAACTTGAAGAAATGTCTGGCGGATGAGTCGCTAGCAATGCCTCACGAAGACGTTCAGATTGATGAAAACTTGTGTTTCGTGGAGAAACCAATTGTGATCGAAGATCGGCAAGTCCAAAAGCTTCAAATAAAGCATGTGCCTATTGTGAAGGTTAAATGGGATGCCCGTCGAGGTTCCGAAATATACTTGGGAGGTCGAGTCCAATATTTGACAGAAGTACCCTTATCTATTTAAATAAATCTCGAGGTCGAGATTTATGTTAAGGGGGTGAAGATGTAACACCTCGAAAAAAAATTCGCCAAATAAAATCCCGACGCGTGCTCGGTAAATTCTTGGTTGCCACGTGTAGCCGAGAGTGACTAAAATGCCGTTATGTTATTTTAATAACCTCTGAACGAGCATTGGAAAAAGTCGGAGGACCAAAGTTGTAAAAATGCAAAATTTTAAGTTCTGAAAGGCGGTTACGGACCGCAAGCCATTCTGGTTACGGTCCGTAACCATTTAAAAATCTATGGGTGTGACATCTGTGTATTTTAATCATCGTACTATTCTGAACAATTTTGTAATTTTATAATATTGTGTTTTATTCCAAGATTTGTGTATTTATATATGGTATTTCATATTTTCAATCCTTGTTCAATTCTGATCTTTCAAATCACTTCTGGAAGTGAAATCGCAAACTGTTACACAATTGTAACCAGTTTAACATGACGTACACTTCGGAACAATGGCATAAGCTAAACATACCCTAAATACCCTTTACATAACTTAGAAATAAGTTTTGAGGGCTTCGGTATGGCAAAACCATGTTTATTCAACTTCAGGGGCTATTTTGCAAATTCTGCAAAACTATGTCGTTACGTGTATTTTCTAATCCGAAACATGTAAACACATTCAAAAATATTAATCATTAAAATCTTGTTTTTAATGATGAGAATGCAAAAATATCATTCGTTGCACAATTTCGATCGTTTTCGCGTTATTTTAAGCGTTCGTTGTAAATAAGCAAAACGCGTAATCGTACAACCGAACGTACCAACACCCGGAACATTTTTGGACATATTTCAAGTTCCCTAAGCTTTATCGTCCTTATAAAGCTTAAAAATGAGGTTAACGGGTGTTAAAAGTGCCAAAACGCGACAAAAACAAGTTCAGGGGCCTGTTCTGCCAATATTTGAAACTTGCTGCCAGCTAGGGTGGATGCGGACCGCATCCAAAAACCCATTCTGTCCGCATGGGGTGCCCAGCACAGCAGTTTCCATGTTTCAACTTGGCAGCTTCTGCTTCTTTCCTTGGACACTTGGCTCGAGAATTTGCCACTTCCTTCTGCTCATTACACGTCCATAAACACTTGTAATGATTCTAAATCAGTGCCTAACACTTGGAATGATCTTGCACATCATCCACAAGTATAAATAGGCCTTCAAATTCACCTCAGAATTTGCTCATTCCTTCTTTTCTCTCTATAACTCTAAGTGGAGACTACCACTTTGTTGGAGGTCTCCCGTCTGATTTTCTTGAGCTCTTAGGTGTTTTTCAAACGCAAGTAAGTGCTCTTCCTAGTCTTGTTCATTTCTTTTAGCTTATTTGAGCTAAAAGTCAACAGTTTGAGTTTCTGTTTGACTTTCAGTTCTGACTTTCAGTTCTGTTTGACTTTGCAACGTGATCGTAATCACGAGGGTTATGGTCCTTAGCAATCATGCCTACTGATTACCACGTTTACTAGTTCTAGTGACGAGTCAAAGTTTCAGTCAATAATGCACAAAGTGCGCATTATACGACGAAACTATTTTCAGGTATCAAAACACTTTGTTTTGATACCAAATCAGTTTTATAAACATAGTTAGACATGTTTAACAAGTCTAACTCGTCACTTTTAGTTTAGTGCTTGTTTAGGGTCGTAAGTCGAACGGTCTTGACCACCGCTTTGACTTTCAAATCTGACCCGTTTGGTCGATCTTAGGATCCGACCAAACTCATATCAGTGACCATAGTTGTATAGGGAATACCCCTATGAGGTTATACATTATGGTCACGTCGTTTGGTTAGCGTTATTTTAAGTCGCTAGTTATGCCTTTATAAATGACTAAAACGCCCATTTTGCGCATAAATCAACTTTAAGCATATGTGACCAATGTTTTGACATATAAACTGATGTTACAATTTAATCAACATGTTTTGGCATATTAGACTTATCACAACATATATCTAACCATCCGAACACATTTTTACGCAAATGACACGTTAAAGTGGCTTAAACTTCCTTAACGAGTCATAACGGGTCAAAAGCACTTAGGATCCTTTCCAAATCAGAATGATAACTTTATTAAACCATTTCATATGAGTTCCAACACTCATTTGGTTATAAGGTTTCATTCTATCCAAATCTTCTGATTAAGGTCCCGACATTAACATAGTTATCCGATATTAGGACTCACTTGATTTTCCTGGACTCTTGAGCTTTGTATATCCATCTTGAACAAGGATACTTTTGCAATCCCAAGTGAGTACATAGTCCCCTCTTTTACGTTTTCTAATGATTTGGGGTGAAACACATGTGCCTTCTCGGTACTTTCATGTTTTCACGCTTTCATGACATATACTTGCTATGTTCAAATAGTACAATATATAGTACATGATTTCAATTATGTTTTGCTATGTATGTTGACTGAGCATGCTAGCACATTGATTTCAAAGACACCTTTTGCAGCATATGTTGACTTAGCATATGACCACATTGATTTACATTACATTTTGCTATGTATGCTGACTGAGCATGCTAGCACATTGATTTCATGGACATTTCTACTTCGTATGCTGGCTTAGCATACTTAGTACATGGTTTAAAGACTTTTTTCATTACATTGCTTACATTGACTATGACATTTGGTATGTTTAACGGGACATAATACATTCATTAACATTGATCACGCCGCCCGGTAGTATGTAATGGTAACATAGGACTTGACAAATCCCGTTCCCCGCGTCCTAGGTTTGTTTGGAAGTAGGGAATGACAGAATCCGAATACATTTTTTATAAACCTTTGACTTGATAAGGGTTTATCCGACAGTCTCAAGGCTTGAATGTATGCAATAAACAAAACTCTGATAAATGTTCGTGTCAAATAAAGCAATGGTTTTCAAAACGTAACTTTTGATTTTAACCTTTGTCTATTCAAAGACATTGTTTTGTACAAGACATTTGATTAAACATGACATTATTACATATGGTTTGAGTATAGATTTTTACTTGCCATAAAAGGCAAATGGTTATTACATTTCATTTGATATACAAAACATGGTTTACACTGACATTAGACATTGTTTACACATGACAATTGACATTGGTTTAAACAAGACATAACTTGATGATTTTTGGTAAGTGATTTAAATAAGAAATGTGTGTAATATAATAAAAGCATGGTAGATACGCCGCTGGTACTTTCTATATATAAGTGCTTTTATCATATTACATATCGTGGCGTTATCTAAACCACTTCGATAAGTATAAGATATGACTTATTTACAAAACATGACATCTTTTACACAAGACATGATATTTTGTTTCAAAACAAGACATATTTATACAATTCATTTTTATTGGATATTTATTCAACTATGCATTATTTCTTTTAAGACATTAGATTTTCTTGTGATTTCATAAAAGAAAATATTTGTAAGATTCATGACTATTTTTCCATTGAACATCTATTTTAACTTTCGAGTCATGAATCCTCATCAATAAAACCTATGTATCCCACAGGCATTTTTATGCTGACGTACCTATTTTCACATGTGTTTCAGGAGCTAAGGCTTAAGGGTGATTCATGCGACATTTAGGATGGACTTTGGGCTTTAGTGACTTAAAATCTACAAGACAATAATAATGTTCTTATTTCGCAAAGACAATTAAATTTCCGTTTTGTTATTCCTTTACTCCAAGACAATGTAATCAAACTTAATGTATTAATACAAAACTTTAATTACCACGGTTGTTGAAACAATACTTCTGTTACGACACTCCCCCACGTTTCCGCCATGGTTTGTTGTTTTACGCGGTCGGGGTGTGACAACAATCTTGGTAAGGATTTCTTCTTCATCTCTGTCACACCCCAACCGATGGCGGAAACATCGGGATGAGACGAAAACTAGATTGCAATAGGTTTCATAACGCTATTTGTGTTAAGTATTTACATTTTACATTGCTTAAATCAGATAATACGAATTTTAAATCGCGATAAGTATGAGAGAAGGATAATTTCATTTCATTAATAACATATTAGTACAAGGTTTTGAAACAATTACAACATGTTTGAAATAAGATACGATACAACAAGTATTTAAAATTTTAATTTGTTTCTAGGCAATCCTACTAGATTCCTTGCATCATCAGTAATCCTGCAACATGTAATGAAATCATGGATCAATACAAAAGTATTGGCAAGCATACAAGTTTGAATATAAATATAAGTATAGAAGTTGTTTCAAGTCACATTGCATTTTAGATTCAAATAGAACAAGCATGCATAAACAACTTGTGCAAAGCGATAGTATATAACTAAAATCCTCAACTAGCACGCATAATAACCTAGGCATAATATATAGCATGGACATACAATTGGGAACTAGCACGTATACCTAACATAAATGCAACAAATAGCAGGTATATACAAGTTGAGTATGTTTATTTCGTATAGATATAATTTTGTTAAAAGTTACGTGTTGCACCCCAAAACTCTTTTAAGTGTAAAAAGGAGTCGAGTATGCTCATTATTTGACGACGCTTCCCTTGGTAAATTCGTAAGTGGTAAAGGTTGAATGGTGGATACCGAGGTTACCTCGCATAGGGAAAGAAATGTTACTGTAGTGTTGTTAAAATAAATATATCTTATATTTATTTATTTTTTTATAAAAATTATTTGAATTCGATATGTTTGGTTTCATAATTTAACATGTTTTGGTTACGGATTCTTACGTAAAAAACGGGCAGAGTTTCCTCTGTTTATTGGACGATCCCGACAACGCAAGTTGTCGATGTATTTGTCAAAACTCAACAATTTCATAACAATATATGCATATCTCTTTATAAAGTGATAGGATGGTTTAAGTTTAGTTTTACGTTAAATAATATAAGTTATATACAATATTATACATAATATTCTCATTGTTAGTAATTTACCTAATCTCGTGTTTTGACCCGTATTGACCCGTGTGTTGACCGGGTTTGACTGAAAGTTTGGCCGAGTCGACCGAGACTCAAAAGTGACGAATTTGGCCGAGACCCGAATCTGAACCGAAACCCATTGGCTGTATTGACCGGAACTCAAACCTTGAACCATGGCTTGATTCCTGCTGAACCGAGTTACCACCACCACTGCCGTTATCTTCACAGTCGGAACTCGATGACCCATACTAAAGTCCCGAACAGGCAGCTGACCCGCGACACGAGTCGAGACCCGATTCGTTCGCACCACCGTCTCCGAACCTGAAACGAAACCGAACTGAAAGTGTACCCGAACTAGATTTGAACCTCGATTGAACCAAGCAAGTACAAGAAACGACACTTACCGGAACCGAACCTAAACTGAACGAGCACCACCACTATGTTGCCGTCGTTGGTGTCGTCGGAAAAAAGCGGCACACCGCTGTAAGTGGACCCCACCATCCCCGTTGTTGTCTCTGCGGTGGTTCTTGTTATCACGTCGCGCCGATGAGAACCATCGTCGTATCTCTCTTTCTCCTTCGTTCTTTCTCTCTCCTCCGTTCTCTCTCTCTCTCTCTCTTGTCGATCAGTCTCGCAGAATAGGGTATGAGTGTTTGAGAGATGGTACGAGGGAGGAGGAGTCTTGGGGTGGGTGTGCTTGTCGGAAACCGGTAGTTGAGAGTGAAGGGGTATCGCCGGAGAAGAAAGGGGAGGCTGCCGGAGCTGTCGCGAGTGGGAGGGAGTAGAGGGGGTGAAGTTGTGGTGGTTGGTTGCCGGAGATGAGCCACCGGAGATGCCGGCCGGAGTTCGGTCTGATCACTGGACTCAAGAGTGAGAGGCAGAGGTTTGTGTGAGAGTGTGGCTAGGGTTTTTGTGTTATTGTGAAGAAGATGGGTGTAAGGATGTTTATATAGTAGGTTTAGGGTTTGGTAGGATGGGCCTAAAGCCCGTAAGCGACTCGTTTGCGTTGCAAGACTCGTTTCGCACCCGATCTTTTGTAGCATGCCATATTATTTTGTTTCTCACTGTTGTGATAAAAACAAGGTAAATAAATAAGTAAATTGAGTGAAATGACACGTATTTCCCTAAAAATATGGAAGTGTGGAAATACAAGGTGTTACAGTCTCCTCTACTTTAGGAAATTTCGTCCCGAAATTTATTCAGAGGTAGACTTTATAAAAGGTGGTATTTCTTAGTATGTATGGGTATGTTCGAGAAGTAGGTGGTGAGTGATTAAGGTTTGTATTTAAATGTAGCGGTGAACACCGAATTTCTCATGGCACGTTTTCAAGAAAGTTTAGTATTATGGTATGGACACTTATATATAGGAAGTACCAGCGGCGTATCCACCATGTTCATACCATATTACGTCCATTTCGCTAACCGATGCCATGTTACGTTCCGTGTCACGATCGGAGTTATTAACGTATTACGAGTGAGAGTGATAGCGTATAGAAATTTGAGTATATAACTATGATTGTATTCAAGTATGAGAGTGAATAGAGTATGAGTATTAGTATAATTATAAGCGTATGCACATTCTTGTACAGTACCCACGATATATGTTAGCTAGTTGAGATTAACGTATTACTGGCATGTGATTTAACAGGTCAAACCATCGTGTACCGCAATGTAGTCTTCCCATCATCGTTGGGAAGAAAAGGGTGTAAAATAGTTTACTTAACATGACCTCAAGAATACGGTGGTGGGCGTCACTCCTATAGCGCTACACAAGCGCTATACATGTTAAGGGGTGGCTTGATCAGAGTTAATGACGAGTTTATCACATAAACATGTGAATAAACAAGTCAAACCATCGTGTACGCAATGTTGACTAGTCAATATTGTTGAAACATAGTGTAAAATAGTTTACTTAGCATGAAATAGTTTACTTAAAATGACCTAAAGAATACGGGCGGGCGCTACTCCTATAGTGCTACACAAGAGCTATACATGTTCAGGTGTGGCTTCTTACGAAGTTAATGACAAGTTTATCACATGTGAATGTTCCAGTAATTCCCAAATCAAATATGATGTTTAGTATGCACTTATAGAATCGCTGTGTAATAGATTTTGGTATAAATGAGAAGTTTGTTGTGCATCAATTCGATTCTAGTATATTGTGATATTGAAATAAAATGAAGGAATAAGAGTTATATTGCATAAAATTTAAGATAGCGTAAAAGAGAGGCTTGATAAAATGTTGGAGTGTTTCGGGTATTAGAAACTTCGACTATTCCAAAGTGACTCATAAGTCCTTTCGAATTAGGGAGACATGATTTGACCTAGTAGGTATAATACTCTCGTCGCCAAGCGATTAACGGTATTTTACCCTTCCAGTTAGTACATGTCCCTAATCTGATCGAAGGTGCGAAACTTTGGCGAGATTGAAAATCGTAGAGTGGGACCAGTCATCAAGGTGTGGATATCAATCCTAGCTTGACAATTTCGTCCCCTAAATTGTGGTTTATTGAACGAAACAAGATAAAATATCGAATCGTCAATAAGGATCCACTGGATTATGAAATGGAAACTCTCATAAAGATATGGATATCACTCCTTACTTGATTGTGAATTTCGCGCAAAATATCATGTAAAGTGGATTGAAATTCGTCACCAAAGGCAGGAATCACCCTATTTTGATGAGTTATTTCGATTGTGGAACAAGAATATTCTCAAAAATGTGCATTGTATTTTGTGTCTTAGGAAAGACATATTGTAAGTCTTAAGACAAAAGGGGGGAGGGAAGCACGATAGAAATAAATAACAATTTAGACAAGTATCAAGAATCGTCAAAGTATGGTACTTAACTATAGACTAGATCGAACATGGCAATTCTACCTAATTCCCTATAGTTATGGCTCTGATACCAATCTGTCACACCCCAACCGATGGCGAAAACATCGGGATGAGACGAAAACTAGATTGCAAGAGGCTTCATAATGCTATTTGTGTCAAGTATTTAGTATTTACATTTTACATTGCTTAAATCAGATAATACGAATTTAAAATCGCGACAAATATGAGAGAAGGATAATTTCATTTCATTAATAACATATTAGTACAAGGTTTTGAAACAATTACAACATGTTTGAAATAAGATACGATACAACAAGTATTTAAAATTTTAAATGTGTTTCTAGGCAATCCTACTAGATTCCTTGCATCATCAGTAATCCTGCAACATGTAATGAAATCATGGATCAATACAAAAGTATTGGCGAGCATACAAGTTTGAATATAAATATAAGTATAAAAGTTGTTTCAAGTCACATGGCATTTTAGATTCAAATAGAACAAGCATGCATAAACAACTTGTGCAAAGCGATAGTATATAACTAAAATCCTCAACTAGCACGCATAATAACCTAGGCATAATGATATAGCATGGACATACAATTGGACACTAGCACGTATACCTAACATAAATGCAACAAATAGCAGGTATATACCAGTTGAGTATGTTTACTTCGTATA
This sequence comes from Scalesia atractyloides, assembly GCA_947069175.1. NCBI lineage: Eukaryota > Viridiplantae > Streptophyta > Magnoliopsida > Asterales > Asteraceae > Scalesia > Scalesia atractyloides. The sequence goes on along the minus strand of CAMTDV010000009.1, from coordinate 25,184,879 downwards.
GATATAAATTTTGTTAAAAGTTACATGTTGCACCCCAAAACTTTTTAAGTCTAAAAAGGGGTCGAGTATGCTCACTGTTTTACGACGCTTCCCTTGGTAAATCCGTAAGTGGTGAAGGTTGAATGGTGGATACCGAGGTTACCTTACATAGGGAAACAAATGTTACAGTAGTGTTGTTACCATAAATATATCTTATATTTATTTATTTTTTTATAAAAATTATTTGAATTCGATACTTTTGGTTTCATAATTTAACATGTTTTGGTTTACGGATTCTTACGAAAAAAACGGGCAGTGTTTCCTCTGTTTATTGGACGATCCCGACAACGCAAGTTGTCGATGTATTTGTCAAAACTCAACAATTTCATAATAATATATGCATATCTCTATATAAAGTTATCATATACAAACAAAATACGCAACTTATGATAGGATGGTTTAAGTGTAGTTTTACGTTAAATAATAAAAGTTATATACAATATAATACATAATATTCTCATTGTTAGTAATTTACCTAATCTCGTGTTTTGACCCGTATTTACCCGTGTGTTGACCGGGTTTGACTGAAAGTTTAACCGAGTCGATCGGGACTCAAAACTGACGAATTCGGCCGAGACCCGAATATGAACCGAAACCCATTGGCTGTGTTGACCGGAACTCAAACCTTGAACCATGGCTTGATTCCTGCTGAACCGAGTTACCACCACCACTGACGTTATCTTCACAATCAGAACTCAATGACCCATACTCAAGGCCCGAACAGGCAGCTGACCTGCGACACGAGTTGAGACCCGAGTCGTTCGCACCACCGTCTCCGAACCTGAAATGAAACCGAAGTGAAAGTGTACCCGAACTAGATTTGAACCTCGACTGAACCAAGCAAGTACAAGAAACGACACTTACCGGAACCGAACCTAAACTTAACGAACACCACCGCTATGTTGCCGTCGCCGTCGCTGGTGACGTCAGAAAAGTGGCACACCGCTGTAACTGGACCCCGCCATCCCCGTTGCTTCTCTGCGGCGGTTCCTATCATCACGCCGCGCCGGTGAGAACCACCACCATGTCTCTCTTTCTCCTCTGTTCTTTCTCTCTCCTTTGTTCTTTCTCTCTCCTTTGTTCTCTCTCTCTCTCTTGTCGATCGGTCTCGCAGAACAGGGTAGGAGTGTGTGAGAGATGGTACGAGGGAGGAGGAGTCTTGGGGTGGGTGTGCTTGTCGGAAACCGATAGTTGAGAGCGAAGAGGTATCGCCGAAGAAGAAAGGGGAGGCTGCCGGAGCTGTCGCGAGTGGGAGGGAGTAGAGGGGGTGAAGTTGTGGTGGTTGCAGTGGTTGGTTGCCGGAGATGAGCCGCCGGAGATGCCGGCCGGAGTTCTGTCCGGTCACCGGACTCGAGAGTGAGAGGCAGAGGTTTGTGTGAGGTGTGGCTAGGGTTTTTGTGAAGAAGATGGGTGTAAGGATGTTTATATAGGTAGGTTTAGGGTTTGGTAGGTTGGGTCTAAAGCCTGTAAGCGACTCGTTTGCGTTGCAAGACTCGTTTCGCACCGATCTTTTGTAGCATGCCGTATTATTTTGTTTCTCGACTATTATGATAAAAACAAGGTAAATAAATAAATAAGTAAATTGAGTGAAACGACACGTATTTCCCTAGAAGTATGGAAGTGCGGAAATACGAGGCGTTACAATCTCTTAATGTATTAATACAAAACTTTAATTACCACGGTTTCCTTTACTCCAAGACAATGTACTTGATGACTTCCTTTCCAATTACCTTTACCTTGATCTCATGACCTACCTCTCTCAGATTGGCCATCATTGCTTTGTCAGCAATCTTGGTAAGGTTTTCTTCATTCATCTCTTTCGTCACATCATGATCTCCTCGGTCTCAGGTGTCTTTTCATTCATCACTTGCTCTTGAGATGTAGTATCGAAACAACCTGAAAAACTAGATTGAAGATTAGGAGGTATAATTGTTACAACTCGAAAAAACTTTGCCTAATAAAATCCTGACGTGTGCCGGTAAATTCTTGGTTGCCACGTGTAGCCGAGAGGGACTAAAATGCCGTTATGTTATTTTAATAACCTCTGAACGAGCATCGGAAAAAGTCGAAGGACCAAAGTTGTGAAAATGCCAAATTTCAAGTTCTGGAAGGCGGTCAAGGACCGCAAGCCATTCTAGTTACGGTCCGTAACCATTTAAAAATCTATGGGCGCCAGAGGTCCTTACGGACCGCAAGGCTAAACTCTTACGGTCCTTTAGGGGTCGCCAGTGACTGAAACATGGTAGCCTGTTGTGTTTGTCACCTTGCTTGCCATGCCACCCTTTCTCTTGGTTTTGCCACGACCATAGACACTTGTATTCATCTCTTAACCCTTGCCTGGATCAATCCTATGAAGCATCTCCAACAATAAATACCCTTGTAGTTGCAACATGGAGACTTGCTCATTTCTTCAAACACTCCTCTCATCTTATCTGGAGGTTCCTGATCCTTGGGAGCTTCCTAATCAATTCATTTTCGTGTTAGGGACCTTGTGGAAGTGTTCTTAGCCCTCCTTTTCCAGTTTTATTAGGCTTTAAGCCAAAGTTAAAGCGTTGACGTAAAAACTCTTTGACCTAAGGCTAAGACCATTATGGTCCAGCCAATGTTCGTAACGAACATGGCTACGTGATCGTAATAAGGAAGATGTTAATCCCTCAAGAGGGCACCTCCTGATTACCACGTTTGCTTGGTCAATTGACGGGTCAAAGTTAAGTTAATAAAAAGTCAAACGGGTCAGTTTTGAAATAAATTCATAACTAGTTATGTAGGTGTTATAAAATCTGTTTTGACACTCTAATAACTTGGTAATAATTATAAGAACATGTGCGAACATGTTCGGCTCGTCAATTCCAGGTCTAAGGTCGGTTCGCAACTGAAAGTCGCGAAGTTTGACTTCTGTGTTAATTTTCAGTTCTGGCCCGAATTAGCAACCTTTGAAACTGAATCTAGGTTGCATTGTGACGATAATATGTTGTAATATAACCTTCTAGAGTTATATGACATAGTCACTTAGTAATTCGAGCGTTTATGCAAGTTTCGGTTTAATATGCCAATTTTTGCTAAATGGTCCCTAAGAGCTTAAAAACAAGATTTAATTATAAATGAGCATATAGATGAGATATAAACTCATGTACTAAATTGTTAAACTTATGTTGAGGTCAACTTTCTGATTTAAAGTCCAAGAAATGGTTATTTCACATAATTTACGTATTTGGCGACTAAACTCCCTTTTGACACATAAATTGTTTTAAACATAACTTTGGCCACAAAACCTTGTACCTACTGATGTAATATCATTATTAGGAGTATTTGGGATGGTAGTTTAGATTATAAACTGAGTTTACATATGAGTTCGTGCATTAAGCTTCTAAATGACGAAATTGCCCTTTCGGCACTTAAAATGGGATTTAAAGCATTTTAATGGACCAAATATTTTATACACTGACGTGTTATGTTAAATAATATATATCTATTATACAAAACTGATTCTAACATCAATTTCACATAAACACCGATTAAATCGTCATTTAGCGTCTTAAACACCGTTTCGGCGCATAGTGTGGTTTAAAACCATATTTATGACCCGGGACTTGTTACCTACTGATTTCTAAACATATTTTATATATAATTATGGTAGGTACATGATTTAAACTCAGATTCCCAAATAAGTTATCAAGGCAATGTGTGAAATGACCAAAATGCCCTTTCGAGGCATAGTTTGGTCTTAAACTTAACACCACACATAAGATTGATATCCTACTGATATAACATCATAATTAAACTTACAGTAAGTTTATGACCATTACATCAGTTTGTTCATGAGATCTTTTATAAGTCATAAAATGACCAAATTGCCCTTTTAAGACATAGTTTGATTTTAAAACCGTAATGGGCCAACATGTTAATAACTTACTGATATTTTAACATATTTTAAACATAATGGCATATGGAACTTGTATAGGACTCATCCGGTTACCCGGTTTCGCTTATATGCATACGGTTCGGTCTACTTAACTAGTTTACGTAATCTAACCGAAACGGGTTTAACCATATCAAATTATTCTCAAATTTCAGAATGTAAAATGGTAACCAATATTAAACAAGTCCTTACTTGTCAGGTCCAAAATACATTCTTTTCCGGTCATCGCTTAATCTAGCGTTTTCGTACCGTTATCTTTATTTTTAGTTAGCCGGTCTAAGTCAATGACTAAATAAAGACCCGCTAGATAACTAATCGGTTACTAAAACCCTCCGTTCCAAACTAGAGGCTTCCAGTAGATTGTTCCCGAGCTAGTTATTTTGAATACGGTTGTGCTTTGCTTATTTTCTAGTCAGGTAAATACTTTTAACTTATTTTCCCTTATACGGGCTTGGGATACGGTATAATAATACCGCATGGTTGGATATGGGATCAAAGACCAATGAGTTGGGAATTCAAATAATCCATTTTAAATCGTATTGCTTAATATTGAACATTTAGGGGTTAAAACGACCATGTCTTGGATATCCACGGCTCATTTAATTGTAAATGGCCACAACCTAAGCACGGGGTGTAGGCATACACCCGACAGATGCTAAAATAAAATTATAACCCATTAGGGGTGTACCTATTAAAGGTATTAAAGTGGTGTGTCGATTAATCGTGTCCCCGACATAGTTTTCGGGCTCTAAATGTATTATTAGCATGTAAAACTGATAACATAAATATAATTTATCCCAAGTTATTTATTAAACAAAAGTACCATTGTGTAGACTAAATGTTTTCAAAAGATTTTCAAAATGAGTCAGTTAATTGTATTTACCATATTTATCTGACGTAATTTCAAAAGACTAAATGCAGGTGACATATGCACGTAAATAGGCTAGAAGTACTTGGTAGGCTTAAGAGGAAATTGCAACTCCTTTGCTTAGAAGGTCATAGTCTGTTAAACTACTTTTTGTAATCACATTTTGATCCGCCTGTGGATCTATTTACAAGTGTTGTATTTAATTTTTGAACTTTGAACATTCAAACGTTTGTAATTGTAACTATCCAGACTTCCGCTGTGTTAATTTGTATTGTTTGTTATGATGATATCAAGTTGCGTCACGATATTCCCCACCGGGGCCACCTGGTTACACGTGGAATTAGGGGTGTGAAAGTAATGTTCTTCATTTTAGTCTCATGATAGATAATATCATCTTCTGTTCTTTGCAAGTATTCCTCTATGATTGCATTTTCAAGAGCTGCTTCATCCACCATCGACTCTAGCTCTTCCACGATCTCGGCGATCAAAGCAACATTAGCTTTCTTGCAAAAAAATTGTTCCAATCAAATCCTTCATCTTCGTGTGAAACAACTAGGGCCTTTTCTGTGGTTTTTGATTGACCATCTTGAACTTCAACTTGAACCCTATTTGGAAATGGTTTGTACTGCAAGGCTTTCTTGTAGTAATCGTTGTTGTTTACGAACAGACTTTGATTACCGCTAGCTTCACGATTGGTGCATTCACGCTTGAAATGCCCCTTTTTCTCTACACTTGAAGCAGGTTACCTTTGACTTGTCGAATCCTAGCTTGTTGCTTGAATTTCCAATATCTCGTCCGGTAAGTGCAACAAACTTGGTAACCCTTCGGATTATCGAGGCTAGACACCACTTAATATCCATCAACTCTAATTCTTCTTCATCAACTTGATCATAATCTTCAGCAGTCATTTCCGGGTCTCCAATCTTACCCGCAACCAAGATCTCATATGATTCAAGTATAGTTGCAAGTAGCACTATGTGTTGTTTAGCTGCTTGCTCTGAGAATACATTCTTTAGATTGACTGCAATGTATCACATTGGGATCGGAACGTGAATGATTCTGCTGGTTAGTTTGATTCTGAAATGGAGAATTTGAGCTTGAACTAGAATGTGATGTGTTTGGTGTTTGATCATAGCTTGGATGTGATGTTTGAAATGAATGATTTGAAGAATTAGCATTTGCACTAAAAGAGGTTTGTATCTCCGGACTTGAAGTATCCGAAAAACCACTTTTATAGTACAATCCGGCGTCTTGCACAACCTGTGGATTCTTTGATTTAGCGATCTTTTGTAGTTCCATTTCATGACCCACCAACTTGTCAATGAAATCAGCTAAACGATAATTAGCATAACCAGGACCATTCTTCAGTACCATCAAGTATGTAGACCACTACCCCTCAGGTAGTGCGTCTGCCAACTTATCTACTAACTCTCCATCTGTCTTTTGAAGCTCAAGCCTTCTTAGCTGAACCACCAAATGACAGTAACGGTCTATCATTTGCTTCATCATTTCACCTTTCATGATCGTAAAGATATCGAACCCCTTCTTGATGAGAGCTTTCTTGCTTTTTCGCATATCCGTACTACCGTGATATTTTGCACGTAAAGCATTCCACAATTCATGTGCCGTGTCACACTTTGGTAGCAGGATCAAGATATCTTCTTTAACTAATTGTTGTAACAAGCTCATCATCTTTTTCTCATATACGTACAAATCTTTATCTCCAGGTGTAAACTTTGATAAAGAAATCTCAAGACCACATTCATCAACTGGCCATTTGTATCCAGTTTGTATTGCGACCCAGCTATGGATGAAATTTGCTTGAACCCAATTCTCAAACTTCTCACACCAACTTTCATAATCGTCGATACTCATCAACTTATATGTCTTCACGGAAGTTCCCATTTCGTTGTCAAGATTGATCTGGTTCACTGCATTTGCGTTCGATGTCTGAGCTGATGTTGTAGCAAAGGCATTGTGAAAATCATCCATCTCGTCAAACTGAAATTGTATCTAAAAATACACCCACAAACACTTGAAATTTGATTAGTAATCAGACAAGTTCGGGCGAACTTGTATAGCCAAACAAAATCAATTTCACAATTAACAAGTTCGGGCAAACTTGTTATAAAATCAGAAAAATCACTTTCAACAAGCTCGGGTGAACTTGTATTGACCAAAAAACTTCGTCCGAAGTTCTTTTAAAATCACTTGTTATTTTCTGCACAACTTCGCGCGAAGTTGTTAAAAACGGACAACTTCGGGCGAACTTATATAGCAAGTTCGGACAGAATGTTGTTGTCAAACATGGTTTTTTGTGAATTTTGACATGAAATCGGTTAAATTTTGATCTGAAACTTTCAAGGGTTTATGACATATTCAAGAATTAGCCATTTTTAACTGTAGATTTATCATTTTTGTGAAAAAATATGAAAATGAAGAAGAAATGAGTAGAAATAGAGAATGTCTTGTGTAGATATCTGCAAACTAGGTATCCATGGCTCTGATACCACTTATTAGGATCGATATGTCCACTTGTCACGGTAACCTAAGTTTGTATCTATGTCATCGTATGCGGAAATTACGTGAAGTGACAAATACACAAGAATTACTGTTTAAACGTCAGTTTATTAGTCCAAATGTCTTTACAATGTACAAATCCAAACCGACGGAGCTTCGCCTCAAAAGTTGCAAAGTTACAAATGACAAACCAAGGCTAACTATATATAGGAGTACAAGTTCGGATGAGATGTGATATGGTCAAGTTCGTCTGAACTTAACTTCGGGCGAACTTGTCCATCTTACATAGAACTTCGGCCAAACTTGTCCCTATTACAACATAAATATTCAAAATCTAACAAATTAAACCCTATACAATACAGACTCGATCCAAGACTTAGACGATAGACATTATGCACCAACAGATCTGGTTAGTCTGACATAAACCGAGTAACAATAATAGAAACTGATCACAATTTTCGTACGAAAATTTGAGATTAATTTTCGCACGAAACTTAGATTTCCCACGAAACTTAGATTTTGTATGAAAATTGATTTCGTACGAAAATTTAATTTCTTACACTTGAAACTTTAAAGATTTTAAACACTTGATTTTCGTACGAAATATACGATTTTCGTACGAAAATTTTAATCTGCTTAGAACACTTGTTCACAATTTCACGTTTTCAGCAATTTCAAGCTTTCAGCAATTTCAAGCATGATTTCGGTTGATTTTAGGTCTGTATGTTACAGTGATTTGATTAGAATCGATTTTAACACATCATACTAAAAACCTAGTCCAATTTGTCCATGAAATCCCTTAGATCTAGATGAAGTTCCAAGAATAGGTAGAAGTAGAGTTCTTCAATGGATGAATCTTGATCTTAGAAGGTTGAATACAGCTGAAACTTGGTTTTTTGTTCTCAAATCAGACCTCAAGGCTCTGATACCACTTGTGAGTGTAGGATCAGACCCAACTCGTGAGCTACCGGACTGACTTGCTCAGCTAACAGAGGCGGAATTCATTGTTAACCGAGTGAATCAAACAAACGACAAGCGTAAGGATACTGTTTAACACGTCTGAATCTTGTATTAACCAACGTTGAACAGATTACAGACATAATGAGCAGGGCTTCGCCTCTACTATCCAAAAACAGCATGCCAGACTAACATCCCAAGTCACATATTTATAGGCTTGACAAGATAGCACCAAGGGACTGGGACAGGAGGAATTTTCGTACGAAATTTCTGTGCAAAAATTCTATTACTAATACAAAAACCTTAACGTAAAACATTTGACGTTGCGAAACCCTATCTATACAACAGACTCATCCTAGACGTAGGCAATAGACATATGTGCACCAACAACCAAACACATATTTGTGACCATAGTTATATAGGGAATAACCCTCTGAGGTTATACCTTATGGTCTCGTCGTTTGGTTAGTGTTATGTTAAGTCGCTAGTTACGCCTTTATAATTGATCAAAACGCCATTTTGCGCATAAATCAACTTTAAGCATATGTGACCAATGTTTTGACATATAAACTAATGATACAACTTAATCAAACATGTTTTGGCATATTAGACTTATCACGACGCATATATAACCATCCGAACACGTATTTACGCAAATGATCCGTTAAAGTAGCGTAAACTACCTTAACGAGTCATAACGGGTCAAAAACACTTAGGTTTCACTTCAAATCAGAATGTAGAACTTGTTAAACCATTTCATATGAGTTCCAACACTCATTTGGTTTACAAGACCTCATTCTATCCGATCTGCCAATGTAAGTCCCGACATTTACACAATTATCCGATTTTAGGACACGTTTGACTTCTCGAACTCTTGAGCATTGTTGATCTTTGATTCAAGATTACTTTTGCAATCACAAGTGAGTACATAGTTCCCCTCTTTACGCTTTCAAATGTTTTGGGGTGATTCATATGTGATAAAGTATCTTTTTAAGTTTTCGAAACAAATGCTATGGTTTATATAAATGAGACGATTTCAATAATGAACTTGTTGGTGCGTTGTATTGAGGACAAGAATAACACTCATTAACTTTGGCCAAGCCGACCAGTAGTAAGTTATGATACCATAGGACTGATAATCCCGTTACCAAGGTTCCCGGGGTTTGTGGGAAAATTTGGGGAACGACCGAAACTGTTTACTTTAACAAACCCTTTGGTGGTTTGTTATTGCAATTTAAAGATACTCTTTGGTGGTATAGACGAGTCAACAAAGGTTTGAATGTATTCAACGAAACGACCAAAAGTTTTCACAAAACAAGGACGATTTATTTATGACTATGACGATTGGTTTATGACAATGACGATTGGTTTATGGTATGACAATTGGTTTATGACAATGACGATTGGTTTATAACAATGACGATTTGGTTTATAACAATGACAAATTGGTTTATAACAAAGACGATGGATGATTGGTTTAAGATAAGTAATATAGATAACGTGACGGGTGTAATGTGATAAAAGTATGGTGGATAAGCCGCTGGTACTTCCTATATATAAGTGCTTTCATCATATTACATACCGTGGCCTTATCTAAATTTCTTGGAACAATGTTTCTGAGCAATGTCACGCAACGATTTTCACTTAAAGATATAAAGCATACGAAGTTTCCTGTAAAATCAATTTATTACTTGGTTTTACAAAAGAACATTTTAGTCAAGATTCATGGTTACGAGATTTTTCACAAACTTTAACCAACTAGTTGTGGTTGGTTAACTATATTGCAATATCAAACACATTTGATACAAGTTTTCATTCAACGACTCGAGTAGTCCGATGAGGTATTGCAATATGTATACAAGGCCATGCATTTGACATACTCACAAAACCTATGTACTCGCCGACGTTTTATGCTGACTCATTTTCACATATGTTTCAGGAGCTTAGGTGTGACAATTTACATTGCTTGGATCACATAGGAATGGACGGGCCTTAGTGACTGATAAAAACAAGAAAGACCATATATAAATGTTTATATTATGTTTTGTTTTTCTTTAAAACTCAGACAATGTTACATATTAATCCTTTAATACAAAACTTTAAATACCATGGTTGTGTAACAATTTGTAACGTGACTCCCCGACGTTTCCGCCGCGTTTTGTTGTTTTACGCGGTCGGGGTGTTACAAAAATATCATTCGTTACGGAATTATGGTCGTTTTCGCGTTAATTAAAGCATTCGTCGTAATTAAGCGAAAAACGCAACCGTACAACCGAACGAACCGTCATCCATGACATTTCCGGACATATTTCAAGTTCCCTATGCTTTATCGTCCTTATAGAGCTTTAAAATGAGGTTAACGGGTGTTAAAAGTGCCAAAACGCGACAAATACAAGTTCAAGGACCAAACTGCAACTTTTTCAAACTTCTGCCCCTGCAAGGGCCTTACGGACCGTAAGGCCTAAACCCATACGGTCCGCAAGGGGTCCCCAGCTCAGCAGAATTATTGCAGCTACTTGGAAGCTTCTTGTTTAATCCTTGGACACCAAGCTCACGATTTTTGCCACCTTGAACTTGCTTTGGACACCTGGAGGGACACTAATCTATACTCTAACACCTGGATCAACACTTGTCATGATTTGGGAGATCCAAGATTAGTATAAATACCCTTGATCTGGCTCATTTCAACTTGCTCAATTCTTTCCTTTCTCTAATCTGCTCTCATTGGAGTGCTACCACTTGTGGAGGCCTCCTACCTGAGCTCTTGAGTGTTCTTCAACACTAGTAAGTGCTCATTCCTAGTCTTGTTCATTATTTTGGCTATTTTAAGCCAAAAGTCAAACAGTTTGACTTTCTGTTTGACTTTCAGTTCTTACCATTTTTTGTTAAGTTAAAGTTCAATTGAACTTTGCAACGTGATCGTAATCACGAAGGTTATAATCCCTAGCGATTATACCTGCTGATTACCACGTTTATTAGTCAAAGTTTCGAGTCAAAGTTTTGGTCAAAACGACCATTTTACACCAAGTTTTGATACCAAATCAGTTTTATAACTTAGTTAGACATGTTTGACATGTCTAACTCATCACTTCTAGTTTATTGCTTCCTTAGGGTCGTAAGTCGAGCGGTCTTGACCATCGCTTTGAGTTTCGAATCCGACCCGTATGGTAGATCTTAGGATCTGACCAACCACATATTTGTGACCATAGTTGTATAGGGATTAACCCTTTGAGGTTACCTTATGTTCACGTCGTTTGGTTAGTATTATGATAAGTCGTTTGTTATGCCTTTAATAATGACCAAAATGACCTTTTTGCGCATAAATTCATTTTAAACATATGGGTAACCAACTTTTTGACATATAAACTGATGTTGCAACTATATTAAACATGTTTTGGCATATAAGGCTTATCATAAGACTAGTTTGAGCATCCAAACACATATTTACACAAATGACCCGTTAAAGTTGCGTAAACTACCTTAACAAGCCGTAATGGGTCAAAAGCACTTAGGATCCTTTCCAAATCAGAATGTTAAACTTATTAAACCATATCATATGAGTTCCAACACTCATTTGGTTTATAAGATCTCACTATCCGAATGCTCCGATTAAAGTCCCGACATTTACATAGTTATCCGATTTTAGGACACACTTGAATTCTCGGACTCTTGAGTTTGTTTGATCATTGATAACAGAGGACATACTAGCAACCCCAAGTGAGTACATAGTCCCCTCTTTTACGTTTTCAAATGTTTTGGAGTGATTCATATGTGCCTATAACTACTTTTACATTTTCATGACACTATTCATGCTTTGATTACATAGTACATATAGTACATGATTTCAATTGCATTATTACTTCGTATGTTGACTTAGAATACTTAGTATACATGGTTTCTAAACATTTTTATGACATGCTTACATTGTTCAAGATATATTGGTGCGTTGAATATACAATGTTACATTCATTAACATTGATGCCGACCGGTAGTATGTAATGGTACCATAGGTTTGACACCCCATTCCCGCTTTCTAGTCATTTGAAAGTATCCATTGGGGAATGACAGAATCCGATGAACATTGATTGACTTTTGTTTTTATAAGGGATTATCCGATAGTCGACAAGGCTTGAATGTGTTCGCCAACAATCCTAGTATATGTTTTACAATAAAAGCAATGGTTTATAAGACATAACTTTTAGATTTAAATAAACCTTTGTTTACCCAAAAACATTTTTTATACACAACACTTTGGTTATACAAAGACAAAGATTTATACATAACAAGGCTGATTGGTTTATAACAAAGACGATTGGTTGATAACAAGGACGTTTGGTTTATAACAAAGACATTGGATTATACATGACATTTGGTTCACACATGACATTGGTTTATACATGACATGACATTTTTACACATGACATAACATATTTTGATTATTAAGTTAACCATGCATCCTTTCTTTTATATCATTTAATTTTCATATGACCACATAAAAGAAACATTTCTATAACGATTCAGGGCTACTTTTGTATTGATTAAATTTTCTTTAAAACATTCGAAGCCATGAATCATCATTACAAAAACCTACGTTACTCACAGGCATTTTTTTCTGACGTACCTATTTTCACATATGTTTCAGGATTACTTTTGTGATGATTGTCGCCGCATGCTACACATAGGATGGACTCGGGCTTTAGTGACTTTAAAACTTGAAAGACATTTTTATTGCATTTCATATCTATTGTTCCAAGACAATGTAATTCGATAATTCAATAAAACAAAATTTTAAGTACCATGTGTTGTGAAACAATTTGTAACGTGACTCCCCAAGTGTTTCCGCCGCGTGTGTTGTATTACGCGATTTGGGGTGTTACAGATTGGTATCATAGCTCATGGTTATGGGGAATTAGGTTATTAGTAATGCTTTAACCTAGTCTATAACCTTCCTAGGACTCTAACGCGTGTTTACTTGCGTTTAGATTCTCAAAACAATACCATCACCTATCTTTAGGTGATTACCAAAAACAAAGCATAATACATTCTCGAAAGTCAAATTTTTTCCAAAACTTCACAAGAAATCATCTATCTTTAGATGATTTGTTTTTGGGCTTTTTGCCTTCAAAGTTTTCAAAATCTCATCAAAGTTTGGGCTTTAATAATGTGAACACGTGCAATCTGGAAAGGTGAATACCTGTACCCTGAGTTTTCTGTCTAAGGCTAGAGTGTTCATACAAATCCGCATCATCGGACCAGTCACTCTTACCTGGGAACTCTTGGGGTGAGTGTCCACTTATAGGCTAAAGCATATCTTTGTGATACATTATAAAGACCCACTTACTTTGATTAGTCAACGTGTGTCGTATGTTTGTTTTGAGAGACAAATAAATGACCACCATCTTGATATGTCTGTCGATATTTTCAATACCTCTCTCGATTATCCAAAGTCAATCTCACACATTTTCTCTCATGATTCCTCTCTTTTAGAATGCCTCCTCGTCGCAACACTACCCAAGACGCCGAAATGGCGGCTCTAATTGCTCAACAAATGGCCGACGTACTCCCGAACCTAGATGGAACAATATTTGATAACATTTTTATTTTTCTTTTTAAATTATCAAATATAAAGTTAGGTAATTTGTGAGAGAAAAAAAGTATAGAGAATGTAATTAAATATTCTTTTAATTGGAAAGAGAAATCAAGAAAGAGAAAAAAATCAATTAATTAAATGTAGATACAAAAATACAATTATTCCTTTGTGTCTATTAAAATATGTATAAGTTACAAAAGATAATTACAATCTTGCCACCAAAGAAAAAATCTAGATCTACAAAATCAATGGTCAGAATAAGTTCATTTTGTTCACAAATACACCATTGTTCACTCTTGAAACCTACCCTATATATATATATATATATATATATACAGGATTCGGTTCAAGAGATAACCAATTCCAGTTGCGAGAACTATGAGAACTTATATCATCCAATAGCATATTTACACATCACTCATAACCAAATTAAATCAAAAGAGTATTTTAGTCTTTTACTTCCCATGTCATATCTTTTCTCTTTCTTCTATTTAAAAGTCAACATGTCAAATCTTTTCTCTCTCTCTTCTATTTAAAACTCAACATGTCACATCTCTTCTCTCTGTTCTATTTAAAATTCAACATGAGACATCTATTGAGTCGTGTTTTTGGGGTGAGTTCGTTTGGTAAGATCCTCAAATTTCGTAAACCCGAAATCGGGGTGTCGGGGGCGTAAAAAGATGTTTGGCGTAAAAAAAATTTAAAAAAGCTTTTGAAAAAAAAATCGTAAAAAATGTTTTTGTAAAAATAAATATATTTGTTTGGCGTATAATAATTTTTTTTTTTGTAAAAATTTAAACCCGTAAAAAATTGTTTTTTTGTAAAAAAAATTGTTTTAGAGTTTAAAACCACGCGTAAAAAAATTTTAAACACGCGCGTAAAAAAAATTAAAACCGGCACGTAAAAAAAGTTTAAAACCACGCATAAAAACTTTTATACCGGCGCGTAAAAAATTTAAAATCGCGCGTAAAAAAAGATTAAAACTGGCGCGAAAAAAAGTTTTAAACCGGCACATAAAAAAGTTTTAAACCATCGCGTAAAAAAATTTGAAAACCAGCGCGTAAAAAAGGTTTAAAATCGATGCGAAAAAAAGTTTTTACCCGCGTGTAAAAAAAGTTTAAAACCGCGCGTAAATTTTTTTTGAAACTGCACGTAAAAAAAGTTTAAAACCGGCGCGCAAAGAGAATTTTAAACCGGCACGTTAAAAAAGTTTAAAATCGCGCGTAAAAATTTATAAACCGGCGCATAAAAAAAGCTCAAAACCCGCGCGTATAAAAAGTTTAAAACCGGATGTAAAAAAGTCTGAACCCTCGCGTAAAAAAGTCTGAACTCTCTCGTAAAAAATATTTAAAACCGGGGCGTAAAAAAAGTTTGAACCCCTACAAAATAATTTTCTTACCGCATCACAAAATAACATTAATTAAATCACAAATATTAATTAAAGTACAATGATTACAACTTTAATTACCAATTATTAAAGAGCTTAGTAAAAATACCAATTTACCTTATCTTACTAAAAACAAAAACTCATTAATTAAAGCACCATGATTACAAATACTTTAATTGTCTTTTAATCTAATCCATTAAAACACTTTTGATCAATGGCTTAGATTGGTTCCTACGGTTTTCACAACTCAAAGTGGTTCTCATTTTACCTATCCCCTATATATATATATATATATTATATATATAGGATGGGTTATAATAAGAACCACCTTAAGTTGTGAGAACCGTGAGAACTAGACAATCCAAAAGCTTTTTCCGAATTTTTTTTCCTCAAAAGTCATAAAAAATCACTTGTTTCAAAAATAAAAATAAAAAAATGCCTCATACCCACATTTACATGAGGCGTAAAAAAATATTTATCTTCATACAAAATTTACACCAACACGTAAAAAAAATTGTATCAGTCAAAACTGTTGACCTGACAATTTTTCTTTACTTTTATTTTTACAGATATGTTTATAATATTTTCATCTACGTTTGTGTAAAAACTTTTTAGCCAAACTCGCACGGGAAAAAAAAAATTCTCACGGTTCTCACAACTCGTGGTGGTTCTCATTTGAACCGATATATATATATTATATATATATTATATATATATATATATATATATATATATATATATATATATATAAAAGAAACGGGATCAGGAGAAAACGATTTGAAGTGTGAAAACAGTGAGAACAGATCCTTGCCCAACACGTGGCAAGGGGTGCTAAATGATATGCGGGGCACGATTGTCATTCTACAGTTTCCGTCCAATAAAAGGCGTTTTCAATTCGTTTCAAACAAAATTCCAAAAATTTCTTACTTCCTCCCCAAGCTTTCAAGATATATGGCGTATAACATGGATTCTGATCTACAGAGTAATATTTGAAAGTGGCGTTTTATTTTTTAATGTTGTTCCTCATATATTCAATATTTGGCGTTTGTATTATTAATTTGTAAACAATGGTTGTTACTATTAATTTGGCATTTTTATTAACATGTGTTTAGGATTATTGTATTTTCTGTATAATTTCATATTCAACTAATGATTTTTTCATTATTTATCTCAATTGTTGTTTGGGATCGCTATATGTTAATTTTGTTCTACGATCAATGGCGTTTTACATTTGTAAATATTAGTTTTTACGTACGTATGATTAGTTGTAGAAAGAAAGTAGATACTGATGTTAATTTGTAAAATTAGTTCCTATTATTCGTTGATTGTTCTTCTTATGGAGTTTTGACTAATATGTGTTTAGTATTATGTGTAAAACTTCATATTGATTTCTATTCAACCAATGGCGTTTTAATTATGGCGTTTTCATTAGACTTATTGTGTATTAATTGAAACGCCAAAGGAGAAACATATGTTAAGTATTACATGTGTACTAGAGCTTGGGTGTATAAGGACAAGGAGGTTGATACGTCTTATATAAATAACCTCCGGCCCTTCGATAAAGTTTCACTGAATGAGGTGGACAACATTCTTAAGTCATTCGTAAATGATGATTAACAATATTGTCAATCTCATTCAGCAAAATCTTATTGAGATAATCCTCAACATTATTCATTCCAAAACGCCAAAAAGTTCAAATATCACAAGATGGCAACCCCCATAAGTTGTATCTTCTAACATGCTCATAGATTGTTTTTTGTAAAAAAATAAAAACGCCAAACGAGTGTATGTTGTCTATAGTAACATGCTCAAAGATTGAATAAGAAAAACAAAATTCCAGATTACTCTTCACTTGCTCTGGAAGACCGTGTCGTTCTTCTTTAATTACGGCTTAGGGGGGTTTCACAAACACTCTTCTTCTGTTGTCAAAGAGGATTATGAATTTATTGATTCTAGTGTTGAATCTCCATGAAACGATGTTTGCCATTTGTTCCTTTTTTGGCGTTGTGGTAAAAAAAATGGCGTTTTCTGATTATGATCAATGGAAGGGATGTTAACATCATTCATACAAAGATGTGTTTGGTGCATAGTTTAGGCGGGATTTTTTATAATAAATGGTAGTAATAAATTTTCAGTTACTGTTTGTTCAGCCTTTTTCTTTTAACACTGTAACGCCACCCATCATTAATTATGAGTATGACGTTTTAGAAAAATGGCCTTTTATACACAGTTATGGCGTTCTATGAATGAGTTTGGCGTTTTATTTTAACGAAATTTATAACAACCCGAATTTTTGGATTGTTTCCGAACTACTGTTATTTCCTTTCTTGTAACCGTCTTGTAATCGGAGATTCGATAAATAATGGAGAATATGTTTTATTAAATACAATTGCATCACACCGCATAACACTACACATAAAATGCTTTTATACTCGCAAGGCTAACATTACATGAATCACAGTAGCTTATGTTACTCTATACGCCGAATTACACCCACTAATTCGTGGCAAAATAGCCAATTCATATGAATTACACCCTCTAACGCAACGCCTAACGTCTCACTAGATGCCTAGTTCGTGCGAATATACCACCACCACCCACCTTCCTCACTTCCTATAAATACCATGCTCCCCCACACACACTCCTCTTGCTGCCACTTCGCATAGAAACGCTCCCGAACCCATTTTCTCTTTGTTCAAGTACGAAACATCTATTTTCAACAAATCACAATGATTTCCACAACGATTTTACACGAGTTTATCTCCGATTTCATCAAAAACTACTTCTTTTACGAAAATCTTCATCTTTTTCATAAAACTTTCTGATTTTACTTTGGATTTACACTTAAATGAGTGTATTTGGGTTAGCTTCGACTTCCTAAGTTAGAAACCTTGATGTTTTGAGCTCACTAAGTATTTTATCCAAACAAAAACTGTTTTAGACTCGATTTTTACACAAAAACGGACTAAACCGACATATGTTTCATTCACTATTTAGTGGGACGAAGCAGGATCGAAATCAGCCTGAAATGGACTCGAAACCACGTCTGTTCCAAGCGCAAACTCAGTTCCGAACGCACGAAGACGCAAAAAGTCATCTTGTGCGAACTGGACTGTTTCGTATGAATTAGACCTAGTTCGTACGAACCAGTCCGAGTTCCTATAAGTGACTAATCTGCTCAAAAGACCTCTCCGGCTCACGGTTTGATCAGTGACTTAAGGCTGGAGGGACGAACACTCGATTTCCCGAAGACAAGACGCGAAAACACTCGATTTTGAACACCTAACAGTCTAGTTCACACCAAACTGACTAATTCGTACAAATTACTCATATTGGTACAAACAAGTGCCACTTCGTACGAACTAGCACTAGTTCGTGCGAGCTACTCTGTTAACCCACCGAACTTCGTTTCAAGCATTTCAGCACTTCAAAAGACTGATGCACTTCTGTTCTCGCTTCCAGGCTGACCCAGGCGCTCCCTTCAATCCATGGCAGATTGTGTTTACTTGCTAAGCACGAACTGTGAGTATACTTGAACCCTTTTTTCGCTTTAACACACTTTTGGGTGTTACATATGTTCTCTATATCAAAACACGCTACACACAATTCTAAACTCTTTTAACGCTAACCGCTCTCGCATGTTATACGTGAATCACGGAATGTTTGTTTTCTATGTGTAAATAATGAGGACTCGCAGACCACCCTTAGCAACGATAGTACTATAGTTTGGACTAAGCACCCGATTGGTTCGGGGTTGTTAAGGCTCGCATATTAACTTTACATGCGTGTTCGCTGTTGTGAACACGTATCGCGCATACTCCACCTCGCAGTCGTGTTGGTTAGCTTGTATCATTATTGTTAGCTTACTTAGATTCGCTTATCTACGTGTCCACATGCTGGTTATGAGTAAACGTTTTGTCTCTATTATTATGATATTAAACCTGTGTACTCACCTTACTTTATGTATTGACTTTTATTTTAACGTATGTGACAGGTTGATGATTACCTTGAGCTACAAACGGATAGGATTCCTAGAAAACTCACTAGATAAATCTAGGTTGTCGGACATGCTTGTTTAAGAGATTTGAAATTCGTATTGACTGTGTAATGACTTTATGTTTCATTATTGTATCGGAAATTGGACGTTAAGATTATTGTCATTAAAATAGTTGTTATGGATTTTCTTGAGCTGCGCCTCGATGATTCCGCCATCGGTTGGGTGTGACAAAATTAAAAAATCCCTTTACCTTTAATGAAGCGCGCCAACGTAATAAAGTTGAGGTGATTTACGAAAACGCCACCGCGCAAATCTAATCCATAGAGTGTTTTGATCCAATAGATGAGGGACGTTCTCATCGTTTTCACACTTATAACCGTTTTCTCTAAATCCTGCCCCTTTAATATATATACTATATACGTTATATACGTATACGTATATACGTATATATACGTATATACGTATACGTATATATACGTATATACGTATACGTATATATACGTATACATGTATACGTATATATACGTATACATGTACACGTATACGTATATACGTATATATACGTATACGTATATACGTATATATACGTATATACGTATACATGTATACGTATATATCTATATATATACGTATATATACATATATACGTATATATATATAATTATAACATAAAACGAGATTAGAATAAAAACTGTAACAGAGAAAAAAATATAGATATATATATTTAAGGGTTCATGTAAAAAGGGTATGTTTTGTACAAAGTGTAAGATGTAACACCCCGACCGCGTAAAAACAATAAACCATGGCGGAAACGTCGGGGAGTCACGTCATAGATTGTTTCAACAACACATGGTACTTGAAGTTTTCGTATTATTGAATTATTCACGTGTTTACATTGTCTTGAGAATAATAGAAACAAAACATATTTAAATTGTCTTTCTTGGTTTTAAGTCACTAAGGCCCGCGTCCAAATCCTACGTGAAGCAAGCTTAGGTACATCATACGTTATCTCCTGAAACATATGTGAAAAGATAGTCAGCATAAAAAGCCGGCGAGTACATAGTTTTTTGTGAGTGTGTCAAATTCATGGCATTGTATACATATTGCAATACCTCATCAGACTACTAGAGTCGTTAAGTGAAAACCTTGTATCAAAAGTGTTTGTTATTGCAATATAATTAACCAACTAAAACAAGTTGGTTAGAGTTTGTGAAAATCTTATAGCCATGAATCGTGACCAAAAAATTTCTTTTTGTAAAACCGAGTAGTAAATCGATTTAAAAGAAAACTTTGTATGGTTTATATCTTTAAATGCAAATCGTCGCGTGGAATTGTTCAAAACCATTTGTCCAAGTGATTCAGAGAACGCCACGATATGTAATACGATAAAAGCACTTATATATAGGAAGTACCAACAACGTATCCACCATGCTTTTATCATATTACACACGTCTCGATATCTAGACCACTTACCATAAATCAATCATCCAATCGTCCATGTTATAAACCATTCGTCCATGTTATAAACCAATCGTCCGTGTTATAAACCAATTGTCCTTGTTATAAACCAATCACCGTGTTATAAACCAATCGTCCTTGTTATAAACCAATCGTCCTTGTCATAAATAAATCGTCCGTGTTTTAATTGTGAAAACGTTTGTTCGTTTTGGTGAATACATTCAAACCTGTGTTGACTCGTCTAGACCAGCAAAGGGTCTCTTTAAATCGACTAACAAACCACCAAAGGGTTTGTTAAAAATACAGTTTCTGTTGTTCCCCAAACTACCCACCAAATTCTAGTGAATAGCATAGTAACGGTATTGCCAGTCCTATGGTACCATAACTTACTACTGGTCGGCTTTGTGACATCCCGGTTTTTTCGGTTATCTTAAACGCACTACTTCATGGTTATTCGTTCCTACGTTAAATTGATTTGGATACTTAAATTGCACGCTCGAAATAATTACGATAATTTCGTGAACTTGTCAAATGAATTACGTGCTATGTGTATTAAACGTTTATAAGTTGGTGAGTTATTATGTGATGTTTCGATGTCGTGATTTGTTGTTAGTTATAAAATATATATAGTAAATATATAGACGAATCGAACCGAGCCGCGACACGAGCCGGCCTCACTTCCTTGCGACTCAAGTAGTTAATCGAAACTTGAGGACCAAGTGTTAGAACCAAACCAACCCACCCGAATCCCTTGCGGCCGCGAGCACCCCAAACCGCAAACCCACCCCTTTTCCTTTCACCTCTTGCGCTATATATACACATACATGCATGAGCCTTTCTTCACAAAACAAAACACACAAACCCTAGTTGTGAAACAGCCGACGGCAGCCTTTCATTCAATCTCTCGGTGTTACACTAACCGAGCAACTAAAGGTGAGTTCACGGCCCCTAACTTTATCCGGTTTTAAACAACAGGGGGAGAAACATGTATACATTCTACAACTCTATCTCTTTACGTTATACGAAATTACCGTCACTTAACTATTCCGTAACTAAGTTAATGTTAATGTACGTTATGGTCACTAAGCAGCTATATCACACAAGTCCTCGACAATCTCTCGGATCGTTAGTATTGGGTTTAAATAGCGGGGAAATTATAAGTAGTACTACTGGGCCCGACAAGCCCCATCCGAGCTAGTCGCGCTAGCCGACCGGGTATGGTCAACGGGTGAATAATTTGGCCTAACTTCGCCATGGTCAGTGATAGGCCTGGCAACACGGAGGCGCAACAGTCAGCTTCGATCGCGAACACTTACATGACATAACTTTAGGCTAGCTACCTATATATATTAACATTGAACTTAATTACGAATCAACAATATTATCCCGGGTTAGGGATAATGGAACCAACAACGTTATTATTCCAGGTTAGGAATAATGGGACATCATTATTATTCCGGGTAAGGAATAATGGAACTATCAGTATTATTCCGGGTTGGGAATAATGGAACTATCAGTATTATTCCGAGTTGGGAATAATGGAACTATCAGTATTAGTCCGGGTTGGGAATAATGGAACTAAATCGTTATCCCAGGTTAGGGATAACGGGGGAAACAAACTTATAACCAAACAAACGAATTTATGAAAACCTGTGAACTCACTCTTCTTTAATGTTGACACTTGTTTCTTTACATGTTTCTCAGGACGCTAGGAGCTCTAGGTGCACTCACTTGCATTGATCAAGACATCTTTTATCGAGTCTCATTTACAAACATTGTTTTGGGTTTTTCTTTAGTTTTGGCGTTTATTTGGCGCCCGCTCCTTTACTTTATGCTTCCGCTCAACTTTAAGAACTAATGCTTCCGCTAAACATTGAAACCAAACTAAGGCAATCTAAAATTAACTATTAATGGTTAAACAAATGATTTTGGAAAACGTATTAACAAATCATATAGAGTCGTTCGATGTTACTAGTGTCTCAGATTCTGGTTGGTTCATACGCCTCGCGGTAAAACTCCGCAATTGGAAATTGAGGGTGTGACAGATTGGTATCAGAGCCACTAGCTATAGAGAACCAGGTTTGCATTAAAAGTAGACCTAAACTATAGCTGATTACACGACACTAAACGTAGTTTGGCACCGAACTGTTATATCTTGTTATGTGATGTACCACAACTGTGTTATGTAGAATATGAATGCATAGTAAGAAATGAATGCAACTCGTAACTAACTACACAACCTAACAGGCAATGTCATCATCATCATCATCATCTGACAAACTTACGCAACCAAGGGCGCCAGGAAAGGCACCTATGGTGGAACCCTTGCCATCTTATGGCGTGGAGACACGCTCAGCTGCGAGAAAAAGGCTCGCTCTAGGGGAGGAGTCGTCCTCACGCCCAACCATCGTTGTGCCGGTCGAACCAGTTAACTCAGTAGAAGTAGGGAATGACCTACTTAGAGATATGATACGGAAACAACAAGAACAATTAGAAAGAATGCACGAAACCATCCTAGCACAGGGATGGATGATACGACAATTGACAGGTAAAACTGGATCGCTAGAGGAAGAGCAACATACGAGTAGGATAGCTCGTAACACTTTAGCCAGAGACCTTCGTGCTGAGCAGCTAAGGGCTGACTGGCTAGAAGACAGAGTTCTTGAGTCTAGCTGGAGAATTCAAGAACTAGAACAGAATCAGGCACCTGTACCAGTACCTGCACCAGCACCGGCCCCTCCAGTGCCGGTAGAGGAGGATCCAGAAGAGGATCCGGAAGAGGATCCGGAAGAGGATCCAGAGGAGGATCCAGAAGAGGATCCAGAAGAGGATCCAGAAGAGGATCCAGAGGAGGACCCAGAGGAGGATCCAGAGGAGGATCCGGAGGAAGACCCAGCTGTAGAAGCTGGAAATGCCGCGCAGGATGACGGCAACGATAGCGATTTGGGAGATGGAGACGTAGAAGACTGACACGTCTCGCTTATTTTATTTACTTTCCTTCAGTCTATTTATTTTCCTACTTATGTTTAAACTCGAGACTTTATAGTAAACTGATGTGTTTGGTTGGCACTTTGTAAGACGTTGAAATTTTATTTAATCGAGTATTTCTTTTGACTATTTAATTTATTTGAGTTGACATAACTTGAGGAATTATTTAAGTATGGAATAGGATAACTATATTGGATATATAGACTTATCGGTGTGTGTTTATGTTGTCTTACGAAGATCTAAATGGCAACTGGACGTCGCGGAAACCTTAACATGACGCCCGAAGAATTAGCTGCAATGATCCAAGAGCACGTGAATGCAGCTCTAGCGGGTGTTCACAACCAACCGGCAGGTAACCATTATTAAATTTTCATGGGAAAATCTAATAGTTGGGCTAGTAAAAATTCCTCGCTGACTACCTGTCCTCTGTCAGCAGGAGGGGGTCTTAACCCCTACAAGATGTTTCTCGACGCGAAGCCGAGCAAATTCACGGGGGCAGAAGGACCCATAGGACTGGTGCGCTGGATCGAAAAATCTGAATCAGTATTTGAAATGTGCAACTGTCTGGAGGCCAACAAGGTCAAGTATGCAGCCTCAACATTGGAAGATGGGGCACTAACTTGGTGGAATGCACAAGTCCAAACGCGTGGACTTATTGCTGCAAATGCCATGGCCTGGGCCGAGTTTAAGGCCCTAATCAAAGAAGAGTACTGTCCGCGAGACAGAGTTCAACAGTTGGAGCAGACATTATGGAACCACAAGATGGTGGGATCTGAAATCGAAGCATACACAGCGAAACATCACGACTTGGTATTTCTATGTCCCGATCTGGCCAACACTGTGGAGAAACGACTCGAGTTCTACCTTGCGGGTCTGGTCCCTGAGATTCAGGGTATGGTAATGGCTAGCAACCCTGCAACTGAACATCAAGCAATCAGGTTGGCACACAAACTCACCGATAAGGTGGTGGAACAAAAGAAGTTGCCAACTCGGGGTACAACTGAAGTTGCCCCTGATAATAAAAGAAAGTTTGAAGACTCGTCTGCTCGACAGTCTTCGTCGTCCCAGCAACAACAGGGAACCAGAAACGGTTCAATAATTACAACAGCCACCGGGGTCACAATAATCAGCCCGCCAACAACAACCAGAACGCAAGCGGCTATGTAGGTCGAAGCCGCAGTGCAATCGCTGTAATCTTCATCATCACGGCCCTTGTGCCGGGAATCGTTGCCAACGATGTGGCAAAGTGGGACATGCGGCAAAGGATTGTCGCGGGGAAATCATGTCCCGACAAAACCAAAATCAACCCCAGGGCCAGCAACAGGGTGTTAACCGGGGATGCTATCAGTGTGGTAGCACTGCCCACTTCAAAAGAGACTGCCCACAGCTGTGTAACAACAACAACAATGGTGGGAACAACCACAACCACAATAACCACAACAACAACAACAACAATAACAACAACAATAATGGAAATGGTGGCACAGGAGGTGCCAAAGGTCGCGCATTTACGCTGGGCCGCGGAGAGGCAAGAAACGACTCGAACGTGGTCACCGGTAAGTTTCCCCTTAATGAACATTTTGCTACTGTGCTTTTTGATACGGGTGCGGATAGGAGTTTTATATCTGAATCTTTTAGGAAGAACCTAAATATCACGCCCAAACCTCTAGAGGCCCCTTACGTCATAGAACTTGCCGATGGTAAGTCTGTAGATGTGACCCATTTAGTATCCGGCTGTCAACTCAAACTCGCGGGTCACACCTTTACCATTGATCTGATGACAACTACCCTGGGTAGTTTTGACGTGGTAGTCGGAATGGACTGGCTATCCGACGTCCGAGCTGAAGTTCTCTACTTCGAAAAATCTATCCGTATTCCGCTCTCTAACGACTAAATCTTAACGGTGCAAGGCGAGAAGGCAGGCGCCGTCACAAACATCATCTCATACATGCAAGCGCAGAAGTATCTTCGGAGGAAGAACTCCTTTGCCTTGCTTGCACTGGTTACCGAACAGCCTAAGGACGAGAAACGTATAGAAGACATCCCTGTCGTCCGTGATTTTTCTGATGTATTCCCAGAGGAGTTACCTGGTCTTCCGCCACACGACAATTGGAGTTTGAAATTGAATTGGTGAACCATGCAACTCCTATCGCCAAGGCCCCATACCGCCTAGCTCCAGCCGAGCTGCAGGAGCTGTCTACCCAACTTCAGGAGCTGTTAGAAAAAGGATTTATCCGACCTAGCGCTTCGCCATGGGGAGCTCCAGTCCTTTTTGTCAAGAAGAAGGACGGGACTTTCTGCATGTGCATCGACTACAGGGAACTCAACAAGGTTACTGTCAAGAACCGATACCCGTTACCTCGCATCGACGATCTCTTCGACCAACTTCAAGGGACAAGCTACTACTCCAAGATTGATCTACGGTCCGGTTACCACCAGTTACGCGTCAGGGAGGAGGATATCGCTAAGACGGCATTTCGTACTCGGTATGGCCATTATGAGTTCTTGGTCATGCCCTTCGGTCTCACCAACGCACCCACAGTGTTCATGGATCTCATGAACCGCGTGTGTAAACCGTACCTCGACAAGTTTGTCATTGTGTTCATTGATGACATACTCATCTACTCTAAAAGTAAAGAAGAACATGCTGAACATCTACGATTACTGCTAGGATTACTTCAACAGGAAAAACTATATGCCAAGCTTTCAAAGTGTGATTTCTGGATTCGGGAAGTTTTGTTCCTCGGGCATATTGTGAATGAAAAGGGTATCCACGTCGACCCTGCCAAGATTGAAGCTATCAAAAACTGGGAAGCACCCAGGACACCGACGGAGATCCGCAAATTTTTGGGTTTGGCTGGTTACTACAGACGTTTCATCGAGGGATTTTCAAAGATCGCGCAACCGCTTACTACCCTCACCCAGAAAGGCATCAAGTATGCTTGGGGTGACAAGCAGGAAGCCGCATTTCAATTGCTGAAACAGAAACTTTGCAGTGCACCCATTCTGTCCTTGCCGGAAGGGACAGATGACTTTGTAGTATATTGTGATGCTTCCATTCAGGGGTTGGGATGCGTACTCATGCAACGCGATAAGGTCATCGCGTATGCGTCCCGACAATTGAAGGTTCACGAGAAAAATTACACAACACATGACCTGGAATTGGGAGCAGTAGTGTTTGCACTTAAGATTTGGAGACACTACCTCTATGGAACGAAGTGCACAATCTTTACAGACCACAAGAGCCTCCAACACATCTTTGATCAGAAGGAGTTGAACATGCGACAGCGTCGCTGGGTCGAACTTTTGAACGATTACGAATGTGCCATTCGGTATCACCCAGGTAAAGCTAACGTGGTAGCTGATGCCCTCAGTAGGAAGGAACACTTGAAACCTCGTCGGGTACGAGCACTACAGCTCACTATTCATTCGGGGTTACCCGAACAAATACTCGACACGCAGTTAGAAGCGGTTAAGGAAGAAAACATCAAGGCCGAATCTGTGGGAAAAATGGAATGCGATTGGGAAGTAAAACCCAATGGAGCCCGGTATTTCATGAATCGCATATGGGTACCTCTCTACGGAAACCTCAGAGAGCTAGTCATGGACGAAGCTCACAAATCCCGATACTCTGTCCATCCTGGTTCGGATAAGATGTATCAAGACCTTAAAGCTGCGTATTGGTGGCCCAACATGAAAGCTGATATAGCCACCTACGTGAGTAAGTGTTTGACTTGTGCAAAACTCAAGATAGAGTATGAAAAGCCATCGGGGCTACTCCAACAACCTGAGATCCCAGTGTGGAAATGGGATCAGATCTCGATGGATTTCATCACTAAACTCCCGCGAACTTTGGGTGGTTGCGATACCATCTGGGTAATCGTGGATCGTTTAACTAAGTCCGCACACTTCCTAGCTATTAAAGAAACAGATAAGATGGAGAAGTTGACTCGCATCTACATTAAGGAAGTAGTTTCTCGGCACGGAGTGCCAACGTCCATCATCTCAGACAGAGATGCTCGCTTCACGTCCAACTTTTGGCAGTCACTTCAGAAAGCGTTGGCACACGCTTAGATATGAGCACAGCTTATCACCCTCAGACTGATGGTCAAAGCGAAAGGACCATACAGACCTTGGAAGACATGCTTAGGGCATGCGTAGTAGACTTCGGGAATAGTTGGGAAATCCACCTGCCTTTAGTGGAATTCTCGTATAACAACAGTTACCATACGAGTATATCGGCAGCACCGTTTGAGGCACTATACGGTCGTAAATGTAGATCACCGGTCTGTTGGGCAGAAGTCGGTGACAGTCAACTCACAGGCCCTGAGTTGATACTTGAGGCTACTGAAAAGATTGTACAAATCAGAAACCGCATGGCGGCGGCATGAGATCGACATAAAAGCTACGCTGATCAACGACGCAAACCGCTCGAATTTCAAGTAGGCGACCGCGTCCTACTGAAGGTGTCACCCTAGAAGGGTGTAATCCGCTTTGGAAAACGAGGCAAACTAAACCCACAGTACGTAGGTCCGTTTGTGATCTTGAAACGTATTGGACCCGTAGCTTATCAATTAGACCTTCCTGCCGAACTCAGTGGAGTTCACAACGTTTTTCACGTGTTAAATCTGAAGAAGTGTCTATCAGATGAAACCCTAGTCATTCCATTGGATGAGATCCAAGTGGATGAACAACTGCACTTTGGGGAATAGCCTATCGAGATCGTGGATCGTGAGATCAAGACTCGAAGGCACAGCAAGATTCCGATCGTTAAGGTTCGTTGTGACTCTAAGCGTGGACCGGAGTTCACGTGGGAAAGAGAGGACCAAATGAAAAGCAAATACCCACACCTCTTCGCAGCTGAGCAGCAAACTAACGTTACCAGCAACTAAATTTTCGGGACGAAAATTCTTTCAACATGGGGATGATGTGACAACCTGGAAATTTCTTGTAATTTCGCGTACCATTGTTAACAAACTAAATCTTTGTGTGTGGCACTCTAAACATGTACGCTGCATTCTAAACCGCGTTTACTCAATTTTCGGGACGAAAATTCTTTCAACATGGGGATAATGTGATATCCCGGTTTTTTCGGTTATCTTAAACGCACTACCTCACGGTTATTCGTTCCTACATTAAATTGATTCGGAGACTAAAATTGCACGCTCGAAATAATTACGATAATTTCGTGAACTTGTCAAATGAATTACGTGCTATGTGTATTAAACGTTTATAAGTTGGTGAGTTATTATGTGTTGTTTCGATGTCGTGATTGTTAGTTATAAAATATATATAGTAAATATATAGACGAATCGAACCGAGCCGCGACACGAGCCGGCCTCACTTCCTTGCGACTCAAGTAGTTAATCGAAACTTGAGGACCAAGTGTTAGACCCAAACCAACCCACCCGAATCCCTTGCGGCCGCGAGCACCCCAAACCGCAAACCCACCCCTTTTCCTTTCACCTCTTGCGCTATATATACATACATGCATGAGCCTTTCTTCACAAAACAAAACACACAAACCCTAGTTGTGAAACAGCCGACGGCAGCCTTTCATCAATCTCTCGGTCGCGACAGCAGCTCGTCCCTTTCTTCCTCTCGGTCGCAAGTCTCGCCAACATCCGAACCGGTCCCATCTAGTTCTCGGCTCATTGATCCTATTGTTAAGGTTAGAATTTTATGTTATTTCGCTAATCATAATAGGATTATGAATTATGGATCGTGTGTGTATGGAATGGTAGAAAGTATTAGGATGATAATCGATTGATTAGACTAGTTTGCAAGTATGATGATTAGCGGAATTAAGAAACGTTAGGCTGCGTTTTGTTCGATAAAAACTATATGTTATGATTAGGGTTTGCATGGGTATGATATATATGATGATATATGATTGGTAATTATGTCCTTGATCGCTTATATTTAACGTATCGACTGTTTAAACGGATTAGATTGCGATAAAATGCTGAAATTAGGATGCTGAATGGTGTTTACAGCCAACTTCAACTGGCTGTAACTTGGTTATTATTTATCGAAAAACGGATTTTCTGAAGTCTAAAACGTAGAGTTTTGAAAATCGCTTCTAATGGCGCTGGATTCATATTTTTCTGAAGTCCTTTGGTATTTTTAAGTGGCCAATTAAGTTCAGTAACTGAAGCTGTGAAAATTCTGAAAAATTGTTAGTTGTTTATCGAGTCGGATCTAATAATCTGTAGAGAGTCAAATCATGAAATTTGTACAGAAACTAGATATGGAAATTTCCGTGAAACTCCCACTGGAATTTTGTTAATTGGACGAACGGTGATTTTTAAATAAATTCTCCCGTGGACTGCAGTCAGAAAGCGACGAATCTGACTGCAGCCTAGTATATTAATATTTATGAATAATTGGTGAAGTGTTAGGACTTGAAAAACTTATATAAAATTCTACATTATAGTTGACACCTTCTGTAAAATAATTGGAATTTTTGGAATGTTGGAACTATTTTATAAAAATCCTTGAAAACAGCCTAATTATGAGTATATAAGCTGAAACTTGTTAACTTGCGAATGTATGTACCAAAGTGTTGTATGGATTGATTGTGTTCATGATAAATTGTTTTGATCACTATGTTAATATGAGGATACTTGCATGCATGTTTGAGTGTTAGGATTTGTGATTGTGTGTACCGCGTTGTGCGTTAATTATGTGTATAATTTGTATTGGTGTGTTCACACACTAACTTGAAATCAATTGACTTGTTAGGACGCAATTAGCGGTCCCATCATTTGCAAGTTCTGTGTTACACTAACCGAGCAACTAAAGGTGAGTTCACGGCCCCTAATTTTATCCGGTTTTAAACAACAGGGGAGAAACATGTATACACTCTACAACTCTATCTCTTTACGTTATACGAAATTAACGTCATTTAACTATTCGGTAACTAAGTTAATGTTAATGTACGTTATAGTCACTAAGCAGCTATATCACACAAGTCCTCGACAATCTCTCGGATCGTTAGTATTGGGTTTACATAGCGGGGAAATTATAAGTAGTACTACTGGGCCCGACAAGCCCCATCCGAGCTAGTCGCGCTAGCCGACCGGGTATGGTCAACGGGTGAATAATTTGGCCTAACTTCGCCATGGTCAGTGATAGGCCTGGCAACACGGAGGCACAACAGTCAGCTTCGATCGCGAACACTTACGTGACATAACTTTAGGCTAGCTACCTATATATATTAACATTGAACTTAATTACGAATCAACAATATTATCCCCGGTTAGGGATAATAGAACCAACAACGTTATTATTCCAGGTTAGGAATAATGGGACATCATTATTATTCCGGGTAAGGAATAATGGAACTATCAGTATTATTCCGGGTTGGGAATAATGGAACTATCAGTATTATTCCGAGTTGGGAATAATGGAACTATCGGTATTATTCCGGGTTGGGAATAATGGAACTAAATCGTTATCCCGGGTTAGGGATAACGGGGGAAACAAACTTATAACCGAACAAACGAATTTATGAAAACCTGTGAACTCACTCTTCTTTAATGTTGACACTTGTTTCTTTACAAGTTTCTCAGGACGCTAGGAGCTCTAGGTGCACTCACTTGCATTGATCAAGACATCTTTTATCGAGTCTCATTTACAAACATTGTTTTGGGTTTTTCTTTAGTTTTGGCGTTTATGTTGGCGCCCGCTCCTTTACTTTATGCTTCCGCTCAACTTTAAGAACTAATGCTTCCGCTAAACATTGAAACCAAACTAAGGCAATCTAAAATTAACTATTAATGGTTAAACAAATGATTTTGGAAAACGTATTAACAAATCATATAGAGTCGTTCGACGTTAGTAGTGTCTCAGATTCTGGTTTGTTCATACGCCTCGCGGTAAAACTCCGCAAGTGGAAATTGAGGGTGTGACAGGCTTGACCAAAGTTAATGAATGTCATTCGTGTTATGGATAACGCACCAACAAGTTCGTTCACATTATTGAAATCATCGTGTTTTATATAAACCATAGCTTTTGTTTCAAAAACTTGAAAACGGTTTAGCACAGATGAATCACCCCAAAATATTTGCAAAACATAAAAGAGGGGACTATGTACTCACTTGGGATTGCTAGTGTGTCCTTTGTTTCATTGATCAAATCAAGCTCGAGAGTTCAAGGATTCAAGTGTGTCCTAAAATCGGATAACTATGTTAGTGTGTCAGGACTTTAATCGGCGGATCGGATAGAATGAGGTATTGTAAACCAAATGAGTGTTGGAACTCATATGAAATGGATTAACAAACTCAACATTCTGATTTGTAATTGTCACACCCTCAATTTCCACTTGCGGAGTTTTACCGCGAGGCGTGTGAACAAACCAGAATCTGAGACACTAGTACGTCGAACGACTCTATATGATTTGATAATACGTTTTCCAAAATCATTTGTTTAACCATTCATTGTAGATTTTATATTGTCTTAGTTAGTTTTCAATGTTTAGCGGAAGCATTAGTTTTTATGGTTGAGCGGAAGCATAAAAATAAGTAGAGAAACGGGCGCCAACACAAACGCCAAAACTAAAGAAAAACCCAAAACAATGTTTGTAAATGAGACTCGATAAAACGTGTCTTGATCAATGCAAGTGAGTGCACCTAGAGCTCCTAGCGTCCTGAGAAACATGTAAAGAAACAAGTGTCAACATTAAAGAAGAGTGAGTTCACAGGTTTTCATAAATTCGTTTGTTCGGTTATAAGTTTGTTTCCCCCGTTATCCCTAACCCGGGATAACGATTTAGTTCCATTATTCCCAACCCGGAATAATACTGATAGTTCCATTATTCCCAACCCGGAATAATACTGATAGTTCCATTATTCCCAACCCGGAATAATACTGATAGTTCCATTATTCCTTACCCGGAATAATAATGATGTCCCATTATTCCTAACCTGGAATAATAACGTTGTTGGTTCCATTATCCCTAACCCGGGATAATATTGTTGATTCGTAATTAAGTTCAATGTTAATATATATAGGTAGCTAGCCTAAAGTTATGTCACGTAAGTGTTCGCGATCGAAGCTGACTGTTGTGCCTCCGTGTTGCCAGGCCTATCACTGACCATGGCGAAGTTAGGCCAAATTAGTCACCCGTTGACCATACCCGGTCAGCTAGCGCGACTAGCTCGGATGGGGCTTGTCGGGCCCAGTAGTACTACTTATAATTTCCCCGCTATCTAAACCCAATACTAACGATCCGAGAGATTGTCGAGGACTTGTGTGATATAACTGCTTAGTGACCATAACGTACATTAACATTAACTTAGTTACCGAATAGTTAAGTGACGTTAATTTCGTATAACGTAAAGAGATAGAGTTGTAGAGTGTATACATGTTTCTCCCCCTGTTGTTTAAAACCGGATAAAGTTAGGGGCCGTGAACTCACCTTTAGTTGCTCGGTTAGTGTAAGACAGAAGTTGCAAATGATGGGACCGCTAATTGCGTCCTAACAAGTCAATTGATTTCAAGTTAGTGTGTGAACACACCAATACGAATCCTACACATAATTAACGCACAAAGCGGTACACACAATCACAATTCCTAACACTCAAACATGCATGCAAGTATCCTCATATGAACATAGTGATCAAAACAATTTATCATGAACACAATCCAATCCATGCAACACTTTGGTGCACACATTCGCAAGTTATCAAGTTTCAGCTTATATACTCATAATTCGGCTGTTTTCGAGGATTTTTATAAAATAGTTCCAACGTTCCAATAATTCCAATTATTTTATAGAAGGTGACAACTATACTTTAGAATTTTATATAGATTTTTCAAGTCCTAACACTTTACCAATTATTCGTAAATATTAATATGCTAGGCTGCAGTCAGATTCGTCGCTTTCTGACTGCAGTCCACGGAAGAATTCATTTAAAAATCAGCGTTCGTCCTATTAACAAAATTCCAGTGGGAGTTTCCCAGAAATTTCCATATCTAGTTGCTGTACAAATTTCATGATTCGACTCCCTACAGATTATTAGATCCGACTTGATAAACAACTAACAAATTTTTAGGATTTTCACAGATTTAGTTACTGAACTTAATTGGCCACTTAAAAATATCAAACGACTTCAGAAAAATATGAATCCAGCGCCATTAGAATCGTTTTTCAAAACTCTACGTTTTAGACTTCAGAAAATCTGTTTTTCGATAAATAATAACCAAGTTACAGCCAGTTGAAGTTGGCTGTAAACACCATTCAGCATCCTGATTCAGCACTTTATCAAAATCTAACCCGCTTAAACCATCGATACATTGAACATATGCGATCAAGAACATAATTTCCAATCATATACTATCATATATATCATACCCATGCAAACCCTAATCATAACCTATAGTTTTTATCAAACAAAACGCAGCCTAATGTTTCTAGATTCCGCTAATCATCTTAACCAAAACTAGTATAAATAAATCGGCTAACATAACACTACATTCAAACATATAAATCCGAATATGATCTTGCAAACAATGATAAATCCTAACCTTTAATAACAAGATCAATGAGCCGAGATTTTGACAAGAGCCGATTGGGATATGATGAAGGTGATCGCGACCTAGAGGGATGTAGCAAGGCTGTTTGCGACCGGGATGATGAAGGAAAGGCTGCCATCAGCTGTTTTCACAACTAGGGTTTGTATGTTTTTGTTTTGTGAAGCAAAGCCTCATGCATGTGTGTGTATATATAGCGCAAGAGATAAGGGAAAGGGAAGGGTTTATGGTTTGGGATGCTCGCGGCCGCAAAGGGGTTCGGGTGGGTTGGTTTGGGTCTAGCACTTGGTCCCCAAGTCTTGGTTAACTCCTAGAGTCACAAGGAAACGAGGTTGGCTTGTGTCGCGGCTCGATTCGATTCATTTATCTATTTACTACATCTATATTTTATAACTAAAATAAAACACGAAATCGGAACATCACATAATAACGCACTAACTTATAAACGTTTAAGACTAGCATGTAATTCATTTGACAAGTACACAAAATTATCGTAATTATTTCGAGCGTGCAAGTTAAGTCTCCGAACCAATTTAACGTAGGAACGAATAACCGTGAAGTAGTGCGTTTAAGATATCTGAAAAACCGGGATGTCACATTATCCCCATGTGGTTTAGAATGCAGCGTACATGTTTAGAGTGCCACGCACAAAGAGTTAGTTCGTTAACAATGGTACGCGAAATTACAAGAAATTCCCAGGTTGTCACAGTAATGAATCCTAAGTGCTTTTGACCCGTTATGACTCGTTAAGGTAGTTTTCACTACTTTAACGGGTCATTTGCGTAAATATATGTTCGGATGGTTAGATATGTCTTATGATAAGTCTTATATGCCAAAACATGTTTATTAATGTTGTAACATCAGTTTATATGTCAAAACTTTGGTCACATATGCTTAAAATTGACTTATGCGCAAAAAGGGCGTTTTGGTCATTTCTTAAGTGTGTAAAAGCGACTTATCATAACATTATCCAAACAATGTGACCATAAAGTATAACCTCAGAGGGTTATTCCCTATACAACTATGGTCACAATAATGTGTTTGGTTGGATCCTAAGATCGACCAAACGGGTTGAATTCGAAAGTCAAAGCGGTGGTCAAGACCACTCGACTTACGACCCTAATAAAGCACTAAACTTGAAGTGACGAGTTAGACATGTCAAAACATGTCTTACTAAGTTGCAAGACTGATTTGGTATCAAAACTTAGTGTTTTGATACCCGAAAATAGTTTCGTCGTAAAATGCACATAATGCGCATCTTTGACCGAAACTTTGACTCGTCACTTCGACTAGTAAACGTGGTAATCAGAAGGTGCAATCGCAATGGATTATAACCTTCGTGATTACGATCACGTTGCAAAGTTCGATCGAACTTTGACTTTGCCAAAAATGGTCAGAACCGAAGTCAAACAGAAATCAAACTGTTTGACTTTTAGCTCATAACAAGCTAAAATAATGAAAAAGACTAAGGAAGAACACTTACTTGTGTTCTAGGAAGACTTAG
Organism: Scalesia atractyloides; assembly: GCA_947069175.1. Taxonomy (NCBI): domain Eukaryota; kingdom Viridiplantae; phylum Streptophyta; class Magnoliopsida; order Asterales; family Asteraceae; genus Scalesia; species Scalesia atractyloides. The sequence goes on along the minus strand of CAMTDV010000009.1, from coordinate 25,149,116 downwards.
AACTCAGTAGGAGGTCTCCAATAAGCTGGAAACAAGCTCCGAGAGACTGGGAGGTAGGAAGATGAAATGAGCAAGTTGAAATGGCCAAATTCCTTGGCTATTTATAGTGTTTAAGGTGCCATAAGATCATCACAAGTGTCCAAAGAGGTGTCATGATCTTAGGAGGGGTTTAACAAGTGTCAAATGCAGGTTAGAAAGTGGTAAATTCGAGCTCTTGGAGCCCAAGGTGTCACACCCCAACCGATGGTGGAAACATCTAGGCGAGACGAAAGAGATTGCTCATTGCTCATAAATACTATTAGTGACAATATTTAAATAAAACCGGATTTCATTTCATAAGAAAAATATTCGAGTACAATACATGGAAATTCAAATACAACAATAGTCAAAATAACAACAAGTACCACATGGTTAATACAACAAAATTAATACAACATCTTTAACCTAAACGTCTAAATGTATATCTACGTCCACGCTACTTTGTTTTCATAACATCATCTCCATCAACCTGTAATATATTTTAAAATAACAATTCAATGCAAAAGCAAAGGCGAGTACACAAGTTTAAGCATAGCATACGTATACGAATAAAGTTTAAACAAATCCTCATGGTAACTATGATTTTACAAGAGCATATACAAGGCATGCAATACTATTAGTCAAACCCTTAACGCGAACACGATATTTTAACATGGCCTCTAGATTTCATGAGGAGGGGGATGGTTACTTCCTATAGCGCTATACATGTCAAACGAAGGCTTAAAATAAGTTAATGACTAGAGTATCACATAAAGAATGTCCAAGATATAAGCATCAAGTAAACGATTCAAGTATTCATGGATATAGGATTGTTTATGCATTTAATAAATTTTATGTGTTGTGATTTTGTATATGGTAAACATGTTACACCCAAAAGTGATAAAACGAAAATGGGTCGAGTGTACTCACACTTTTGCAAAGCTTCCTTGGGTGATTCCGTGAAGAGTTGGAGGTTGGAGCTTCCTTTAAAACACTTAGTGTTTTCTTTTAGAACTCTTAGAGTTCTCTTCCTTGCTTAGAAGGTTTGAGAGAAGTAGAGAGGTTGAGAGAAGAATGGTTGGAACACTTAGTGTCCTTTTAGAATTCTTGATTTAGAGAGACTGGGAGAATTAGAGAGATGGAGAGAAGAATAGTGTGAAGAAAATGGTAGAAGGAGGTTGGTATTTATAGGTAGAGAAGGTGGAAAATGATCGGTTATGTGAATAAAAATATGTATAAAATATGAATTTTACTATGATTAACTTCTTTAATTGTGAGATTGAAATTAAAATACGAATGTAACATTTCTAAAATTAGAATATGAATACGAAAAATTTTAAAATAGAAATACGAAGATACGAGGCGTTACAATCTCCCCTACTTTAGGAAATTTCATCCCGAAATTTATTCAAGAGGAAGACCTTGGAGAAAAAGCATTTTGGCTAGAAGAATGATTGTCTAAATCGAGACTTGGAAGTTTGAAATGTGTTGAAAAGTATGATATTTCAAGGAACGAAAAGATAGGTTTGTAAAAAGGGTTCGTTTGTCAAAAATAATTCGAGGCATTGAGCATAAGTAAAACGTGCATGTGTGTGTATAGACAAGCGAGTTTAAACAAGTTTGAATAACTCAATGACAAGGTATTTTAAAATGTGTTACCTAAAAAGGAAGCTTTCGTATAAAACGATACGTATTTTGATTAAAAGTGTGGTCGCACTGTTGGTTGTAAGAAAAAGTTTCGTTGGATTTAAAGAGCATTAGCAATCACAGTTTTGTAGAGAATTCTTTATCGGTAAAAAAAAAGAGGAAGTTAGGTATTTTATATAGAAATGGTTTTGGAGGTAACGGCCAACTAAGTATGTTTGCGCATAAATAAAGAATGGAAAATAGTTTTAAGAGTAGGAAAGCATTTTAGGGTTCAAATGTTTAAACTGATTGATTGCAAACGGGGCTTGTATAAAAGGAAGAGAATAACGGGGAATAATGGAGGTATAAGAGTGAACGATTGACCTAATAAACGAATGTGAGTATAATAATGGTATGCGTATTGAAAGCGATGAGTTAAGAATGGGGTCTCTCGTGGGTAATCGGATATCGCGCGTTTAGCAATGCGTTTGCGAGTTATTAAAGTTTGTATCAGGTCTAAATAGGTCTGCAAAACACCGAATTTCTCATGGCGCGTTTTATGAAAGTTTGGTAACATGGTGAAAACATTTATATATAGGAAGTACCAGCGGCGTATCCACCATGTTTTGACCATGTTACATTCGTTTCGTTATTCGATGTCATGCACTGTAGTATACCATATGATTCTCATGCTCCTATCACTATAATCCCGTATGCACCCGTGATTATATTGATCTTCGCATGATCCGCAAACTTTGTACTAGTTGTGTATGAATCAGGGTATACATAAATTTGAAAATAAGAATGTGTGCGTATAAGAATGTAGTATATAAGCATGTTTACGTTCAAATAAGTATGAGACCAATGTGAGCGAACCCCCCGCGGGTTATGCTCACGTATAGGTACGCATGTATGAATTTGAATATAAGTATGAGCATGAATGTGAGTATGTGTATGTGTATGAATGTCAATAGGTATGATGACGACGATTACGTGCATGACATGAATTGAATACAACGAATTTTAATCATATAAAATGATCGAGGAATTTGAGTATGTAAAAACGAGTGACATAAATGGAGTTGTCGTGTAAAATTTGACTAAATCATGTTCAAGGATTTGCATGTATAGTGGTTTGAGCAAAACGTTGAGTTTATCGAATCAAAATAGGTTTAAGTTTGACTTAGAATGTAGAATCTAGTTCGTGGATGTAAAAAGGATATAAAGTACTTATTGGTTATGTGTGACGTATTTTGAAAGAACGGGAATGCTACTCTTGTTTTAGAAGAATTTATGTAAATCGGAAATGGTCGGTCCCCATGAAATTTCCTTGCCCGTGTGTTTTGAAATTTACATGACGTATTGTGCGGTGTGTGAAAAGGTTTCTAAAAATAGAACGTTTACATCGTTTTTTAAATCACACATTAATATATAGAAATTGAAATTTGGAGGTTCTTCTGAAAACGTTGATCCTTAAAAGAAATTTAGCATAATGAACCTAGTGATCGTCGAAAATAAGTGTTTTAGCAAAATGATTCGTTGATTTTAAAGGAGTCTTAGAAAAACGATCTTATAATATCTATAAGATCTTATAGTCATGTGAGAAAGGTTGGTTTGATTTCGATTGAGAATGAAAGTCCTTAGCATGATGATATAATGTGATCGTATATTAGTGATTAGGTTGAGTATGAAGGTCATGGGCAAGACATTCATTGGACCGATTAAGTTGATAGGTAGCATTTCGTAGGGTTTTGAAATTCGGGTGATAAAACGTTTTAAGGTATGATTAAGAATTTCGTGTATGTAAGTCAGGTGAAAATAGATTGTAGGGTAAGAACTACGTTTGATAAAACAATGCATTTTGGATTTGATATAAGTAGGGCTTTTGACGAATGATAAACGATTTAGGTGTAAAACATAATGGTGTTTGCATAATAAAGTATTTTGAAGGAAAAATTTGGTAATGATCACCTAGGTAAGGGAATCACCCCTAACCCGTTGGTGAGGTCGTTTGAAGAAAAGAAAGGAGCGGAGTTAATCGTCAAGGTAAGGAAATCACTCCTATCTTGATGAAATATCTCCAATTTGGGGTTACAAGAAATGTAAATCTAGTTGGTGACGTTTTTGAAATTATGCACGTAAATAATATATAAGTGTATGAAAAGGTTTAGTATGATTTGTGTAAAAACCTTAAAATAATTTGATATTTGAAAAGAAAAGATAACAAGTATAAAATCACATAAAAATTGAGATAGCATAAAAGATTTGCTCAATAAAACATGGGATTGTTTCGGGTAGAGAAACGTCGATTATTCCAAAGTGATTCATAAGATCTTTCAAGTTAGGGAACATGCTTTGGCCTAATAGGTAAAATACTCTCGTCCGGGAGCGATTAATGGTATTTTATCCTTCCAGTTACTACATGTCCCTAGTCGATCGAAAATTCGAAACTTTAGCGAGATTGAAAATCGAGGAACGGGACTAGTTGACAAAGTGCGGGTTTCACCCCTAACTTGACAACATTGTACCCTAAGTGTGGTTGTTTCTTACTAAACGAGGAGCATATTCCGACTCGTTAGTAAGATCCACTAGAGTATAAAATGGAAGTCTCCATCAAGGTGTGGATGTCACACCTAACTTGATGGCGTAACTTCGTGAAAAATCGAATATGCGGAATGAGGGATTTCACCAAAAATGGTAAGCCATTGGGCATATCTTGGTGCAAATCACCTCCTTTGCGTCATGAGTGTCTTCAAGTCTTCAAGTGAATTGTGTAAACGTCTTAGGAAAGACGTTATGTAAGTATTAAGACCAAAAGATAAGGAAGAAGCTGTGACAACCGGTACTTTTCGGCTTCTAATTACGCGATTAACGAGCATTTAAGGCGATAATAAATAGTGTTTAAGACACGTATTAACTTAATTAGGCCTTTGCTATGCATAGGAACTTCCATTTGAATCGTACGCTACACGATGGTGATTTCAGTGAATTTTCGCATATCTAAACGGAAACGAATGGGCATCGGACCCGAGTTACGCCCCGACGACAGTGGCGGAGAACAGTAGCGGCGGCGTCAAACGACGGTGTCAGGCGGTGATGGAGCGTCGTCCAGAGACGCCGGTCTCAGTGGTGGTGGTGCGTATTTCATGTCGGGCTCCACAGTGGCGGCGACACCATGATTCATCAGTGACAGCCGCGTCTCAGCGGTTGGTCAGCGTTTTTCCGGCAAACCAGACGGCGGCGGAGGTCGCTAGAACCACGGTGGCGGTAGTGGTGGTGTTTGGCTCAGATTTGGTTTAGATTTGTCTCAGGTTTCGGGTTTGGTTCGGATCGACTTGGGTGCGTTTCGAGCTGATCGAGTCAACACTGGTCTAACCGGCTTCAACTTGGTTCATTTGACTCACTCGGTTCAGTTTTAGTCCATGTTCGGCTCGGTTAGTTCGGTTAACAACATATTTGTTCGGTCAAACTTAGTCAACCTCAGGTCACAGTTCGCTTCGGGGCATATTTATCTCGAATTCGGGTTCGGTTCAGCAGGTTTGGGTCTCGGGTCGGGTTTGGTTTAGGCTCGGGTCTCGTTTCAGTTCGGGTTCCGGTTCAACAGCCAACTCGAGTCAAACCTCGGTCAACTGCTGGTTAACGCAATCAACAGAAGACCCGGTAACAAATTTAAAGTAACGAGTTATTTTCACGTTGTTTTATAAAGTTTTTTTATTTTACGTGAACCGAGCTTGAACCGATACAATTATAGATTTGTTTACGTTTTTTACGGATTTAACGAAGGATTATATAATGAAGTTGATTTATTGCTGCGTTTTGAAATGATATCGACATCTTTGATTGTCGGGGCATCTTAAAAACAGGGGAAACTCTGCCTGATTTTCATTAAAAACCCTACATACGAAGCGTAATATATTCAAATAAAGACACCCATCGAAGTTTAAGTGTTCTTCTACAATAAATATATGTATGTTTCGTTCGGCGACATTTTATAACTTATAAATCAAATTTATAACGTATCGACAAGTCATAAATTATTAGTTAACAAAACTTTGAATTATTATAAAATAAATATAATAGTTCCTATTTACTTCAAAACGCTTTGAAACTCGAGAACCCTTTTACAAATACAATTAGTTATATTTACTCCAACGTCGATAACCAAGTACTTTTGATTATATTAATTTTAACCGTCGTAGTTTTGCACACTTCTATAATATGAATGTGATTGTTTATATATATTCCGACCATCGGAAATTCGCTCACTTTTATGAAATAAACGTAATTGATTATAACTATTTCAAATATCGCTAGTTCGTATACTTTTATAAAGTGAATACAATCATTTACATTTACTACAAACGGATCGGATATTTTGTGAAATAAATATAATTATTATATTTATTCAATCGTCTAGAGCCCGAATATTCTAATAACATGATTATAGTCGTTTATGTTCACTTTAAGGCAACAAGATTTTTAATATATATATATATATATATATATATGTATATATTTTGTAATATGAATGTGATTGTTTATATATATTCCGACCATCGGAAATTCGCTCACTTTTATGAAATAAACGTAATTGATTATAACTATTTCAAATATCGCTAGTTCGTATACTTTTATAAAGTGAATACAATCGTTTACATTTACTACAAACGGATCGGATATTTTGTGAAATAAATATAATTATTGTATTTATTCAATCGTCTACAGCCCGAATATTCTAATAACATGAATATAGTCGTTTATGTTCACTTTAAGGCAACAAGATTTTTAATATATATATATATATATATATGTATATATATTCTTATGTATTTATGTCTTACGAAAGCTATGAAGAGCCATACTACTATTCATCTACGCCTTTTATTCACGACAAGCTAACACTACACGTAAGTATATTATGTTAAAAATATAAATATATATATATATATATATGTATATATATTCATTCGAAAACTAAGTCGTTTTTCAAAACTTAGTTTTATCCTGATTATAAATGTTAGTAAAACAACCATTGATTGGTTATTTCAAGTCAAGACAATAACACCTTTTAGGATCGTTTGTTAACGATCCGGTAGAGCTCGGACACGTAGTTTAACTACGTTATCTTATTAGAGACTTATAAGCTTGATTCCTTGTTAGGAATGCTATAGGTGCATGCTAGCGAGTTCACGATCTAGGAATGACATTACAGAATCACGTTTAGCTAGCTTTTCACAAGGAAATCAAGGTGAGTTCATAACCCCCACTTTTACGGTTTTACATTTTTATAAATGTTTTCGGGGGTGGAAAGACATGCAAGTTTTGCAAAAATACATAATATTTCCATGAACGAAAATTCATATTTCTAAACCATTTTGCAAACAGTTTTTCAATAAACTCAGATGGTTTACAAAGGTTTATGCTCAACCTACTGTTTAACAAAAACACACGCGTATTTGCGAAACATGCATGAGTTTCATGACTAGGGACGGGATTGTCCTACATAAAACTAAGAGGACGGGTTGGTCCTTCGTTTAGACTTAAACGGGCTAGGCCCATTTTCAATTGTGCGAGACACTAAGACTCAGTGAGTTCATGTTCCCCTGTTCCTTTTAAACGTTTTCGGTTTTCTAACAATCGGGGGTGAAATACATGCTATGACATTTTATGACAAGAAAGGGTATGTTTGCTACGGGTTTAGAGAAAGAACTATGATCAATGTGTGTATGTAGGAATGACTTTATAATAACCATTAATCACGTAGTGACCAAAGGTGCAAAGGTGTAGATCTACTGAGTTGGAGACACACTCCACTCTGGATAAAACAATGTCCTTTCAGAGTGCTTTGTGGACCCTAGGAAATTCTGGATAAAACATGTCCTTTCGGACACTCCAGATAAAACATGTCCTTCCGGAGTGCCCTGAAAAAAACATGTCCGTTTGGGGAAGAAGTTGTCTCGGGTTGGTTATTTACTTATGACACATAATATAGGGACTAGCTACCCGCTGATAGATCCTTTAACCGTAGGAATAACAATAACATACCGGGTTTTCAATATGGATGACAATTATGACAGAAAACATTTTGTTACCGGTTTACAAATACAACAGTTATATGCATTGGTTTACAAACATAACAAAGAACATTTTGATACTGATATACGCGATACGACATTACAAATGTTTTGAGATACTATGATCTCGCGAACCGGTTATCAAAAGATTTATTTTAAATCTTTTTCAAACAAACTATGAACTCGCTCAACTTTATGTTGATTTTTCGCATGTTTCTTTCTCAGGTTACATTTTCAAACTATGGCACGGTTGGAATAAGAGTACCATTTGGATTCGAGTACTTAGCGGGGTTCATTTTCTAGAAGTCTTAGCACCTTAATACTTCCGCAGTGCAATGAAGATACCAGTCAGATCACGCCTGGCTCTGATGTAATGGAATTATCGGGGTGTGACAGATTGGTATCAGAGCTATAGGTTTCAGCGAATTAGGTTTCTGTAGAGATACCTAGGCTTTAACCTCAGTTTCCTTTGGGGACTTAACTTATTAAGGCTTGAACACATACAGAACGCCTAGAACACATACATGGGTTCCAACCGTGGCCGAAAACAACGAGTCAACATATTTATTTCAAAATATGAATTAGTATTGTGTTTTATACGCATACACGAAACGATTGCATACGATAAGCAAAACCTGAAAGTTTTGAGAACACACACTTAAGACCTTTGGTTAACTTATGACAAGAATTCATTAAAGGTCATTTCGTAGGAACCGCGACTATTTACTCGGGCAAACGATTTTATATATTTCACCTATGCTATTTTACTAACCCGAACAGGTAAACTACGACAAACAGAATGCTGAGGGGCATGATTACATGAAACTTAGCACGTACATCGCGGATGTAGGAATACGAAACGTACGGATAAGAGGCAAGGCTTTGGGAAAGCATGAATGGACGATTACAATAGCGATGCAAATCCCTTCAAGAATCACGATTATTGGCATCGCAACAGGAAATCACAAGTCCTCACATCTCCCCACTCCCCTAATGGCGACTACGCCGAGATTGACATCTCGTGGTGATGTCATGTAACGCAAGGTCATTGCGCGAAATTCGAGGTAAATCTTAAATTCTTTTGTTGAATCTTCTAACTTTGCATACAATGAGTAGATTCTTGCACCACTACTCTCTCTGAGGTTCATCTCATTACGAGAATTTCATTCATGATTAGTGAACACCCGATTAAAACTGCTTGACAAATTCATACGTCACGCATTCATTGTTTGTTCGACATGTGGTTGGCTTGATTCGTGGAAACCCTCTGGGATTTCACATTGAATGAGTTATTCTATAGATATTTCAACTATTGTTTCCAATATATCGATTATTGCATTTCGTTGACTATTATCGCAAGAGTTGACTCAACGAGTCAACTAAATTCCTTAAATCACCTTTCTTGACAAGCCACGTACATGGTTTTTTATGGCCATGTTAAAACTTCCTTGGAAATACATATATCGTTGTTGGTCAATATCTAAATCAAGTTTAGTTGGCAAAACTTGCTCACCATACGTATTCAATTCTAGAATTCCATATGATGGATTGAGGCCATCATATTCAAAGTAATATAAACAAGCATTTCATTCATTTCGAACCATAGCAAACTTGTTTGATCTTAACTCATTTGACTCGCTTGTTGTTTACGACACCCTGTGGTGGCGTTTTTCACTAATTTGAAGCTTGTGCTGATTTTGTGTAACACCCCGACCACGTAAAAACAACAAACCACGGCGGAAACGTCGGGGAGTCATGTTAACAGATTGTTTCAACAATACGTGGTAATTAAAGTTATGTTTTATTAAATATTGAAATTTCATAGTTACATTGTCTTGGAGATTAAAACAAACTAAATAAACTATTGTCTTTCATATTTTAAGGCACTAAGGTCCGCGTCCAATCCTATGTGAGCATGTATTGACATCAAACTTGGTTTCATGAAACATATGTGAAAACGAGTCAGCAAAAATATGCCGGCGAGTACATAGGTTTTGTGTGTGTGTCAATTCATGGCCTTGTATATGTATTGCAACACCACGCCGACTACTAGAGTCGTTAATTGAAAACCTTGTTATCAAAAAGTATTTGGTATTGCAAAAATAACTAACCAACTAAAACAAGTTAGTTATAGTTTATAAAAGACTTGTAGCCATGAATCTTGACCAAAACATTTATTTTGTAAATCCGAGTTAGAAAATCATCTTGAAGAAACCTTGTATGGGTATCTTTAATTGAAAATCATTGCATGTCATTTGTTTGAAAACCTTTATTCTAAGTGATGCAAATAACGCCACGAATGTAATACGAAAAGCACTTATATATAGTAGTAGGGCGGCGTATCCACCATGCTTTTAGCACATTACACACGTACCGTTATCTAAATCACTTACCATAAACCAATCGTCCATTGTTCGTGTCATAAATCATTCGTCCATTGTTCGTGTCATAAACCAATTGTTCATAGTTCGTGTAAACAAATCGTCCTTGTTTTTAATTGTGAAAACTTTTGGTCGTTTTGTTGAATACATTCAAACCTGTGTTGACTCGTCTATACCACCAAATGGAATCTTTAAATTGCAATAACAAACCACCAAAGGGTTTGTTAAAGTAAACAGTTTCGGTCGTTCCCCAAACTTCCCCACAAACACCGAGAACCTTGGTAACGGGATTGTCAGTCCTATGGTACCATAACTTACTACTGGTTGGCTTGACCAAAGCTAATGAATGTTATTCGTGTCATTTGTATAACGCACCAACAAGTTCGTTCACATTATTGAAATCGTCTTGTTTATATAAACCATAGCTTTTGTAATTTGAACACTTGAAAACAATTTAGCACATATCAATCACCCCAAAATATTTGAAAAACATAAAAGAGGGGAGCTATGTACTCACTTGGGGTTGCAAAATAACCTTGAATCAAATATTAAACAAGCTCAAATGTCCGAGAAATCAAGCGTGTCCTAAAATTGGGTAACTATGTAAATGTCGAGACTTTAATCGGCGGATCGGATAGAATGAGGTCTTGTAAGCCAAGTGAGTGTTGGAACTCATATGAAATGGTTTAACAAAGTTAACATTCTGATTTGAAAGATTCCTAAGTGCTTTTGACCCGTTATGACTCGTTAAGGTAGTTTATGCTACTTTAACGGATCATTTACGTAAATGCGTGTTCGGATGGTTAGATATGTGTTATGATAAGTCTTATATGCCAAAATAAGTTTAATAATGTTATAAAATCAGTGTATATGGCAAAACATTGGTTATCATAGGCTTAAAATTGTTTTATGCACAAAAAGGGCATTTTGGTTATTTATAAAGGCATAACTAGTGACTTAACATCATACGAACCAAACGACGCGACCATATGGTATAACCTCAGAGGGTTATTCCCTATACAACTATGGTCACATATATGTGTTTGGTCAGATCCTAAGATCGACCAAACGGGTCGGATTCGAAAGTCAAAGCGATGGTCAAGACCGCTCGACTTACGACCATAAATAAGCACTAAACTAAAAGTGACGAGTTAGACATGTCAAAAATGTCTAATTAAGTTTATAAAACTGATTTGGTATCAAAACAAGGTGTTTTGATACCCGAAAATAGTTTCATCGTATAATGCGCATTTTGCGCATTATTGACCGAAACTTTGACTCGTCACTACAACTAGTAAACGTGGTAATCAGTTGGCATGATCGCTAAGGACCATAACCATCGTGATTACGATCATGTTGCAAAGTTCAATTGAACATTGTTTTGACCAATTAATGGTCAAAGCCGAAAGTCAAACACTGTTTGACTTTTAGCTTGAAATAGCTAAAAGCAATGAAAAAGACTAAGGATGAGATCCTGCTTGTGTTTAGGAACACCCAAGATCTAAAAGAACTCATTAGGAGTCCTCCAAAAGGATGGAAGCAAGCTCCAAGAGTATGGGAGGAAGAAGATGGAAATGAGCAAAGAGAAATGGTGAAGATCAAGCCTATTTGTACTAATCTTGGAGCTCCCAAATCATGCCAAGTGTTGATCCAGGTGTTAAGGCATGGATTAGTGTCCCTCCAGGTGTCTAATGCAGGTTAAAGGTGGCATAGATCGCGACTTGGTGGCAAAGGAAGTTAACAAGAAGCTGCCAGCTTGATTTTAAGAAGCTTCTGAGCTGGGGACCCCTTACGGACCGTATGGAGTTAGGCCTTACAATCCGTAAGGCCCTTGCAGGGGCAGAAGTTTCAAAAATTGGCAGAAATGGCCCCTGAACTTGTTTTCATCGCGTTTGGCACTTTTAACACCCGTTAACCCCATTTTTAAGCTCCATAAGGTTGAATAAACATAGGGAACTTGAAATATGTTCAAAAATGTCCCGGGTGTCGGTTCGTTCGGTCGTACGGTTGCGGTTTTCGGTTAATTACGACGGGAATCGTAACGATCGTGAAATGACCGTAAACGCGTGACGAATGATATTTTTGCATTCCTATCATTAAAATACTAGATTTTAATGATGAAAAAATTTTTTTGGATGTTCGTACATGTTCCGGATAACGATATACGCGAATCGGCATAGTTCTGCAGAATTTGCAAAATAGCCCTGAAGTTGCAAAAGCATGATTTTGCCATACCGAAGCCCTCGAAACTTATTTCTAAGTTATGTAAAGGGTATTTAGGGTATATTTAGCTTATTTCATCATTCCGGAGTGTATGTCGCGTTAAACTGATTACGTTTGCGTAAAAGTTTACGATTTCACTTCCAGAAGTTGTTTAAGAGTTCGGAATCGTGCAAGAATTGAATACGTGCAAGTGTCATGATAAAAATACAAATCTCGTAAATAAATCACAAAAATTTCATTGATTGATAATTCATTCAGAATCGTTACACGATCGAATCACCACAAATGTCACAGTCTCCCCTACTTTAGGAAAATTCGTCCCAAAATTTAATTCGAGGAAACTTGTGGAAACAGATGTGGGTATTTCGCTTTCATTTGATCCTCTCATTCCCAAGTAAATTCTGGGCCACGTTTGGATTCCCAACAGACTTTGACTATTGGAATTCGTCTGCGCTTGAGTTTCTTGACTTCACGGTCCAATATCTCCACAGGTTTCTCGACAAAGTGCAAAGTGTCATCTACGCGAATTTCATCGAGGGGAATGTGACGATTTATGTCGGCTAAACACTTCTTTAGATTGGACACGTGGAATGTTGGGTGAATGTTCCCAAGTTTAGGAGGTAGCTCAAGTCGGTAGGCTACCTTTCCGATTCTTTCAACGATCTTGAATGGTCCAACGTATCGTGGTGCAAGTTTTCCTTTCTTTCCAAATCTGACCACTCCTTTCCAAGGGGATACCTTGAGTAAGACGTGATCACCAACTTGAAATTCTAAGGGCTTGCGCCATTTGTCCGCATAACTCTTTTGACGGCTCCGAGCTGTCAGAAGGTTATCGCGTATTTTCTTGACTTTGTCTATTGTGTCATGAATAAGTTCAGGCCCAGTAAACTGAGACTCTCCAACTTCATTCCAACGGACAGGTGAACAACATTTTCGACCGTATAAAGCTTCGAAAGGCGCCATGTTGATGCTGGCATGATAACTATTGTTGTAGGAGAATTCGATCAACGGCAGATGCGAATCCCAACTACCACCAAAGTCGATCACACATGCTCTAAGCATATACTCCAATGTTTGAATTGTTCTCTCGGTTTGTCCATCCATTTGAGGATGATAAGCAGTGCTCAGATTTAGTTTGGTTCCCATAGTAGTTTGCATGGTCTTCCAAAAGTGAGATGAGAACCGAGCATCTCTGTCAGATATGATGTCCAAAGGAACACCATGACGAGATACAATTTCATCGACATATATCTTGGCGAGTTTGTCAGCAGAGTAATCCTCACGAATTGCCAAAAAGTGTGCTGACTTTGTTAGACGATCAATAATTACCCAAATAGCATCATGACCTCTAGATGAACGCGGTAGTTTTGTGATGAGATCCATCGCAATGTTCTCCCACTTCCATACTGGAATTTCTGGTTGTTCGAGCAATCCAGATAGGTGTTGGTGTTTAGCCTTGACTTTAAGACAAGTTAGGCATTTTGATACATACAAGGCAATGTCTTTCTTCATACCCGGCCACCAATACTGGGTACGAAGATCCTTGTACATTTTGTCTGCACCATGATGGATTGAATAACGAGACTTATGAGCTTCGTCCGTCAATAAGGTGCGGAGGTTGTCTTGATTTGGAACCCATAAACGGTTCAAATAATAGAATAATCCATTGTCTCTCGCTTCTAGTTGAAGCTCAAGTTGATGTGGTAATTCACTACCCATCATGCCTTGTGTAGCACAAGTACGCTGAGCTTGAAGGATACGTGTCTGAATATTAGATTGAATTCAAACACAATGAAGCTTGACGCGTTCCTTACAGCTAAGCGCATCAGCCACGACATTCGCCTTACCAGGATTGTAGCGAATCTCGCAATCGTAGTCGTTTAAAAGTTCGACCCAGCATCGTTGTCTCATGTCCAGCTCCTTTTGATTCAATATATGCGGGAGACTTTTGTGGTCCGTGAAAACCACGCATTTCGTACCATAAAGGTAGTGTCTCCAAATTTTGAGAGCAAAAACTACAGCACCTAACTCAAGATCATGAGTCATGTAGTTCTTCTCATGGACTTTCAATTGTCTTGACGCATAGGCTATAACTTTATCTCGTTGCATGAGAACACAACCAAGGCCTAGGTTCGATGCGTCACAATAAACAACAAAATCATTGTTGCCATCGGGTAAGGATATAATAGGAGCATCGCAGAGCTTTTGTTTCAGAGTTTGGAAAGCTTCCTCTTGTTTGGGTCCCCACTCAAAAGGCTTATTCTTTTGAGTCAAAGCGGTGAGGGAACCGCGATCTTTGAGAAGTTTGCGATGAATCGACGGTAATATCCAGCAAGACCAAGAAATGAGCGAACTTCTGTGGGAGTAGTGGGTGTGTTCCAATCCTTAATCACAGAGATTTTGGAAGGATCCACCTGTATACTTTGCTCGTTGACTATGTGTCCCAAGAATTGAACTTCTTTTAGCTAAAACTCACACTTGGAGAATTTGGCATAAAGTTGTTCTTTCTTTAGTAGTTCCATACTTAATCAAAGGTGTTGTTCATGTTCGGCTCGAGACTTGGAATAAATAAGAATGTCATCGATGAAAACAATGATGAACTTGTCCAAATAAGGTTTACAAACCCGATTCATCAAGTCCATAAAAACAGTTGCAGCATTTGTCAAACCGAAAGGCATGATAGTAAACTCGTAGTGGCCATATCTCGCCACAATTAAAACATGACCCAGGTGGAAAGTGAGGTCGAACGGGATTTGCTTGAGGTTGGACAGGGTTCAGTGCAGCTCGGTTTGGAACAGATCGACAAACGTTGGCCAGGTGACCAAATCTTCCACAAGTCATACATTGACGACATGGTTGATGAACTTGGTAGTGACCGTTGCACCGATTGGATAACGGTGCAGTACCAGCATAAGGTTTCCTCACAGGAGGTTGAGCTGGTTGGTTTTGAGGAGCTTGATTGGGTTGAGCGGCTGGAGCGGGTTGTGTAGTAACAGTAAAGTTCTGAGAAGCCTTACGTTTCTTCGATCGTTTAGAAGGCTCAGCTTTGTTTCCCTTTTGTTTCTCTTGAGTGGTTTTGGTGGATGATTTCTTATCGCCTTAGCGATGATGGTTACCCTTTTTGACCTGAGACTCGGTCAAAGTTGCAGCTAGCTCAATGGCCTGTCGGACAGTGGTTGGGTTACTTCTGGTAACAATGTCCTGAACAGGATCAACCATCGATATACTTCTCGATCGCCTTATCCAAAGGCGTCACCATCGAAGGACAGAGTAAACTCAACTCCTCGTACCGGTCAGTATATGCACGATGTTCACCACTATCCTGTTTGAGATCATGGTATTCGTTTTCTAGCGCCCTCTGCTCATGACGAGGACAGATTCCTTCATCATTAGAGCCCTAAGCTCTTCCCACGTTTGAGCTAAAGCCACTCCAGCACCTCTATCTCTCATAATACCGTTCCACCATGTAAGAGCTCTCTTTTTTAATACGCTCGACGTAAACTCAACTTTTCGCTCATTCGGGCATTGCACATGACGAAAAGTGCTTTCGAGGCTCTCGAACCATTGCAAAAGCCCAGTGGCTCCCTCAGACCCAGAAAACGATAGTGGTTTAGCCGAACAAAATTGTTTATAATTGCACGGAGCTGGTGCATTGTTATTGTTATTGTTGTTGTTGTCCGCTTGATTAAGTTGGGTCACAAGATTCGGGAGTACCGCAGTAATTTGCTGAGCGATAATGACTGCCATTTCGGCATTTTGAGTTGTATCACGTCTAGGAGGCATTCTTAAAAGAAAACATGAAGGAAGGTATTTGAGATTGATATAAATCAAGAGAGGTGTTGAAAATATCGACGAAATAAGGATGGTGGTCATTTGTTCGTTTCTCGAAACAAACAAATGACACATGGTGACTAATCAAAGTAAATGGGTCTTTATAATGTATCGCGAAGACATGCTTTAGCCTATAAGTGGACACTCACCCCAAGAGTTCCCAGGTAAGAGTGACTGGTCCGATTAAGTGGATTTGTACGAACACTCTAACTTTGGACAAAAAACTCAGGGTACAGGCACCCACCCTTCCAGATTGCATGTGTTCACATTAATAAAACCCAAACTTTGACGAGATTTGAAAACTCTAAAGGCATAAAAGAGACCGATGATTCATTTTTGACTTTATGCCTTCAATTTTGTTTTGTTTTTGGTAATCACCTAAGGATAGGTGATGGTAGTGTATTAAGAATCTAAACGCAAGTAAACTTGTGTTAGGGTCCTAGAAAGGTTATAGTCTAGGTCAAAGCATTACTAACAACCTAATTCCCTATAACCAGAGCTCTGATACCAATCTGTTAGACCCCGACCGCGTAAAAACAACAAACCGCGGCGGAAACATCGGGGAGACATGTTAACAGATTGTTTCAATAACATGTGGTAATTAAAGTTATGTTTTATTAAATACTGAAATTTCATAGTTACATTGTCTTGGAGATTAAGACAAACTAAATAAACTATTGTCTTTCATATTTTAAGACACTAAGGCCCGCGTCCAATCCTATGTGAGCATGCACCGACATCAAACTTGGTTTCCTGAAACATATGTGAAAACGAGTCAGCAAAAATATGTCGGCGAGTACATAGGTTTTGTGTGTGTGTCAAATTCATGGCCTTGTATATGTATTGCAATACCACGCCGACTACTAGAGTCGTTAATTGAAAACCTTGTTATCAAAAAGTATTTGGTATTGCAATAATAACTAACCAACTAAAACAAGTTCGTTATAGTTTATAAAAGACTTGTAGCCATGAATCTTGACCAAAACATTTATTTTGTAAATCCGAGTTGAAAATCGTCTTGAAGAAACCTTGTATGGTTTATATTTTTTAATTGAAAATTGTTGCGTGTCATTTGTTTGAAAACCTTTGTTCTAAGTGATGCAAATAACGCAACGAATGTAATACGATAAAAGCACTTATATATAGGAAGTACCAGCGGTGTATCCACCAAGCTCTTATCACATTACACACGTACCGTTATCTAAATCACTTACCATAAACCAATCGTCCATTGTTCGTGTCATAAATCATCCGTCCATTGTTCGTGTCATAAACCAATTGTTCATAGTTCGTGTAAACAAATCGTCCTTGTTTTTAATTGTGAAAACTTTTGGTCGTTTTAGTGAATACATTCAAACCTGTGTTGACTCGTCTATACCACCAAATGGTATCTTTAAATTGCAATAACAAACCACCAAAGGGTTTGTTAAAGTAAACAATTTCGGTCGTTCCCCAAACTTCCCCACAAACACCGAGAACCTTGGTAACGGGATTGTCAGTCCTATGGTACCATAACTTACTACTGGTCGGCTTGGCCAAAGCTAATGAATGTATTCGTGTCATTTGTATAACGCACCAACAAGTTCGTTCACATTATTGAAATCGTCTTGTTTCTATAAACAATAGCTTTTGTAATTTGAACACTTGAAAACAATTTAGCACATATGAATCACCCCAAAATATTTGAAAAACATAAAAGAGGGGAGCTATGTACTCACTTAGGGTTGCAAAATAACCTTGAATCAAATATTAAACAAGCTCAAATGTCCGAGAAATCAAGCGTGTCCTAAAATTGGAACTATGTAAATGTCGGGACTTTAATCGGCGGATCGGATAGAATGAGGTCTTGTAAACCAAATGAGTGTTGGAACTCATATGAAATGGTTTAACAAAGTTAACATTCTGATTTGGAAAGATTCCTAAGTGCTTTTGACCCGTTATGACTAGTTAAGGTAGTTTATGCTACTTTAACGGATCATTTACGTAAATGCGTGTTCGGATGGTTAGATATGTGTTATGATAAGTCTTATATGCCAAAATAAGTTTACTAATGTTATAAATTCAGTGTATATGGCAAAACATTGGTTACATAGGCTTAAAATTGTTTTATACACAAAAAGGGCATTTTGGTTATTTATAAAGGCATAACTAGTGACTTAACATCATACGAACCAAATGACGCGACCATATGGTATAACCTCAGAGGGTTATTCCATATACAACTATGGTCACATATATGTGTTTGGTCAGATCCTAAGATCGACCAAACGGGTCGGATTCGAAAGTCAAAGCGATGGTCAAGACCGCTCGACTTACGACCATAAATAAGCACTAAACTAAAAGTGACGAGTTAGACATGTCAAACATGTCTAATTAAGTTTATAAAACTGATTTGGTATCAAAACAAGGTGTTTTGATACCCAAAAACAGTTTCTTCGTATAATGCGCATTTTGCGCATTATTGTCCGAAACTTTGACTCGTCACTACAACTAGTAAACATGGTAATCAGTAGGCATGATCGCTAAGGACCATAACCATCGTGATTACGTTCAAGTTGCAAAGTTCAATTGAACTTTGTTTTGACCAATTAATGGTCAAAGCCTAAAGTCAAACACTGTTTGACTTTTAGCTTGAAATAGCTAAAAGCAATGAAAAAGACTAAGGATGAGATCTTACTTGTGTTTAGGAACACCCAAGATCTCAAAGAACTCAGTAGGAGGCCTCCAAAAGGATTGAAGCAAGCTCCAAGAGTATGGGAGGAAGAAGATGGAAATGAGCAAAGAGAAATGGTGAAGATCAAGCCTAGTTATACTAATCTTGGAGCACCCAAATCATGCCAAGTGTTGATCCAGGTGTTAAGGCATGGATTAGTGTCCCTCCGGGTGCCTAATGCAGGTTAAAGGTGGCATAGATCGCGACTTGGTGGCCAAGGAAGTTAAGAAGAAGCTGCCAGCTTGATTTTAAGAAGATTCTGAGCTGGGGACCCCTTACGGACCATATGGGGTTAGGCCTTATGGTCCGTAAGGCCCTTGCAGGGGCAGAAGTTTCAAAAATTGGCAGAAATGGCCCCTAAACTTGTTTTCATCGCGTTTTGGCACTTTTAACACCCGTTAACCCTATTTTTAAGCTCAATATGGATGAATAAACGTAGGGAACTTGAAATATGTTCAAAAATATCCCGGGTGTCGGTTGTTCGGTCGTACGGTTGCGGTTTTCGGTTAATTACGACGGGAATCGTAACGATCGCGGAAATGACCGTAAACGCGTGACGAATGATATTTTTGCATTCCAATCATTAAAATACTAGATTTTAATGGTTACAAATTTTTTTTGGATGTGCGTACATGTTCCGGATAACGATATACGCGAATCGGCATAGTTTCACAAAATTTGCAAAATTGCCCCTGAAATTGCAAAAGCATGATTTTGCCATACCGAAGCCCTCGAAACTTATTTCTAAGTTATGTAAAGGGTATTTAGGGTATGTTTAGCTTATTTCATCGTTCCGGAGTGTACGTCTCGTTAAACTACTTACGTTTGCCTAACAGTTTGCGATTTCACTTCCAGAAGTTGTTTAAGAGTTCGAAATCGTGCAAGAATTGAATACGTGCAATTGTCATGATAAAAATACAAATCTCGTAAATAAAACACAAAAATTTCATTGATTGATAGTTCGTTCGGAATCATTACACGATCGAATCACCACAAATGTCACATTTCGTTTACACATTTCACGTATGGATTTAATTACTTGTTTATTTATTATTAAATCCACTTTGTCGATTCGTTATCTTGAAACATTCTTAATACAATCGTGTATTAAGGAAATGGTACACAAATTCATGGCTTGTTTCGGTGTACCTCTAGCGGTTATTTCAATGCCACTTGCAAACTCGATGACATTCATTTGCTATTTATTTTGTCATCAACCCGAATTTCTGTGAAATTCATTTGGAATAAATCTTTGGAGTTATTTCGTTGAACCTCCTATCTTATTGCAAATGCGGTGAATTCGTTCGGTCACCGCTATTGTTGAATTATTTTAATCACTACAACGCCTTGTGACGTTGGCATAAACTTGTAGCTTGGGCTAACTATGATCAATCGTTTCTTGCGAAACTACTTATGCTTTTCGTTTAACTTATCATTCATATAGTCTTAATGCAACTATGTATTAAGACAATGATACACCAGGATCAGTTGCATTTCGGTGTATCCTTGCAATTCGATAATGTCAACATATATTTTATTTTGTTTAATGGTTCGATAGTTGACAATTCATTTCATGGTCCTATTCCATTTAAGCTTGTTGATTCCGAGTTTCGACCATACAACAACTAACGTAAGGTACTATTTATAGTACATCTATTGTCTCTAGAATTCTTTTCCATATTGTGAATGTCCATTTAAAATCTTATTGGTTGAATTTCCTCTTTTATTGGGCTCCAGTAAACTTAGTCACATTGGTGACTTTATCCTAACATCTCGTTCACTTGGTATCAATTCAGAAAACAAACTCCATTGGACCGTTGAGTTCTTATTGTCGTAACCAGTCATTGTATTCATATACTAAGCACAAGTCTCGATTCATTCTCGCAGTCAATTACCTCGACAATATTCATACTTACATGTGCATGACAAACTTTAAGAAGATAACAAAGTCTAAATTTCGAGGACGAAATTTCTATAACAGGGGGAGAATGTGACAACCGGTACTTTTCGGCTCCTAATTACGCGATTAACGAGCATTTAAGACGATAATAAATAGTGTTTAAGACACGTATTAACTTAATTAGGCCTTTGCTATGCATAGGAACTTCCATTTGAATCGTACACTACACGATGGTGATTGCGGTGAATTTTCGCATATCTAAACGGAAACGAACGGGCATCGGACCCGAGTTACGCCCCGTTACTAATATATTATAATATATTTTGCTTCGCTTTCGAATTTTAATACTCACAGTTGAAACCAGATCGAGCAACGGATTAGAAACGATGAACAGCGCGTTTTACGCATTTTATCGCGACCGACAAAAATACCCGTCAAATAACTATTTCCAACGTAATCTTTAATGCTATTCGACTTCACATTATACTTTACGACAATCTATAAAGCTCGAGAGCGAAATGGGCTTCGGAAAATATATCAGGCTTTAAAAACGACATCGGCCATATAAAACGCTAACGGGCCATGGGCCCGGCCCGATTAAAAAACCCTGGTATAAAAGCAACATAATCCCCCGTCTCCTTCATTTGTGAAACCCTAGCCCCCTTACCCCTTCCCCTCTTCTCTCTGCAGAACAGGTCACCGGAGTCGGTTCCGGCGACCTCCGGCTGGCCAGACGGTTTTCCGGCGAACCACCTCACACCCACAACCCCTCTCATCCCTCCTCTTCATCCTTACACCCCCCCACACACACGGCTGAATCTGAGAGATAGAGAGAGAGAGTTCGATGAGAGAGAGACATAGCGAAGGAAGAGAGAGAGATGACGGAGAAGAGGACGGCCGACCACCCCCCTTGGTGGCTGCGCTCGACGACAATGGCGAACAGTAGCGGCGGCATCAGGCGGCGGCGTCAGACGACGGTGTCAGGCGGTGACGGAGCGTCGGCCAGAGACGCCGGTCTCAGTGGTGGTGGTGCGTAGTTCATGTCGGGCTCCACAGTGGCGGCGACACCATGATTCATCAGTGACAGCCGCGTCTCAGCGGTTGGTCAGCGTTTTTTTTCCGGCAAACCCGACGGCGGCGGAGGTCGCTAGAACCACGGTGGCGGTAGTGGTGGTGTTTGGCTCAGATTTGGTTTGGATTTGTCTCAGGTTTCGGGTTTGGTTCGGGTCGACTTGGGTGCGTTTCGAGCTGATCGAGTCAACACTGGTCTAACCGGCTTCAACTTGGTTCATTTGACTCACTCGGTTCAGTTTTAGTCCATGTTCGGCTCAGTTAGTTCGGTTAACAACAGATTTGTTCGGTCAAACTTAGTCAACCTCAGGTCACAGTTTGCTTCGGGGCAGATTTATCTCGAATTCGGGTTCGGTTCAGCAGGTTCGGGTCTCAGGTTGGGTTTGGTTTAGGCTCGGGTGTCGTTTCAGTTCGGGTTCCAGTTCAACAGCCAACTCGGGTCAAACCTCGGTCAACTGCTGGTCAACGCAGTCAACAGAAGACCCGGTAACAAATTTAAAGTAGCGAGTTATTTTCACGTTGTTTTATAAAGTTTTTTTTATTTTACGCGAACCGAGCTTGAACCGATACAATTATAGATTTGTTTACGTTTTTGACGGATTTAATGAAGGATTATGTAATGAAGTTGATTTATTGCTGCGTTTTGAAATGATATCGACATCTTTGATTGTCGGGGCATCCTAAAAACAGGGGAAACTCTGTCCGATTTTCATTAAAAACCCTACATACGAAGCGTAATATTTTCAAATAAAGACACCCATCGAAGTTTAAGTGTTCTTCTACAATAAATATATGTATGTTTCGTTCGGCGACATTTTATAACTTATAAATCAAATTTATAACGTATCGACAAATCATAAATTATTAGTTAACAAAACTTTGAATTATTATAAAATAAATATAATAGTTCATATTTACTTCAAAACGCTTTGAAACTCGAAAACCCTTTTACAAGTACAATTAGTTATATTTACTCCAACGTCGATAACCAAGTACTTTTGATTATATTAATTTCAACCGTCGTAGTTTTGCACACTTTTATAATATGAATGTGATTGTTTATATATATTCAATCGTCTAGAGCCCGAATATTCTAATAACATGAATATAGTCGTTTATGTTCACTTTAAGGCAACAAGATTTTTAATATATATAATATGTATATATATATATATACATATTCTTATGTATTCAAGTCTTACAAAAACTATGAAGAGTCGTACTACTATTCATCTATGCCTTTTATTCACGACAAGCTAACACAACACATAAGTATATTATGTTAAAAATATAAATATATATGTATATATATTCATTCGAAAACTAAGTCGTTTTTCAAAACTTAGTTTTATCCTGATTATAAATGGATTAAAACAACCATGGATTGGTTATTTCAAGTCAAGACAATAACACCTTTTAGGATCGTTTGTTAACGATTCGGTAGAGCTCGGACACGTAGTTTAACTACGTTATCTTATTAGAGACTTATAAGCTTGATTCCTTGTTAGGAATGCTATGGGTGCACGCTAGCAAGTTCACGATCATGGAATGACATTACAGAATCACGTTTAGCTAGCTTTTCACAAGGAAATCAATGTGAGTTCATAACCACCACTTTTACGGTTTTACATTTTTATAAATGTTTTCGAGGGTGGAAAGACATGCAAGTTTTGCAAAAAATACATAATATTTCCATGAACGAAAATTCATATTTCTAAACCATTTTGCAAACAGTTTTTCAATAAACTCAAATGGTTTACAAAGGTATATGCTCAACCTACCGGTTTAACAAAACACGCGCGTATTTGCGAAACGTGCATGAGTTTCATGACTAGGGACGGGATTGTCCTACATAAAACTAAGAGGACGGGTTGGTCCTGCTTTTAGACTTAAACAGGCTAGGCCCATTTTCAATTGTGCGAGACACTAAGACACAGTGAGTTCATGTTCCCCGTGTTCCTTTTAAACGTTTTCAGTTTTCTAACAAACGAGGGTGAAATACATGCTATGACAAGAAAGGGTATGTTTGCTACGGGTTTAAAGAAAGAACTATGATCAATGTGTGTAAGTAGGAATGACTTTATAATAACCATTAATCACGTAGTGACCAAAGGTGTAGATCTACTGAGTTTGAGACACACTCCACTCTGGATAAAACAATGTCCTTTCAGAGTGCTTTGTGAGCCCTAGGAAATTCTGGATAAAACATGTCCTTCCAGACGCTCCGGATAAAACATGTCCTTCCGGAGTGCCCTGAATAAAACATGTACGTTCGGGGAAGAAGTTGTCTCGGGTTGGTTATTTACTTATGACACATAATATCAGGGACTAGCTATCCGCTGATAGATCCTTAAACCGTAGGAATAACAATAACATACTGGGTTTTCAATATGGATGACAAGTATGACAGAAAACATTTTGTTACCAGTTTACAAATACAACAGTTATATGCATTGATTTACAAACATAACAGAGAACATTTTGATACCGATATACGCGATACGACATTACAAATGTTTTGAGATACTATGATCTCACAAACCGGTTATCAAAAGATTTATTTTAAATCTTTTTCAAACAAACTATGAACTCGCTCAATATGTTGATTTTTCGCATGTTTCTTTCTCAGGTTACATTTTCAAACTATGGCACAGTTGGAATAGGAGAACCATTTGGATTCGAGTACTTAGTGGCGTTCATTTTCTAGAAGTCTTAGCACCTTAATACTTCCGCTGTGCAATGAAGATACCAGTCAGATCACGCCCGGCTTTGATGTAATGCAATTATCGGGGTGTGACAGAAGCAATGCGAAAGAATAAAGTTTTAAGCATGATATAAGAATGGTCAAAAATGGACACTTAAACTATAGACTAGGTCGAACATGGCAATTCTACATAATTCTCTATAGTTATGGCTCTGATACCAATCTGTCACACCCCAACCGATGGCGGAAACATCGAGACGGGATGAAAGAGATTTCTCATTGCTCATAAATAATATTAGTGACAATATTTAAATAAAACTGGATTTCATTTCATAAGTAAAAGATTCGAGTACAATACATGGAAATTCAAATACAACAATAGTCAAAATAACAACAAGTACAACATGGTTAATAAAACAAAATTGATACAACATCGTTAACCTAAACGTCTAAATGTGTATCTACATCCACGCTACTTTGTTTTCAAAGCATCATCTCCATCAACCTGTAATATGTTTTAAAATAACAATTCAATGCAAAAGCAAATGTGAGTACACAAGTTTAAACATAGCATACGTATACAAATAAAGTTTAAACAAATCCTCATGGCAACTATGATTTTACAAGAGCATATACAAGGCATGCAATACTACTAGTCAAACCCTTAACGCAAACACGATATTTTAACATGGCCTCTAGATTTCATGAGGAAGGGATGCGTTACTTCCTATAGCGCTATACATGTCAAACGAAGGCTTAAAATAAGTTAATGACTAAAGTATCACATAAAGAATGTCCAAGATATAAGCATCAAGTAAATGATTCAAGTATTCATGGATATAGGATTGTTTGTGCATTTCATAAATTTTATGTGTTGTGATTTTGTATATGGTAAACATGTTACACCCAAAAGTGATAAAACGAAAATGGGTCGAGTGTACTCACGGTTTTGCAAAGCTTCCTTTAGTGATTCCGTGAAGAGTTGGAGGTTGGAGCTTCCTTTAAAACACTTAGTGTTTCCTTTTAGAACTCTTAGAGTTCTCTTCCTTGCTTGGAAGGTTTGGGAGAAGTAGAGAGGTTGACAGAAGAATGGTTGGAACACTTAGTGTCCTTTTAGAATTCTTGATTTGGAGAGATTGAGAGAATTAGAGAGATGGAGAGAAGAATGGTGTGAAGAAAATGGTAGAAGGAGGTGGGTATTTATAGGTAGAGAAGATGGAAAAGGGTGAAATATGATTGGTTAAAAAAGGTGGAAGAGGATTGAAAAGATAATTGGTGGAGAAAGGAGGTGGAAAAGGGTGAAATATGATTGGTTAAAGAAGGTGGAAGAGGATTGATGAGGTGGAAAGATGATTGGTATATTTATTGGTAACTCTTGAGTATATATTACGTAATTGAATATATAAAAAGTATAAAAGTATAATTCAAGTATTGAGGATGTGCGTATAAGTATTTATACGTCTAATTGTGTCGGTTTGCGTATAAATACGTATTTAAATGATCGGTTGTGTGAATAAAAATATGTATAAAATATGAAATTTATTATGATTAACGGCTCGAATTGTGAGATTGAAATTAAAATACGAATTTAAGTTTCTAAAATTAGAATATGAATACGAACATTTTTAAAATATAAATACGAAGATACGATGTGTTACACAAGGCATGAAACAAGAAGCTTCCAGCAAAACCTGCTGTGTTGGGCATTTCTTACGGACTGTATGGAGTCTATCCTTACTATTCGTAAGGCTTGAACCTGGGCAGCAAGTTTGTAAAATGACAGTTTTGGCCCCTGAACTTGTTTCGTCGCGTTTTGTCGCTTTTAACACCCGTTAACCTAATTTTCAGGATTTATAGGGATGTTAAAGCATAGGGAACTTGAAGTATGTCCAAAAATGTCATGGATGTCGGTTCGTTCGGTTGTACGGTTGTGTTTTTCGCTTAATTATGACAAGCGCTTTAACGAACACTTTAACGAACGCGAAAATGGTCGAAATTGCGCGACAATTGTTATTTTTGCATTCTCTTCAATAAAATACAAGATTTTATTGATTACAAAAACTTTTAGATGTCTGAATAAGGTTCGTATTCAAAATACGAGAATCGGGAGACTTTCGTAAAATGATGCAAATAGTCCCTTAGCTTGAATAAACTTGTTTTTGTCATACCGAACCCTTCAAAACTTATATCTAAGTTATGTAATGGGTAATTAGGGTATGTTTAGCTTGTATCCTTGTTCCGGAGTGTACCTCGCGTTAAACTGATTACGTTTACGTAACAGTTTGCTTTTTCACTTCTAGAAGCGATTTGAGAGTTTGAAATCGTGCAAGAATCGAATATGTGCAATTGTCATGATAATTATACAAAGCTCATAAATAAAACAAAATAATTCATTGATTGATAAATTGTTCGGAATCGTTACAAGATCGAATCAACACAAATGTCACATAAGAAGTCTATGTTGGCATGGTGTTTTAAAGTTTTGGTATGATGTTTTATATTCTTTTAGCATGATATTATATAAAAACACACCAAACGTAATAATTTAAAACACAATTAAATGTATTCCAATCATGAAATCTAAAACACCAATGCAAAGAATTTAATCAGTATGTTTTAAATTAAATGCCTAGAATACATATGATTGTGTTATAAATTGTTGTGTTTGATGTTTTTCTATGTTATACCATATCAATAGAATATAAGACACCATACCTAAAATTTAAAACACCAATGCCTACTGATGTGCGCAAAATGCAACATATAAATTACATCAAACGAGGCATAAAATCAACCCTTTTTCGGTACTAATGTTGGAAAAAGCTTGTTTCTTTGTTTACTTTTAAATTACAGGATTAAATGGACTTAAATGAATAAAAAGAATAAATTAACAGCATAAACCAACACAATTATAAAGAAGAAGGATTGACACAATCCGCCGAACCCCCAACCACATCCAAAACAACAAAATAACGTAGACAGAATCGTGCCCAATCAAGATTATCTGCAGAAAAAGACAACAACAAAAGACAAACCAACACGGGGCCTTACCAACCGAAGTTGGGCCGTGGTCAACTCTAGGATTCACAGAATCTGCAATAGTACAGCAAGTACACTGACCAAGGGGTCGTGCTAGGACAACGCGGGGCGTGTTGGTACAAGACCTGACATCTGCAATTAATGAAGGGAGAGAAAAAGTCCACCACGGGGTCGTGCCAGGAGGGCACGGGGCCGTGTCTATCCTCTGTTTGCAGCTATAAATAGAGGTGCTTGGTTCAAGAGAAATGCATCACTTGGCAAACCAATTCTCTCACAGTTGCCATCAGTCCACCACCTCTACAACACTAACACCCACCACCATTATAACACCTCGTAAAAACCTGTCCTATAAAGCTTCGACACGTGTCCCGCCATCCTCGAATGTTGTGTGCTAAAACGAGAAGGGCTAAAGATGTCAACATGTTACACTACAACCTCTGAATGACAATCATTAAAGTCAAGGGACCAAAAGTGGAAAAATGCCAAACATTTGCTTTTTGGAAGGCGGTTGCGGACCGCAAGGCTCAACCCTTACGGTCCGCAACCATTTAAATTTTTTGTGCGCCAAGAGGCCTTGCGGACCGCCAGGCTTTTGCCATACGGTCCGTAAGGAGGTGCCAGCGAGCAGAAACTTGGCAGCTTCTGCTCCTGCCACCTTAACCGTGTTTTGCCACCATTTTGTTGCTCTTGACACGTTCCTAAACACTTGTCTCCACCCTACAACTCCCCTTGGCACCTGGCATCACATCCTTACTCCTCCATATAAGGACTCTTGATTCACCTTTTGAACTTGCTCACTTATTCTAAATCGTTCCTACTACTCCTCTGGAGGTTCCTGGCCACAATGAGCTCTCTAATCAAGTTATTTTCAAGCTAGGACATTGTGTAAGTGTCCATAACTCTCCTTTTTCAGTTTTGTTAGGCTTTAAGCCAAAGTTAAAGTGTTTAGTAAAAACGCTTTGATCTTTGGCTAAGACCATTATGGTCCAGCCATTGTTCAATATGAACATGGCTACGTGATCGTAATAAGGTAGGTGTTAATCCCTCAAAAGGGCACCTCCTGATTCCCACGTTTGCTTGATCTATTGACGGGTCAAAGTTATAATCAAGAAAAAGTTAACAGGTAAGATTCTAACTAAATTCATATCTAGCAATGTAGGTGCTATAAAATTAGTTTCAACACTTGAATAACTTGGTAGTAAGTATTAGAACATGTATAAACATGTTCGGCCCGTCAAGTCCAGGTCTAGGGTCGGTTCGCAACCGAAAGTCGCAAAGTTTAACTCCTACTTTGACTTTCGATTCTGACCCGATTTAGCAACTTTAAATACCGATTCTAAGTTGCATTATGACCATATTATGTTATAGTACAACCCTCTAGAGTCATACTACATGGTCATATAGTAATCCGAGTTCATACGCAAGTTTCCGTTAAATATGCCAATTATTGCTAAAAAGCCCTTTTGTTTAAAAATGAGGTTTTAGATACTAATGAGCATATAAATGACTTGTAAACTGATATGTTAAGTTGTTTAACTTATTTTAAAGTTAACTTTCTTGTCATAAACTGGGTTTTGATTAAATAAGCGTAATTTACGCTTTAAAGTGACCAAATCGCCTTTTTGGCATATAAAATAATTTGAACATAATTTTGACTCCAAAACTCTTTACCTACCGATGTAATATCATATTTAAGATTATTTGGGATATCAATTCAGATTGTATACTGAATTTATATACAAGTACATGTATTAAGTCCTTAAATGACGATATTGTCCTTGCGGCACATAAAATGGGTTTTAATCATTTTTAATAAACAAAATTTATTACCTACTGATGTATTATAATATACGACATATTTTTATCATATAAACCTGATCATAACATCAGTTTTACTCAAACATCATTTAAATCGTCATCTAGCGACTTAATCGTCGTTTCGGCGCATAGTATGGTTTAAAACCATATTAGAGCATCAAGACTTGATAACTACTGAGTTCAAAACTTATTTTAAATATAATATAGTCGGTACATGATCTAAACTCAGATTCCCAAATAAGTTGTCAAGGCGATATGTGAAATGACCAAAATGCCCTTTCGAGGCATAGTTTGGTCTTAATATAAACCACACATATAATTGATAACCTACTGATATAACATCATAAATTAATCATTTTTACAGAATATTTATGACCATAACATCAGTTTACTTGCAAGCTCCTTTTACAAGTCGTAAAATGACCAAAACACCCTTTTAGGCGTAACTTGATTTTAAAACCGTAACAGGCATACATGTTGATATCCTACTGATGTTACAACATGTTTTAAAATATAATGGCATATGGAACCTGTGTACGACTCATCCGGTTACCCGGTTTCGCTTATATGCGTACGGTTAAGCCTACGTGACTAGTTTACGTAGTTTAACCGAAACTGGTTTAACCTTATCATTTTCATATCACAATCCAGAATGTAACATGTTTACCCATATTAAACAAGTCTTAGCACTTGTCGGGTTTAAACTACATTCTATTTCGGTCATCGCTTAATCTAGCGTTTAGTACCGTAAATATCTAATTAAGTAAATCTAGCACTTGTCCGGGTCTATGAAGTAGATAGGACCTGTTAGCATTCTAATTGATTAATAATACCATCATTCTAGACTAAAGCCTTCCGGTAGATTGTCATCTAACTTACTTTTTGATTATCGGCTGAGTTATTAACTTTATTGAAGAATTAGCTCAGGTAAATACTTTTAGCCTATTTTCCCTATACGGGCTTCGGATACGTTATGCTAATACCGCTTGGTCGGGTAGGGGATCATGTTATCGGATTGTGATTTACTAAATCTTCATAACCCGTTTTATTCTGTTTTGTTTGATAACTTAAACATTGGGGGTTAACTCGATCGTGTCCGGGATATCCTTGGCTCATTTAAGTTATTAATGGCCACGACCTGAAGCGCGGGGTTTAGGCATACACCTGTCAGATGCTAATGCAAATAACATATTAAATCTCATTGATGGATTATATAAGTGGTGTGTCGGTTAATCAGGTTATTCGTTTTCTACACCGGACCCCATATGTATTGACAAACATGTAAAACTGTAAACAAGGTCATTTTGAATTATCCCAAGTTATTTATAAAATGTGCCAAGTGCACTTAAAACCATTTTCGGAAATATTTCCAAAATGTGTCAGTTATTAGTATTTACCAGTGAAAACTGACGTCTCTTTAAAAGATCAAGTTACAGGTGACAACGCGAAGTAGGCTAGGAGCTGCTTGGTAGTAACATAAGAGGATTTGCAAGTCCTTAGTTATCCAAAGTCTGTTAAACAAATACTTTGTATATATTTATTTCGATCCGCCTGTGGATCTTTCTTTACAAGCCTTGTAATTATTATTTAAACTTTGAACACTCGGTTTGTAATAGTACTTTAAATCCAAGACTTCCGTTGTGTTGTGTTGTTTGGTTATGATGTTATCAACTACGTCACGATATTCCGCATCCGGGCCCACCGGGTTACACGTGGAAATAGAGGTGTGACAACCATCATCCACTTTTCATCTTTTAGAGTGTGTAGTAGTCTCAGGATCCAAGATCGATGGTAAGAGTTCTTGCCAAACAAAGGTCATGCTTGGCTAATCTCTTACATCACTTGGTGAAGACAAATCTTTTATGTATTACTTTTGATTTCTAATCTTTGGCAACTTTTTAATTGGATATGTATTAATGAGTTTAATAACTAGTTTTTTATATTTAATGTAAACTTTAGTTAAACATTTCTTCATGTTTCGCTGATACTCATCGCGTCTTTACGGTCTATATAAAGCACGTTAGCTGCCTGCAAGGGGTTAGAAGGGTGTTTGGGTAAATTTCTTGTCTCGTTCAGTGTATAGATAATGCGAGAACTTGGTTCAAGCTTATTAGGACTTCCCTTGAGGCAGATAGCATCAAATCAGGGGAAGTAAGAACGGCTTGAACCCCTTATAAATAAACTACTATTACAACTTTAGCTAGCCTTGCAGGACTGTATCCCAGCTGACTCAGACCAATATGGCTGAGAGTAACGTCTATCATATTTCGCATTAATAACTTATTTAATTATCTTTCAATATTCCGACCTTGCGGGACTGTATCCATGCTGACTCAGACCAATAGGTTGAGGGTAACGTCGCCTTCACAAGAGGGAGGCCTACCACTATAACTAAGATAATCTCTTAAAAAGCCAAAAGTGCGAAAATCATCAAAGGATATATAAAAGAGGAGTTGAAACCAAGTGATTCCTTCTTGTCTATTTGTTTTTCCTTTATTTACATTTTTATTTCTATTTTTATCTTTCAAAACTTTTATCAAAATTTGGTTAGATTAGACGTTAACGGTAAGCCGGTATTAAAAGCTCTTGTGTCCTTGGACGACCTCGGTATCTTACCATCACTATACTACGTCTATGATGGGTGCACGTGCCCTAACGTGTGTAGAGTGATAGTATTGTATCATGTTTTATAAATTTAAAGTTTGATCTACGAGTAAAAAGTGCTTAAAATGTAACAGAAATTATAACCGCACTCAACCACGTCACCTACATAGGCTTCTTACACTTTGTAGGGAAAATGTCCTTTTTACACTAACCTTACCCTATAAATTTATATTAATACCAAGTAGCTCGCAATTAACTCGACTAGTTTAAAATAGAACAATAAAAATTGTAATGGAGAAAGAAATACATTTAAGGTAAATGTGTAACACCTGTAATTATTTTTATAAAACTAACAATGTAAAATACTAAACAAGTTAGAATAGTCATTCAACCTATAGCTATACGACTAAACTCAAATCATAAATTTCATGTTAACTTCGTATTAAATTTAATACCCCAGTTAGATTTGTGGTTATTTGTTGAATTGTTTAAACTATTTAAGAATAAAGAAAATAAATTTGGCAAGTCATTGTCTAAGATAAATATAATGCATTTAGGGGCAGGGGTATCCATCACTCATCAGTCACAACATCCAATCATCACACGTTACGTCATCGTGTCAAATTTCATTACTAGTGATGGATTTTAGTAGAGGTGCCCATCACTCTATCACTAGTGATATGTTTTTTCTTTTCTTTTTTTTAAATTATTAATTAACAATACAATTTTAATTTATAAATTAACAATAAAATTTTAAATTATAAATTTCATTTAAATAAATCCTATATTACAAACTAAAAAAAACTAAACATCGAAAACTAAAATTTCTACGGCATCTCCCAACCCCATTTTCACATATCTCGCGTTTTTGTTGAAGTACGATCGATTTATACGGTTCGGCGAGATTGTCGGTCGGTTTGTAACAAGACGTTTAAATCACTAATTTTTTCTTTTGCGCTCAAGTGTTTAATATACGCTTCCTCGCGTTTAATTTTTGCCGCCACAAGTTTTTCTCCTTTCTTTCGATTCCGCCATTTCCACCAATTTAGGCTCCTTGTATTCGGTGATGGACTCCGCCACCGCTTCCTTATCTCTACTTGACGAACCACCACTTTGCTTGCGGCGCGGCTTTGTCGGTGTATCGTCTCCAATGGGTTCATCATCGGGTTGTTCGTTCAAATTCATTTGTTGCATGTTTCCGGACTCGGAAGT
The DNA here is from genome assembly GCA_947069175.1 of Scalesia atractyloides. Taxonomy (NCBI): domain Eukaryota; kingdom Viridiplantae; phylum Streptophyta; class Magnoliopsida; order Asterales; family Asteraceae; genus Scalesia; species Scalesia atractyloides. The sequence goes on along the minus strand of CAMTDV010000009.1, from coordinate 25,115,902 downwards.
AGTGTAGTTCCCGAACTCGGAAGTTTTTGATCTTTTAGAACCTCCTCTTTTCTTTGGAACCGCCTGCCCATGCATGTTGACCAAGTCAACCGGCTCCCATTTCGGGTGATGCCTCGCAATGTTCCATGCCGCCAAGTGTGGAAAAGCTTTATGGTGGAATGTTCGGCAATATAGATCTATGGCGTTTGTTATGATGGTCACCTCGCTCGCTCCACTTTGTGAAGTTCGGGACTACAAAAAATACAAAAACAAACAAAGTTATAAAAAACATTTTTCAGTTAAAAAACACAGTTTTCTATTTTTATAAAAAACAGTTTTTTGTTTAAAAAAAACAGTTTTCTGTTTTTTATAAAAACAGTTTTCTTTTTTTAAAAAAACAGTTATTAAAAAACAGTTCTTAAATAAAAAAAGAGTTTTCTGTTTTTATAAAAAACAATTTTTAAATAGAAAAACATATAGACAAAAAAAGTACCAATTGAATAAAACAAGAGTTAAATTTACTCATCTTTCGGTTTATATCTCCCCACTTCGAAGTCATTTGATCCATGTTTCGTTCGGTAGAGCCGGGAAGTTTACCAAAATGAGCTATAACTTGTCTTCAAAACATCTCTTTTCTTTGTTCGTTCGAATGTTTTTTTGTCTTCAGAGACGTGTAAGTATGACTTGACCAAGGCGACCTCCTCCTCGCTCATCCAGTGTCTCTGTCCACCGTCTATTGGGACGACTTCAACTTCTTCTTTATATTCTTCTTCTTCTTGTTGTTCAACCGGTTCGCTATCGTCATCGTCATCAAGTTGTGGTTCACGGTATGCACGGGCGAATTGGTGGATGAGATTGTTATCTTCAAGTGGGTTGAGGTTTTGATATTGTTGAGGTTGATATGGTGGAATGTAAGGTTGGTTTTGATATTGTTGGGTTTGAAATTGTGGGTTTGGGTCGAGTTCGTCTTGCAACCGAAATCTCACCGGCTGGCCAAGATTAGCTCGAACCCTTGGTCGTACATGTTTTTTCTTCGAACCCGAAACTCGTTTGCTTGAACCTCATTTTTGGGTTGGATTGTATTTGTTTTTTTATAAAAATATTTGTATTGGTAGATTGTATTTGGTAATTATGTAAAAAATATTTGAATATATATATAAACAATAAAATACAACGGTAAAATAATAAAACAACGGTAAAAAAAGGTAACATTTTTGAAATCAACACGTGATCCACAAAACGCGTCAATCAATCCACGTGTTGAACATGGAGTTGGCGGTTGTGTATAACGTGATTCAACGCGTTGTGGGTGATGATCACGAGGGTGCCACGTGTCGCCTTATTGTGAAAGAATATTAAAAGTGGTTGGGAGGTTTTGGTTTGGGGTTGATAGTAGTTCTAGCATGTACCCATTATTTATAGGTTTCATATATATATTTATAAAAAAAATAAAAAATGAAGGGGACATATGAACATGCAAGGAGATGCTGACCCCTTAAAATCATGCTCAAATCACATGTTACCAAAATAGAAGAAAGATAACAAGTGTGTTTAATTTAGCCATTGTTAGTGTAACCAAGTTTCTATTGTCCCAAACAGCAATAACATTATTTTTATTACATACATTAGAAACAAACATAATATAATTACACACTCCATCCATCCAACCATCCATCAACCAGCAACCTCATTTTCATGTTCACAAGCCTTTCTGCTGATTATCAATCAAACAAAAAACTTCCTCATGTTCCAATCATGGTTTCCATGGTGCTGGCGGCGGAGGTGGTGTCGGAAACATAGGCGGCACAGCCGAGAAAATAGTGTTCTTGTCAATTTTAGTTGTTGTTCTATCACCAGACAAGGCCACCAGGGCTGCAACTAAACCAGCATTCCCAGCAATTGTGGGCTCCGTGTAATTGTAATTCGTACGCACGTCATGGAACCCATCATGCTTGTCGGGCCCGGCAACCATAGCTCCAATAATAGTATTTGGGTTGGGTTTCTTAGAGTCTCTCCACTTATATCCTCCTTTACAGCTGTACTTGATCTTGTTCCTAGGAATCGAGGCACCTCTATGGTGGACGTGTTTTGGGTAGTGATTGCCAAAACCCACAAGATAACTCATCTTTCTTGGGTTCTTTCCAAGAATATAGTCAATCTATGTATGCATCATCGAAAAGATACAATTTACAACTGTTTCGTTTTAAGCTGACCGGTTAGAGATAAAGATAATTTTACCTGAGTTTCAGCAAATTTACGAAGCACATCGGTTGAGTAGAAATTGGGTCCACAATACCACCCAGGAGTGTCAGCAGCATCAAGATAGTCGCTAAAGAGTGTTGCTAAAAACGCTGCATTGGCAACGTATTGAAGAGGCTGCGGTCTCCCATGATTTAATTGGATCAAACCTCCTGCCATACAATACAATATATACCAAATGAAATAAACCTTGTGTTGAATCTAATTGCAGTTAGATATTACTTACTACCTCTTGTTCTGTTAAAACTTGTGAAATATGGTAAGTATGAACACATGACTATGCTCGTCTGGTTATGATACGTCTTCAGGGTTTGTTCATATGGGTAACCAGGACTCAGAAATAATCTCAATCGAGTCAGTAACACCTACAAAACAGAAGACCTTGCTTTAAAAAACAAAAAAAAAAACAAAAAATTAATAATATAAAAAGGAAAAAATCTTACTTGAGCTCCTGTAAGCTTATTATCCCAACTAAGAACACCATAATCAGGTCCACCCCAAAAGGCGCCAGCATGCTTGGCTAAGGTGGGGTGACTAGCAAGGTAAAGATAAGACTGGTTTCCAGTTGCATAATACAACCAAGCACCACCCCATACAAACTCATCCCAGTACATACTGGAATTGTAAAAAGTTGCAGCATCCACACCACCTGCAGTATATGAACCGCGCTGATTTCTAGCAAATTTCCAAAGGGTTTCGGCCCCATGGACCAGTTTCTTTGAATAAACCTTGTTGTCCTTGAAAACAATGGATGCAGAAGCTAAAGCAGCTGCCATTTCAGCAGCAAGATCTGAGCAAGTAGAACAAACGGTTACAGGTCGTTGGTAATCAATGTCTTCGGGTCGCATCCAGCAACTATGATCATTAGGATCATCACTTGTACCCCCACCTGACCCAACCTGAGCCACAAGCTGACTTATGGTGTCGGATGTAGAATTGAACGTTTTGAGAAAGTAATCAGTGCCCCATTTTATGATGTCTTTAACATGGTTGAGCTCACCAGCCGCTTCATATTTAGCACTGTATTCAATGACACTCCAACTTAACATGGTCATGGCAAAAGCTTTTGGGAAATGGAACTTGATCGCATCCCCAGCATCATAATACCCACCCACCAGATCTTTAAGCACGGCGCCTGATTTGTCTGATTTCCCGTCGTTTAAACAGGAATTACCCCTCCACGAAACATTATTGTGCCTTGGGAGCTTTCCAGCTGCAAGGAAGAAAACCCATCCCATGTTAGTGAAAGTTATTATTATTATTATTATTAATATATTTATCAAAAAACATTGTGAACCTAAGCAATGCACAAAGACGCCCTTGCGGATGCTCTTTTTTACAATACCACGATAAAACCTGTCGACTAGTTACACAAATATAATCAACCATACACAACAAACTATAACCAACCTAACGGCCTATGAGCAAAAACAAGCAAGCAAGCAAGCCTTATTATGTACAGTACTCTAAAGGACTCAGCTGTTGGGGCTTTGTTTGTCGGATGATCAGGTGTGGGGCATTTAGCAAACAAAAACAAGAAACATCATCAACTTACTTTTTTGGGCATTGAAGAACATGAGAGCTTTGTGGAGGGCAATAGTGTAATTATCGGGAGGCGGCGGGCGTTTGTGATGCCTAGGCACATTCTTCACTATGACCGTAATAATTCCCACGATGAAGGCGGCTGCAAGAATCGTCCCCACCGTCCAGATAAAAATCTTACGGCTGACGATGATGCAACCCAGATCCACATACCTCTTCTTCTTCTGTTCTCCAGGACCCAACAGCCAGCTCTGCTGCGTCTCATCCAACGGTCGAGAAAGCGCCGCCCTGTCCAAGTCGTTCAGGTTCCGGCTCCGATCATCGTCTGTCGCTGAGTCTGCCGTGTTTATCTCCAACGGCCCACCCCACGGATCTCGTCCGTACATACTCATCCTTCCTACTTGTAAAACCCAGATGGAGACAGTCAAATGGATGATGGAAGGAAACCCAGGTTGAATTGAAACGCAGGTTTTTCCTCCCTTTTTGGTGGTTGTGTCAAGTGATAGATACAAGTAAGAGAGTTGGGGTTTGGGAGCATGTGATTGAGGCCAGGAAAAGTAAAGTTGCAATAATAATTGATTGCATCATATCATAATAATATTATATGGGTTTCTTAATTTTATTAGGCTTGTTCTGGATTATTCCATCCGTCATTAAGTCAAGTATAAATGTTTTGGTAAATTAAATAATAAACAATATTGTTATTTGTTTATGATATCTAGTCTAAGAAAATGAGTTGTAGAGAAAATAATACATAATGTATATTTAAATTAAATAAGATAATCAAGACAAGAGAAAACAGCCAAAGCTAGTAAGGGTAGCATAACAAAACCCCACATAACATAATGGATGATAGAGACTAAAAACCAATTTAGCATGCAGAATAATGAATTCGCCATCTTTGAGGCTTTGAATGCCATGGCCAAGACCATATCCAAATGCCATCCACCAGTACTCAATTATCATGTATATTACGATTAAACCTAATCTCCAACATGGAGGATCGAGAAGTTCAACGATGATGAAAATTTCCATGGCAAATGTTTGTGACCAGGGATTCACCAGAAGCAGTTTTGTGAGAAGAGAAAGGAAGCGTCCTCAAGAATATATGATCCTAAGACCATACGGTGTGATTGGGTTTCGAAAATAGATAATTAGATTTCAAAGTTTCTTTGAAATAGAGATAATTTAAAACAAATGTGTTTTATTGGGTTTTCTTTAAAATAGTATATCTATCTCCCCTATCTATTAAAGAAGATGTCACACCCCGACCCGCAGCGGAAAAGGTGATCGGGGCATAATTGGGTTATCATCAAAGCTCATGACATTTATTATATGTTTCATATTCATTAATACAATTTAATGGAAATTTACAATAAATGATACAACGTGTTCTAACTATCAATCTAAGCTTCTTGGTTCTCTTCTAAGGCATATCCTATGTTTTCCTTGCTTCAACCTGTTCACCTGTATCATGTGTAAAAAGGTTTTTTTTGGATCAACATAATGTTGGCGAGTGAATCCTATGGAAAACATTTGAACAAGTTTATCCAATTGATTATAAATAAGGTGCATACCATATATGAGTAAATGTAGATGTAAATTTATTCACACAACACATAATATCGAATATTGAACACACAACACCAAATAATTGTTTTGAGGCACGCGTTGTTCGACTCGTCTCCCACGAGGAACTGATGGGCCTAATGAATGAGTTTTGAGGCACGCGTTGTTCTTACGAACTGATGGGCCTAATGTATGAGTTTTGAGGCACGCGTTGTTCTCGTCTCCCACGAGGAACTGATGGGCCTAATGAATGAGTTTTGAGGCACGCGTTGTTCTTACGAACTGATGGGCCTAATGTATGAGTTTTAAGGCACGCGTTGTTCTCGTCTCCCACGAGGAACTGATGGGCCTAAATAATTTGTATACAACATTGACAATATGAATACATCGCAACCAATAATAGTTACATTCTAGTTTAGTTCATATAATGGTATAGCACAAATTTGCATAAGAGAATTAGTTTAAACGACACATGATACACCCCAAAACATGAATAAAAAGGGGAGTTTGTAAGAATTCACTCACATTGGGTGCGTTCGGTTGATGAGGTTGAATGTACGCGAAATGGTGTTAACCACGAGTGAAATTAACCTAGATAAATCGCATTATGGTTTGGTAAGTAAACGGGTTTTATTAATCTATTTTAGTAGGTTTGTTGGGTGAATTTTTGTGAGTTTGAGGCTATTTTCTAACCTTAAAAATGTTATTTTTAAGTATTTATAATTGATTTTTAATTAAAATAATTAAATAAAAAAATAATAAAAAATATTTTATTTTTGCTACAGTTGACGTTTGACCGTTGACTTTGACTAGCGTTGACCGGTTCGAAGGCATATTGTTGTGCGCCGGGTGAGGCTCGAACCCGAGACCTCCCGTACGCGTGCACGCAGCTCTACCAACTGAGCTACGTGTCTAACCCGTTATATATCCGATTTTAATTATATATATATATTAATTAGAGTTAAACAGAAATCCTTTTATTTTAAAAACGAATTAATTCACAAACCGGTGCGCTCCACAGGTCTCGAACCCGGGACCTGTGGGTTAGCGGACACACACTCCACCACTGGACTGTGTGTCCCACTTGGTTATAAACTCGGTTATCAATATACTTAACATATACTCAAGGCGACTCCGGTTCAGTTTGCTGGAAAAAAAGAATTTTTATCAAGGCGGCGTGTGTGAAACCGGAATCGAACTCGTGACCTTAGCGTTAAAAGTGCACACAGTCCACCGCTGGACTGTGTGTCTAACCCGGTAAATAACTTGATTTTAATTATACTTAACCATTACCGAAATGTCGTCTTCTTCACTGTTTTTAACCGGAAGTGACGACTGACTGGTTCGAAAGGTTGATTCATGTTCCTTTAGCGTTTAATGATCAATTACAGTCGAGATAAAAGTAAAAAGAAAGGAATTTAGGCGTGAGAAGTACCGGCTGGTTTTACTCTGTTTTCCGGCAGAACTCCGGCGACAGCAATCTTTTTCCGGCGATAGTATCTTGCAGCAGAGAGTCATCCGAAAGCTTACAAAGGGTGTGGATGACTTCGGTAAAGGTTTAGGAGGTTCAGTAAAGCTCAGAGATTACTGATACGGTTTTCCGGCGAAGTATAAGATATTTCCGGCGAGTGATTTTTCGTCGAGAAAAGGTGCGATTTGAGTGTGAAAGGTTTCTGGCGAGTTGTGGGTGTATTTATAGGGTAGTATTGGGATGAATGGGGTCTGAATTCGGTCTTGATTCGAAGTCAACCGTTCTCCGGCGGTTATGGCTGATGTCGCGGTTCAGACGTCGGTTATAACCGTCGTAATAGTTAAGTTATCGGTTAAATTGGGCGGAAACGTAATTAAATGGCGAAGTCGTCGGGATTTCCGACGACTGCTAATTTGGGCGCAATTTACTGATTTTAACTTTGAAACTTGAATATTTGAATTAAATGTTTCCTTGTGTTAACAGAAAAGCAAAGTGGCGGAGCGGTTGTTTGGCTGAGTGATAGTTGTTTGGTTGAACCGGATACAGACCCGAGTTCGAAACCCGGCATGGGTAAAACATTTTTATTTTGTTATTTTTATCAGTTTTTCAAAAACTAAATATATATCCCCGCATAATAATTGATTACGGATCGTTTAAAATTATTTTGGGCATTTAATTCGCAACGAAAAATTTGACTGACTGTTCGGTTGATAAACGGAGCGGGTTTGGTAAATCCGTTTTTGACGGATGTTACAGTATCCCCTGCTTTTTAGAAATTTCGTCCCGAAATTTAAATAGAGATATAATTGACTACAAGAATGATGGTGTTTAGTTTGACAGTTACATACTTAGAAGAAATAAGGGTTTGGGTCTTTTTGTTTTGAGGCGATAACGTTCCTTGTAAAGGTTAAGTATCCTAATACAGGAATCGCTTTTTGTTGCCTACTGTATAAGTATTGTCAAGCAGGAATGATTCGCTAAAATGATATCATAAGAGTCTAGGTGTGTTTGGAAAAGTATGGTTATATCCTACTGCAAAACTTCCAATACTACAATCTACACAAATAAACACAACAACTAATAATTGAATCCACATTCTGATAGTATATATGTTTGAATGGTGATGGTTTCTCTCTCGTTTGTTATGATGGAGAGGTTAGTTTATGTAGAAATGGAACACAATCCAATTTCTTTAAATAGTGAGATGATGTAATTGTAACACAAATTTCAACCAAGGCAATACTAAATCCTACATGGAACTCCTCATAACCACCTGATAACGCCTCTGATCCTTTGGCAAGAATACTTATATATAGGAAGTACCAGCGGCGTATCCACCATATTCTTGTCAAATTTTCATTGGTTTTATCAGTGAATTATGATTAGTCCCATAACTCTACAACCAATACATCAAACATAAAAATACTGAAATGAAATATATCTGTGCGATCAAGGCTCAATCAAACGGAGCCGATCGTATTGTATGTATTGAAAATGAAATTGTCTGTGTGCTCAAGGCTCAATCAAACGGAGCCGAGCTTATTGCATGTATTGAAAATGAAATTGTCGGAGTGCTCAAGGCTCAATCAAACGGAGCCGAGCTTATTGCATGTATTGAAAATGAATAACTTAATCACACAAACAACCTATGCATGGAACCTCTCATAACCGCCTGATAATGCCTCCGATCATTTGACAAGAATACTTATATATAGGAAGTACCAGCGGCGTATCCACCATATTCTTGTCAAATTCTCATTGACTTTATCCGCAAGTTATGATTAGTTCTATGCGACTCTACAACATAAACAACACAACAACCAGCGCTTGAGTCTTAATTCTGATAGTATCCGTGTTTGACAAAACCTCTCTCGTTTAATATGATGGAGAGGTTAGTCTATGTAGAAGTGAGACACAACTCAACTTCTTTAAATGATGAAACTGAGATATGTCGTGAAGTATGATGATATGAATATTAAATCAATGAGTATAAAACAAACTGAACTAGTAATTTGCATTAAAAATTCTTGGATAAAATTCCAATTGAGATACGTGAAAATTGAGATAACATAGAGAAAAACATAAAAACTAAGTGGTTGGAGTTGAATCTTGATTCTTGGTGAGAGAAGACTAGTTAAGTGGTTGGTTTGGTCCGTTAATATCTTCAACAGGATTGGCGTTGATGTTATAAACTCTTCCTCTTGCTGGCGGTGGAGCTGGATTTGATTGGTTTGCTTGGTTAACTGGGTTTGCTTGAGCTTGGGCGTTTATGATGTTAACCAAACGAGGGCATGTGTTTCTAAAATGGGTAGGGTCGCCACAATTGAAACAAGCTCGAACGTATGGGTACATGGGGTATTGAGGTTGTTGATATGTTTGGATCATGGGTTGAGTAGGGGTTGAGGTTTGGTTTTGAGGGGTGCGGCAAACTTTGCTCAAATGACCGTAGCGTCCACAATTCGCACATAGTCGACAGGGTAAAGTAGATGGATGGTGATAGAAACAGGTGTTGCATTGAGGGTGAGGTCCAATGTAAGGCTTCTTGTTTGGGTAAGTTGAGTTGGGTGCTATTTGGGCGTTTGGGATAGTTTGAGGAGGTACAACTTGTGAAGCTGGTTGGTTGCGTTGGGTGACGGCGAAGATTTGCCATCACGTTTTCTCTTAGAAGTAGATGGGGTAAAGGATTCGGTTCGGGTGGGGTTTGAGGTTTCGGTTGATGCTTTATCCTTCTTCTTCTCTTCTTTGAGATCTTTGTTTCGGATTCGGTTTTCAGTGAGCGCGGTTGCTAGCTCCATTGCTGCTTCCAAAGTTGCAGGCGAGGTACTTATTACAGAGTCTTGAATCTTTGATGGAAGACCACGAATGTAGTGCTCGATCAAACGATAGAGGGGAGTAAACAAATTGGGAACCATTTAATTTAACTCAAGGAATCTCTTGTTGTATGTGGTGTGGTCGCCTTCCTTTTGTTTTAAAGCGTGAAACTCATCCTCCAATTTCTTGATTTCACTTCTTGGGCAAAACCGTCTTGTCATGATTCCCTTCAACTCTTCCCAAGTCAAGGTCATAGTTTCTTCAACACCACGTTTGGTCTTCTCTGTATTCCACCATGTGAGTGCCGTTCCAAGTAAACGACCGGTAGCATAACGCACCTTGCGATCATCGGGGCAATCGCAATTTAGAAAAGTGTTCTCCATTTCTTCGAACCAATGGAGGAGAGCGGTGACACCTTCAGTACCTTCGTATTTTGGAGGATCGCAGGATTTGAAATGTTTGTAGGTGCATTTAGCGACTGAAAGGTTGACAGTGTTTTGATCCTCTTGTTGGGTTGGGTTAACGGAATTAGCGGTAAGGGCTTGTTGAACTTGAACTACGATGTTTGGTATTACGGTCGCCATTTGTTGAGCGATTTGGGTAGCCATGCGTTCACGGGCTTTTCCTGCTCTCATTTTCCTACGAGCGAGGCTAGAAGACATCTACAAGGAATACATGTCAAGAGTATGAGTTGGATGCCTTTGGGATCGTGGCTCGAGTTTGGGAATGAACGTTCATAAAATAAATATAGAAAAATAAATCTACTACATCCATAGGATGTCTTGGGTTTTGCTTGCTGTTAGGCCCTTCATGCCGCCATACTTTACCTGTGTAATCATGTGGGCCCCCATAAATACCGGTTTTTCATATGGTTCGCACGGTTTCTGCCTGGTTGCGTACACAAAAACCCGGAGAAAATCGAGAAATATGTATACAACGTGTGATGTTCGGAATGTGCCCAGGCATGGACACGGTGACATCTCAAAGTGAGGTTAGTTCGAACGACGTTTGGTGTGGCATGCTTTGGCCTAATAGGTCCGTCGTACTCTCATCGTTAGTCCCCAGGTAGGCAAACTGGTCCGTTATTTTGGATTTATACGAATGCCAACCTAGACAGGACGTCCCGACTACCGGTACTTGTACCCTTCCGGTTACTACATGCCCGTCGCAGAACTTACTTTGATGGGATTTGAAAATTGCAACAAAATCCTTGAATAATGAGAGTATGAAAAATGAATTGAATATATGAACATTGATATATGTATAAACGAATATGTATATAAGCATGTATGTTTGACTGAAATATGAAACAAATAAATATCACAAGTTTGTATGTAACCACCTAATCAATTAAAATTTAGGCAGACTATAGTATAGGTTCTAAGGGTCTAATAACCTATCCTATATCCCTATAGTCATGGCTCTGATACCAATCTGTCACACCCCGACCCGCAGCGGAAAAGGTGATCGGGGCATAATTGGGTTATCATCAAAGCTCATGACATTTATTATATGTTTCATATTCATTAATACAATTTAATGGAAATTTACAATAAATGATACAACGTGTTCTAACTATCAATCTAAGCTTCTTGGTTCTCTTCTAAGGCATATCCTATGTTTTCCTTGCTTCAACCTGTTCACCTGTATCATGTGTAAAAAGGTTTTTTTTGGATCAACATAATGTTGGCGAGTGAATCCTATGGAAAACATTTGAACAAGTTTATCCAATTGATTATAAATAAGGTGCATACCATATATGAGTAAATGTAGATGTAAATTTATTCACACAACACATAATATCGAATATTGAACACACAACACCAAATAATTGTTTTGAGGCACGCGTTGTTCGACTCGTCTCCCACGAGGAACTGATGGGCCTAATGAATGAGTTTTGAGGCACGCGTTGTTCTTACGAACTGATGGGCCTAATGTATGAGTTTTGAGGCACGCGTTGTTCTCGTCTCCCACGAGGAACTGATGGGCCTAATGAATGAGTTTTGAGGCACGCGTTGTTCTTACGAACTGATGGGCCTAATGTATGAGTTTTAAGGCACGCGTTGTTCTCGTCTCCCACGAGGAACTGATGGGCCTAAATAATTTGTATACAACATTGACAATATGAATACATCGCAACCAATAATAGTTACATTCTAGTTTAGTTCATATAATGGTATAGCACAAATTTGCATAAGAGAATTAGTTTAAACGACACATGATACACCCCAAAACATGAATAAAAAGGGGAGTTTGTAAGAATTCACTCACATTGGGTGCGTTCGGTTGATGAGGTTGAATGTACGCGAAATGGTGTTAACCACGAGTGAAATTAACCTAGATAAATCGCATTATGGTTTGGTAAGTAAACGGGTTTTATTAATCTATTTTAGTAGGTTTGTTGGGTGAATTTTTGTGAGTTTGAGGCTATTTTCTAACCTTAAAAATGTTATTTTTAAGTATTTATAATTGATTTTTAATTAAAATAATTAAATAAAAAAATAATAAAAAATATTTTATTTTTGCTACAGTTGACGTTTGACCGTTGACTTTGACTAGCGTTGACCGGTTCGAAGGCATATTGTTGTGCGCCGGGTGAGGCTCGAACCCGAGACCTCCCGTACACGTGCACGCAGCTCTACCAACTGAGCTACGTGTCTAACCCGTTATATATCCGATTTTAATTATATATATATATTAATTAGAGTTAAACAGAAATCCTTTTATTTTAAAAACGAATTAATTCACAAACCGGTGCGCTCCACAGGTCTCGAACCCGGGACCTGTGGGTTAGCGGACACACACTCCACCACTGGACTGTGTGTCCCACTTGGTTATAAACTCGGTTATCAATATACTTAACATATACTCAAGGCGACTCCGGTTCAGTTTGCTGGAAAAAAAGAATTTTTATCAAGGCGGCGTGTGTGAAACCGGAATCGAACTCGTGACCTTAGCGTTAAAAGTGCACACAGTCCACCGCTGGACTGTGTGTCTAACCCGGTAAATAACTTGATTTTAATTATACTTAACCATTACCGAAATGTCGTCTTCTTCACTGTTTTTAACCGGAAGTGACGACTGACTGGTTCGAAAGGTTGATTCATGTTCCTTTAGCGTTTAATGATCAATTACAGTCGAGATAAAAGTAAAAAGAAAGGAATTTAGGCGTGAGAAGTACCGGCTGGTTTTACTCTGTTTTCCGGCAGAACTCCGGCGACAGCAATCTTTTTCCGGCGATAGTATCTTGCAGCAGAGAGTCATCCGAAAGCTTACAAAGGGTGTGGATGACTTCGGTAAAGGTTTAGGAGGTTCAGTAAAGCTCAGAGATTACTGATACGGTTTTCCGGCGAAGTATAAGATATTTCCGGCGAGTGATTTTTCGTCGAGAAAAGGTGCGATTTGAGTGTGAAAGGTTTCTGGCGAGTTGTGGGTGTATTTATAGGGTAGTATTGGGATGAATGGGGTCTGAATTCGGTCTTGATTCGAAGTCAACCGTTCTCCGGCGGTTATGGCTGATGTCGCGGTTCAGACGTCGGTTATAACCGTCGTAATAGTTAAGTTATCGGTTAAATTGGGCGGAAACGTAATTAAATGGCGAAGTCGTCGGGATTTCCGACGACTGCTAATTTGGGCGCAATTTACTGATTTTAACTTTGAAACTTGAATATTTGAATTAAATGTTTCCTTGTGTTAACAGAAAAGCAAAGTGGCGGAGCGGTTGTTTGGCTGAGTGATAGTTGTTTGGTTGAACCGGATACAGACCCGAGTTCGAAACCCGGCATGGGTAAAACATTTTTATTTTGTTATTTTTATCAGTTTTTCAAAAACTAAATATATATCCCCGCATAATAATTGATTACGGATCGTTTAAAATTATTTTGGGCATTTAATTCGCAACGAAAAATTTGACTGACTGTTCGGTTGATAAACGGAGCGGGTTTGGTAAATCCGTTTTTTACGGATGTTACAGAAGAGATGAGAATTGCATCACAATCCCGGGGTGACAGCCATCTATGATGTCCAACAATGTTATTCTTATCTCATTATTGCATCATAAATCTCCAATTTAATATTATCTTTAAATATATAATAATAATATTTTTTAATATAAAGTTTAATGAGAGATGAAATTTGAAATTTAAAACTCATAGGGATATGTAATATGCATTTAATGTACATCAGAGCCTTCATATCAATCTCCTACTCCTCTTCTCAATTCATACAAACTTCCATCTTCTCTCCATTCTTCACTTTTAGCTGACGAATTCAAAATTTGAATTTTCAATCTGAATCAAAATCATGTCAATGCCAGTTTAGAATAACAACCTGAGTTTCATTGTTGATTTGAATCCTGCTCAAGACATGTGGAACATTAAGTCGCGAATCATCTGAAATTTGAATCCAGGGTTTAAGATGGATCTTATCTTGATTGATGAGAATGTAATATGTATATGTGTTTTTCGTTACTCTATAACATCATTGCGTGGATATATATGTCTGATTTTGTATTTTTTTTAGAATTCTCGGTTTGTATGATAAACACCAGATTATTCAGATGTTGTTTATGTTTGTATCCTAGCAGGGCTTTATGCTCATCTTCATACTGGAACTTCTATTTGTATTGAATGGAATTTTGGGTAATTTTTTAAGAAATAATTTTCAAATGTTTATGCCTCAGACCTGTAATTTTCATTTACTTTTTAGGGTTTAATACTTAACAATTATTGTTATGTAAAATTACTAAGAATTTATTTGTATTAATTCTTTCAGAGGATTCCCATTATTGGTGATGGAATTTGAGTCTTCACTGTGTTCTTCAGTAGGAGAAGAGAGGAGTTTGATAAACTGGTTTGGAATACCTAGCCACCACCTCAGGGCATGGCGGCATGGGTTTCGTTGGACTTATGTGGATGCTGGTTCATTGGTATCTTCATTTAATGCACTAAAATTGATACAACATCAATCAGTAAATTTTATAGTTGTTTGGTGTTGTACCATGTGGTGAAATGCTTGTATGGTGGTTAGTAATAGTAATTTAACTATCGTCAAAAAACGGTGGTTAGGAATAATGGTTGTGTTTGGTTTAAATGGATCGTTGTTACACGGAGGTTGCGGTGAGTTATAAAAAAGAGAGGTATTAAGTTGTCATGGTGTAGCAGCTATGGAGGATGGCAGTTTGGTAACTCCAACCCCTATTGCAGCCATAACGGCTTGGTTGTTTTACATTTTCTAAGCCTAATGAATAGTAATTTAACGACTGTTAAATAACGACCGTTAAATAGGAATAGTATTTGTGTTTGGTTTAAATGGATCGTTGTTAAATGGAGGTTGTGTTTGGCAGATATGGAGGATGGCGGGTTAGTACCTGCAACCCCTATTCATCCATAACGACCGTTAAATAGGAATATTAATTGTGTTTGGTTAAAATGGATCGTTGTTACATGGAGGCTGTGATGAGTTATGAAAAAAGTTAAGGCAATATGTTGCCATGGTGTGGCAGCTATGGAGGATGGCAGCTTAGTACCTGCAATCCCTATTGCAGCCATAATGGCTTGGTCGTTTTGCATTTTCTGAGTCTCATGAATAGTAATTTAACAACTGTTAAATAATGACCGTTAAATAGGAATAGTAGTTGTGTTTGGTTTAAATGGATGGTTGTTACACGGAGGCTGTGATGAGTTATAAAAAAGAGAAGTATTAAGTCGTCATGGTGTGGCAGCTATGGAGGATGGTAGTTTAGTACCTGCAACCCCTATTGCAGCATAACGGCTTGGTCGTTTTGCTTTTTCTGGGTCTCATGAATCTATTCATTGTCGTCTATTTGTTTTGAAAATCATGTACACGGTAATGTAATGAGCAAATAGTGATTTATGGTAACAAGCTTGGATTTATGATGGTGGAGCAAATGAGTAATGGTGTTATGTTAAGCTTATCTCATTAAGTTTATATGACAAATTCAAATTTTGAATTCGTCAGCTGAAAGTGAAGAATGGATAAAAGATAAAAAATTTTATGAACTGAGAAGAGGAGTAAGAGATTGATATGAAAGGCTCCTGATGTGCAATAAATGCATATTACATATCCGTGGAAGTTTTAAATTTCAAATTACCCTCCATATATGTTATTAACATTAAACTCAAATTTCAAATTACTTTGTTACTTTGGCTGAAATATGTTCCTGGAATTAGCTTCAGAACTAATATTGAGTCTTAATTATTGGTTTGCCTGTCCTGTATCTGAAGCATGTCACCGTTATTAGTGATGGAATTTCGAGTCATCATTGTGTTATTCAGTTGGAGAAGAGAGGAGTTTAATAAACTGATCTGGAATACCTAGCCATGACGATTGTTAAATAATGACCATTAAGTAGTGATTTGACAATTGTGTTTGGTTTATATTGATCGTTGTTACAAGGAGGCTGTGATGAGTTATAAAAAAATTAAGGCAATAGGTCGCCATGGTGTGGCAGCTATAGAGGATGGCAACTTAGTAACTGCAACCCTA
The DNA here is from genome assembly GCA_947069175.1 of Scalesia atractyloides. Lineage (NCBI taxonomy): Eukaryota > Viridiplantae > Streptophyta > Magnoliopsida > Asterales > Asteraceae > Scalesia > Scalesia atractyloides. The sequence continues at coordinate 25,099,764 of CAMTDV010000009.1, read as the reverse complement.
TTGCAGCCATAACGACTTGTTCCTTTTGCATGCTCTGAGCCTCATGAATATGTTCGTTGTTGCCTATTTGTTTGAAGCTTGGATTTATGATGGTGGAGCAAATGAGTAATGGTGTATGTAGTCATTACATGGCTGTCACACCCCCATTTTCAAGTGTATCTCGGTGGGCCCGGTGGGGAGTATTGTGACGTACAGTTGATATCATCATAACCAATAAAACACAGAGCAACACAGCGGAAGTCTTGGAATAAAATATAACTATTACAAACCATAAGTGTCCAAGTGCTCAAATGAAAATATACACAAGGCTTGTAATAAGATCCACAGGCGGATCGAAAATAAACATACACAAAAGGATAACAGACTCTACAGGCAAAATCAAAAGCTCGCAACTCCTTAGTATTAATGGCCCGCAACTTTCGGCCCATTTCGTACTTGTACCCGTAACTTGATCTTTTGAAAATACGTCAGTTTACACTGGTAAATACAATCAACCGACTCATTGTGAAAATCCTTTCGAAATGGTTTTAGGTGCACTAGGCACATTTTTATAAATAACTTGGGACAATACAATTGACCTTGTATACAGATTTACATGTCTGTCTTTTACATATGGGGCCCAGTACAGAAACCGAGATATGATCGACTGACACACCACTTTGACCTTTCACACAGAAAGCAAATAGTAATAATAATAGCAGTTACCGATGTATGCCTACACCAATGCTTAAGTTGTGGCCACTAACACTTTTGTGAGCCAAGGATATCCCAAACACGGTCAAGCCCACCCCTAATGTTTGAGTTTCAGAGAAAACAGATTAAAACCGGGTTATGTATTTTAGTGAATTATCACAACTGGATAAAACATGATTTCCATACCTGACCAAGCGGTAATAGTTTACCGTATCCCAAGTCCGTATAGGGAAAATAAGTTAAATGTATTTACCTGAGCTTAAGTCTTCAAGAATTCCAAACTCAGTGGCAAATCAAAGAAAAGTACAGGCACAATTTACCGGGAAGGCATTTAGTCTGGAATGATGGTATTATTAACCAAATTAGAATGCTAATGGGTCCTTAGTTAAGTCTTAGACTTGAACCGACTAGTCTTACGATAAAATAAATACGGTACGATACGCCAGATTAAACGGAGACCAGAATAGAAGGTTAATTGGACCCGACAAGTATCAAGACTTGTATAGTATGGGTATACCAATAACATTCTGGATTTTGATAAGGAAATGACAAGGTTAATCCCGTTTCGATTAGATTACATAAACTAGTCACGTATGCTTAACCGTAAGCGTAAAAGCGAAACCGGGTAACCGAAAGAGTCTTATATAGAAGTTCCACATGCCATTATGTTTAAAATATGTTATGACATCAGTAGGATATCAATATGTATGCCCGAAATGGTTTTAAACTCGAATTACGCCCATAAGGGCATTTTGGTCATTTTCTAATTTATAAGAGATGTTTATAAGAAATCTGATGTCAAGGTCAATAACATTCTGTAAAAATATAAGTTTTAAGATGTTATATCAGTAAGATATCAATTTTATGTGTGCATGATGGTTTTAAACCAAACTATGTCCCGTAGGGGCATTTTTGTCATTTCACACATGACCTTGAAGTCATAATTGGGATTTTCTGAGTTTGGGACTTGTACTTACTGTAATATTAGTGAAAATAAGTTGGTAAATCAGTAGGTAACAAGTCTTGGCTCATAGTTATGGTTTTAAGCCATACTATGCATCGAAAAGGCGATAAAGTCTATAAATGCCGTTAAATTCGATATTTAAGGTAAACTGAGGTTATGACCTGTTTTATATATCCAAAATATGTTATTTAAGATATTACATCATTGGATAAAGGTTTTGGTTATAAAAAGCTTGGTTAAAGTCTCTTTACGCAAATAGGGTAATTTGGTCATTGGTCGACATGTAACGAGTCTTAGGCCTACATTCAGTTTATAACCTGAATAAGCATCCCAATATGTCCTACTTATGATATTACATCAGTATGTATGAAGTTTGAACAAAGAAATTATGTTTAACCCTCCTAAAATGTCGAAAAGGGCATTTTAGTCCTTTTTAAAGCTTCATTATGCTATTTAATCAAAATGCAGGTTATGACCAGAATCTTGACATCAAAACATTTTAATTAAGTTTACAAATAAGTTTATAACTCATTTGTATGGTGGTTAATGTTTAAAACCTTGGTTTATACCAAAAAGGACTTTTTTGCAAAGTTTAGGCATAATAATGGAAACTTGTATAAAAACGCAGATTACTAACGGACCATGTAGTATAACTTTAAGAGGTTATTCTACACTATAACATGGTCCTAAAAACAACTTAAAGTCAATAGCTTTTAGGAACTGAGTTTGACCTGATTGTGTTGTTTTAAACAGATTGATCATAAAATAAGATAATACACATAATACCTTGCAGCGGAATGCTATTTAAAACTTTGTAACACAATCAAGGAGAGATTAGCTTTCATCATACAATGTGTTCATTGCTCAAAAGATTGAAAAGATTACAAACAATTACATGCATGAATCACTAACTCCCCCTCAGCCCGAGCTCACACAGGTTAGATCGTACAAGATAAGAGTGTGTGTGTGAGAGAGAGCTAAATAGAACAGTACATGCACTGTCTATTTATAGTACTAATCCTAACCTCTGTGGCATCTTTGCTGACGTCACCAAGACAATGACATCTAACAAACCTAACAAACTCTAAGTTACTGTTAATGCTATCCTCTGATACATTTACAAAACACTGATTGTTAGCCAATTAAGATGCTAACCACTGATGAGCTTAACCACTGATGATGCTTTATTAGATGTTCTTCAAAGGGTGATAAGACCTTTTACTTCCAGCAGACTTTTGACTTCAACAGAGGTTTGGTCTTCAACAGTCTTTACAAACCAACAGAGCTTAGCACTGAGCAGATGTTTAGAGCCATCAGATGTTAGATATCTTGTCATTGAAGGAAGTTGTGAGTCAAAGCACTGTTTGTTCTGGATCATTTAGTACAGACCTTTTTGGCATTTTATCATCTGTTCTTTTGTAGGGGTCAATCCCAACAATCTCCCCCTAGAACAGATGATGCCAAAACTCTTCCTTATTCATGATCTTTATTCTCTAATCAGTTTTTCCCTGATTTGTCTTTTGAACTGTAGTTCAAAATTCTGGGGATTTTCATCATCTTCAGCCCTGCATAGTTGAAGTTCCAGAAGATCTTGAAGGTTAGCTACACCCATGCTTAGTGCATCATTCCTTGTTATATATATTCAACTTTCCCATTGGACTTGAGCAAAGTCAATACATGGGTCTGTTTATCAGACATCCACTTTAGTATTTTTGAGTTCAATGGGTTTCTTGGGAGAAGTTTTATTTGTGATGAGTTTGAGAGAGGTAAACTACTTGATAGCCCTTTTACAATTTCAGCAGGTTGAGCTTGAGGCTTTTATAAACCATCTTCCAATTCATGCAGAAATTGATTTTTGTTGGCCTGTTTACTGATGTCAGCTTCTTTCTGTTTATCTTCCATATCCATCTGTAACTGCTTGAATGGATGCTTCTAAGATAAGATCTGCACTTTTGTGTTTAAATATGTTCCAGTCTGGTGCATTCTTTCTCATGTGAGGATCATTCTTCATCCTTTCACATCTGATTGCCTCTTGTTTAAGAGCTGTGATAGGCCAATCTTTAAACTGATGCTCATATGCTTGATAGGGTTTGTCTCTCATGATAAGCTTTATGATATCTTTCTTTAGCTTATTTTGAGGATCATCATTTGACATCTTCTTGTTTAAGTCTCTTGCATAGTCTTCCAATTTCCTGACTTTGCTTAGCTCATGCTGCATTCGACTTGACAAGTAGGTGTCACCCTTCCCTTTTCCCTCTTCTTTTGCTATGTTTTTAGCTTGTCTAATTTTCAATTTCAGATACTCATCAATGCTTTTTGGAATTCTGTAGCCATGAAGAGATGGAAAGGTTCTTTTGGATGGATCGGCCTCTTTATAAAATTGTAACATTTCATTTTGAACTGCAGCCAGTTCCAGAGGGTATGTTGTTTCCAAGGGTATGTTTCTAGAAGGATTGTGACCAGTAGGTGATTGAGTGAGTATGATTGATGTTGGTGATGGTTGAGTGATGAAAGGTTCTGGATTTGTTTGGATAAATGGTGAAGTTGATAAAGTATTATGTGAAGGTATATCATCATCATTCACTTTGACCTTTCTTTTTCTTGTATACACTAGTTTTGGTGAAGGAGTTTTTGTAGGAGTTTGGGTTATAGGGGTGAATATTGATTCTGATAGAAATTTAGAAGTGTTTGTGGAAACCATTGTTGTCATAACATCTGTTGTGCCTTTTATAACATCAACATCTATTGCAGTGTTCTTCAACTTCTTTCGCTCCCTTTTCAAAACCTTCTCCTTTATCTCATTCTGATATTGAATCATCCTCTTTGTTGCAACTTCATCATCTGCTTGAATTTCCAGGGTTTCATCACCTCCCTTTTTCTTTTCTTTGACAGATGTTTAAGCAAAAGTTGTTGAGGCTTCTTTCATAGAATCATTTTTCTCCCCCTTTTTGGCATCATCAGTTCTTTCAAAAATAGATGCAGGGGTAGTGCCAGGAAATGTTGTGAGAGCTTCTTTGATAACCTTAAGCTCTGCCTGAGTGTTCTTATATCTTGTCTCAACCTCATTTTTGAACATTTTTACACGTATTTCATGTTGGTTGTCAACATGTTGGCATTGTTGTTGAAACAGAGGATATACCTGTTTGATTATATCAGTGGTTTGAGGAGCAGAGGATTGAGCAGTGTTTTGAGACTTTGAAGATTCTAACATCTGTTGCAGCATATTTTTGATATCTGCCACTGATGTCTGAATTTTTGTAACTCTCTCCGTCAAGTCTTTAGATTTTAGATCATCACATAACTTAATAGGATCATCGAACTCCTAACAGAAGTGGTAGTTGTATCCAAGATATCATGATCAAGTGTTTTGACACTTGCTTCAACCTTAGATGCCCCTTGTTCTTGGTACTGGGGACTTCTTTCTATAACAGAGGGTTTCTCAGCAAACTTAACAGTGGTTTTAACACCAACAGTGGTTACCAAGATACCCTTTGTAGAAATTGCTTTCAAGGGAGACTTACTTATGAAACTACTGTCCAGATGTAAATTAGTGGATCCAACATCTATAGTAGCTACTCCACTTGAGCTACCAACAAGAATTTCATGAAATTCAAGTGGTGTAACCTCCTCAACTGTTTGTGGGTTAGTCAATAGAATTTTATCAGACACAACCATGGTGGAAGTTGTATTCTCAGTAATGTATTGGTGAGAGAGGCTGTTTTGTGTCTGACTTTCAATAACCTCAAACAGAGATACTAGGGTTAATGTAATTTGATTTGTGGGAGTGATGTGGAAAGAGAATTTTCCCCGGGAGAAGGACAGTTCAACATACTCTCAAATGAGGGTAATGTTTCAAGTTGTGGTGCCCCTGTGCTTACATCATGTTCCTTTTGTGAGGAATCATGAGGAGTTGTGGTTTTGGGTGGAGATCTTTCCAACTATTGTGAGGAAGCAACAATGGTTTCTTGTGACATTTGTGTTGTCACATGGTTAACTTCTGGGATCTCATCATCCAGAAGACCCTTTTTGATAGGTTTGGTGGGCTTGATGGATTTCTTTTTGGTTCTTTTGGTGATTTTTGGTGTGGGTTACACAGCAGTGGTTAAGCTACTGTGGCCACCAAGAGCAGTGGGCTCAGCAGCTGAAGTCTGAGGAGTAGATGTGGACTCATCCAAATTTTGCTCAGACTCCCCTGCTTGTGTTTGAGAAACTTTTGACTCTTTAGCCATAAGGCGAGTAAACATTTCAGATGTTAAACTGTTTATTTGAAATGGTATCCCCTGCTTAAGAACATGTACACTCTCTTTTGGAACTTTCTGTTGTAAATAATAGCTTAAAAATCTTGAAAATAACAAGAAGGCATTTGCTTTATTGTTTTTCACATTTTCCAGATTTTTTACCAAATCATTAAACAATGCTTGGGAGTAATTGTAATTGACATAATAGCATACCCCAAGTGTTGAATTTTCAAAGGTATTTCGTTAAAACCAGTTGTTTTATTTAAAACACAGGTGAGCAGGGTATGAAACAAGAATTTCATAGGAGATGGAAATTTTCCTTTTTCCATAGTAGCTTTTGTTAACTATCCTGTATACCCTCTTTCTATCAAATCGATTTGATACTCATCCTTAGATAAAGAGATTTTACCCGCTAGATGTCCATCTGAAAAACTTCTGAGATGGTTTGTGGAGTTATTGGAACCATGATACCTCCTACTTTTGATGAGATTGCCCAAGGCTTTTTGTTTTGAATTTCAAGTTTAGCATTGGCCCAGAAATCTCATATGGTGTCTTGATAAATTGGTGCGTTGCAGGTAAGCAAAGTTTTATACTTTGATGAAGACAGGATATGGATGATACCGTGATAAACTGTGTTTTTCTTCATATTTTTGAAGGTACAGAGGTAATTGTGTGGATGTTTGATGATGAGAACCATGATCGGATTTGAGAAATATGAAATTTTTGGAAGGTACTGAAGAACTGTATGATCGCTTTTGAGAAATTTTGAATTCAATTTTGGCGATAAAAACTTTATTTGAAGGTTTTATCAGGGTTTTATATGGATAGCAGTGGTTTCAAAGGTCGGATGGTTAATATCTGACACGTGTCAAGATCTGATGGCTATTATATGTCCACGTGTATACTCTGATTGTGAATGGATGACAGTTGTTTTGGGAAACCACTGATGTATGTCATCAGTGGTTGTGAACAGTAAGGACTTTTAACACTGTCAGTGGATGTGAAAAAGTGGATAAAGAAATCAGAGGATTCACTTTGGTAGTGGATAGATATGCCAACCAGAGTTTTGAAGATAGAACAGTGGTTTCATCAGACTTTAGAGATTTATTGATAAAATTCAATTTTGACTATTTTTAAGGTTTTGTTTTTTATTTCCTGAAAACATTTTGATGCTATTTACATATGGAATACAAGAGAACTTGTTTTCATCCGTGTTTAGCATTCCAAACCTAGAGATTAGACTTTTAAATGTGGATGTTTCTAATGCTTTGATTTGAAACATCTGCCAGTCGATCTTTATTTGGGATGCAGAGAAATCAAACATTTTCATAGTAATCCCTCACACAGTGATGTCTGATTAACACTGTATTTAAACGTGGGGGGGGGACTGTTTTAAAACATCTTCTACTCTTGTGATGAGAAATGTGAGTACTGCAATTTAGCTTAGACAGCATTTATAGTTAACCTTGACCATCAAACAATTTCTATTGATTCATATCAGGAAAAGTATTCCCTCCTTTTTAAAAATATAGGGGTTCTACTTCCTGACAAGTATTTGACTTTATATCTAAAACAAGTAAAAGCTCATCATGTATTACTTTCAAAAAAAAATACTGAAAAGATTAATACATGTCTGATATTTACATAAAATTTTTACTATTAAAAATAAGTAAAAATTTTTGATAAATGAATCAATTTCACCTGATAGATGTCCTTAATCTCTTTAAAAGCAATTGCTACCTTGAGATACATCAGTTACTGGACCTACCTTGTAAACAGTGGTTGCACTCAACTTGTTTGGAAACAATTGTTTGAGCAGAGGATAATCATTTAGGTTTTCCTTTTGTAGTACTAGCTAGTGACTCACAAGTGTTTTTGTTATACTCTTTCTTTTAACACAAGATTTGAGATAACCACTTTGGAGTTTGTGATTTTTCTCTATTCCTCTATTACCTTGCCATAGGAGACTACATCAATGGAAGTTTTAGATATTATATCATTCAATATCATTTACAGTAATGTTTTGAGAACCATTAGATTTTTGCAAAATCTTTATCTAAATTCCTCTTTACTTTTGATCTGGTTTTTTGAAATATCAACCCATAACTTTATAGGATTTTACCCTTTTAAAATTTTCTATAACTTTTGTCTCATACTGTTCTTGTTCCTAAGTTTAGGTTTACTTTTACTGAGTCCCTTTTTAAAGACATTAGATGAATCCTTAGTAACCGTCAATCATGGAATCATCACAAATTCCGACACAAACACTGAAATCCTATATAACGTGATTAGGCTCTTACTCTGTTTTCCAACAAATATGAACAACATAGTATCACTGAAATTGAGCTGATCTTTATATGTCAAATCGATTGTTAGATCGAATTTGATTGACCAAGCTCTGATACCAATTGTTAGGAACTAAGTGTGACGTGATTGTGTTGTTTTAAACAGATTGATCATAAAATAAGATAAAACACATAATACCTTGCAGCGGAATGCGATTTAAAACTTTGTAACACAATCAAGGAGAGATTAGCTTTCATCATACAATGTGTTCATTGCTCAAAAGATTGAAAAGATTACAAACAATTACATGCATGAATCACTAACTCCCCCTCAGCCCGAGCTCACACAGGTTAGATCGTATAAGATAAGTGTGTGTGTGAGAGAGAGAGCTAAATAGAACAGTACATGCACTGTCTATTTATAGTAGTAATCCTAACCTCTGTGGCATCTTTGTTGACGTCACCAAGACAATGACATCTAACAAACCTAACAAACTCTAACTACTGTTAATGCTATCCCCTGATACATTTACAAAACACTAATTGCTAGCCAATTAAGATGCTAACCACTGATGATCTTAACCACTGATGTAGCTTTATCAGATGTTCTTCAAAGGGTGATCAGACCTTTGACTTCCAGCAGACATTTGACTTCAACAGAGGTTTGGTCTTCAACAGTTTTTACAAACCAACAGAGCTTAGCACTGAGCCGATGTTAGAGCCATCAGATGTTAGATATCTTGTCATTGAAGGAAGTTGTGAGTCAAAGCACTGTTTGTTCTGGATCATTTAGTACAGACCTGTTTCCGCATTTTATCATCTTTTCTTTTGTAGGGGTCAATCCCAACAGTAGCCTAAGTTGCTAAATTGGGTCAGAACTGAAAGTCAAAGAAGAAGTCAAGCTTTGCGACTTTCGGTTGCGAACCGACCCTAGACCGAGACTTGACGAGTCAAATCAGTTTATACATGTTCTAATACTTATTTTTAAGTTATTTATGCATCAAAACATATTTTATAACATCTATATATTCAGTTATGAATTTTATAAAATCTGGTCAGTTTGACTTTTGTTGACTTTTACTTTGACTCGTCATTTGGTCAAGAATTCGTGGTAATATGGAGGTGCCCTTTTGAGGTATTAACATCTACCTTTTTACGATCACGTAGCCACTTTCGTTACGATCAATGGCTGAACCATTATGGTTTTAGCTCAAAGTCAAGGCATTTTTACGTCAAGACTTTGACCTAAGCTTAAATCCTAATGAAATAACTTAGCATGAAGATGGAACACTTACACAAGGTCCAGAGGTTGCTAAGAACATAAGGGAATGGTTCAAGATGCTCTAGGGACCTTCAAAGCTTGAACAAGAGGAGAAGGGGAGGAATGAGCAAATTGTGACCATCACAAGTGCTCTATTATAGTTGAGGTGGACTCATATGGTCATGCCAGGTGCAAAGGAGCCTCATGGGACGTAAACAAGTGTACTAGGACGTGTCAAGACCAGCTTAAAGGTGGAAATGACGACAAGAGGTGGCAGAACATGGCCCTGACATGTTTCTGTTTGCTGGCAGGTCCTTGCGGACCGTATGGGTTTTGCCATGCGGTCCGTAAGGACCTTAGGCGCGCACAATTTGAAAACTGGTTACGGACGGTAACCAGTTGTGGTTGCGGTCCGCAACCGCCTCCCAAAGATGGTAATTTTGGCATTTTTCATTTTAGCCCCTCAACTTTTGGCATTTTTCATTTTAGCCCCTCAACTTTTAAATTGCTACTTATAGTGATTATACTTTAGCGAATTGACGACTTTGGTCCCTCTCGTTTAAACATACGTCATACGAGAATTACGGGAGACGTGGCGGAACCTTATTGGACGTAAAAACACGTAGTGCTACAATGGCCCTATCTAATAAAGAAGAGATGAGCATGAAATGATTATGCTAAGGTGGCAGCCATCTAGGCTGTCCAACAATGCGTTTTTATCTCATTATTACATCATAAATCAACAATTTAGGAATAGTAACATTTTATAGCTGTTTGTTACATCATACACTGCCATGGTGTGGCAGATATGGTTATACTCGTTTTGATGCTTTTGTTATTTGTTAATGCAGATAGAGTTAAAACTGAAGTTGGGTACGTGTTATATAAATATAATTCCATACACCACAATACTTGGGCTGTTATTAGATTTTGTCTTTTTTTTGCAAACTTACTGTTGTTTCTTTGATTTGGTGGGTGTAGTCAAGTTCTTCTACCAGTCATCCATCCAAAGATTTGTTGAAGTAGAAGAAGAGGAAAAGTTTGTTCTAAGGGCAAAGTCATTTTAGAGACAAGACATTGTTTAAGCCTGAACAGATGTTTGGTAAGTCAACAGAGATTTAAATCCATCTGGTTGGTTTAAGCCTGAACAAATGTTCAAAGAGCTGCTAAAGATCCAAAGCTAGATGCAAGGCCAATACTATTAATTTTTGTTGGTTTAATATACTTCATGATTAATTAATTATATATAGGGTGCTTAGTGTTTGTTTCACTTGATCTGTTGATAGTTAGTTGCATGTTAGGTTTGTAGGTTATTTTTTTACTGTAGTTATACTTATTTAAATTAATTATGAAGAAACAAGTGTTGATATTTTTTATTAATACTCAAATTTAAGAACATGTTAATATGGATATTGATTTTATACAATATAAAGAAAATACTCAAATTTAAGAATATTCATAAAATATTACATGCTACAGTTAACACTTTCTAGGATTTCGAAAACTCTCGCTTCCTTCCACGCAATTTCATTCTTTTTTTTGTTTTGTAAATCTACCTTCATGTTGGCGGTAACAAGAAAAGTTCATGACTTTATGGTTAAATTTATGTTTCTCAAAGAAAGATCAAAACTTTTTATACAAGTTCATGACTTTGTGGTTAATTTTATGTTTTCTCAAAGAAAGATCAAAACTTTTTATGTTTTCAGTTTTAAGAAAATACAAATGATATGTCTTCATTAAGTATTTGAAACGTTAACTTCATTGATTTTTGTTGGAGCTTCATTTAAGAACGTTAATTATGTATCCTTTTCGGTATGAACTAACAACAAAAGCCTTAACTGGGAATTTGCAGTTGTTTTAGTCCATGGAGTAGCATGCCTCTTCTATTTTCGCAAACTTGATTTTGGTGGTGTTTTGAAAGACTTTTCTACTACAAGTATTTTCGTGTGCATATGATTAATGGAATTATTTATCCATCTTAATGTTACAAAACCATCAGGTAAGCAACTGCTTTATGCTTTCTATATTTCCTTTTTTGAATTTTTAATTTTGATTCAATATATGTTAGTTTTTGATTCAGTCGTGTTTGATGTTTTGAAAGATTCAGTTCACTTTTTTAAAAAGAAGCACACAGTTTGTTGTCTTTGTTTCTAAGCAAAGCCGAACTAAGGGAAGCCATGGTTCTGGAAGTATTCGTGACATTGAAAAGTTGCGTTTTACAAAGAAGAACATACCAACTAGAGTCTGATAATATATTATATAATTAGCCTACAAGTTTTTATAGTAATACTGCACTTTATCTATGCATTATCTGCTAGGGAACAACTTCAAGTAATGGCTTTAAGATGACAATATAAAGAGGCTTTTGTATAGTTTGAGGTATCTATGGCAATAGCTATAATTTTATAAGTATACCATTTATTGTTTTAAATAACTATGAATAATGCATCTTGGACCACATGCATAACTACTCGCTGATTAGTTAATTTATATGAGGAATTTAAGGGTAAAGTAAAAAATTTCTGATTTTGAAAAAATATGAAAAATTATATGCATAAATAGTATTACGAATTTCTGATTTTGAAAAATATGAAAAATTATATGCTACAATTAACACTTCCTAGGATATCTATGACTCTCGCCTTCTTCCAAGCAATTTCATTTTTTTCTTCTAATTTGCAGATCAGCTAGCATATCACAGATCTTCTGATCCCGTTTCAGCAGCTGCGTGATAAACTCTTCTGCTATATCTTTGAACTCTGATGGAGGAGAATGGATAACTTCATCCGGCAGTGCAATGCTACTCCAGGTTTGCTTATAATAATTGTCACTCACGATAGCTACTTTTTGGTTAAGTTATTCATCTGTCCTCTGTTCTTGGAGTGACCATCTTGAAAATTCTATTTTAACAGCATTAGTGTCTGCCCAGTGGTAGAAGGATTCGTTTGCCATATAAAAAGAGTGTGAGTGTTTTTGGATGGTTTGTTTTTGGATGAACAGATTTCTAAAGGTGAATTTTTGATATTTTCAACTAAACTAATCTGAGTCTTTTGTAGTGTTTAAAATGTTTGATATGTTAAATGAATAGATTACTCCTAATTATTATAATATGTTTTTGAAGGTTAAAATTTTGTCATTTGGATTTCTAGATATTTAATTTTACTTATTTCCCATGAAAATTCATTTTTTAAAGGTTTTGCATTAAATGCACAGGGTTTTTGAATATAAATGTACATGTTTATATTAAATGTACACGTTTATCCCTCCTAAATCATTAAATGTACATGGTGATGGAATATAAATTTTTATTTAATTCTTGCATTTAAATCTGACCTTTGGGCTGATAGATATTTCACTATATAATACCATTGCTATCTCAAATGTTTTTTTCATCATACACCGATTCATTCAATGAAATAGAAGAGCAATTGTTATTGTTTTGTATCAGTCTTATAAATACATTAAAATGGTATCATATACGTCTGCGCAATCTGACGATTTAAAGCAACGCTTTATTAAACAAATCGAAGAGCAGGTTTATGTTGATGAGTCTACTCTGTAAGAGCTGAAGAGGTGTTTTAACGTACTGCAACTTGGTCTATTGACGAGAGACCAGGTTTCAAGAGACCTGAGGGCATTGCTGACGACTTCCGCTCGTGACCTTTGTGTTGTGAGTAATATAAAGTGTGGAGATAGAGACCTGGAGTTCATGACAAAGATCAAGGACATACATCGAGAGGTTCAGTGCTCGATGGAGTTGAAGTTGAAGTTTCTTGATTCTTGCTATTAGAGTTTAAGTGTCTGATTAGTCTTCTTTTTTCATATGTAATTCGTTTGAAAATTTCCGTCTATTTTTTTATAAATATTTTTATGATTTCAAATATTTTTATGATTTTTGAGATTTCAAATTGTGTTTATCAGGTCCCTGACTTCGGCTATTCTCCTTATCCACAAAGTTAAGTATCGATATTAGAAAAGTAAACTTAAAGTTTTATACGGTTGTTAGCTTCATGAGTTCATATATGTATGAATCTATATGTGTTGTTCTAACAGTTGAATCTTTCACACGATTTTTCACTAACTGAAACAAATGGATTTATATCAAAAGCCAGTTTCATAGAGAAACTAACAAATATTGTTAGCATTAATCATAACTGTGAGGCTGTCGGTCTGCTTACTGAAGATACCGCATGGACACGTATTAAACTGCATTCAGGAGTTTTAAGGTATGTAATACTTGGTTATTATGATTGCAAAATATTATCATGTCTCGTCAATTATTTGGTAAAAGTCTAAATTACATTGATGTTTGATTATTTGGTTCAGGCAAGAAAGTTTTACTGTAATTCGAAACGAATAGTAAGATTGCAGATGATTATGGAAGACGATTATGGCAAAAAAGCAAACCTCAAATACATTAAGATATACAAAATTGTCGAACATGATACAAGCACAGATAGCGGGATCAAACAAAAGATTGAAAATCAGTTGAGGCAAAATGCTATGGCAGTGATCTTGAGGTAATGTAAATTCTGATTTCAGAAAAAAATATATCTTGTTGACCAAAAAAGGTCAAAGGGTTTGACTTTCTCAATCTAAAAGGAATTTTGTTGACTTTCCAGATATTTGCAGTAGATGGCGCATTCTAATTCCAATCTAGACATAAATGGTTCCAATCTCGCAAATTATAATTGGTGCTGGAGTTGGATGGAGTCATGGATTGTTGCTCGACCATGGGAAAGTCGGGCTCTAGAACTCGAGTAGTGTCAAAAGCTACTATAACACGTGCATTTCAGCTTTTTTGATTAGTGATGTTGAACTTTTAATAAGTATAGTGTTTTGTTGTTTAATAAAATGTGGTATGTAAATTTTCTAAACAACGGCGCGCGTTGGCACACAGGTTTTACTCCTAGTATATATATATATATATATATATAAGATGGATTTGGGCCACATGTCATGTTATGGTGGAGCTAGAGGATGATTTTGGGAGGAAAGCACTATTAGGTAACCTTCTCTTCTTTGGACGCGGGATCCGTTTTTGATTCGGGTTGAACTAATTGATTCGGTTATCAAATGGATCGTATATAAAGTTATCTCAAAACACATATAACTCAACCTACTAAAATTCTCTGAAACCCTAATCCCTCTTGCTGTTTTGTGAAATCGATCATCCATATGATTCATTCCATCTTCTTTAATTCAAGTTTCCCTCACTTTACTTTTCATTGCAAACCCTAGCCAAACCTCTGCATCATCATCATCATCATCATCATCTTCTTCATACAAATCAATCCTATTAACCAATCAAAGGTATGTATCTTTGTTTTTGATTTCTTTGATCTACCATTCTAATCACATTAATCGTTTATTTTCTTTTTCTTCTCATAAACCCTACATACTGATTCTATACTTACCTTTGCTTTGTTCTTCGGCGATTCATTCATTGTTATGACAGGTATGATATTTGTTTTTGATGTTTACAGTTTTTGGGTTTTTTTTATGTTGTATCGATTTATTGGGCTCCCTTTGGGGGCTTTCTTTTTGAATTATTCGACTAGATGAGTGATAGCTAATCGATTTTTGGTAATGATTTGTTAATTAGGTTAGTGATGGTTATCATTGTAATTGTTTGGCTAATCCGCTATAGTTTTGATCTATTACAAGTGAAATTGTTTTGACCTTTGTTTGTACGATTCAACATTGGAGATTAAATCCATTTGTAAAAGAGAAAGTTGAAAGTCCAGTTAGGGGAATGAAATTTTGTTTGATTATTTTAGGGTTATTAATTTGTCTAAATTCATGATGATTACTATGTTGAAATGAATAAAATTTAAAATTCATTTGTTGGTTATAATAGTTCTTGGCTTCAAATCTGTAAACTGGGTCACCGGCGGTTTTCTAACGGAGGAATTGTTGTGGTGATTATATGTTATGTGTTGTATTTTATCTAATATGTTGGTCATCACCACCCATAAAATTTAACTTCCCATCAGAACTGAGTAAAAGGAAACTATTTTTGTTTTCTCTATAAGAAGCACAAACAAGCTTTAAAGAAATAATGTCAGGGATGCTTTTACCTCCATGCGCAACACGTAACAGTTATATCTGGATCCATTTATAACCACAACTTTCTTTTTCCCCTTTTTAGATCTGATGCAACACTTTCCTCTTCTTGATCGCTTCCTCCATAATTCACAACATCACACCGAACAAGTTCCAGGTTTCACATCTCTTAATGCTACAATTCCATCAGGTATACAACCCTTTCATTCTTTGAATTTTAACTTTAAGTTTTATATTTTGATGATGTATGAGTTAATTTTTGTTTCCATCAGTTCGATTTTTATTTTTATTTTGATGAACTATTGCAGTTATCCAACCCCGTGAAAGGTTTGCCCTCATTCACCCTAAGGGTGGGATTTTACTCGGTATGTTGTTGTTTATTTTGGGTTGTGGATAGGGTATTTGTGGTTTGAATTTGGAACTAGATCTCATTTAATTCCAAACCAAATTCTATTTGAATGTGTGCAATGAACAGAACCGTAGTTCACCACGATATTGTTTAAATTTACCTTTTTAGGATGTTTGTTAAAAAAACTATGATTGTTTAATCATTCCACTTGGTTATTGCAGCTTAGACTTATGGGACTCCAAGGGTAAGAAGACGATTCAAAAGCTAAAAAGATAAAGTGATATTTTATTATCCATTAATGTCGTGTGAATGATGATATTTACATGTTAAATTGTCACAATCTTCATCACCTGACCAAAACAAGAAGTCCAAGGGTAAGAAGACGATTCAAAAGCTAAAAAGATAAAGTGATATTTTATTATCCATTAATGTCGTGTGAATGATGATATTTACATGTTAAATTGTCACAATCTTCATCACCTGACCAAAACAAGAAGCCTAAAGTGAACAAGGAAGTTCAAGGTATAAACATGAAAAGAACCGAACCGAACCGAACCGAATGTTTTAAACATGGACGAACCTATAAGACCATAAGTTTTTAAGTTAGTGTTTAAGTGTTTAACCATGGCCCAGTTCATATATTTTTCGGTGAAGTGTTTAAGTCTTTTAACCATGACTCAACCTCAATGAATTTAAAACTCTAGACACTTTGTGTTTGTATGTATTGTTCCACATAACACGTGTTACTTTTGTTTTTGGAATTCAGTATGCATGTGAAAGTATCGGTTGGCACCGAGCTCATCCCTAGCCTGAACTAATAAAAAAAAGAAAACACTAAAAGTTGAAGAAAATCAATAAAAAAAGTTGTACGATACCGTTGGTGTTTGTACGGTACCCGTGACCAGAGATGAGCAAATGGTATTGGTTAGGAGTACCGAATTTCCCGAACTAAAAATTTTCAATATCAATTCGGTACTGACGTTTGATGTTTTCTGTACCAGGCTGGTGCCGGTTTTTACCTTCATGTACCGAGGCCGAACATGACCGTACCGGTATTTTGATAAAAGATGGATAAATGAAAAAAAAAGCTTGCCGGATAATGTACTATTCACTATGATAAAAGATGAGTAAATGAAAAAAAAAACTTGCAACGTGGCAAGCTTTGAATGGATAATTTACCATTAACTATTCATTAGCTTTGCTTTTTAATATGTAGGAGAATGCAAGCTTTGAATGGATAATGTACTATTCACTATTATAAAAGATGGATAAATTGAAAAAAAACTTGCCACGTGGCAAGCTTTGAATGGATAATTTACAAATAACTATTCATTAGCTTTGCTTTTTAATATATAGGAGAATTTTTATGGTACAAGTTTTTGTTTGTTTGCGTATTTATCAAATATAGTTCTGTTGAATGTTTTGTATTTGTTGAAAGTATACAATTTTGCTTAATGTACGCTGCGTACGGTATGAAGGCATATAAATCAGATTTAGTTAAAATTGCATATCCCAAGTATTGCATGTTCAAAGGTATCTCATTAAAAGCAGTTGACTTGGCTGACAAACATGTCAACAAAGTGTGAAAGAAAAACTTCATCTCAGCAGGAAACTTAGGTTTATAGATGGTTTTACCTGTAAGCTAACTTTCATACCCTCTTTCAATGAATTCGTTGTGTAGATCAGGGATTGGGAAAGATGTGGCATGAGTTAGGTCATTTAAACCAAAGACCTCTGAAATGGAAGTAGGTGTTACTTCAATGAGTGTTTTACCCACCGTGGTAAGAATGCCATAAGGAACTTTCTTCGTATAATGAACTTTGGCATTTGCCCAGAACTATCGTAACGACTCTTGATAGATTGGGGCAGTGATTTCCATGATTTCTTTGTACTTGGACTCTTTTAAGGCTTTGATCATGGCATGATATTGCCTATTTGAGTCGGTTTCCTCAAGAATTGTGTGGTGTTTTGATGATAATAATTGTCATGGTGATTGTGAACGTAGAACAGTTGCGAATAAGAAGAAGATTTGAGAGAAAACCGCTTTTAGAATTTTGAATTCGACACGGCAGAGTAAAAAAAGTGATGATGATGTGGCAAAGATCTGACGGCTATCATCTGTCCACGTGTAACCTTTGATTGTGAATGGAAGACACTGTTGTGTGTCAATATGTATAAGAACAGTGCTTTGATTTTACACTATCAGTTGATAGCTTATTAGTGGATACGGTCAACACAGTGGTTTGACCAACCAGAGGATACACTTTTGCCAGTGGATAGAATTTTCAAGCTCATTAGTGGTTTTAAGAGAACAATGGATGTAACAGACTTTTGAGATTTATTGAAGACTTCAATTTTGACTATTTTTAAGGATGGATTTTTGATTTTCTGAAAACATTTTATTGCTATTTACACATGGAACACAAAATCTTGCTTTCAATCCATGTTTAGCATTCTGATCCTAGAGATAAACTTTCAAAGGTTGATGTATCTAATGCTTTGGTTAGAACATCTACTAGTTGATCTTTAGTATGGACATGTTGTAAAGAAATCAAACCTTTTTCATAGCAATCTCTCACAAAGTGATGTCTGATGTAAATGTGCTTTGTTGTGAGTGAGAGACCGGATTTTTAATGATGTTTTCAGCTGCTTGACTGTATATCTTGAGAGGAGTCTTTAATGCAGTTACACCAAAATCCAACAGTAGGTTTTGAAGCCACAAGAGTTGAGCAGTGCAACTTGTGGCAGCAATGTATTCTGCCTCAACAGTGGATGTGGAAACTGCAACTTGCTTTTTGCTTTGCCAGGACACTAGGCAATCACCTAGGAATTGAACTCCTCCTGATGTCGACTTCCTTGTGGTGTGGCACCCAACAAAATCACTATCTGAGTAACCTGAAAGCTCAATGTTTCCATTAGCAGGATACCAGATACCAAGTGTGGAAGCACCTTTTATGTATCTGAATATCCTTTTCATAGTAATTAAATTTGACTTTCTAGGTGCTGATTGGGATTTGGCACAAACACATACTGCAAACTTTATATCTGGCCTAGAAGCAGTGAGGTACAATAAAGACCCAATCATACTTCTGTAAAGAGTTTGATCAACCAAGTCATCTTTGTCCTCAACCGTGACAAGCTTTGAGGTTGCCATGGGTGTGCTACAAGGTTTATAGTGATTCATATCAAATTTGTTAAGCAGTTCTTTGACATACTTATTTTGATGAATGAAAGTGCCATTGTGATTTTGTTAAACTTGAAGATCAAGAAAACATTGTAGCTCACCCATTGCACTTATTTCAAACTCTGCTGCCATGAGTTGTCTAAACTCTTCACACATTATGTAGATCCAAAAATGATGTCATCCACATAAATTTGGACAAGCATCAGATCATTTCCTCTCCATTTCAAATATAAGGTTTTATCAAATTTACCTCTTGAAAATCCAATGGATAAGAGAAAAGTGGATAGAGTTTCAAACCATGCTCTGGGTGCTTGTTTTAGACCATACAGTGCTTTATTGAGCTTGTACACATGATCAGGAAAGAATGCATCTTCAAATCCAGGAGGTTGACACACATACACTTCCTCCCTGATCTTTCCATACAAGAATACACTTTTGATGTCTATTTGAAACACTTTGATGTTGTGGTTGGCAACAAAGGCTAAGAACAGTCTGATGGATTCTAACCTTGCTACAGGAGCAAAGGTTTCATCATAGTCAATGCCTTCTTCTTGTTTGTAGCCTTGAACCACGAGCCTTGCCTTGTTCTTGAAAACAATACCCCTTTCATCAGTTTTATTTTTGAAGACCCACTTTGTGCCAATTGGACATACATCCTTAGGCAGTGGTACAAGTTCCCAAACTTGTTGTCTTTTGAATTGTAGGAGCTCCTCTTGCATAACTTCTACCCAACTATTTTCTTTTAGTGCCTCTTGGTACTTGACAGGTTGTGTGAGTGATAGAAAGCCAGCAAAAAGACAAATGTTTTAGGATTGGCTTCTTGTGAGCACTCCCGCATTGATGTTGCCAATAACTTGATCCAACGGATGACTTTTGAGGAAAATCAAATCTCCTTGGTATGGTACAATAGCATTTTGAGGTGAAGGCTGTAGATGTGTATCATCTGAGCTAACATCTGTTGGCAAATTTGAAGTTCCAGCATCTGTTTGGAATGGAGGTGGAGGTATAGGATGAATGGATGTGAGGTTGTGTTGACTTTGGTTCACAGTTTGTGGACTTTTATCAACAATGGTTTAATTTTGTGAGCTTGCGGAGGTTTGAGGATCAACAATTGTTGAGCCGACAGAGTTTTCACAATTGTTGCTAGCATCTACTCCTCTGATGGAAGGACTGGCTTTGAAATTTGGAAGCACAATCATATCCTTGATATTTATGTGGTGATTGTGGTGTACCTGCATGATTAGTCTTGATAGACACATCTTCAAATGTAATTTTTTCTAAATCAAACAGTTCAGTAGGATTTGCTAGGATTTTCAATGAAGAAAGTTCATTGAACTTCACATTCAGAGTTTCTTCAACACACTTTGTCCTAGAGTTAAAAACTCTGTAGGCTTTAGTAGTGGTTGAGTATCCCAGAAAATAACCACAATCAACTTTGGCTGCAAACTTTGAAATTGACCCTTTTAAGTTTAGGATGAAGCATGGGCAGCAAAAATTTTGAAATATGAGATCAGAGGTTTGATTTTGTAAAGAATTTCGTAGGCAGTCTTTTGATGCCTAGGGTTAATCAAAACTCTGTTTTGAACATAGCAAGCAGTGTTACAGCCTCTGCCAAAAAAGACAAGGGTAAACCTGAGTCTGCAAGCATAGTTCTTGTTGATTCAATTAAAGTTCTATTTTTCTTTTCAACCACCCCATTTTGTTCTAGAGTTCTTGGAATGATATATTGCCTAACAATTCCTTTTGACTCACAAAAAGAATCCAACTCCAAATTTTTAAACTCTGTCCCATTGTCACTTCTAAAATTTTTTACTGGTAGGTTAAATTGTTTTTCAACTTGTTTAACAAAATTTTGTAAAATGCCAGCAGTTTCATCTTTAGAATGCATGAAGAATGTCCATGTAAACCTTGAAAAATCATCTACAATGACCAAACAATATATTTTCTTTGATAGACTCATGATTTTACCAGGGCCAAACAAATCCATCTGCAGCAATTGTAAGCATTGGGTTGTTTTGGACTCTTCAATGGATTTGTAAGAACTTTTATGTTGTTTGCCTTTTAAACAGGAAACACAATGTTCTTCACAGGGAAATTGTTTTGGAGGTAAACATCTGACAAGACTTTGTTTTGAGAGAGTGGTGATAGTTTTTAGATTGTGTGCCCAAGTCTTCTATGCCATAACTCTGTCTCTTTGCTTGAAGCAACTGAGAACAGGCATGCATTAGACATTGTGTTATCTTTTAACATATCAACCACATACATATTGCCACTCCTATGAGCAACAAGTTGTGCTTTGCTCTCAGCAATGATGTAATCAATATTTTTAACAACCTCTGGTCCTACAATTTGACATGTTTTCTTTGTAAACAAGGATCCATATCCTTTGTCACTCATTTGTGAAACACTCAGGAGATTGAATTTTAGATTGTCAATGAGATTAACATGCTCAAATTTGAGCTTCCCAGCCTGAACAGACCCTGACCACAACACATTTCCTTTTGTATTGTTACCAAATTATATATCACCCCCTCCATGAGCCATGAAGTCTTTGAGAAAGGCTCTACATCCTGTCATGTGCTTGGAGCCTCCACTATCTACATTCCATAAACTATCAAGGCAAGTAGAAGCTCCCTGCACATAAGTAAACAATTAGTTAGGTGGGTCTCCAAAGCCAAAATGGCTTTGGATGGAGTCTCAGATTGTTCAATCTCAAATTTAGGAAAATGGTCAGTGGTTTGATTTGGTCTTTGTAACCACTGTTGTGAACCATTTCCTATCAGATGTTGGTAACCGTGAAGATGCCTATTAACTCTTGGCTTTGAGGGTTTTTTATAACCCTCATAACCAAGTGGAACCTTTAGATAAATAGGTAGGCCATATCCTCTTGGATACCTGTTTGCAGGTGGTGCATCTGTCACTTGTACCTCTCTATGAACAGAGGTTTTGATAAGTGCTTTTGTACCAGATGTTTCAACAGGTTCAAAGGTTGCTTAGATTTATTTCTAGCAGAGCTTGAACTTGACCCTTAAGAGCTTTTGATTTAATCTCTTTTACCTTTGTGTCGTGGGTTTGAAGATAAACACACACTTGGGTCATGTGGTTTGTTTTACCACAAATGATACACTTTGAAGAATTAGGGATCACACGGGTTTTGTTTATGTCATAGGCTTTTAACCGAAAACAGTGTTCACTGACATGATTCCTTTTCTCACAAAAATTACAAAACAAGTTTTTTACCTTTTCTTTCTTCTTCCCTTTTTCAGACTTCCTTTCAGCAGACGTTGTAACATCTGCTGGAAGATCCTTAATATGGATTATCCTTGCTTTTGGTGCCTTAACACCATCAATGGTTGAGAAGTCCATTAGCTTGAAATTTTCTAAAATGTCACACTCATCTGACCATGTGGGTTTAAATTGATATTTTTCAACCTCCTCAAAAGTTGAGGATCCCTCATGTTTTTCCAAAATGATTTTGTTTCCATTTTTATCCGTGACTATTATTTCTTCACCAACCAAGTTTTTGGGGACAATCTCAACCAACTCGGAATCAATTATAGCAACACTTTCAGAAACTTGGTCATTTTCTTTGAAACCAATGCCAAATTTTATGTTACTTTTGATCTGTTTTTCTAACATGATTTCATAACCTTTGCAAGACTATACCCATTTTTCAAAAGTGATTTGGGTAGATTCCAATTTGCAAACTTGATATTTCTCTATCATAGTTTGGAGTTGATCTTTGGTTATGCTTGCCTCATACTTTAGGCTGCTGATTTCAGAATCTTTGTTAACCAACTTTGTTTTCAACTCTTTTGTGAGTTTCAAATTTAGTTCATCTTCTAAAATTTTGTTTCTAAGATTTTCATTCACCTTTTTATGTTTGAAAAGCTACTATGCATTTTTCAGAACATAGATCTTTGAGGATCAGAGGTGATACCTTAGAAGCAGTCATAAGAGCACAGTCACAATCATCTTCACACACCTTGGTATCCCATGGATCAGATAGAGAGTTCTTTTCTTTATCAACAATTTCTTTTGAAACCACTGCTTCATCATGACTTTGAAACACATCAGATTTAGACACTTGTTCCACATACTCATCACCTTCAACAATTGTCTCTAAAGCCATTAAGAAAAATTCATTTTCAAAATCATTTTTGGCTATAAGAGCAAAGTTCTCATCAGCTAAATCCTCAGGCAAACTACTCTAGTCAACAAAGCCTTGAGTGAAAAAGCTTTGCTGGTTAACCTCTGCCGAAGCAGTGGTTTGAGTAGTTTGAGTGACATGAGGTGCTTGTTGCACATGTACTTGAGGTGGTGATGCTTGAACAAATTGAATTTGTGGAATAGTGGTTTGAACATAATGCACTAGAAAAGTGGCAGCAAGGGTGTCCATAATGAGCAGTGTTTTACACTTGATGAGCAGGGGTATATTGGGAATATTGAGCAGTGCTTTGTGTGTGTTGAGGTCTGGAACTAGGGTGTGTAAAAATGGGTCCAGCATTTTGAGATCTACACTCCCTAGCAAAGTCTCCTAACCTGTTGCACTTGTAACACTTGATTTTTGATTTATCCAGCCCAACCTTCAACCCCCCATGCAACCCTGGAAATTTTCTATGAGTTTACTTGTAAAATTTACTAGCCCTAACACTTAATAGAGCCAGTTGGTGCAAAATGTCCATTTTTTCTAAATCAGTTGGTTCAAAGTGTTGAAGATCATTCAACTCAAAGGAGAAGTTGTCAGAGGACTGGCTTTCCCCACTTGCAGTGAATGCATAGTTGGGTGAGTAAGAACCAGAGTTAAAATTTCCTCCAGAAGTTATGTCAATAAAATGATCATAACCCTGATCCTTTCCACTACCGGATCCCTCTTCTTGGCCTACAAGTGTTGTGTTACCAAAATTGTAACCATCAGCAACTTTTCCTGATTCCTACAACTTCTTTTTCTGGTTTAACTCTCTCTCATATGTGAGGAGTCGACCATGAAGTTGGGTAAGATTCATTTATTTAAACCCGACAGATGTTCGTATCATGAAAGCTATTGTGTCCCACTTATCTGGTAACGATCTTAAGAAACGACTATTGACAGTCAAATTAGGAAATTCCACGTTAACCAGCTTAAGCTCGCTTATAAGACAGCTAAATCGCTCGAACTGTTAGGTTAGAGACTCACCTTTGACATGACATAAAATTTCATATTGTTGATTTAGAACTTCTCTATTGTTTTCAATCACTTCCTCAATTCCACCGAATTGCTCTTTTAGTGCATCCCACAACTCCTTTGCACTATTACAGTGGAGCAGTCCAGCATAGATCTCGTTAGGTAAGGCAGAAGCAACAATGCTAAACGCCTTAGCATCTAACTCTATTTTCTGGAAATCTTGCTCTGACTAGTTTTCAGGATTTTTTGGCGCTGGAGTATTGGGATCCTCTGTACTTGGAACCAATGGGATATGTGGTCCAAACACAATGGACCTCCAGCAACAGTGTTTTGCTGAGCTAAAATGTGACGCATCCAACGCTGCCATATGTAATATTCATTACGGATCAGCATCGGTGGTTTAAACATAGATCTAGTATTGTAATCCGGTGTGTTTTGAGACATTTTTTAATTGTTTTAAACATATTTTGTTTTAAAAACTTTAAACGTAATAAAACTATGTGTTTCAATGAAAACTATCAAACTAATTAGCAGGGAGAGCTGATCTTTCAAATCAAATTAATAGTTAAATCAAATTTTGATTGACCAGGCTCTGATACCAATTGTTAGGATCTGAGTTTAATTGATTGTAAATGTTTTGTAAGATGGTAAATGAAAGAAGGTAAAACAGAGTGAATTGCAGCGGAAATAGAAAACTTTGTTTTACAATCAATAGAAGATTGCTTTAATCATCATGCTTTCAAAAGTATAGTTTTGCATGTGAATCACAAACTCTCCCTCAGCCTTTTATAACTAAGTTTGATAATACAAAAATGCAGAGAAGATGGTTGGTGAATGATCTTTTAATAGATAAGTAAAATAGTACAACGAAGGCAAGTATATATACTACAATGCTAACCTCTGAGCATTTTTGCTGATGTCAGAGGTCAAAGCGACTGCTAACAAAATAACTAACCCTAACCACTGATTAACCTATCATCTGCTAGAAAAAAACACTGTTACATTGACAAACATTGATTAATACTAAAACTCTAATATACTAAACTTTGTTGGTCTTCATCAGACCTTTGACTTTATTCTTCATCAGAGCTTTGCTCCATCAGACCTTAGCTTCAATAGTTCTTGTATAGCAGACCTTAGCTTCATCAGAGGCTTGGGTCAGAGTTTAGAAACTCTGTTATGCAGGATCAATCAATCTGATGATGTTTTGGCTTTATATCATTTGTTCCTTTGATAGGTTCAATCACAACAATATGATATATAAAAAACTGAATTTTAAATTTTTTTATAAAAAATCCTTCGGCGCTTTTTTTTGTTACATAAAGTTCAATAACATGTAACTTACATTCCCTAATTTTTTAAAAAAAAATTGTTACATAAGGTTTTCTCTCTATAATTCCCCTCTATATATATATTAAGTTAAAAAATACTCACGAAAACCATATGTAACAAATTTTTTTATAATATTCATTAAACTATCGAAATAAAATGCACGAGGAAGATAAAGATACCCTAAAATAATAAATAAACCAATACTAAATAGCCAACACAAAAGTAATTCTATAAAATCGAATCCTAGGTTTTAGGGACTTTTGTAATACCTAAATATATAATAATATCTATTATGAGAAACAATTCAATAATCATAAAAATACTGAAATAAAATGCGATTGATAATAAAAAAATTATTAATAAAATTAATTTAACAACTTTATAAAATCAGAATTTATCACTATCTGTCATTTTATAACCATTAATTTATAAAAAGCTTAATTTGTTCCATAGTTTATCAAATCCGTTTCTTATAAATGTTTTGTGGTGAGACATAAAATTTATCATGAAAATTTCATATCTTGTATATTTTCTGGAAAATCATAATAATATTTATAGAATTTTATTTTGATTATTTTTATATTTTTGCTAAATTTCTATATGAAATATAATGATTAAAATCACAATAAGTCCAAGAATTCTACAAAAATTCTCAAAAATTAAACAAACTAAACTAGCATGATTTTAAACAATAATACACTTTAAATTTCATATAAACTCATAACTAAAATCAAAAGCCCCAAATTCTACATCTAAGAACACCCTAAAAACACAAGAAATTAAATTCGGATTTTGAGTGCCCATATCAAAGAAATGGATAGAGGGGTTTTGTAGAGCATGGAAAACTAATCAAATTCGGCTCAAGAACTACCTAATTTGGTTGAGAAACGAAGGAGAATTTGATAGACAAAGTTCCAAGCCCTAGTTAATTCGCGTGTTAAAGAGGGATTTTGCAGAGTCTGGGGGTGGGGGTATTGCTTGTAGTGAGTGGAGATGTCGTTTGAGATGTTTAATTAGGGTGGGGAGGTCGAATTTTTGTTAAAAAGGTTAAGGTATATTCTGTACTTTAATGGAGATCTAGGGTAAGTTTAAATAAAATTCATTGCGTTTAACAACTACATTAGCAAATAAAATTTTGGATATTATGACTTGGGGAGAAAGAAACAACACATGTAAATGTCGTTTGCAATAGATGGTGGTGTCGTTTGGCTTTGATGCCAAACGAAAAGGGGTATCACTTGGAACCTTTTGGGTTGTTGGTTGGAGTAAAAATAAAGGTGTCACTTAAAACAGATGTTGGTGTCGTTTAGATACAAAAGATAGGGTATCGTTTGGATGAGCTTGTCGTTTGGGGAAGGTAGTATTGAGGGTGTTGTTTGGATTAGCAGGGGGAGGGCTTAAGTAGATGTTGTTTGGGGTTATCATATAGTTTGAGAAAATGACGTTTAAGTGTACGATATCATTTGGAAGTAGAGGTGTAGTGTTGTTGAGGTGGTTGTTAGGGTGAAAAGGGGTAGTGTCATTTGAGGTATAACGTGTCGTTTATAAAAATGTGATGTCGTTTAATATGCATCTTATTAACAATAAATAATAAATTACGACAATATATTAAATATTCGCATATTCATTTGTTACGATTTGGATTCGATTTACAGATAGGTTGGATTTTTTTAGGACTCATTTTTAATGGATGTTACAATACAACTTAAATGTAAAAGTGCTAACCAGTGCAAGTCACATTATCTTATAAAATTCCAAAAAGATGAACGAACGGCTTGGTTTTAACCCTGCCCCAGCCCCATCATCATTTGATGCGTCGTCTGTGTACAGTTGCCAGACTTCGTTGGTAACTGCCACCTTTGCTTTTGTCATTTCTTTGCATTCGGTCGCTTTTTCATACGGAACTTCAGTGATGAAACCCGCGATGACTTGTCCTTTAATTGCAAGTCTTGGTCGAAACACTATGTCGTGCCCCCCCCCCCAATTCGATGGCCCACTTAACTAGTCTCCCGGAAATCTCTCGTTTTGCTAAAATGTGGCCGATGTTGTAGCTAGTGATTACCTCAATGATGTGCCCTGAGAAATACATGTGTAGCCGCCTAGAGGCGTGTACAAGGGCTATTACCAGTTTTTCCATCATTGAATACCTGGTTTCTGGGTCCTTTAAGGTACATCTGACATAATACACTAGGGTCTGTATGTTGTCGTGATCGACCAAAAGTACAGCCCCCACTGCTGTTTCCGAAGCTGCTAAATACATTACCAATGGCTCGTCTTTCTTTGGGGCGGTGAGGGTTGGTAGTTGTATTAAACATTCTTTCATTTCTTTAAAGGCAACTTATGCTTCTGTAGTCCACTGAAATTTGTTCTTTGAAACACAGTTGCGCAACGTTTTGATGAAGGGGAGTGATTTTGCTGCGTGGTTAGCTAAGAAGCGATTTAGCGCAGCCAGCCAGCCCGCCAATGTTTGTATTTCCTTGATTGTGGATGGTGAGGACATGCGTTCGATTGCCTGCACCTTTTCTCGGTTTACCTTGAAGCCATCCTTCGTCATTATGAACCCCAAAAATTTGCCCTCCTCCATGCCGAAAGAGCATTTGCTTGGGTTCAGCTTGATGTTGCCTTGCGTAGCGTGTTGAATGTTAGCTCGATGTTTTGCAGCATTTGATCTTCCTCTTTGCACATTATCACTAGGTCATCCATATAAACTTCCACATGTTTCCCGACATCTTCGCCTAACAGTTCGTTCATCATGCGCTGATATGTGGCTCCTGCGTTATGCAACCCGAAGGGCATTTTGGTGTAGCAGTATATGCCCATTGGTGTACGAAATGTTGTTTTGTCTTCGTCCTCTAAAGCCATTTGGACTTTATGGTAACCCTTGTAACAATCTAGAAAACACTTCCATCGGAATGCGGCTAAAGAATCAATCTTTTCATCGATCTCGGGTAGCGCGTAAAGTCTCTTGGGCATGCCTTATTTAAATCTTTGTAGTCGATACACAGACGCCATCCTCCCTTCGCTTTTGGGACCATCACTGGGTTTGCCACCCATGTCTGGTATTGAACCTCTCGCAAGATGCTGGCGTCTACTAGCTCCAGCACCTGCTCTTTCATTGCTTCGTTTTTTTTCGGACCCAGGTTTTTCTTTGTCTGTACTACCGGTTTAACGTTCTCTGATACGTTTAGGTGGTGTTCTGCAATATATCTTGGGACACCCACCATGTCTGTGGGGGTCTAAGCGAAGATATCCATGTTTTTGAACAACTGCTTCAGGAATGCTCGAATATTTTCTGACATCGCGTGTCCCAGCTTGATCGTTTGCTCGGGGTACCTTCTATTGAGGATCCATTTTTCCGGTTCTATGTGTGGAGTTGTCTTACTTGCTTTAGTTGGTCGCGCTTCTTCTGCCACCGATACTTCTCTACTGGTGTGGATAATTGCCACCCATGTTTCGGCTGGGAACCCAACCGTAGAGTGTGGCCCTAAATAGAGCATATTGAAATCTCCCTGGGATGTTCGTCCCAAAAGTACGTCGTGTCATGAGTTTGCGGGTAAAACCATGAATGTAACTTCCTCTGTTCTCAAGTTCTTCCCGTTTGACAAAAGTACGGGGATGATATTTGTCCCAATGGAAAGACAGCCTCATTGCAGAAGCTGGTGCGGGGAAAATCGACCGGTTCTAGGCGTGCCTTGTCTTCTGGGTCTAGCTGGTTGAAGCAGTGTTCATATATGATGTCTATTGTACTCCCAACATCTATGAGCATGTAGTCTGTTTGATAATGCCCGAACACTCCAGAGACAACGATAAGTCTCTTCTCACTTGGTTCCCCTCGGACTATAGGGAAAACCACCCGTTTTTCACGCTTAGACTCATTTTGCATGCACTTGCTTTGTTTCTTTCTTGGTCGGCTGGGGCCGCCGTGTACCATGTGTGTTTACAGTCTGCGCAGCTTCTTGTTATCTGGGCTTTCATCCTTTCGATTAATGTTCCGTGTGTCTTTCCTCACATTCTTGACTAAGTGTGTCAATTTCCCACTTTTACAGCGCTCTTTCGATCTCTTGTCTCAGACTGATGCAATCGTCTGTTAAGTGCCCAGTGTCCTTGTGATAATCACAGTCTTGCCCCCTTCTTGTTGCGCATCTGTTGGGCCGCTTTAAACTGATGGTTATCAGTGGAGAGTACTTCTAAAGGAGTTTTTGTCAAGGGGGTCCATCGACGTTCCATGTTCCCTTGTTTGACTTCCTTCTTGTACCCGATACGATTATAGTGTCGCGCGCGTCCTCTGTGGACTGGTTATTCTCACTATAACCAGACACCTTCCAGGTAGGGTTTCGACCTCTCCTGCTGCGTCGTTCGTTAGCATGCTGGTTGTGATTGTACTGACTGCCTTCATTACCAGTCAGGTGTTTCTCCGTTTGCGCAATGATTTTTGCTGCTGCAATGAATTTTTCCCACTCCTTTGGACCACCATCATGTCCGCGCACTCGTCGAATTAGATCGCATTTAACAGTGCAAGAAATGCACGCGCATCATTTGGTCGCCTACATTTCCGATTTTCAAACACTCCTTATTGTATCTGGTGATGAAATCTTCGATACCCTCGTTGTCTTTTCTCCAGATGTTCAGCACGTCGGCTGGGTCTCTGGTATATCTGCGCTGTTGGCTGAAGTGTGACAGAAACTTCTCTTGAAATCCATCCGTGACTTAATCTCTCCAGAAGGTAGACTGTCGAACCATGCACGTGCCGCGCCTACAAACGTTTGTACAAACAGATGGCACCATGCTGGAAGTGACCATCCTCCTATAATTCCTGCGCCCGTGAAAACCTGAATGTGATCGTCTAGGTCTATGAGCCCGTTGTATTTTCCCACGTTGTGTGGAAGTTTGGTTTTTTCGAGTGGAGCCATTGCTATTTCTCGGATAAACTTTGATTTCCCGGCCACACCTTCTGGTCGATAACTTAAGGTAAATTCATGTTCATCTGCTGGGTTGTACGCTGCACGCGTACGTGGTTTGTACGCTTCATGGTCTGGTGGAAGCCTGCTAAATACGCTCGTGGAATTTCCTTCTTGGTAAGTTGGGTCGCATTCATCTGACATTACTTCAAACTCGTCAGTCATCCTGCGCGGACCGAGGCGATTGCGCACAGGCATGCGCCCTTTTGACCGTGTCAAATGAGTATTATTAGGGTTTCCCGAAGTGTTATACGTGTGGCGTGTATTACTCACGTTCAGGTAGCTGCCCCTTAGGTGTTGGTGTTTCCGATGTGACCCGGTGTCGAAACTGGACTCTTGATCAAGCGATGGTGTGTGTTGTACGTGCGCCTGCTAGGCTGGTGTCTACATGGGAAATTAGGCTTGCGCACACATTTGTACGAATTCCATGTTTAAGTACGCTTGTGACTTGGCGTACCAGGATGCTGGTGTTTCCCTTTCTGGAAGTGAGGGGAAGACAGTGTTGCCTGCTGTTGGTATCACATGAGATGTGTGTTGGTTTGCCTGGGTAGCACTACCAAAGACATTCATGACCCCTGGTTCGGTGAACTCTCTCTCGACTTGCTCGTCCCTTTGGTGGCCTTGGACGTGCGAGTTGTCCGCGAACGGGCCAAACAAAGAGTATTCACCGTCGACTTGAAAAGCAGACTTTGGGTTAGCCATCAGAAAGTGTTGTTTCCGGGGAAAAGAGGTGAAAGTGGTTGTTTTAAGTGCGGTGGGCGCCAATGAAGAAACACTAAATAGCCCTAAGGCTAATAGCTGGATCGTCTCGTGATAGTCGGTTCAACTTTCGTTCTCCACTCGACGAATGACTAACTCCTCCTATGGTCCTGCAAAACGAACAACACTTGTGACTCGCTACAAGGAGGAGAAGATAGGGGTTCTCACCCTCCAGCGTGAGAATAAGTAATTGCTTTGAGGATAAAGTGTGTGTATGAAGTGAGAGAGTAAGAAATCGAACCTTAAACCTGTGGATTGAGCCTTCTATTTATAGCCGAAGAGTAATGGAGGGAAGGAGCTGCCAGCTAGCCAGTGCATGCCAGCTGTCCGACCACGAGGAATATCCATTCCGTCTCCTCTAATGGTGCTAGGCTTAGAGGTGACATGGCGCATGGCTATTCGCTCCAGGTCAGCGTACCTCTGTACTGCTTATCTCCTTGTCCTCCCGAGATCCTGTAATCCTCGTTGGCGTCCTCCCATTGGTGCCACCTGCCGTCCCTGTCTGGAGAGGGCATCTTCTTGTCGCCAGGTATCTTCTACCAGAAATTTCTAGAATTTTCTGGATGCACTCGTGTGACTAGGCTGCCAACATGGAATGGTGTGATCCCATTGACACGTGTCCTCACGTGATTTGGGATCATACATCTTCAGCTTTATAAAAAGTATTTTAATTTGAGATTCTTAACAAAAGTTGAAATATAAATCATTCAACTTAAATATGTGTACAAAATAAAATTTCAAGTATTTTAATTTGAGATTCTTAACAAAAGTTGAAATATAAATCATTCAACTTAAATATGTGTATAAAATAACATTTCGTCCTGAAATTGTTATAGTTGCACACCCTAATTTAATTAGGGGTCTAAATTGTCCGTAACCTAAACATAAAGGACCTCATTTATCAAGTAGCCCAATTTTTGTGCAGTAAAAATTTAGAAAAAAAAAACATGTGATGTTGGTAGCGATGTGCATAAAACCCAGATCCGGAATACCTGACCAGGAACCGGTTTCTACCCTATCTGAACCGCGCTAGTTCAAGACCCGGCCGACGAAAAATAAATCGAACTGGAACCGGCTCCACCTCTACCCTGTCAAAACCCGAAAAAACATCAGCCAAACTGGTCAAAACCCTGTAAAAACCTGAAGGTACCCTGAACCGTTTCCTACCAAGAACTGGTTGTTGACCAAAACCGGACCCGGTTCTAGAAAAAAACCCGTTTTGTGCACCTATAGTTGTAGACTTGTAGGAGAGCAGCCCAAAGCTGCTGCTATGGGGCAAGCCATGTGTGGGAAGACGGACCGAAAGAACAGGTGTGAATGTTTGAATTCGTACTTGAGGAAACACATATAGATCGGGCGGGCGAGAATATTCAATAGTAAAGGTAGGGTGATACATGAAACGTGAGGTGTATCTGGTAACTCTTATTGGTAGAGTGACATTTCTAAGGCCATGTTTGGGATTCCATTTAGAAGCTCCTTGTTAAGTTTTTAAAATGATTTTTTCCTCTTATAAATGAGTTTTGGAAAAGTTAATAAGTTAAGAAGGAGGTTCTAAATGGAATCCCAAACATGGCCTTAGAAATGGCCATAGGGGCAAACGCCAGTTGTTTCATATGATTCTTTGAATTGTTCAAAGAGTAAGTGAATTGTCTCTTGAATGCTACACAACAGGTCATCCACTGCTACAACTCTAGCATATAATTTGATACAATTGCATAAGTGAACCTTGATCAATACTACACAGTGAGCAGGAGTTATGTGACATCAGTAAATAAAACTTTTATCTGTTATACGATATTCGATACTCTTATGTATATGCATCCGACTCTCAGGTTCGCCAATAAAAAAAATCATGAATTGACCGCTGACAATAAGCGATCACTATTTCTTTCTTTCAGGGAGTCTTCCCACGCAAAGCAGGATAACTCGAACATACACGTTGTGAAGTGTGTTGATTTCCCATTTTACCCTCAATGCCATTTTGCTTTCTCTTGACTTTGGAGCACTCGTTGTTGTTGGTAAACTCCTGCACGTTATTTGAAACTTGAGAGTCAGCAAAACACTCCCAAAGACTCTTCCAGTTCTGTTTGTACTAATTTATTAACTGTAAATATAATTAATTTAATTTATTAATTTAGTTAGAAGACAGAATAGGTAGGTGCATGGGATAATACAAGTATGAATTCTAATTTGTTGGTTTGGTTTGGTTTTGTAGAGTTGGTTGGAAATTAGAATCGAAATAACATGTTTGGCTGGACAGTTAACAAATATAAATCAAATCAATAGTGAACCAAAGAAATTAGAATACGCAGCGCAACTCTCTTTCCAGTTACAGGAAGCCTTTACAAACATATTTTCATCAAATAAAATTATTTATTTATTTATTTAATTGTCCACAAATAACTATGAAGATATAAATAACACTATCTACCACTTATACAAACTATGCTTATGACTCCCAAATAGGATACCTACAAATCAAAACTGTGGCTGTTGAAATGGAAGACTGGACTGTTACTCCTTCTTCCAAAATTCTTAGACCTGCACTCTTTAGCAACGCTTGTCCGAAGAGTCGATGGACCACAAACAATCACCCCGATATCCACATTTCCCCAACGCGAAGCTACGTTTCCAAATATTTCTGTAATCATCAACAAAATACAAATAAATTAGTGAAAGATGGCAAAACGGGTCAAAACAGACCCATAAACACTTTCATTATCCATTTTCTTATTTTATAAATTATCCTGCTAAATGTCATTACAAGAAACTAGATAATAAGAATGATAAAAGGAGTGATTTAACTTATATGCATATACCTTTTATGTCTGGTCTTTGACCATACTTTATGGTGTTGACAAATGTTTCATGGATGACGTTTTGTGTGATGTAGACTCATTATGTTGTATGCCAGCAGTTTTCTTTTCATCTTGATATTTTCCCTTAGATGAGGTTTTGCGGTCCCATAAACCGATCACAAGACCTCCAAATATAATGACACTTGTAACCATGCATATGAATAGTAGAAGCCCTTTGTACCAGCGGTATGATATATTGTAAGGATTAATGTACAAGATATTTAATAACATCAAAGAAACCACAAAACCGATTGTGGGAACCAACACATAAGCTCCAGCCCACATGATGTTTCCTGTTCCGACCAATCCAGACATGCCAGATCGGCTGGGAGAAGAGAAGTCACCAAGGCTAACATACTTTGTACAACACCTTCTTCCTATAGTCAAGAATTCATAACATAGAAACTCGGTTATTTTTATGAAATAATCATACTACCTGAGTGGTAAAAGTGTTGGAATGGGTAATATTTTTAGTACTTGTTGATACGGGTTGGTTCAGGTAGACTTGGGCTGACTGGAAACATTTTTGTACAAGTTTTTTTTTTCAATGTTTTGTACATTATTAGCGTGCAATTATGATTAGGTTTTTGGATAAATAAATTTGGTAAGTTTGGACTATTACTGTTGTTTTTTTATTATTTATTATTTTATTATTATTATTATTATTATTATTATTATTATTATTATTATTATTATTGTGTTGTATTACATGTTCTACTCATTAGACCCGTTTCCTTTAAAGCAAATTTCTCTTCTTCTTTTATCGTTTTACATGATCTACCCATTTCCTATTATTTATTTATTTTTAAATATTACACTTGTTAGACCCATTTGATCCGTTTCCTTTGATACAAATTTCTCTTCTTCTTTTTTTTAGATGTTCTCCCATTTGACCCATTTCCTTTTATGTATTTGTTTAATTATTTATTTTTACATATTCAACCTGTTAGACCCATTCCCATTTGACTAGTTTCCTTTTAAGCAATTTTTTTTATACACATTCTACCCAGATTAAACATAACCAGATAGACATTTGACTAACTGATAAGTAAATTGGTGAAAGTATCTGAATACCAGTAGACATACCAATGGCGGTTCAGATTCTTGAGTAACATAGGTGTGAATCTCAAGATTCAGTTTGTTGTAGAAGTAGGGAGAGATTGAGTTCAAATCTAATGAGTGTAGCAGTGGAAGTTCTTCTGATGTTCTGACAGCCCAGATTATTGATACATTTCTTGGCAGACAAGGCTTAGAGTCTTTAACACGGTGCAAAATATCACTCAAAATAGCCAGAAACGGCGAAATTCCAATGCCACCAGCCACTAAAACAAGATTCTCGTACCTAAAAGTGAAACAAGAAATGAGAAATTCCGTAAAAAGTATGAAGCAAGCAACCCTTTTAATCTGAATAATCAAGAACTAGGTTTTAAAAAGCGTGCGACACTCCGAGCATTTTGATCACGCAATCCTATGCTTGATGCACACACATGCGAAGCGCTTGTTTAAAAAAATCTCTGAAAAACTATTTATAGATAATATTTTAACTTTTAAATAATAAAATATAATATATTATCTCCACATCTGGTCTAATACTCTAATTAGTTCAATTACTCAAACCCATTGCTCAATGATTGGTCAGATTTGTCAGTCAAAATTTAAAAACTTAGACCCATTGCAAACGACCGTCTAATTTGTTCAAAATTCAAATACTAGTCAACTATTTAAGGTGCTGCATCAACAACATGCATCATGTGATGCGTGCATTTTAGAACGGAGATCAAGAAAGCACTTACATCAAGTGGTATTCATGGCCATAAGGCCCCTCAACTGATGCCTTAAGCTTAGAGTTTGGTTGAATGAGGGCGTCTGCATCCTCCTCACTGACAGCCAAGAGATGTCCTTTTAGTTTCTTCGTCCAATTTCCAAGGACTTTAATGAGAATAGAAACATGATGATCACCATTTAAAGGGCTTGATGACACACTAAAAGGGTGCCACTGCAACCAAGATATATCTCTAACTTGAAGGAAAACCCAACTCAGGGCATTGTACTGTAAATCTACAATCAAAGAAAACTTCATTGTCAATAAATATTAGAGGTGGTAAGATGGGCTGGTTAGGTCAAACGACGGGTCAGTTTTAGTTCCACTTGAAATGGGTCCAAAAAAACACAGATTTATTTTATAGTCAATGAGTTACTTGAACTTTTAGGTTGATATTGCCACCTCTAGCAAAAACTATGAATACCTTGAGGCTTTGAAATAACAAGTTCCAATGTCCCAGATGGAAGGCATTTGGCTGAGAGTATATCCACAGTCTTTCGTGACTGAAAGAACCGAAGAAAGCGATCAAGCGTATAGAGAAATAAACCAGCAGCTATGACACTGAACATGATGTCACCAACGTGCATAGCGAAGAAGATGATAAAGACAACATATAGGTGATGAGTGTAATAGAATAGTTCAAAATTCAGCCTCCTCACTGGAGGAAGTGATGTCACCCACATCAATAAACCTGCTGATAGGCTTATGACACCAGGAAGATTGGCAATGCTGTTATTTTTCCAATTAATTACCTGTGCACACCAATTATAAATGTTATAAAAAACTGTTGTGTTATTCAAAATGAAAGATGCTTATAAGAAACTTACTTGGTGTAGAACGCGATCTTCCAATATCCATGAGTAAAAGTAACAAAGACCATGAAGAGTGAAGAGTGTCATTGTAAGATGTCCCAACCAAACATGATATCGAGTTGCATGTTCAAAAGGGATATTTGTAAGACGTAGAAGAATCGACCCACGTGCAACAGGCAGAAACAGAAACACTAGGCAAATCAGTCCAATAGACCCGAACCGCAGTCCTGTGTGCTTTAGCATTACATTCCTACAGGATTTTTAATGTCATACATCAGACAGCAATTATTCAACTATTATCAGAGGAGAAAATAATATTGACTGACACTAATCAATAGTAGCTAAAAAAACTATCCATTTACTTATTTATGAATGCGTTTATTTGTGGGCTCAAACGGGTCAAAAAGAAGTCCAATGGGTCGGTGTGTCAACTCAATCCAACACAGCCTGTTTGTCAAACCGGTACTAAAAGTGAGTCGTTTCAACCCGACCCGTTTGGCAACATGATTGCCCGTGGATAAAGCACCAAGTTATAATCAATGAAGAAAGCAAAATTAAGGATTTATACAATGATTTTACCTCTTTCCTTGGCTCTCATAGTAGGGAATGAGGTTATAGTTCTGAATAGCATAAACTGAAACAGCCCAAATGAGATACACAACAACAAGCAGAAGAACAATTAACTCTGCTGCCGTCACAACCCCAAATGGCCCGTCTACAATAACCGGGAATGTCCAAAGGCGAAAAGTTGCATGCTTCGATTTCTTCTTTCTACACAAAAGCATTCACATACGCCGTGTGCGCAGGCAAAAGTGAGATTGCACTATTTTTAACATTATTTTACTGATTTTGTGAAAATAACGTTAAAAGCGGTGGACGGTTGATCATGCATCATGTGGTGGCATTGATAGTCGAAAGACAAAAGGGTACATGCATTAATCGGCCTTTGTCCCGATTGCTGAGTGTCATGTGCCTTAAGTCCAAGGCTTGTTGGAAAACTACTATCAAGCCGGGGTCTCACCGGAAGCAGCCGCTCTATTCCTATGGGATAGACGTAAGGTTGTCTACATCTTACCTTACCCAAACCCTACTTAAGTATTATTAAATAATAAAAATGAGAAGTATTAAAATAATAATAAATAATAAAATAATAATATATAATAATAATTAAAATATATCACTTTTAGCCACCATATTATATCATATTTCAACTGATAGTTGAGATATGTTTTATTTGTTCATTTCATAAACAAAGGCTAAAAATTGGTTTCTTTGAATCCTGATTATGTAGAGTTATATTTTATCCCATGTATGAACTGTTGATTAAACTAAAAAAGAAAGAAAAAAAACATTTCTTTGTGAAAAATAAATTAGAAGTCTCTCAAATAACATAATTAAAAATTTCCAAAACTCAAATCTTTATATGAAAATTGCAAAAGAAAGAAGAAGCAGCTTACTGTTGTTCCCCGGATATTCTGAGGTAGAGTATAGCAAGAAATGCAATGATGAAGATTGGGCCACCAAAAAGCAACATACTTCCTGTACATCATAAACACTCTCATGTCAACAATTATTATTATTCACCAATAAAAGCCCAAACTACAACTTTAAAGGAAAAAAAAAACCTGTAACCCAGAACACCGATCCAGAGGTAGATTCAACATATTTCTCAGATAATGGCTCACAGATTCTGATGGAAGCAAGAACAAAAAACAAACCCAAGCAATGAAAACAAAAGACATTGCAAATTTCAGAAACCATCTTGTCAATTTCAGCAATAAGTGTGTCTCATTATCATCATCATAATCTTCTTGTTTGGTAGAATGAAGAAGGGGTTCATGATCTGAACTCATGAATCCGATTGTTGAAGAAACCCACCTTGAGTTTGAGTTTGAGTATGGTTTAAGCAACAATTGTGAAGGTTTAGTTTAGTTAATATAAACTAAGGGTGGGTAGTTATGGTTTGAAAGTGGACCATTCAATGGATGAGATGATGGAGCAAGATTCCTTGTACCCAAAACAGGACTTGACTGGGACGAACGAACGTGTTAATTAATTTTTATTTAATATTACATGTAATTCTTTATGTATAATTATATTGATTGATGCTAAAGATACCTATTTTTATTGACTTAACTTTTTTTTTAAATGGCAACGGGAACTTCTATTATATCGCAACCGAAAAAAGTAGGAAGATGCCACAAGATTACAAAACTGGAAAAAAATAAACAAAAAACATATAAGTAAAATACAAGTACGATAAGAAAAATACTTTGCAAGCCGACATACAAAAGGCTTCAGTCAATTTCACCAAATTAATTGAATTATTAGTTTTTTTATGGTTATTTTTAAAATTGTTTATTATATCTGTTATACTCATCAAAATGTTTTGAGTACGTGTGAAAGCTTGCAGCTTTGAGTACTAGTTAATATTCTTTTTTTTTACATAAAGTATTGTTATATAAATAATATATATTATGACAAAAAAGTAAAGAAACAAAAAAAATAAAAGAGTATAAAAAGCAACATTATAATGATGAATGTGATCGATGATAGTTATTTGATTATGATTTGAGCTGAACTGCAAACCAAACATATACTCGAAATTAATAAGTGTGTATCTTATCTTTTATTTCATCATAAAATGTCTCAATCAAACCCATACAGATCTTTTAATACAAAAAAGAAAAATCATGTTTATACAAATTTTTTTTATCTAAAAATAGAAATAAAAGAAAAATCATGTTTATACACATTTTTTATCTAAAAATAGAAATTTCACATAATCATTTATGAGATTAGGATAAAATACAAATTCGGAAGATAAATTAAGAAGGGTAAAAAAAATTCTAGTATATTGATCTTAGATTTAAAAAAAAGGTAGATGCACGGTACCCCTGACCGCGGAAGGGATCTCCCTTCCAAGCTAGCGACCCAGTAACGCTGCCTGGTCGGTGAATACTCTGCCAACTCGAGGGGAGCGAGTATTTTTATCTTTAATATGAGTATGACATTGCTCTATAAAAATAATTTTTTTCATTTTTTCTTGGTTTTCTTTGCATTTTATTAAAGGTTCGGGTCATTACAATTTTACTAGAGTTTCTATACATTGTGTTATTATCAAAATTTATAACACAATGTTAATATGGGTTCTATACATTGTTTTATAGGTTCTTATCATTGTATTTTGTTTGCTATCCATTGTGTTTTAATCTGTTATCTATTGTGTATTTGTTTTAATTGCCCATTATGTTTTAATATGTTGTTATTGTGTTTTTAGTTTGTTGTTCATTGTGTATTACTCTGTTATTCATTATATGTTTAGTCTGTTGTCCATTGTGTCTTTTATCTGCTGTCATCTATCGTGTTTTTTTGTCTACTTTCAATTACGTTTTTAGTTTGATACTCATTGTGTTATACGTTATGAACATTGTGTTTTAGTCTTTTGTCTATTGTGTCTTTTATATGTTGTCATTGATTGTGTTTTTAGTTTACTTTCCATTATGCTTTTAGTTTGATACTCATTATGTTTTACGTTATGTCCATTGTGTAATAAGCGCAACCGGGTTTTCGATTTTTTTCGAAAAGTATAACAACAGGGTACTCGTATTAAAGATCATAAGACGCTCAATTTTATGATATACTTAAAAAACAAATAACGTATGAAAAGCTACAGACGTTTAAAAATTGAGGGGAAATAGCATGCGCACCTAGAGTTTTTTTAGTTAGGCGAAACTACCATTCTTCTTTAGTTTTTCCATTGAACACTTGGTACTCTCTAGTGATTTTTTACCGTTGTTATTTTTTAACAACTTGGTACTTATAACTCAACTCTCAACCCAACGTTTATGATGATTAAATAAAACTCTTTTAACTTATATTTATATTTGTGATAATTAGTTTGTAATTGATAAGATAAAATTGGATATTATTTTTGTACGGAAAATCCATTTCAAAAAGCGTATTATTTAATTATTATTTTAAGTTATACTACTTTTTCCTTCAATTGGGTTTGGGTCCCCGTCAGAAGGCCACATAGTTGTTGACACGCTACATGCATGTCCACATGTCCAGTCTACCTACCAAAACTTCAGCTCAAACGCGAGCCTTCGCACGCTTGGCACGCACGCTTCGTGGGTTAGACACGCTTTCAGTTTCCATGTTCCTTCTGACTACTATTATTACATCACACAACTTAATTTGGAATCAACTATATTTAACTTATTTATCTGTTTATTTGTTATACATGCTTAATGTTGAATATAAGATGTCGACTCATAGTTATCATATTTATTTTAATTATTACTAATAAGGTATAATAAGGTATGTTTCGAATAGTTACACTATGAATAACCAACATTGAATAATATATATAAGATAATGTATGATAACATTTATGGAATTAATCGTTTATTAAATGATTAATTATTTATTTAATTAAAAGTTAATTAAATAATAATTAAATAAAGGTTAACGATTATACTATTTATTAGATAAATAATATAATTTATTAAATAAATAAAATAAGTTGGTGATAAATATATATTTTTTTTAAAGGTGTAAATTATTCACGAATGCCGGGAGATCTAGCATACGTTGTCTTAATCGGGTTCGCGCTAGAGAGCCCCCTCGCACAATAGATTCTCAATTTAAACCCCTCAATGAGAAACCCCTATCACCAAGACTCGAACTTGAGACCTTGAGGGGAAAACTCACCCGAGCCCACCATAGGTGGAACTTAAATATCCGTGGCCACCAGTAGAGCACTAATAATAAATATATATTACTAGGTTATAGACCCATGTATTACACGGGTTTAAGGATATAAGTTATATAACATAATAATTATGTACAAATCTTTTTAGTAATTTGCTCATATATACGACCGAGATAGATATCATATTTAGTTTTTTCAATTAAATATCGAAAATTTACGATAGCCATACCATATTTAAGTATAACTAAAACAATTTCAGTTAATTATTTTCAAATACATTTCCTTAATTATGGCATTTTATATGTATTTACAAATTATTTTGCATATTTCTAAATTTTTAGCTCACGAAACACTTCTTATAATTACAAAGTCGGCCCTGAGCATGTGCGGGATGGGCGTCGACTCAGGGCCAAAAATATAGAGGGGCCTGTAATAGTTTTTATAAAGTATATATATATATAAAAAAACCAATATTTGTAACAAACCACCAACTATAGTCCAACGGTAGGTTATATGCCATACAAGTTTCTTTTGATGAGTTGAAACTCGTTGTCAATGCTTTTAGAATTTTTATGCTCATTTTATTTAATGTTGCAACGCATCCACAGCCTAGAATTTTAGTGCTCATTTTATTTAATGCGCTAGGTATCCACAACCCTCTCATACTCCACATAAAAGATATCCTTTTTATGTCGTATTACTTAAGTTTTCTTTTTATTTTCTGTAAATAACTAAATTATTTTACTATTTTAATATTAATTATTATTAACTATAAACACATTTTGTTTTTCTCTTAACTTCTAAACTATTTTTTTTACAA
This sequence comes from Scalesia atractyloides, assembly GCA_947069175.1. Classification (NCBI taxonomy): domain Eukaryota; kingdom Viridiplantae; phylum Streptophyta; class Magnoliopsida; order Asterales; family Asteraceae; genus Scalesia; species Scalesia atractyloides. Next base: position 25,057,482 of record CAMTDV010000009.1, on the reverse strand, counting down.
ATTTTTCGAGTGACTTGACTGTGTTCGTTTTGTTATAGTACCCGTAATAAGGTTTGATCGAATTGTTGAGTGACGCAACAACGGCCCTGAATTCTTATTTTAGTAGGGCGGGTAGGGCTCGGTTCTTTCATCTCGCCCATGGCCCAAGAATTTTTAAACATTTTTGGAGACTGCCATGTATAAATATGTCTAATCATTTTTTAATAAGTCATCCATTATAAAACAATTATACTCTCATTTTACATTCCAATATATTGTGGAGTACGGTAGCTTTATGTTACTACTTTTTTAACATTGCTTTGCTTCATTATGATTTGATTTTGATTATATTTCTGTTATATGTAACTTTTATATAAGTATATTTTGATATTCTCAAATGTAAAAAACCATAATATCGTTGTACTAACATCTAGATGAAGTCACAACAAGAAACAAAGTTCCATGGTTTGCTGTCTCCATTATCCTTCAAGTTGTATGTATGAAAATAATTTAGTTATTTAAATTTTTACATACTTTATTAAATTATAGAATTTTAATCCTCAAACCCATGTAATACATATATTTATTACTTAATCCTCAAACGCATGTAATTCACAACAAAATTCTGAATGAAACTTATATAGAATATATATTAAAATAGACATGTTGTAACACTATATTCATAATGGAAGACAATATTTAAAATTAGAAAAGAAAAACAAAATAGGTTAAAACTTAATTATAAATTTATAATACCAAAAATAAAAATAAAAACCTAGAGCCACCATACGTATACAATTTCTGCTTCAAGAGCTTTTAATTTAATAATTACGATATACTACGCAAAAAAAAAAGTTAAAACATCCAAAAAAAAAGAAATAAAAACTAATAAAGTTATAACGATAAGAAGTTACGATAAATAATAAAAACTAGGAGAATTCCCGCTCGCACGCTGCGCAAGGGGCACGACACTCTTTTTTCTCTTTCGTGTCTGGGGAAGGGAGTTGCTGCTGCCTGTTCCAATTCCATGTCATCTGTTAACATGCGGTTCATGGTGATGTCGCTTGACCCCGGACCTTGCTGCCTGGGGTATTGCACCTGCATAAGCACGAGTTAAAAGAAAAGATAAGGAATCATAGTAAACCAAAATGGAACTTTCAGAAAGATGATAAAAGCATACCCAATTTGCGAAAAAACTCAAGAGATGCCAGATAACAACTAAGAATACATGCTTCTCTTTGCACAATTCACAAGAGAATCCCCTCCAAGCTTGTCAACCTAAACAAAAAGAAAACAAAAGAACCCTTAAGATCATCATATGAGAGAACGTAAAATCTGTAGCCTCTTCAACATAAATGTAAGAAAATCCAATTCTAGTAGACGTACTTTTGCCATATTTGACCCGTGTCAATCACACAAACTTAAGCCTGTAGATACTTATTAACATACTTGCAATCGTCTAAAAGATTGGTCTTAAATTTACAAATCAAATAAACCCCATTTAAATGTAAATAGTATCCATCATGCATGATATGTTAAATTAAGCACACATGAAGCTGCAGACATTGGTACATCTACAGATGCAAATCATATTTCAATCAACACAATGCACATTAGAAACATCACAACAATTAGTTTATTAAAGTTGACCTTTTCTCATAGTGGGACCTCACCGTCTACTAAACGCAACCCTTAATGTCGATTTGAGCTTACAATAAAAAAAAAACGAACTTTTAAACTGGTAGAAATAGCGATCTTCAACTATAGTGTAGACGCATCTGTCGTTTGAGTTTACAATAAAAACGCCAACTTTTAAAACTGGCTAAAATAGTGATCTTCATCTATAGTGTTGACGCATCTGTAAGTAACTAATTCAACAACTAACAACTCTTGGTGTAAAACAATTGGACACAAAAAAAAAGATAATGATTCTTGAACTGGTGTGTATACCATATTTATGTTTTGGTTAAATGCATATTATATGCAAACAATAAGAACATAGGAACAAATTAAGCAACAGTGGATACCATCTTCTACAAAGAAAAAACAAAGACCAGAATTCATTTTGCCCAAGTCACTAAAGAAGGTATAGCAGCTATACAAAGCAAATTCAACTGGGAAAACCCAAATACAAACTCTAGACACCATTATTTGATAGTGAACCATGGTTTTGAAGTTGGAAACTCTTTCACACGGCACAAATTTATCACAATAAGATGTTTTAGACACCGATTTCTTAAAATCAAACGACCACCAACCAGTGGCAAAGCTTGACGTTTTCGACTTGGGGGTATATACCCAAAATTTTCTATACGAAAACTACATATATAACACTACTGAGCGAAAAGTTCAGGGGGTCGGGCGCAATTTGATACTGACCAAAATTTTGGAGCACAATTTCAAGATAAATAAATCATGGCAGTACTGTAAATAATCCTAAAATATTGGTCTATTATTGTACTGTTCACAAGGATCTACGTAAATTGTTATATATTTCAAAAGACGCCTTAGTTGGCTTCATTCTGCATGTGCCTTTGCCACAACCATCACCACTGACCGTCATCTCCCACCACCGCTACGACTTTACGTCAGCCGTCAACCACCACCATACACCTCCCTAACCAACATCATGTGGTTCACCATAAACACCACAACTTCACTATTAACAACAACCATCATCATCATCATCATAAACGTAGTCCATGGACAGTCCCCAAAACATTTTTTAATGTCAATCTAAGCCAACTATGACTACTGGTCACGGTCAATGATGCCTAAGAAAATGGAAACTAAGCCTATACCAGATGATTATAACTCCTGATACTTATTGTTAGTGAAAACTAATCCAACTAAATACATATACAAAATCTGTTCTAGCTGGCACTTCAAAACACTTGGACATATGAAAATTCAAGTTCAATTCTATTCAGCAGATTCTAAATAGCTATATTGATTTGTAGTGAAAAACAAAATAATTAAATAGCTACACAAAATCTATTTTACGTGGTTCAAAATTGCCAAAAAAAAAATTTGTTAACGAAGGCTAATGCTACATATGTGGGTCTGATAGATGTGCAGAGTCAATGAAACTAAGAAATACAGACTCCTAATCATCCAAATAAAGAAAGTAGAACGATTAATTTTTACCTTTTTCTTCTATCAATCAATACCTCCATGGAAATGTCTTTCACTGGGTCCAAGTCATTCATCTTCGATGAAAAGCAAAGAGAATTGCGGAATCCTACAATCAACCTAAGTGAGACCCAAAATGCATGTCAAATTGTACATGCAATCTGAAAACAAAAACGACATACCTCCCTCAAATTGTAAACATTTATCCAAAAGTAATTAAATTTGGAGCCCTAATTGCTGAAACATACCTGTCAGAGCTCTACTTTCAGACGATGGAGGGTTCGCTAGAATTGAAATTGAAGGAGCGATGTTTCTTAACGGACAGAAGAGGGAGGACAGCAACGCTGTGGCCGACCGTAGGCGATGGCCGGTTCCCCTTCCCTTCAGGCTCACTCTTTTTTCTGTTGCTTTGATTCTCCTCTCACTCTACTGAACCACAAAGAAGCCATGGCAGTTCTGTAAATAAGGCCTAAAATTTGACTAATTATTCTACTGTTCACAAGGTTCTACGCAAAATGTTATTATAGATAATTTCATTTAAGGATATCATCAATCCGATAAGAAATCCTGAAAAAAATTTCACGACTATTTTTTTAAATTAAAGTGAAAATATAAATATAAATTAAAATAAATTTTAAAACCAAAACAAAATGTAAATCATGAAAATATAAGATAAACGAAATTTTAAATTAAGATCGTATATATAAACGTGATATTAAAATTTTTAAATATATCTAAACCAAAATAAATGAAAAAATAAATTTAATAAAAAATATTGGATTGTAGGAGATGTTGTCATGTAGCATTAATTGTAATCTTTTATTAGAATTTAGATTTATTAGATAAACTATATATGTATTAAATATTTTGGGATAAATATCAACAATAGTATTTATATTAGGATACAATACCATATGGTGTATTTTAATTTGAATCTAATTCCTATATACGCTATAAATAGAAAAGGTTAAAAAAACCTTAGATGTGACACTTATTACGCAAGTTTGTCAGACAAATCCATCCACCACCATCACAATCACCACCGGCCACCATCTCCACTCGACCACCACCACCGTGGTATTCCTCCGGTAGCCGCCCACCATCCGACACCGCCCAACGCCATCACCCCGCTCGGTTTTCTAGAAACCGGGCCTGGTTAGTTCTCGTTTATCGTAAATAATTTTCGAGTTATTACGAGTTCGGGTATTCGGGGTTGTGGACACGAGTCAAGAAGTTGATTCGGTTCTTGAACAAAGTCAACTAGCGTTATGGTTCGTTAATTCAAGGTGTGAAGCTTCGTTTTTCCTCTAATGTTAGTTTTTCGAAAACCCCCTATGATTGCGTTTTGTTTTGTTTTAACTTTTAACAATTACAACTGGATCACTGATACAGGTTACTTAGTTTTAATCATACACGCTACTACTCTATACAATTAATATGTGATATTAATTGATAATAAATAAAATCAGATTTTATTTAAAATTAAAATAGTACACCAACGAATCTCAGCAGTTAAAACGTGATTTAAATTAATACTTTACTTATTGAATTGATAATTGATTATTACAAAATTATGAACTAAGTTAACAGTTTTATATATATATATATATATATATATATATATATAGAGGATGAATCATGAGAAAACTAGTTTAAATGAGAAAATTAAAAAACTAACTAAAAAAGCCAAAAAAAACATAAAAAAAAATTTTTTTGATTTTTTTTATAAAAAATCACTATATATATTATATAAAAAAACTTTTTTAAAAAAATAAAAAAACATATAATGCACATGTGCAACATATACATATAGTGCACATGTGTAGTACACATATAGTGCACATGTGCAGTACATTTTTTTTTTGAAAAAAATGTTTTTTTATACATAATATGCAGTGATTTTTTATAAAAAAAATTGTAAAAAAATTGTATGTTTTTTATGTTTTTTTTTTTTTTGCTTTTTTAGTTAGTTTTCTAGTTTTCTCATTTATATCTAGTTTTCTCATAATCATCTCCCTATATATATATATATATATGTATGTATATAGGGGGATGGGTAAAATAAGAACCACATTGAGTTGTGAGAACCGTAGGAACCAATATAAGTCATTGATCAAAAATGTTTTAACGAATGAGATTAAAAGGCAATAAAGTAGCTGTAGTCATTGTGTTTTAATTAATAAGTTTTTGTTTTTAGTAGGATAAGGGTAAATTGGTATTTTTACTAAGTTCTTTAATGATTGGTAATTAAAGTTGTAATCATTGTGCTTTAATTAATGTTTGTGATTTAATTAATGTTATTTTTGAATCATGCAGTAAGAAAATTATTTTACGTCACGGTTCAAACTTTTTTTGCGCGCCGGTTTTTAACATTTTTACGTGTGGGTTCAGACTTTTTTCACGCGCGGTTTTAAACTTTTTCTACGCGCCGTTTTTAAATTTTTTTTACGCGTGGTTTTAAAAAAAAAATTATACGCCGGTTTGGAACTTTTTTACAGGCATGTTTAGAATTTTTTTTACGCGCGGTTTTAAATTTTTTTAACGTGTCAGTTTAAAATTCTCTTTGCGCTTCGGTTTTAAACTTTTTTTGCGCGCGGTTTCAAACTTTTTTACGCGCGGGTTCAAACTTTTTTTAGCACCGTTTTAGAAGTTTTTTTTACGCGCGGTTTTAAACTTTTTTTATGCATCGTTTTAAACTTTTTTACGCGCCGGTATCAAACTTTTTCTACGCGCCGGTTTTCAACTTTTTTACGCGCGGTTTTAAACTTTTTTTACGCTATGGTTTTAAACTTTTTTTACACGCCGGTTTATAACTTTTTTACGCGTCGATTTTAAAACTTTTTTACGCGCATTTTAAATTTTTTTAAGTGCCAGTATAAAAGTTTGTTTACACGCAGTTTTAAACTTTTTTTACGCGTGGGTTTAAACTTTTTAAACGCGTGGTTTTAAACTTTAAAACCATTTTTTTACAAAAAAACATTTTTTACGGGTTTAAACTTAAAAAAAAAACAAAAATATTTTATTTTTACAAATTCTTTTTTACAATTTTTTTCAAAAACCTTTTTACAAAATTTTTTTTACGCCAAACATTTTTTTACGCACCTGACACCCCGATTTCGAGTTTACAAAATTTGAGGATATTACGAAACGAACTCACCCAAAAATCACGACTCAATAGATGTCTCATGTTGAATTTTAAATAGAAGAAGAGAGAAAAAATGTGACTAGTTGAGTTTTAAATAGAAGAGAGAGAAAAGATATGACATGTTGACTTTTAAATAGAAAAGATGTGACATGAGAAGTAAAAGTCTAAAATACCCTTTTGATTTAATTTGGTTATGGGTGATGTGTAAATATGCTATTGGATGATAAAAGTTCTCATGGTTCTCGCAACTGAGATTGGTTCTCTCTTGAACCGAATCCTATATATATATATATAGGACAAGGATCCGTTAGGAACCACCATTTATTGCGAGAACCGCGAGAACCAGTGTGAACACAAACAGTAATACTTAAAAAATAAAAATAAAAACCAATTTTTTCTTTGTTTTTTTAATATTTTTTTTTGAAAAAGTCGCTATATTTACTCAACAATAAAAAATTTTTGAGTACCAACTATCCATGCACATGTGCATTTTCGTCATTTCTTTGACAAATTCCATAATACATTACAAACATTAGACAATTGTACTTTCATTTACACCACCATGTGTAACATACTACTTTTTACGTTACCAATATTAGCAATGCACATGTGTGTCTATATATTTCAACATGAAATAAGATGTTTTGGTACACTATTTTGAATACATTTTCTCTTTCATCTATCATACCATCCATAATACACTACCATGCACATGTGCATTTTCATCAATTCTTTGACAAATTGCGTAATACATTACAAACATTAGACAATTGTACATTCATTTACACTACTGAAGGGGTATGGTCCCAAAAACCTTGCGCCAATCAAGGAAATCATACCCATTAATAACTTTTAGAAAACTGCGCGCGGACTTCTTTCCCAAAATAAGATTATTAGAACTCTGCGACAAATATCCAAGAGAGGAATGCTTCATTTAACTATCTTGCGTGGGCTCACGCAAGGTTCAAAGTTAACCTTGAACATTCTTGTTTGATAATGCTTCATTTAACTACCTTGCGCGGGATCGCGCAAGGTTCAAAGTTAACCTTGAACATTCTTGTTTGATAATGCTTCATTTAACTACCTTGCGCGGGCTCTACCAACTGAGCTACGTGTCTAACCCGAAATATTTCTGATTTTAATTATATTTATATACTTATTAGAATATTTCAGAAATTGCTTAATTTAAAAAAGATTTTAAAATGAACCAACCGGCTGCTTATAACTTGACTCGAACTCTCGACCCGTACATCGTGATGCACCCAGCCCTACCAACTGGGCTGGGAGTCTAACCCGTCCATAACATAATTTATAAAGTATATAATATCTTACTGTGAAGCGATATAATTTGGTTCAGAAAAAAATGGATTTTACTTTAGTGGATCGGAACACAAACAGACTCGAACCCGGGACGTGTACGTTATGTTTGCACACAGTCCATGTGATATCCCGGGTTTTTCGGATAACTTAAACGCGACACTTGTCGAATAATGTATATGCTAAGTATTAAACGTGCACGAGTTAAATGAATACGTGATGTGTGTTGTGTGATTGTTTTAGTTATAGAGTAAGTATGGTAGATATGTACACGAACTGAACCGAACCGCGACACGAACCAGCTTTGATTCATTGTGACTCTAGGAGTTAACAAAGTGTTAACTTTAACTCAAGTATTCGGCCGAGAACAAGAATCAAACCCAAACCGAGATCAAACCTAGACTTAAACTCTAACTACTCGGCCGAGAACAACCCAAACCAAAAACCCATTGCATGCAAAACCTAAAACTATTCGGCCAAGATCAAAACCAAACCAACTCACCCTAGTCCTTGGCCGCGAGATCAAGCCCAAACCCAAACCGAACCAACCTAGGATCCTCGGCCACGAATGCTTATCCAAACCGTAACCACTATTCCCTTTGTGCCTATATATACAACTCACATGCATGTATCCGTCACGATTCCAAAAACCCTAAACAGAAATTGCCGTCGGCAGCTTGTTCTCGCCCCTTGTGATCGCAAACAGCTGCCTTCCTTGTTTGTTTCTTCCTCTCGGTCGCAGCAGCAGCAGCCATCGCCATCTTCACCTCCATTCAGTCACGAGTTCAGTCCTTGTTCACCTCTATTCAATCAACAAAACAGCCCACTTTATCATCATCCTCTCGGTCGCGATCTAGTTGGATCAGCCGAGTCGTTCTTGTCCAAATCTCGGCTTGTTTGCCTAGTTATTCAAGGTCAGAATTATCTTGATTTCGAGATCATGTTCGGACATATATATGCTTGAATGATTAAATGATTAGTTGCTTCGGATTTTATATGTTGAATGTAATCGGCTGTTTTGTTTGTTGTTCATGTGCACGATTGTTTTCGGAAATCATAAGTTGCAAGTATGTTTTGTTTCTAAAAACTAGAAGTAAGAACTAGGGTTTGCATGGATAAGTTATTAGTATTAATCTATGATTAGAAATCAGTTCTTGATCGCCTAGGTTAATCGCATGAACGGGTTATACGAGTTTATGATAAAGGTATGCTGAAAACAGTCTGCTGAATAATAGTTACAGCCGACTTCATCTGGCTGTAACTCGGTCATTAGTAGTCGAAAAACGGATTTTCTGATGTCTAGAACGTAGAGATTTGAATAACGAATCTAATGGCGCTGGATTCATAATTTTCTGAAGTCGTTTGATATTTTTAAAGGGCCAAATAAGTTCAGTAACTAAAACTGTGAAAATCCTGAAATTGTTTTTAGTTGTTTATCGAGTTGGATTTTAAAATCAGTAGGGAGTTGAGTCATGATTTTTGTACAGCAACTAGGTATGGAAATTTTGGGCAACTCCAACTGGAATTTTGTTAATTGGACGATCAGTGATTTTTAAATAAATTCTTCCGCGGACTGCAGTCAGAAAGTGGTAAATCTGACTGCAGCCTAGTATATTAATATTTATGGTTAATTGGTAAAGGTTTAGGACTTGGAAAAATTATATAAATTTCTATGGTATAGATGTCACCTACTGTTAAAATATTGGAATTTTTGGAATGTTGGAACTATTTTATAAAAATCCTAGAAAACAGCTGAATTATGAGTGTTAAGCTGAAATTGATAACGTGTGATTGTGTGCACCGAATTGTGGCATGAATTGGTTTATGATTATGATAAGTTGTTTTAATCACTAGGATCACATGAGGATACTTGCATGCATGTTTGAGTGTTAGATATGTTGTTTGTGTGTATCACTTTGTGTGTAAATTACGTGTGGAATTTGTATTGGTGTGTTCACACACTAACTTGGAATTAATTGGTTTGTTAGGACGCAACTAGCAGTCCCATCTCTTATAACTTCTTTGCTACACTAACCGAGCAAATAAAGGTGAGTTCACGGCCCCTAACTTTATCCGGTTTTTAAACAACAGGGGGAGAAACATGTATACACTCTTAAACTCAATCTCTTTACGTTATACGAATTTAACGTCACATAACTATTCGGTAACTAAGTTAATGTTAATGTAATGTTATGGTCACTAAGCAGCTTTATCACTTAAGTCCTCGTCAATCTCTCGGATCGTTAGTATTGGGTTTAATAGCGGGGGAATTATAAGTAGTACTACTGGGCCCGACAAGCCCCATCCGAGCTAGTCGCGCTAGCCGACCGGGTATGGTCAACGGATGAATAATTTGGCCTAACTTCGCCATGGTCATGTGATAGGCCTGGCAAAACGGAGGCACAACAGTCAGCTTCGATCGCGAACTCTTACGTGACATGACTTTAGGCTAGCTACCTATATATATTAACATTGAACTTAATTACGAAACAACTTAATATTCCGGGTTTGGAATATTGGAAGCAACAACTTATTATTCCGGGTTTGGAATAATGGAAACAACAACTTAATATTCCGGGTTGGAATATTGGAAGCAACAACTTATTATTCCGGGTTGGAATAATGGAACTAATACGTTATCCCGGGTTAGGGATAACGGAGTAAACAAACTATAACCGAACAAACGAATTTATGAAAACCTGTGAACTCACTCATCTTTAATGTTGACACTTGTTTCTTTACATGTTTCTCAGGACGCTAGGAGCTCTAGGTGCACGCACATGCATTGAATAAGACATCTTTTATCGAGTCTTATTTATTAATATTGTTTTGGGATTTTTTTCATTTGTTTTGGCGTTCGTGTTGGCGCCCGCTTCACTACTTATCTATGCTTCCGCTCAAACTTTAAAAACTGATGTTTCTGCTAAATGTTGGTAATATAAAATCTACAACAAGTGATTTTGGAAAACGTATTATCAAATCATATAGAGTCGTTCGACGTACTAGTGTTACAGATTCTGGTTTGTTCACACGCCTCGCGGTAAAACTCCGCAAGTGGAAATTGAGGGTGTGACAGATTGGTATCAGAGCCACTAGCTATAGAGAACCAGGTTTGCATTAGAAGTAGACCTAAACTATAGCTAATATCACGACACTAGACTTAGTTTGGCACCGAATTATTATATCTTGTTATGTAATATACCACAACTGTGTTTGGTAGATCATGCCTTCATAATAAGAAATGAAAACAACTCATAACTAACTACACGACCTAACAGGCAATGTCATCATCCTCATCGTCATCATCGTCCGACAGACTTACGCCACCAAGGGCACCAGGAAAGGCACCAATGGTGGAACCCATACCACCTTATGGCGTGGAGACACGCTCAGCAGCGAGGAAAAGGCTCGCTCTGGGGGAGGAGTCGTCGTTACGCCCAACCATTACTGTACCGGTTGAACCGGTTAATCCTGTAGAAATAGGAATTGACATGCTTAGAATCCTGGTGCATACACAACAAAAACAGTTAGAAAGAATGCAGGAAACCATCCTAGCACAAGGGTGGATGATTCGACAACTTACAGGTAAGACCGACTCGCTCGAGGAAGAGCATCGTACGAGCAAGATAGCTCGTAACACCATAGCCAGAGATCTGCGTGCTGAGCAGATAAGAGCCGACTGGCTTGAGGACAGAGTCCTGGAAAATAGTTGGAACATTCAGGAGCTACAAAACCAAGCACTTGCACCAGCACCGGCCCCTCCAGAGCCGGTAGAGGAGGATCCAGAAGAGGATCCAGAGGAGGACCCTGAGGAGGATCCAGAGGAGGATCCGGAGGAGGACCCAGCTGAAGAAGCTGGAAATGCCGCACAGGATGATGGCAACGACAGTGACTTGGGGGATGGAGACGTAGACGACTGACACGTCTCGTTTATTTTATTTGTTTTCCTTCAGTTTATTTATTTTCCCACTTGTGTTTAAACTTGAGACTTTATAGTGAATTCGTATGTTTGATTTGCACTCTTGTAAGACGTTGAAATTTCAGTTAATCAAGTATTTCTTTTGACTATTTAATATATTGAGTTGACGTAACTTAATAATTATTAAAGTACGAAGTAGGATAACTATATTGGATATATAGACTTATCGGGGTGTGTTTGTGTTGTGTTTCGAAGAGCTAAATGGCAACCGGAAGACGTGGAAACCTTAACTTGACTCCCGAAGAGCTAGCTGCCATGATTCAAGAGCACGTGAACGCAGCTTTAGCGGGTGTTCAGAACCAACCGGCAGGTAACCATTATTAAATTTTCGCGTGAAAATCTAATAGTGAGGCTAGTAAAATTCCTTGCTGACTTCCTGTTCTCTGTCAGCAGGAGGGGGCTTTAACCCCTACAAGATGTTCCTTGACGCTAAGCCAAGCAAATTCTCGGGGGCGGAAGGACCCATTGGACTGGTCCGCTGGATCGAAAAATCAGAATCCGTTTTTGAAATGTGCAACTGCCTAGAGGCCAACAAGGTCAAATACGCAGCCTCAACACTGGAAGATGGGGCACTGACATGGTGGAATGCCCAAGTCCAAACACGTGGACTTATAGCTGCGAATGCAATGGCGTGGGCTGAGTTCAAGGCCCTAATTAAAGAGGAGTACTGTCCACGAGACAGAGTGCAACAGCTGGAGCAAGCTCTATGGAACCACAAGATGGTGGGATCGGAAATTGAAGCCTACACCGCAAAACACCATGACTTAGTATTTCTGTGTCCCGAATTGGCCAACACGGTGGAGAAAAGACTCGAGTTCTATCTTGGGGGTCTGGTTTCGGAAATTCAGGGTATGGTAATGTCTAGTAACCCTGTAACTGAACATCAAGCAATCCGATTGGCTCACAAACTCACCGATAAGGCGGTGGAACAGAAGAAACTGCCAGCACGGGGTACAACTGAAGTTGCCCCGGATAACAAAAGAAAATTTGAAGACTCCACTATTCGACAGTCTTCGTCATCTCATCCGCAGCAAGGGAACCAGAAACGGTTCAATCACTACCACAGCCACCGGGGTCATCAAAATCAGCCCGCCAACAACAACAACAACAACAACAACAACCCGAACGCAAGCGGCTATGCAGGTCGAAAGCCGCAGTGCAACCGCTGTAATCTCCATAACGGCCCTTGTGCCGGAAACCGCTGCCAACGATGTGGCAAGGTGGGACATGCGGCAAAGGATTGTCGCGGGGAAATCATGTCCCAACAAAATCAAAATCAGCCCCAGGGTCAGCAGCAGGGTATAAACCGGGGATGCTATCAGTGTGGTAGCACTGCTCATTTCAGAAGAGACTGCCCACAGTTGCGTAATAACAACAATAATGGTGGAAACAACCACAACCACAATAACCACAAAAACAATAATAACAACAACAATGGGAACGGTGGCACAGGAGGTGCTAAAGGTCGCGCATTTACATTGGGCCGCGGAGAGGCCAGAAACGACTCGAACGTGATCACCGGTAAGTTTCCCCTTAATGAACATTTTGCTTCTGTGCTTTTTGATACGGGTGCGGATAGGAGTTTTATATCTGAGTCTTTTAGGAAGAACCTAAATCTCACGCTTAAACCATTAGAGACCCCTTATGTTATAGAATTAGCCGATGGTAAATCTGTAGATGTGACCCAAATCGTATCCGGCTGTCAACTCAAACTCGCGGGCCACACTTTTACCATTGATCTGATGACAACTACCCTGGGTAGTTTTGACGTGGTAGTCGGAATGGACTGGCTATCCAACGTCCGGGCTGAAGTTCTCTGCTTCGAAAAATCTATCCGTATTCCACTCTCTAACGACGAAATCCTGACGGTACAAGGCGATAAGGCAGGCGCCGTCACCAACATCATCTCTTACATGCAAGCGCAGAAGTATCTTCGGAGAAAGAACTCCTTCGCTTTACTCGCACTGATTACCGAACAGCCTAAGGACGAGAAACGTATAGAAGACATGCCTGTCGTCCGTGACTTTTCTGATATATTCCCAGAAGAACTACCTGGTCTTCCACCACATCGACAATTGGAGTTTGAAATCGAATTGGCAAGCAATGCAACTCCTATCGCCAAGGCTCCATACCGCCTAGCTCCAGCCGAGCTGCAGGAGCTGTCTACCCAACTTCAGGAGCTATTAGAAAAAGGATTTATCCGGCCAAGCGTTTCGCCATGGGGAGCTCCAGTCCTGTTTGTCAAGAAGAAGGACAAGACTTTCCGCATGTGCATCGACTATAGGGAACTCAACAAGGTTACAGTCAAGAACCGATACCCGTTACCTCGCATCGACGATCTCTTCGACCAACTTCAAGGGTCAAGCTACTACTCTAAGATTGATTTACGGTCCGGTTACCACCAGCTACGCGTCAGGGAGGAGGATATCGCTAAGACAGCATTTCGTACTCGGTATGGCCATTATGAGTTCTTGGTCATGCCCTTCGGTCTCACCAACGCACCTGCGGTGTTCATGGACCTCATGAACCGCGTGTGTAAACCATACCTCGACAAATTTGTCATTGTGTTCATCGATGACATACTCATCTACTCCAAAAGTGAAGAAGAACATGCTGAACATCTATGATTACTGCTAGGATTACTTCAACAGGAAAAGCTATATGCCAAGCTCTCGAAGTGTGATTTCTGGATTCGGGAAGTTCAGTTTCTCGGGCATGTCGTGAATGAAAAGGGTATCCACGTAGACCCTGCCAAGATTGAAGCCATCAAAAACTGGGAAGCACCTAAGACACCGACGGAGATCCGCCAATTTTTGGGATTGGCTGGTTACTACAGACGCTTCATCGAGGGGTTTTCAAAGATCGCACAACCGCTTACTACCCTCACCCAGAAAGGTATCAAGTATACTTGGGGTGACAAGCAAGAAGCAGCATTTCAATTGCTGAAGCAGAAACTTTGCAGTGCACCCATTCTGTCCTTGCCGGAAGGGACAGATGACTTCGTAGTGTATTGTGATGCTTCCATTCAGGGATTGGGATGCGTACTCATGCAACGCGATAAGGTCATCGCGTATGCGTCGCGACAACTGAAGGTTCACGAGAAAAACTACACGACGCATGACCTGGAATTGGGAGCAGTAGTGTTTGCACTTAAGATTTGGAGACACTACCTCTATGGAACGAAGTGCACAATCTTTACGGATCACAAGAGCCTCCAACACATCTTTGATCAGAAGGAGTTAAACATGCGACAGCGTCGCTGGGTCGAACTCTTGAACGATTATGAGTGTGCCATTCGATATCACCCGGGTAAAGCTAACGTGGTAGCTGATGCCCTCAGTAGGAAGGAACACTTGAAACCTCGTCGTGTACGAGATTACAACTCACTATACATTCGGGGCTACCCGAACAAATACGCGACGCCCAGTTAGAAGCAGTTATGGAGGAAAATATCAAGGCCGAATCGGTGGGAAAAATGGAACGCGATTGGGAAGTAAAGCCCAATGGAGCCCGGTATTTCATGAATCGCATATGGGTACCTCTCTACGGAAACCTCCGAGAGCTAGTCATGGACGAAGCTCACAAATCTCGATACTCTGTCCATCGGGTTCGGATAAGATGTATCAAGACCTTAAAGCTGCGTATTGGTGGCCCAACATGAAAGCCGATATAGCCACCTACGTGAGTAAATGTTTGACTTGTGCAAAAGTCAAGGTGGAGTATCAAAAGCCATCGGGGCTACTCCAACAACCTGAGATCCCAGTGTGGAAATGGGATCAGATCTCAATGGATTTCATCACTAAACTCCCGCGAACCTTGGGTGGTTGTGATATCATCTGGGTGATCGTGGATCGTTTAACTAAGTCCGCACACTTCCTAGCTATTAAAGAAACAGATAAGATGGAGAAGCTGACTCGCATCTACATTAAGGAAGTAGTTTCTCGGCACGGAGTGCCAACGTCCATCATCTCAGACAGAGATGCTCGCTTCACGTCTAACTTCTGGCAGTCACTCCAGAAAGCGTTGGGAACACGCTTGGATATGAGCACAGCTTATCACCCTCAGACTGATGGTCAAAGTGAAAGGACCATACAAACCTTGGAAGACATGCTTAGGGCATGCGTAGTGGACTTCGGAAATAGTTGGGAAATTCACCTGCCTCTAGTAGAATTCTCATATAACAACAGCTATCATACGAGTATTTCGGCAGCACTGTTTGAGGCATTATACGGTCGTAAATGTAGATCACCGGTCTGCTGGGCAGAAGTCGGTGACAGTCAACTCACAGGCCCTGAGTTAATACTTGAGGCTACTGAAAAGATTGTACAAATCAGAAACCGCATGGCGGCGGCACGAGATCGACAGAAAGCTACGCTGATCAACGACGCAAACCGCTCGAATTTCAAGTAGGCGACCGCGTCCTACTAAAGGTGTCACCCTGGAAGGGTGTAATCCGCTTTGGAAAACGGGGCAAACTTAAACCACGGTACGTAGGCCCATTTGTAATCTTGAAACGTATTGGACCCGTAGCTTATCAATTAGACCTTCCTTCCGAACTCAGTGGAGTTCACAACGTATTTCACATGTCAAATCTGAAGAGGTGTCTATCAGATGAAACTCTAGTCATTCCATTGGATGAGATCCAAGTGGATGAACGACTGCACTTCGTGGAAAAGCCTATTGAGATCATGGATCGTGAGATCAAGACTCGAAGGCACAGCAAAATTCCGATCGTTAAGGTTCGTTGGGACTCTAAGCGTGGACCGGAGTTCACGTGGGAAAGAGAGAACCAAATGAAAAGCAAATACCCGCACCTCTTCGCAACTGAGAAGCAAACTAATGATACCAGTAACTAATTTTTCGGGACGAAAATTCTTTCAACATGGGGATGATGTGACAACCTGGAAACTTCTTATACTTTTGTGTATTATTGTTGACTAAATTCTCGTGCATGGCACTTGGAAATCTTTGTGTATGGCACTTGGGGAACTTCTTGTAACGTTGCGTACCATCATTAACGAACTAACTCTTTGTGCGTGGCACTCTAAACATGTACGCTACATGCTAAACCGCGTTTACTCAATTTTCGGGACGAAAATTCTTTCAACATGGGGATAATGTGATATCCCGGGTTTTTCGGATAACTTAAACGCGACACTTGTCGAATAATGTATATGCTAAGTATTAAACGTGCACGAGTTAAATGAATACGTGATGTGTGTTGTGTGATTGTTTTAGTTATAGAGTAAGTATGGTAGATATGTACACGAACTGAACCGAACCGCGACACGAACCAGCTTTGATTCATTGTGACTCTAGGAGTTAACAAAGTGTTAACTTTAACTCAAGTATTCGGCCGAGAACAAGAATCAAACCCAAACCGAGATCAAACCTAGACTTAAACTCTAACTACTCGGCCGAGAACAACCCAAACCAAAAACCCATTGCATGCAAAACCTAAAACTATTCGGCCAAGATCAAAACCAAACCAACTCACCCTAGTCCTTGGCCGCGAGATCAAGCCCAAACCCAAACCGAACCAACCTAGGATCCTCGGCCACGAATGCTTATCCAAACCGTAACCACTATTCCCTTTGCGCCTATATATACAACTCACATGCATGTATCCGTCACGATTCCAAAAACCCTAAACAGAAATTGCCGTCGGCAGCTTGTTCTCGCCCCTTGTGATCGCAAACAGCTGCCTTCCTTGTTCGTTTCTTCCTCTCGGTCGCAGCAGCAGCAGCCATCGCCATCTTCACCTCCATTCAGTCGCGAGTTCAGTCCTTGTTCACCTCTATTCAATCAACAAAACAGCCCACTTTATCATCATCCTCTCGGTCGCGATCTAGTTGGATCAGCCGAGTCGTTCTTGTCCAAATCTCGGCTTGTTTGCCTAGTTATTCAAGGTCAGAATTATCTTGATTTCGAGATCATGTTCGGACATATATATGCTTGAATGATTAAATGATTAGTTGCTTCGGATTTTATATGTTGAATGTAATCGGCTGTTTTGTTTGTTGTTCATGTGCACGATTGTTTTCGGAAATCATAAGTTGCAAGTATGTTTTGTTTGTAAAAACTAGAAGTAAGAACTAGGGTTTGCATGGATAAGTTATTAGTATTAATCTATGATTAGAAATCAGTTCTTGATCGCCTAGGTTAATCGCATGAACGGGTTATATGAGTTTATGATAAAGGTATGCTGAAAACAGTCTGCTGAATAATAGTTACAGCCGACTTCATCTGGCTGTAACTCGGTCATTAGTAGTCGAAAAACGGATTTTCTGATGTCTAGAACGTAGAGATTTGAATAACGAATCTAATGGCGCTGGATTCATAATTTTCTGAAGTCGTTTGATATTTTTAAAGGGCCAAATAAGTTCAGTAACTAAAACTGTGAAAATCCTGAAATTTTGTTAGTTGTTTATCGAGTTGGATTTTAAAATCAGTAGGGAGTTGAGTCATGATTTTTATACAGAAACTAGGTATGGAAATTTTCGGGCAACTCCAACTGGAATTTTGTTAATTGGACTATCAGTGATTTTTAAATAAATTCTTCCGCGGACTGCAGTCAGAAAGCGGTAAATCTGACTGCAGCCTAGTATATTAATATTTATGGTTAATTGGTAAAGGTTTAGGCCTTGGAAAAATTATATAAATTTCTATGGTATAGATGTCACCTACTGTTAAAATATTGGAATTTTTGGAATGTTGGAACTATTTTATAAAAATCCTAGAAAACAACTGAATTATGAGTGTTAAGCTGAAATTGATAACTTGTGATTGTGTGCACCGAATTGTGGCATGAATTGGTTTATGATTATGATAAGTTGTTTTAATCACTAGGATCACATGAGGATACTTGCATGCATGTTTGAGTGTTAGATATGTTGTTTGTGTGTATCACTTTGTGTGTAAATTACGTGTGGAATTTGTATTGGTGTGTTCACACACTAACTTGGAATTAATTGGTTTGTTAGGACGCAACTAGCAGTCCCATCTCTTATAACTTCTTTGCTACACTAACCGAGCAAATAAAGGTGAGTTCACGGCCCCTAACTTTATCCGGTTTTTAAACAACAGGGGGAGAAACATGTATACACTCTCAAACTCAATCTCTTTACGTTATACGAATTTAACGTCACATAACTATTCGGTAACTAAGTTAATGTTAATGTAATGTTATGGTCACTAAGCAGCTTTATCACTTAAGTCCTCGTCAATCTCTCGGATCGTTAGTATTGGGTTTAATAGCGGGGGAATTATAAGTAGTACTACTGGGCCCGACAAGCCCCATCCGAGCTAGTCGCGCTAGCCGACCGGGTATGGTCAACGGATGAATAATTTGGCCTAACTTCGCCATGGTCATGTGATAGGCCTGGCAAAACGGAGGCACAACAGTCAGCTTCGATCGCGAACTCTTACGTGACATGACTTTAGGCTAGCTACCTATATATATTAACATTGAACTTAATTACGAAACAACTTAATATTCCGGGTTTGGAATATTGGAAGCAACAACTTATTATTCCGGGTTTGGAATAATGGAAACAACAACTTAATATTCCGGGTTGGAATATTGGAAGCAACAACTTATTATTCCGGGTTGGAATAATGGAACTAATACGTTATCCCGGGTTAGGGATAACGGAGTAAACAAACTATAACCGAACAAACGAATTTATGAAAACCTGTGAACTCACTCATCTTTAATGTTGACACTTGTTTCTTTACATGTTTCTCAGGACGCTAGGAGCTCTAGGTGCACGCACATGCATTGAATAAGACATCTTTTATCGAGTCTTATTTATTAATATTGTTTTGGGATTTTTTTCATTTGTTTTGGCGTTCGTGTTGGCGCCCGCTTCACTACTTATCTATGCTTCCGCTCAAACTTTAAAAACTGATGTTTCTGCTAAATGTTGGTAATATAAAATCTACAACAAGTGATTTTGGAAAACGTATTATCAAATCATATAGAGTCGTTCGACGTACTAGTGTTACAGATTCTGGTTTGTTCACACGCCTCGCGGTAAAACTCCGCAAGTGGAAATTGAGGGTGTGACAGTCCACCACTGGACTGTGTGTCTAACCCGGTTAGAAACCCGAGTTTAATTACATTTATACTTTAATAAAACTTCATCTTCTTCATATGAACAAAACCCAGAAACTGGAATCTGCTGGTTAAAATGTTTTAACAGTTCTGGGTTACATATTTAAAATCTAGAACGTATTAAACATATGATATAAGAAAGTTTAGAGGTTTATACCAACTGGAAGCAAGGTTCCGGTTTTCCGGTGACCAATTCCGGCGAAATACAGACAAATTCCGGCGACTTGCGGCGAGGTTTTCAGAGTGAGTTTGAGAGTAGTGAGCGAGTTGGATCGAGGAGTTTAGCCCTGTATTTATAGGCTGCTATGGTGAGGTTTGATCTCGGTTAAATCATTGGCGGTTACGACTGAAATTGTAGAAACGGTTTTGTTAAATTTGGTCGTGATTGATTGATGATTGTCAGTTATTTCTGGTGATTTGGAGGATCGAACGGAAACTCCTTGATTCGTTCTTTGATTCAGGGGCGGTTTCAGTATTTTGTGTTTTGAATTTCCGATTCAGTGTCAGTTTGTGTATAAAATTTAATTGTTTCAGATTTGAATTAAGTTGTGTGTGTGGTGTAGTGGTGTAGAGTGTGTTTGGTCTTGAGAGTGACCCGGGTTCGAAACCCGGCGTCTGCAAATATTTTTTTATTCATTATTTATTAGAAATTTTAAATTATGGTTTTTAAATTCTAATATATTTATTAATTATGTATCGTTTAAAATTAATTTGAGCAGTAAATACGCAACGAAAATTTATAACTGGATATTTGATTAATAAACGAAGCGGGTTTTGAAAATCCGTTTTTCGACGGATGTTACAGTATCCCCTACTTTTGGAAATTTCGTCCGAAATTTAAGTAGTAGTGGTATATTTGACTTGAAGGGAGGATGTTTTAATTTTGACGATTACATAATTAGAAGAGGGTGAGAGTTTAAATCTTATTTGAGGCGGTAATGTTCCTAGTAAGGGTTGAATACCCTGCTACAGGAATCGCTTTTTGATGCCTAAAGTATAAGAATGCGGAACATGGATAAACAGGGTTGATTGACTAGGCATGATTTTATGCATAAGAGTTTTGAGGGAATTGATACGTTTGAAATGATAAGGTATGTATCATAAAACAAAAACTTCAACCATGACGATATTTAAACCTACACGGAACTTTCCATAACCTCCTGGTAATGCTTTTGATCCTTTGCCAAGAATACTTATATATAGGAAGTACCAGCGGCGTATCCACCATATTCTTGTCAAATTTTCATTGACTTTATCAGTAAATTATGATCAGTTCTATGTGACTCTAAAACATAAACAAACACAACAACCAAAGCTTGAGTCTCAATTCTGAAAGGATGATGACAGTACCTCTCTCGTTTATTATGATGAAGGGGTTAGTCTATGTAAAAGTGAGACTCAACCCAACTTCTTTAAATGATGAGATCGAGATACGTCGAGATGTATGATGATATGAATGTTAAATCAGTGAGTATAAAACAAAAATAAAATAGTAATTCGCATTAAGATTCTTGGATACATAAATTTCCAATTTATAACTGAGATACGTAAAGATTGAGATAACATAAAGAAAACATTAAAACTAGACGATTGGAGTTGAGTCTTGATTCTTGGTGAGGAAAAGCTAGTTGGGTGATTCGTTTGGGCCGTTATTATCTTCAACAGGATTGGTGTTGATGTTGTAAGCTCTTCCTCTTGCTGGTGGTGGAGCTGGGTTTGCTTGATTTGCTTGGTTAACTGGGTTTGCTTGAGCTTGGGCGTTTATGATGTTAACCAATCGAGGGCACGTGTTTCTAAAGTGAGTAGGGTCGCCACAATTAAAACAAGCTCGAACATATGGGAACATGGGGTATTGGGGTTCTTGATATGTTTGGATCATGTTTTGAGTAGGGGGTGAGGCTTGGTTTTGAGGGGCACGACAAGTTTTGCTCCAATGACCATAACGCCCACAATTTGCACACAGTCGACAAGGTACGGTAGATGGATGGTGATAAAAACAGGTGTTGCATTGAGGATGAGGTCCAATGTAGGGTTTCTTATTTGAGTAAGTAGAGTTGGGTGCTACTTGAGTGATTGGGATAGCTTGGAGGGGTACGGCTTGTGAAACTGGTTGATTGCCTTGAGTGATAGCGAAATTTTGTCCATCTCGTTTTTTCTTAAGAGTGGTTTGAGGAGGGGATTTGGTCTGGGTTGGGTTGGAGGTTTCGGTTGATGCTTTATCCTTCTTCTTCTCCTCCGTGAAGTCTTTATTTCGTATGTGGTTTTCGGTGAGCTCTGTAGCTAACTCCATTGCTGCTTCCAAAGTTGCAGGTGTGGTACTTATTACAGGGTCTTGAATTTTTGAAGGAAGACCTCGAATGTAGTGCTCGATCAAACGGTAGAGGGGAGTGAACAAGTTGGGGACCATCTGATTTAACTCAAGGAATCTCTTGTTGTATGTGGTGTGGTCGCTCTCCTTTTGTTTCAAAGAATAGAACTCATCTTCCAATTTCTTGATTTCGCTTCTTGGACAGAAACGTCTTGTCATGATTTCCTTCAACTCTTCCCAAGTTAAAGTCATAGCATTCTCAGTACCCCGCTTGGCCTTCTCTGTATTCCACCATGTAAGTGCTACTCCAAACAAACGATCGGTAGTATATCGCACCTTGCGATCATCGGGACAGTCGCAATTGAGAAAAGTGTTTTCCATCCATAATACAATACCATTACCTCCTACCATTTATAATACAATACCAATACCTATATTTTCACTTTATTACATGTATATCAACACCGTTTATACTATCCAATCAACATATTACATCATAAAGTGGCAACTATAATGAATCCATCAACCACTAGATATAACTAACCAAAAAACATATATATGAGCCTACTTCATCATTCAAAATCACAAACTTTTTGTACCAAAACACGGTATATAATTGTTATACATAATGATGCACATGTGCATTTAATGTAAAATTGAGTGTATTATGGATGATATTGTAAATTAAAGTGCAATTGTCTACTAGTGATAACGTATTACTAAATTTGTCGAAGTTATAATACATATGCACATGTGCATGGATAACTGTTACTCGAAAAAAAAAGTTTTTTTTTGTAACGAAATATAACGATTTTTATTAAAAATTATTAAAAAAATTTTTGAGTGTTTTTTTTAATTTTTTTAGATTTTATTTTGCAATGAAGGTGGTTCTTGCGGTTCTCACAATAAAGGTGGTTCTCGCATGAACCCTACCCTCTTATATTATATATATATATATATATATATATATATATATATATATCTATATAGAGGGTAGGGTTCATGCGAGAACCACCTTTATTGCGAGAACCAATGTAAACACAAAAAACTATCTAAAAATATAAAAAACACACATTGTTTTTTAAATATTTTTTTTAGAAAACATCGCTATATTTCATCAAATTTTTCTTTTCGAGTAACAATTATCGATGCACATGTGCATATGTATCATTTCTTTGACTAATTTCGTAATACATTACCCGTAGTAGACAATTGCACTTTCATTTACACTACCATTCGTAGTACGCTACTTTTTACGTTACCAATATTAAAAATGCACATGTGCATCATTATGTATAACATGTTTTGGTACAAAAAGTTTGTGATTTTGAATGATGAAGTAGACCCATATACTTGATTTTTGGTTAGTTATATTTAGTGGTAGATGGTTTGGTTGTATTTGTAACTTTATGATTTAAAATGTTGTTTGGATGGTATGAAGGGTGTTGATGTATATGTGCATAAAGTGAAATATTTGTAATGGTATTGTATTATGGATGGTAGGAGGTAATAATATTGTATTATGAATGGTAGAAGTTAATGGTAGTGTATTATGGATGGTATGATAGATGAAAGGGACAATGTAGTCAAAGTAGTGTACTAAAACACCTTATATCATGTTCATCATATAGATGCACATGTTCATTTCTAATATTGCTAATGTAAAAAGTAATATATTACGGATGGTAGTGTAAATGAAAGTGCAATTGTCTAATATTGGTAATGTATTACGGAATTTGTCAAAAAAGACACATATGCACATATGCATCGATAATTGTTACTCAAAATTTTATTAGTGACGAAATATAGCAATTTTTCTTAAAATAATATTAAAAAAATTTTTGGGTGTTTTTTAGATATTTTTTAGGTATTTTTGGTTGTGTTCACATTAGTTCTCTCAATAAAGGGTGGTTCCTAACAGATCTTTCTCTCTCTCTCTCTCTCTCTCTATTATATATATATATATATATATATATATATATATATATATATATATATTATTTACTAGCAAGAAACCCGAGCGATGCGGCGGTGGCGACAAATTACAACGCGGTACTCGTTTTCTTTTAGTTTATTAATCTTCGTGTGATATAGTACGTCAGCTCGTAACTGACTTTCCTAAACTTGATCATCCCAAGCACTCCGACACCCAATTTAATAAACACATCCTTGAATCTCACAACCGTCAACAATGGTTAGTTTTTTGCCGAAAAATCAACACCACTACGCATGCTATTACTTGGTGGATCCGGATTGGTTCTACCTGCTAATAGCTACCATCATTATCGTAGGTGCTGCCAGAGACATGTCTGGATTGGTGACCGTCTTGTTTACATATAAATCATGAACCCAAAGAACCCAAGACTAAACCGCTTAGTATATATTCAAGGTTTTTCTCATGTGAATGCTAAAGTATAAACGAAAGTAAAGCTTATTTTCAATGCTGCAAGTACAAATGAAACCAATTATTCATTGGTGGTTGTCCTTAATTCAAATACACAAGTCAAAGTTTCTGACACATTGTTGTTTGGCAAGATTAGTTATCATTTGATGAAAAGTGTTAAAAACTTGTTTTTAGTGTTTTATGTCTTAAAAATTAAATCTTTAATATTTTCATAATAAAGTCATTTACAAAATATGAGGGGACCCAGATCCCTAAGAAGGAGGCGGCACTTTCCATCCTCAATTTTCGTAGCAATAGAGCCTAATTCATATCAAACGAATCAGCTTCAAGCACAAACTCATTGAGGTACCTAAGGAGATAAAATTTTGACTACGTTTTAATTTTACAACTTTTGGTATTTTTCAAATTTAATTTCTGCCAAAAATCCCTTCTTTCCCTTTCAACGTTTCAACGTAAGTATACTTCATCTATAACAGATTTTAATACATTCTCATTATTAATAGAAAAAAGAAACAACCATACACATATATGTTTGTATGTATGTATGTATTATTTTCACCCTTTTTGGAGCATTCTGCTACAAAAACACCAGAAAAGCCTTAAAAAGATCTTAATTTTTTTCATTAGCATCATCTAGACTACATTCCAGCTGCTCTTCTGCAAAAGATTTTGCACCCATACAATATAAAATTCCATGATGTTATTTACACCGAGAGAGATACAATTTTCAATCATTGCAATATATTCAATACAAATACACCAAAAAATGAGACTATGAGCATCAAGAAGAGTTATGACATCATACTTGTCTAGAGAAAATGAATGAGACCATGAAAACTGTTGGTTTCCTCTAGCCTGAGAAAAAAGAAAACATAAATACAAAAAATAAAATTCATAAATGAGATCTTAAATTAGGGATGTCAATCTGATACAAGTGCTTTTAATAACATATGAACAGGTAATATGATCCATGCGTAATGGGTTCTAGTCATTTCAAATTTCATAACTTAACCCTAAAACTAAAGAAAATTAAACATTATTAGTCATAACTTAACCCTAAAACTAATGAAAATTAAACATTAGTATAGTTGCTGCACATTTCTAGATAAAACTAATTGTAACAAACTAATCGTTAAAGCACCAGCTTTTAAAAAAAGTTCGCGACATTATCCGAAAAGGAATAAAATATATATTTTTTAAACTTGAAACAACCAGCTTTAGATAACTATGAAATATATAAATTTTGTAACTAATTACTAAAAGAATCTTTTAACAAATGTTCTCGTAACCCAAGACAACACATTATAGCCAGCATTCAGCACTTACCTCACATAAGCTTTTAACATATTACTTGTTTTCAGGTCGAATTCTGAAATGAAATCTTAAATTATCACTCATTTGGAAAGAAAAAAAAGATGTGTTAAATTATCACTTATTCAATAAAAATATAAAATGAGTTAATAAGTGTATAGATGGAGATTACCCATATGCTTGAACTGCAATTGTAGGAACTGAGTAAGCACATTGGTGTGCTTGAAGAGAGAGTTGGGAGGGATCATCCAACAAACACCAAATTTGTTTCTGCCTCTGTTCTTTCACTTATTAGTCTACACAAATTTCACCATAATTAGGTCGCTAGAAAGTATAATAACATATTTAATGATCGTTAAACAATATTAGAGAAAAAAACCATATCGTGATAACTTTTGGTCGTTTCCCCTGACTTTCTCCCTCCAATTCCTGTTAAACAACACCAAAAGCAAGCAGGGCGCATGTGTATTCCAGACAGGTTCAGACTTCAAAGCTGGTTCAAGCCAGTTTTCAGAATGGTTCACCATGCCTGCGTACTTAGGTTTTAAGAATGTTTCACATCACTTGGGTGCCTAGACGTGCGCCTACCAATACAAAGAAGTAAACATAAACTAATATTTGTTTGTAAATTTATATAAATACTCACATCTCCAAACTTTAGACCTAAATTGACCCTTTTAAGGCAAATATACTTTTCTAACCTTCAAAATAACCAGCTTTTATACCAAGAACAACAAAATCCATACCTATTTCAATATTTAAAACACCAAATATCTATGCATCAAACTGCGTCTCTTTTTTGAAACCAAGAGAATGTTGAATTCACCAATTATATATGTAGACTACAATACAATTCTAATATCATGCCAAATAATATCATTGAGAAACAAATTACGTTAACAAAAAACAATACTACTGCAATATCGTGCCAAATAATATATAAATCATCAAAAATAATTAAATAGAAAGGCATCAATCAAATGTTATGTACCTTCCTGAACCTCTTAGCCAGCAGCACGCTCACCAGAACATAAATTGGACTGGAATCACATCTGCAGCTAATCTAGCCTTAAAACCCTTAAACCATCGACGTTGATTCGGTTACGAATAATGCCGGAGAGTGGCTGTGGCCGCTAGCCACTGTTGTTGCCGCTGCTTAATCACCAGAAAACACCACCATCGAGTTTGCCGGCACCGTTGTTCGTGGGTAAAACTGTAACAAACGAAAGCAGCTATCAGTTTGATACACAACACACATATGGCAATTCTTTTATAGATAACGTGTTATGTTCACTTTAACCATGCATGATCAAAATTCAGCTTTATACCATGATTAAAGTCACCAAAACGTCACAATTTTGTGCTATTAACGAATTATGAGTTCCACAAACTGTTACTCTACATTAGCTAGCATTTTGTGTCATCAAATATGAGCGAATCAAGTTCTTCAAACTCCTTTTTCACAGCAGCCCTAAACCATGTAAAACAAGAGACCTAAAACAACTTTAAAACCGTCGATATGTAATTGAAATGAGGCTTAACAAACATAAACATATTAGCAAAGATTGTACCCGGTGTAAGCCAAACACACTGAATTTAACCTGTGATATCCAAAAGAGCCCCCTCACTCAAGGAAAAACAAAACACACGCCAATCAAATGTGTTGTCAATCATAAACTTCTGTGAAAATTTCTTATTTCCTTAATTTCCTTGGGTTCATTCTTCTTGAATGTGTTCACACAAAAAGGTTACCTACAAATGGCAAAACAGAGCATCAAAACAACAAGTTTTTCCATCACCGGCAAACAAAAATAATGGAAAAATGAAACATGGGATACAAAACTAACACATGATTAGCCTAAACCAATGCAAACCTCTTTCAGACGATCTAGTTTCTCACCTGCAAGGTGAAAGATATCGTATTCAGACGATGAATTGAGCTTTTAGCCCGCAAAATAAGGGGAAATTACTGCAAAATCAAAAGCTCAAGAAATTACCTAACCTTTTCAGACCATAAAGAACCAAACACTCAAAAAGCAACTCCATCACAACCACCGGATTTAACATGAAACTCACATGTTATTTTTCGTTAATGAAGAAAGGGAAAGATGTATCGAAAAGAGAGAACATGTGTCTTAACGCATATCTAAATTAAAAAAGGTAGGCGATGGTTCCTGTATATGAAAACCACCATCGTGGGTTTTCACCAACAACAAGAATTAGAACCGAACCAAGATCGAGAACAAGATAAAAAAATAGCAGATTCTAGAACCTAATTTAAACAAGAACTAAAAAAAGATGGAGAACAAAAGTACGCACAAACCTGCAAATCTGTTAAAGTTTCTTCAAATCGGTATTTAACCCTGACCATTTTTGATTTCATAGTCGTTCTTTCTACATCTCCGGTTCTTTGTCATCTGATATCATCTTTGTGCGCGTAAGGGAGAAGAGCATATTGGAGATGTGGAGAAGGAAGGCTGGGGTTCTAGATCTAGAAAATCTAGGGTTCTGTATGTGTGTTTGTGGAGATTTGGTTGATTGAACCATAACAACCCTGTATCCTTTTTAATTTTTATAGATTTAATGATCTATGGTAAAATATTTTGAAATAAAGGATTAATTAAATATTAAACACAAATTTAGCCTTTTTAACAAATTTGATAATTTTAATAAAAAATAAAATAAGTATGATTTTTGGATTTATATAAATTGTAAGATGAATTTTTACTAATTTCTTAGAATTATTATTTTTAACATATAATAACATAAATTTTTTATCATCATGCGTTGTTATTTTATTGTCACAATTTTAGACTTTTTGATATGAATTTAATCATGTGGACTAGGTATTAAATATTTGTTGTTAAAGGATTTCTAGACTCAAAATATATATACTACAACATATAAGCGATGACATAAATATTTTTATGTTAATATTATAAATATGTCAGATTAGATATCTAGTTACAAACATTAATTTAATAGTTATGTTGGTAATATTATATATAATTTTAGGTTAGACAAAAGCCCTAAATTATAGGATTTTTTAAAAGTGTTGAAGATGGTTATTTAGTATATTTTCGTTACTTATTTCTTTAGAGTAACATTAGTCTTTGGAGTTTTTCCCTCAACACTCGCGTGGTCTACTTAAGCATCAAACAAACACAAAATTTTGAGTAGATCTATTTCTTTCCCTTTTTATCATTAAACATTAGGGTGTATCATGTGTCACGATTTCATATGTTTATTATTTAAATCATCAACATACAAAATTAATGCGTCGCTATGTGTTACATATACTTGTATCCATTTTTACTCGCTTTATGTTGCTTGTTTCACATGTGGATCCATTGGCTGGCCGGTTCCCCACGCCATGGGTTGAACTAGGTATCGCCAACATTTTTTAATTGTTATTGTAATATCACTAACACTTTGAGTTGCATGTTAAATCATTTTAAAAATAATAAAGCAAATCACTAACTTTATGTTGACTCAAAAACTATTTTTACGCATGGTACAGGTAACTAGGTGTGATGAGTTGAAGATAAAGACACATAGGACATGCCTTAGATTAATAAATTGGATTTTATCTTATGTTTCATGATTTTGGATAATGTATGAATTATTTGGGATATCTATGTTATGTGACATTTTAATTTTGAGATGATTAAATACTGAAACTTATAATAGTTGTCACAAGCTTTGGACAATCATCTCATTCCGATCGATAATCCGTTGCGGGTCGGAACGTGACAAAAGAAATTAATAATATTAAAATATAATTAAGTTACATTTTCCTACTTAAAAAAATATTTCTTTATATAGAGTCATTGAAGGGTTTGACAGAAAAAAATTGGTAAGGTGAAAGATATGGTGATATGTCTGCCAAATTGACCATCGTACACCTCCGTATCCGGATCACCCATCACTACCAACCTCCCTACCTGATCACCGTACACCTCGTTTGACACCCATACCCATCACCGTCAAACCCACATACGTCTCAAGCCCACCTCCATCTCAAACTCACCACCGTACACCTCCATCTTACAACCCGTTCCACCCATACTCAAACTCGATCCAGACATCAAATTGCGATCCATACCGAGCAGCACTCGTACATCATCACCACCCTATAACCGCCTCCGACTACCCAAAACAACCACCATATAGTCTCGTCTCGACGCCGATTACATTTCAAGTTAGCTTCCATCAAAGTGGTGGTTCTAGAACAATGTAACATTGGCGTGGACACACGTGTTAAATTTATGACTTTTGGTATGTTATGGTAGGTGTTTATGTTAATCTTACATTAGTATTCGCAAACTACGCATTTTAGATAAAATTTAGTGTACTTTATAAGACCATAGGGACATATTTTGTTACGTATTAAATACCATAGGGACGCAAAATGAAAATATATTATTTGAATGTGGCGGGAAAAATGATACTCGTAGCACTAAAAGAGTAATAGGTTTTAAAACATAGGGACGCTGGTTGATATGAGGTAAAGGGTAAAATGGACTTTTCAGTTAGTTAAGTTAACTAAGTTGGCTTGAGGGACTCATCCATCCAAAATCTTGCTTCAGAGGCTCAACATGACTCTGCCCGACAATCAATTGCATTTTATTCTAAATAGAAACTATTGCCTCAAAAATTACGATCAGACTAAACATTATTTTGGATATGGATGTGTGCTCTTTTGTTTATCTAAAATTATGTTTCCTCAATAAGAAATAGCTAGAAGAAAAGGAATGGTTAAAAAGGTAAATTTACCGAGAATAAATTTGTTTAACAATCTTTTAAATGACTATTACTTGACTAATTTAAAATTTATCTAACTTTAATTTATTTTAATACTCAGTGGTAGAAGTTTCACGGTTAATCTTGTCTCATTAGACTGGCTGGTGTAGGTCCGTTGTATGGATCGTTCAGGTCTTAATTTGGCAAACCTAAGGTAAACGTGCGGAATCCGTTTGCATAGGCGACATTGTAGACAAGTTTGTTACTGTTTAATCACTGTTTCATTGATTAGTAAACGTTATAGCTCTAGAAACACTTGGACAGAGCTTCGCATTCCAAGTTACAAAACTCTGAATGTTACAAATGAAAACACAACAGTCCCATATATAGGATAACAAGTTCGCACCAAATCACCTATGTCCAAGTTCGTATGAACTTGTCCTCTACACAATTTCATGCGAACTTGTCCAATACGCTACAAGTTCGTGCGAAATTGTCCTAAAACATATGTAAACTTCAACGTTTCACTCCTAAATACAGACTCGATATTATATGATGACGTAGGCAACAGACATATGCATCAACAACTCGCCTTATGTATTCTTATATGGTTTACATGAGGTAAAGTTTCTATTAGTTTACCTTCAAATGAACTCCTTACCTCTCTAATCCTAACCAACATCTAATTTTACAACTTATAAAATTTCTTCTTAAGATCCCTTTTCTTCTTTGTTTATCAATTTCTCTAAAAAAATATTCCAAAGTATTGTTATTCTTACCTTCGCTACAAATGTAAAAGCATGTCCAAAATTATAATCAGCATGTCCAAAATCATAATCAACGAAATATTACACCGATTCTAATTTGACAACTTAGGGTGGATGGGGCGGGGCGGGGCGGGCTCGGCAAAGGAAGCGGCAAATGGAGTTTATCGATGGGAACACCGCTGCCAACAATTAACTCACCGTGCAGTGAGGTGAAAATCGGTGACTACTCACCGCACCCAAAATGTGACCGTTGAAACTTTTTGACCGTTGGAGGTGATGTAACGACTTTATAGCCGGTTTTCATAAAAAAATAATTTAGACATGTTTACATCATATAAACCCAACCCAATTTATAACAACATCTCACCAACCCATTTTATCATTTCTCCAAAACTCATATTTACCCCTATTTTATTTAAAATGGCGTATGAAATACAATTGTTTTTTTCCACACGATAGCTTCAACCGATATTAGCATATTTTTTTTCCAAATCTCATCGAGCAAGCCGAACTACAAGACACGGGCACATCTAGCAAGAAACGATATGTTCGTCGTGATCGTGAGAGTGGCCACGACACCCTTATGGTGGATTATTTTTTCAAGGACCCGAAATACAACGATGATCGTCATAGGTTCCGTATATCAAAACGTTTATTTATAAAAATTGTGAGCAACATGGAAGCGAATAACCCGTGGTTTGAAGAGGGCGTGGATGTGAGAATGAAGAAGGGTTTTACACCGTTGCAAAAGTTAAATCAACTATTAAACAACTTGCAACCGGTAACCCTCCAGACGAGAACAATGAGTATTTACATATGGCCTAAAGGACTTCCCGCGAGTGTCTAGAGTATTTATGCGAAACGGTATATAAAATATACGCTCCCGAGTTCTTAGGTAAACCAACAAGCCATGACATGGCACTTTTGTACCAAGCTCATGAGGAGAAACATCATTTTCCTGGTATGGTCGGTAGCCTTGATTTCACCCATTTCATTTGGAAAATGTGTCCCACAAAGTTTTGGGGCTAATATATGAGAGAAGATCACAAATACCCGATCGTTATGCTCGAAATGGTGGCCTCTCAAGTTTTGTGGGTTTGGCATGCTTTTTGCAGTCCTCCAAGTGCACAAAATGACATCAATGTGTTTCAACAGTATCAATTATTTCTTACTGGACCAAATGGAACTGCGCCAAAATGTCCATTTTATGTTAATAACCAATTATAGAAACGTGGTTACTATCTCGTGGATGGAATCTACCCTACATGGTCCATGTTTGTCAAATCATTTCCATATGCTCACCGACTAGACGAAAAGAAGTTCAAGAAGCAACATGAGGCGGCAAGAAAAGATGTGGAATGGAATTTTGGTGTTTTGAAGTCAAAATGGGGTATAATGAATCGGCCAATGCGTGCTAGGAGTGTGAAAAAATTTAGGCATGTGGTGTATACGTGTATTATTTTACATAACATGATTTTAAAAGACGGCGGAAACGTGATAGCACCTGTTCACATTTGGGATCCTCCAGTCGAGCCCGCTCTTGATGGCAGTGTGTTAAACGAGCTTATGGATGAAGATACACATTGGAGACTAAAACATGATCTCATTGAGTATCTCGAAAGACTAGATTTACCCCACCTATTGGAGGAATCCGACGAAGAGTAGTAATTTATTTAGTTTAATTTTGTTTAGTTAAATGTAATTTTAATTATTTTTAATTTAATGTAATGTTTTTTAAATTTATTGTACTTTTATTTTAGTTAAAATATGTTTTATTTATTAATTAATAGTTTATAAAAGGAAAAAATAGTTTACCTCTACCCAAGAGAGGTGACCACCCTTTATGTTTTTTTGGGCAAGAGGGGACTTAGAGATATCGAAATAGAGGTCAAATGTTGAAAGGACACCGAAACATACTTTGTTTTATTGTCTGAGATATCGAAATAGACATCTTTCAATACATATTTCGTCTATTTCGACACTGACTTATGCATTTCCATATATAACATATTCTAACTGATGTTGTTAATTTGTGACAGGAGGATGTCACAGATTACACATCTTACAAACAAAATGGATAAACAAAAACAGGGACTATGAATAGAGACTTTGCCTTCAGTCTTTTCCTATTTCCCCAAATATTTGAAGCCCTAGTTTCTCTCTAAATCATCCTCTTTTAAACGAACCGATGTCCAAATTTTTTGAAACAATCGATTCGATAAATCTCATCTTCAAAAAGGTAAATCATCATCAAAACATCATTATTGAACTGAACAATCTTCATCGAAACATCATCAAATGTCATCATCATCGAAACCTCTTCATTGAAACTTTATATTGCCAAATCATCTTTGATGAACTCTAAAACTGAATCAAAATCACATCTTAAGTTTCAAGTGTTTAATGAACATTAGTGTTCTTAAGAGATTTGATTAAGTTTTTAGGTTATTCATTGTAATAAATGATTGTTTGGGGAAGATGATCGGACTGTGTTGTGTTTGTGTTATCAAGAATCATTGTGCTACAGTAACCGTGTGTTTTTGTTTTTAAAAATCAATCCGCTACAGTAACTTTGATTGAAGAAGTTGAATAGTTGGTATCGGTATACCCTATTTCGATGTATTTCGATATATGTGTTTCGATTTTCATTGATATCCTGTTTCAATGTATTTCGATGTCAGTGTTTCGATTTTAGTTTGCATCATTGATGTTTTATTTAGAAATACTGTGTGGTTGTCAAACTTCTTTTTCGAAACAAGAAGAATCGAAATACAGAATTTCAAAATGCATGGATTATCAAAATATAGTGTATTTTGATATTTCGATATCAAAATACTTATGTATCGAAATATGTTTTATCGATATAGATGAATAAATTGATACATGTTTTTATAGAAATACATATTTCTGTTTGAAAATATCAAGATCTCATCATGTAACACCTCATAAAATCGTGTCCAATAATGTATCAACACGTGTCCTGTAACACCCCAAATCGCGTAAAACAACACGCGGTAGAACACTTGGGGAGTCACGTTACAAAAAATTTCACAACACATGGTACTTAAAGTTTTGTTTTATTGGATTATCGAATTACATTGTTTTGGAATAACGGAGATTAAATACAATCATATTGTCTTTTGAATTTTAATGTCACTAAGGCTCGAGTCCGTCCTATGTATAGCATGCAGCAACAATCATCACATAGATAACCTGAAACATATGTGAAAATAGGTACGTCAGCATAAAAATGCCTGTGAGTAACATAGGTTTTGTGATTTAGATTCATGGCTTTGAGTATTTAAAGAAATATTTAAATAGTTTCAAAATAGCCATGAATCCATACAAAATGTTTTTCTTTTATAAATCATATGAAAATCAATGATATAAAAGAAAGGATGCAAGGTTAACTTAATAACCAAAAAGTGTCATGAATAAAACATTGTTCTTGTATAAACCAAATTGTCATGTATAAACCATTGTTCTTGTATAAACCAAATTGTCATTAATAAACCATTGTTCTTGTATAAACCAAATTGTCATGAATAAATCATTGTTCTTGTATAAACCAAATTGTCATGAATAAATCATTGTTCTTGTATAAACCAAATTGTCATAAATAAACCATTGTTCTTGTATAAACCAAATTTTCATAGATAAACCAAGGTATTGAATAGCCATAATGTTTTGTATAAAACAATGTCTTTGAATAAACAAATGTTGTGTTTAAATCAAAAGTTATGTTTCATAAACCATTGCTTTTTATTGCTAAAACATATATTGTGGTTTGTTGGCGAATACATTCAAACCTTGTTAATTGTCGGATAAACCTTTATAAAGACAAAGATTTATCAATGTTCATTGGATTCTGTGATTCCCCAATGGATACTTCCTAACAAAGTAGGAAGCGGGAATGTGTTGTCAAACCTATGGTACCATAACATACTACTGGTCGGCATCAATGTTAATGAATGTATCAATGTCAAGTTCAACACACCAATATGTAAATAACAATGTAAGCATGCTTGTGAAAATGTCCTTGTAACAAAGTACTAGGTATGCTAAGTGTTAGGAAACTTTATATGTATGATTAAAGTATTGAAGAAAAATGAAGAAAGAGAGTTTGATCAATCTGATCAGATCTGATGAAAAAGAAGTCAAAGGATCAAGTCAACAGAAGAAACATGATCATAGGCCATAAGAAGAAGCATTTGAATCAGATCTGATGAGAATATCTTTGTCTAAGGGTTCGAAGAAAGGATGAGAAAAGATCTAATCAAATCTGATGAAACCTCATCAGATTTCTGATCAGAAATCTGGTGACCAATCATAATGTCCACTTGCAGTTAAAAATAAGGTAATTCAGTTGAAGGACATTTATGATACAAGTGGACGTAGTAAGCATGACATATGAAACGATCTGCCACAATAAACACTTGCATGATAAACAAATTGTGTATTCATGCCAATTGCTCTCTATAAATAGAGATCACCAAACCGAAGATCGATGGAGCTGAGCATTGCAAGTATTACAACTTACATACTCCATTGCCCTTCATTCCCACAGAATTCTTAAGCATTGTTTTGTATTAGAAAATAACTTTTCAATCATCTTTTGTAACCTTTCAAAAGTTTTATAAACTTGAAAATTCTGTATCTCTGTTTCTTACAAGTTGATTTCTAATTCCGCACATTATTTTCATATAAAGTTGAAATTAACTTGCCATTTTAAGTCAAAGCATTGTTATCTGGGATCAACAATTGGTATCAAAGCAAATTGAATAAAATATTTTCAAATCGATCAATTGTTTGAGTATCTTTGTTAATACTCTATTTTGCAAAAGTTCAAAAACTTTGACTAAAAATGGCAAACTATCAGTCTTGGAACGGTGCTTTCAATATGGGTTCTATGTCAAAGCCTCCAACGTTAGTCAGGGAGGAGTACCCCCGATGGAAAATCAGGATGATCAATTTCCTTAATGGACATGATCGAGCTCTGTTTCAATCCATTGTGTGTGACCCACATATACCACGTGTTGAAATACCTGGAGTTCGAGCATCTGATGACTCACCAGAAATCTCTGCCTCTTGGGCTCCCAAACAAGAGAAAAACTAGAGCCCAGAAGACAGGAAACTGGTAGAAACAGATGAAAGGGCCAAATCACTTTGATTATGGCCTTCCAAATGACATATTTTCTTATGTTGATACATGCTCATCTGCAAAAGAAATATGAGATCAACTTGAAAATCTTTGTGAAGGAGGAGACAAAATGAAAAGAAACATGAGAACAAATCATGTCTCTGCTTATGAAAGGTTTAAATGTTCACCAAATGAAACACTCACCGATGCTTACAATAGATTGACAAAAATTTCAAATGAACTAAAAAAGCATGGAGTTGAAAAAACCAATGATGAAAGAAATGTAAAATTTCTTGATGCTTTGCCCAGAGAATGGCAAAATCTTGCCATGACCATAGCCTCCACACTAGAGCTATGAAATCTGAAGCTACATGATTTATATAGCATTCTACTCCCAAGAGAACAACAAATCATTGAAAATTCAAAACAATATGGTGGACCTTTAGCCTTAATATCAAATTCCCAAAGATCAATCACATCTGATCTACAACCCTCTAACCCACAAAACCTAGTTTTAGCATTAGAAAATTCTGAAAATCCATAAGATTTTTCTGCATTTGCTGAGGCAATAGCTTTGCTCACCAAAACCTTTGAGCAAAGATTGAAGGGAGGAAGTTCCAGAATTCAGAGAAGTGATAAAGGAAAGATGGAAGCAAGATCCAAGGAAAGAAGAGCAGAAAGCAAGTCAGAAGTGGTATGCTATAGATGCAAACAAAAGGGTCACTATGCATCAGAATGCAAGAACAAAAAGTTAAACGATCCAGCTTACTATGAAAAGAAGCTAGAAGAAGCCAAGAAACAACAACAACAACAACAAGTCAGCCTGATTGCAGGGACATACACCTGGATGACTGATGACTCATCAGATGATGATCAGGAAGAAATGGCAAACTTTTGTCTTATGGCAAAACATGACAACGAGGCATCAGAAATCAATGTAAGTCAAAATGATCAAGAGCTTCAAAATCAGATAAACAAATTACTGGAAGATTTTAAAAAATTACAAACAAAGAAATCTGATGAACTTAAAGACATGTTGAAACATTGTCAAGAAAATGAAAATTTTTTACATGAAGAAAGTTTGATCAAAGACACAAAAATCAATTTTTATGAAAAAGAGAGAAAATTCTTGTATGCAGAAATTCATAAAAATAAGGTGAATGTAATAGGTTTTCAAGAAGCAAAGGATTTCATTGACTATATTGAAACAACGTCAAAAAATCAGGGTGAAGGATTGGTTATACAAAAACAACAAAAGATAATCCTATAGTGTTTATAAAAGCTTCAGATAAACCACAATCAGATTTTGACAATGAATCTAATTTAACAGAAGAATTTGACTTCATGTCATCTAGTTCTGAGTCAAGTCCAGAATCAAAGAAGGTCTGCTCTAAAGAAAATATAAAGACAAAACAAGATCATACAAAAGAAAAAACTAAAAGGATCTTAAAAGAGAAGGGTCAAAACATTTTTCAAAAATCTCAGAAAAATGGACTTCCATCAAAAATCATTCCATCAGACATCTCTAACAAGGTGGGATGTATGTGTGTTGATATTCTGAAAGTAATTCAACAGCATCTGAACAAAAACCAACAATCTGTCAGTGGTTCAGCATTGGACAGAAATCTTATCAGATGGCAACAGATTTGGTAAAAAAAGCTGATCAGTCAGAATCAACAGACTTTGACAGATCAAGATAAACAAATGATAAAGTAAAATTATTATATGCTATGCACTCATCTGACAAAGTACCCAAGAAAGTCTGGGTACCAAAAAATCACTAACCTCTTCATTATAGGACCATCATGTGCAACAGATTTGGTACTGCGATTCAGGAAGCTCCAAGCACATGACTGGGGATGGAGCTTAGTTAGCAATTATGTAGAAAAGCTAGGCAAATTTGTAAAATTTGGTAATGGAGTCAAGGGTAGAGTAAGAGGTTATGGAAGCATAACATATGGTACAATAACAATTGAGAAAGTGGCACATCTAGAAGGTTTAAAATACAACCTCCTAAGTTGTGGTAAGTTTTGTGACAAAGGATTCAAGGTAACTTTTCTACCTGATACTTTAATAGGTCTTGAAGATGATAAAATTTATATTAGAGGAAAAAGGATAAGAAGATCAATTTATTTCTTTGACTTCAAAAACAAAATTGAAGAACCTCAATTTTTTTATTTACAAAAGCAAATAAAGGAAACAGTTGGTTATGGCATAAAAGACTGACTCATATAAATTTTAAAATTTTCAACAAATTAGCAAGCAAGTGTCTGGTAAAAGGATTACCTTCTATTACTTCAAGAAAAGACAAACTTTGTGAAGCATGTGAGCTAGGAGAGTCAAAAAGAGGCACACACAAAACTGTGGTAGAATCTTCTATCTCTGAAAATCTTGAACTTTTACACATGGACCTCTGTGGACCAATAAGCACCGAAAGTTTTTCTGGAAAGAAATACATTTTAGTCATTGTTGATGACTATTCAAGGTACACATGGGTGGAATTTTTGTGGCAAAAGAGTGAAACACCAGATCTGATGTGGTACCCGAGGAAAACCCACAGTCATCTTAACTTATCCTCTCACTTCTCCGTACCTGCTTATCAAATTTCAGGACGAAATTTCTTTCAAGTTGGGAATGATGTGACAACCCGCAACTTGAGGTTTATACTTTAACCTAACTGTAGTTAATTTAGACATACATTCATAGCACTGCATTTAACCAGGGTTAGTTAAATGAGTCTACTTTGGTAATTCAGGGAATTACCAGAACACACACGTGATAACTCTCGAACGTTGGTATTTAACACGGATAATAATTATAAACGGACGGTTTATACGAAACTTATGTGCTGCATGACAAGTACGTGAACTACATGCTTCTAAATGTAAATTACATGTTATTATGTGCCTTATTGTGAATTGTAAGATATTATGTGTTTCATGTGTGAAAGTTTTGTAGCTAGGGGGTGTTTAGAGCATTTGTGAAACTTTAATAAAAACTCCTATAACCCTAATCACCTCTCACAATTCATTGTACGGCAATTCATTTTTGTCTCTCAAATCCTTCTCAAGTCATTTGGCTTTGCAACAATTCTCCATCATCAGTCTTGATCATTCCAATCCTCTTAGAACAACACTAGATTGAATCAAAGGTATGTGTTTATGTTTATGTTGATAGCTTGTTCTTTTGATTTCATGCAAACCCTAGATGTCCAAACTTGTGGTCTGTGGTTTAGTTTATCATTTTGATTGAGTATGATTGTTTATGTATGAATGCTAATCGTTTTATGATATTAGAATGTTATCGACATGCTAGAAACTGCAAAACTGTTGTTGGATCCGTATCTTCGTTGATTAGAGTTTTTGATCGTAGAACTGCTGCAATTGTTACATTGATTGCTTCGTGTTACGGTGCGATCAGGGTTTTGTTCGACCTTGTGAAATCACAAAGTCCGGATATAGGAAGTATTAAGTAATCCGGGTTATGTTAGTATTATGCATTCCGAGTTTTAAGGAGGAAAATAAGTTCCGAGTTTTGTAACAAGTTGTTTATGTCCGAGTTTAGGGGTCCGAGTTTATGTGAAGGTATGGGTCCGGGTTTATGTGAAGGTATGGTTTCGAGTTTAATAGGCTTCATGTGGAGTCCGAGGTTAATAGGTCTCATGGTCCGAGTTTTATAACAATCATGAAGTGTCCGAGTTTAATCAATGCGTGAGTCAGAGTTTAAGTTAGGGAGGTTTTGTCAGGGTTTATGTTGAGGATTTTTTGTCAGGGTTTAAGTTGAGGATGTTTTGTCAGGGTTTATGTTGAGGATGTTTTGTCAGGGTTTATGTTGAGGATGTTTTGTCAGGGTTTAAGTTGAGGATGTTTTGTCAGGGCATATGTTGAGGAAGTTTTGTCAGGGTTTCAGTTGAGGATGTTTTATCAGGGTTTATGTTGAGGATGTTTTGTCAGGGTTTAAGTTGAGGATGTTTTGTCAGGGTTTAGCTCTCAGGGTTTAACGTGTTACATATCCTGGGTTCGAATTTAAACGCATGACTATGTTGGTTCCAAGTTTAATAAACCCAGCTAAAATATACATGTGTTTAATTGTTCCAAATTATGTACATAAGTATGTGACGTCCATGTTTCCTAAAATCACATTAAATGTCACCAACCGATATCACCAACTAGAGAATTCATTGTGTGTACTGTATGATAAACATGTTAACCTGATCACATGAACACTGGGTTGTTTGGACACTTAGGGTATTGCAAACACTCTACTTGAATGCATACTTATACGTTATTGTACGATAGGTCGCGTGTAACGGACCAAACATTTTATTAACGCATAGAAGCACGTTAACTATAACTGAGCAAACAAAGGTGAGTTCACTGCTCTTTTACAAGTTCCATTGGGGACAAACAAACAAACTAATATCCCTGGAGGGATACTTTGCAAACTTTTATCCCTGGAGGGGATGACTACTATTCCTTGGAGGAATACTTTGTTATATCTGTTTTGTTTAATTTTGAGTTGTTAATAAACTCGAACTCTATCACGGAAAGTCCCTACTT
This sequence comes from Scalesia atractyloides, assembly GCA_947069175.1. Taxonomy (NCBI): domain Eukaryota; kingdom Viridiplantae; phylum Streptophyta; class Magnoliopsida; order Asterales; family Asteraceae; genus Scalesia; species Scalesia atractyloides. The sequence goes on along the minus strand of CAMTDV010000009.1, from coordinate 25,016,582 downwards.
ACCTACTGAACTAGTTGCCTGGAGGGCAACGGGTATTAGTTGATAGCGCTATTAGGCTTGACAAACCTCACACCGTGCCTTGGAGGACGGGCGTGAACTAATGACCTTAACACGTTGATCAATGATGATAGACATTGATGAGGGCACAAAAAACAGAACAGTCAATCGGTACAGAGTTTATTAGTCGTAACATGTCGTTAAACTAAACACCAACTTGTTTTCGTTAAATAAAACTGTGAACTCACCGGCTTAATCGCTGATACACTTTTTCTGCATGCTTGCAGGTAGTTAGATCATCATTGCATGGGAACTTGCGGTCTGGGGAGCTTGAAGTGTCATGGGGCGTGTTACCGGATTGCAAACAATAAAACTTTACGCATTAAAACATTTTTATTTCAATTGTTTGAGATACTTAGCTTTGCTTCCATAGAACACATAGTATGATTGAAATGTTTAATTTGAAATTCACTTTTCATGTTGGACATGATATCTTGTTTTATATTATCTTACTATTAGTTCGACATGATTAGTGACTGGATCCTGGTACGTCACACGCCTCGCGGTAAAACTCTGCAAGTGGAAATTTGGGGGTGTGACATCTGATCATAAATGTTGTTAAGAAAATTGAAAATCTGTTGATATTAACTGTAAGAAAAATCAGATCTGACAATGGGACGAAATTCAAAAATGCAAAACTTGAGAACTTCCTAATAGAAAAGGAATATCTCATGATTTTTCTGCTCCCAGAACCCCACAACAAAATGGAGTTGTTGAAAGGAGAAACAGAACTTTGGTAGAAGCAGCAAGAACAATGCTTGCATATGCCAAACTGCCAACCTATTTCTGGGCTGAAGCAGTAGCAAATGCATGTTTCACACAAAACAGAACTAACATCAACAAAAGACATCAGAAAGCACCTTTCCACATCATAAACAAAAGGGTACCAAGTGTCAAATTTTTACATACCTTTGGATGTAGGTGTTTTATTTTTAATGATTTTGATAGTTTAGAAAAATTTGACAGAAAAGCTGATAAATGAATTTTTCTTGGATACTCTTTATCGTCAAAAGCTTACAGAGTATTTGTTTTAAACAGCTGAACAATCAGAGAAAGTTTGTATGTCTCTTTTGATGATTCATCAGAAACATAAATTTCTGATGACATTATAACTTTCTCACAAAAAGAAATTCTACAAATAATGAACACCTTTTGATAGAACTAACAAATGAACTGCTTGGGTATGACTGGGAAGGAAATATTGGAAATTTACCAGAAAACCAGTCACACTCTAACTCTACAGATAATTTAGAGTCATCAGATGAAATACAAGGAATGACAAATCAGGCATCAGATTCTACATAGAAAATCAAGAAAAACAAATGTCTGAAGACTCAGGCTCAGAACAGATCATCAATCTGGAGGAAGTAGAAAGTTCTTCACAAAATCCATCACTAGTTTCAACAACATAGCTATAAGTGGAAGATGGATAAAAGGTCACTCAACAGAAAATATCATAGGAAAACCTCAAGATGGTGTCAAAACAAGATCAACAACTGTTCATGAATGTCTTCATGCGGTTTCTTAAGTTTAGCTGAACCAAAAACAACAATTGAAGCTCTCAAGGATCCAGACTGGGTTCAATCAATGCAAGAAGAACTTGATCAGTTTGAAAAAAGTCAAGTGTGGAACCTAGTACCTAGACCAAATGGCAAATATGTCATCGGGTCAAAATGGATATTTAGAAACAAATCTGATGAACAAGGTATAGTAACAAGGAACAAAGCAAGGTTAGTAGTAAAAGGGTATAGTCATCACGAAGGAATTGACTATGATGAAACATTTGCACCAGTAGCAAGACTGGAGGCAGTCAGAATCTTCCTTGCTTACAGCTTCAAAAGGCTTCAAAGTCTATCAGATGGATGTAAAGTCTACTTTTCTGAATGGTAAGATTGATCAAGAAGTATATGTGCAGCAACCAGAAGACTTTGTTGATCCAAAATTTCCAGAACATGTTTATAAACTGAACAAAGCCTTGTATGGGTTTAAACAAGCTCCAAGAGCATGGTATGAAACTCTTTCAAACTTTTTAATCCAATCAGGCTTTACCAAAGGTACAATAGAAACAACTCTGTTTCTCAAACACACAAAGGACACACTTTGTTGGTACAAATATATGTTGATGACATAATATTTGGATCAACCAACTCAAAACATTGTAAAAAGTTTGAAAAATTGATGACAAGCAAATTTGAAATGAGCATGATGGGAGAATTAAACTTCTTTTTAGGTAGTAAAACAAGAATCTGATGGAATATTTTTGAATCAATCAAAATATGTTAAAACCATTTTAAAGAAATATTCATTTAGAAAATTGCTCATCATCAAAAACCCTAATGGCCACCGGAAACAAGTTAGATTCTGATCCTGACGGTGCAAATGTAGATCTTAAAACCTACAGGGGAATGATTGGATCACTCTTATATTTAACAGCTAGTAGACGTGATATAATGTTTTCAACATGTTTTCTGGCTAGATATCAGTGTAATCCCAAAGAATCTCATTTAAAAGCAGTAAAAAGGGTTTTTAAGTATCTAAAAGGCACATCTGACCATGGCTTATGGTATCCTAAGGGAACTAGTTTAGACCTAATTGCATATTCAGACGCAGATCATGCAGGTTGTAAACTGAACAGAAAAAGCACATCTAGTGCTTGTCAGATGCTTGGAGAAAAGCTTGTATGTTGGGCAAGTAAGAAACAAAACTGTGCTTCCATCTCTACAGCTGAAGCAGAATATGTAGCAGCAGCAAGCTGTTGTTCACAAGTTTTGTGGATGCAAACACAAATCAAAGATTATGGAGTGAATCTGACAAAAATACCAATCCTGTGTGCAATAGGAATAACTTCAAATCAAGTTCACCACTCACGAACAAAACATATTGATGTCAGGTATCATTTCATAACAGATAATGTGGAAAAAGGAAATATAGAAATGTATTTTGTTCCAACAGAAAATCAGTTTGCTGATATTTTTACAAAACCTCTGGATGAGAAAAGACATAATTATTTGATCAGCAAATTAGGAATGATAAACAAGAGATACAATGAAGCTACTCAATCCACAAAATTGGATAAGTGAACGGGCTCTAATAAATTGATCAGAAATCTGATAAAAATCTTGATCAGAAATCTGATAAAAATCTTGATCAGAATTCTTTCAAAATTGAATCTGATAATCCCATCAGAAATCTGATCAATTCATTAGAAGCTAGGAAATTTTTCTTTGTTTTCAACAGAAAATTGCCACCTTGACATCTCTTCTTTGTACCATGTATGCAAACCATAACATGTATAGTTTTTTTTAACTTTATATAGCTTCTTTTAATATTTTTTTTAATTGGGAATATCCAATGAATGAGGATGGTATACATCACAAAGATAACTCCCCAAGTTTTCATTTTTCTATTTATTTTATTTTTTTTACCTCCATCACATCAACTTCACACGCTTACTCATCATGGCTAAAAGAAAGAAGGCTACACCTGTCCTCTCAACAAAAAATTGAAGACCAGGGTGCCACCTATTCATAAATGAGGAGAGAGAATATGGCCACTTTTAGTTCTAAACGAATCTGACATCATATCTCCAAGTAGAGTAGAATTGGTACAATCAAGATCTTAACCAGTAAAAACATTTAAGGCATGTACTTATTGTCTTTAAATAGACATACACTTACTCATCCACTTTCACCTGAAAACCTTTTGAAATACTCGTCTTCTTCACTTAACACACACAACCACAATGGAAAGAATTGAGAGCAACCAATTCCCTCTGCCTTTCTTCCAAAGACACAATGCAAGAGTAAGGATGAACATGGATGACCCAAGATATGTAAACTGCTTCTGAACATGCTACTTAGCAGTCCAATAGCTTTTGCTCTCTCCATGCACGTTCAAGTGTTTCTGGAAATTCTTCAAGAGTTTTGGAAGTCTGCACGGCTGGTTGTAGATGATGGTAGGCTGACCACCATTGCAGGAAAGGTGATGGGCGACAAGCTCATTTGCTTAAATGAGGAAACTATCAGGGAAGCTCTCTTGCTAAGAGATGACTGTCCTCCAACCACCTTCTCCTTGGCAGACAAGCAGGCTACCTTGGCCATGATGGGATACCATGATCCTAAAGGAAGGGTTCCCATCTTCAAAAGCAGGTTCATTGAACCTTGGCAGTTTCTGGTAACCTAGTTTGCCTTTTACTTTACAAGGAAAGCCTCAAGTTGGTATGAGATCACTCAAAGGATAATGGATCCACTCCATGCCTTAGTAAATCATCTCCCCTACAACTAGTCAGCCTATCTGATGAATGACTTTAGGGCCAACTTACGGGGAGGTCGTCCTTTCCTCATCAACCCAAGGTTCTTGATGAAAGTGATAACTTCTTAAATGGACTTTGGAGGAGTTCCTGCATCATATGTCAGAGCAAGAATGCTTGTTCAGGAGGAACAACTTGCTGCCCTCATACCAACAGACAAAAACACAGGGCTTGAAACACCTCTCTGAGAAATGGTGCAGATCATGTATGGGGATGGAGACTTTGGAGATGCTGATCCAAGCGATGAAGAAATAGTTTAACTTTTCCTTATTTTTCTTTTTAGGAGTTTGTTTTTATTTCTTGTACTTAGCTACTTATATATATATATATATATGTATATGTTGATATCTATTTTATTTTGGTTGAGAGAAATTTCTAATAAGATCAGGAATTCAGGGGGAATTTCTGATGAAATTGAGAAATCAGGAGAAATTTCTGATGAGATCAGGAATTCAGGGGGAATTTCTAATGAGATTGAGAAATCAAGAGAAACTTCTGATGAGATCAGGAATTCAGGGGGAATTTATGATGAAATTGAGAAATTAGGAGAAATTTCTGATGAGATTGGGAATCCAGGGGGAATTTGTGTTAACCTTAGCATTTAAAAGAATTTCTGATAAATCATAAAACGTCTCACATGAGATCACAATTTTCAGGAACTGCTTGTTTTAAAAGGAATCCTTGAATTTTTTTTTTGCAAAAGAATGAAAATATTTCAAACCAAGAAGGTCAAATCAAGGGAGATGATGTTAAGCTGATTAAAACAATTTTTTTTCAAATGCAACATCTTTTTCTTGATTCAAATGCAATATCATTCTTTTTCTTTTTCAAATGCAACAACTTTTTCTTGATTCAAAATACATCTTTTTCCAAAAAAGATCAACTTTTTCTGATGAAAGTCTGACTACCTCTAATGCAACATTTCAAAACAGACGATAGGAGATGAAAATTTGCGGATCAACAAGACCTCAATTAACATGCAAAATTTTTCTTCTACTATCATCAGAAAATCTGATCATTTTTTATTAGAAAATCAGATCATTTTTAACAGAAAATCTGATCATTTTTAACAGAAATACTGATCATTTTATCAGAAAATCTGATTTTTTTAATCAGATCATATTTATCAGAAAATCTGATATTTTCTAGAAAATTTGCTAACTTTCTGAAAATTCTTAAACATTGACAATCACAAAAACTCTTAACTTTCTAAGCAACTTAATTAGAAAATCTGATTTGAAGACACTCCAATTCAATGTAAGTATCTCGGAAGCAATTCTACTCACCTTCTCTCTCTCTGTTAAAAAAATGTGTTGTCTATCTACTTGAACAGAAAGTCAACAGACTTCCACTTACCAATCTGTTGAGGAAAAACTCAACAGCAATCAGAAGACCTAGAGTTTTGAGTTTTTGCCTTACAGAAAAAAGGGAAGACAGAATCATGCAAAAGTGAAGATTGGCGGTTGAGGGTCCGTTGTACGGATCGTTCGGGTCCTAATTTGGCAAACCTAAGGTAAACATGCGGAATCCGTTTGCTTAGGAGACATTGGAAACAAGTTTGTTACTGTTTAATCACTGTTTCATTAATGTGTAACGTTACAGATCCTGGAAACACTTGGCCAGAGCTTCGCCGTCCAGTACACAAAATCTCTGAATCTTACAAATGAAATGTCAAGAATCCTATTTATAGGAGTGCAAGTTCGCTGGTGAGATGCAAGTTCGGGCGAACTTGCTTAGTCAAGTTCGGCCAAACTTGACTATCCACACATCATTCCAAGCGAACTTGACCCTTTACAAACATAAACTTCGACATTTCGCTTCTAAATACAGACTCGATATTATACGATGACGTAGGCAACTGACATATGCATTAACAGACTCCCCCTTGGATGTTGCCGTAGTCATCATTCTTCAATTGAATTCCAGAGTCTTTAATGTTCTCTTGATCTTTATTTCTTGAAACTTTAACTTCCTTGATCTTCATAGCATCTACAATCCTTTTCTATTTTCTTCTCGAGCTTGTCTTGATAAAACTTTAATCACCATGCTCCCCCTTGCTTTGAGCTTTCTGGAATAATCAACGTGCTTTATCTAGCTCCCTCTTAAAATCAACTCCCTGTTTCAAAGTTCCTTAAACATTCAAATAAACATTTCAGATTCAAACTTTGAAATCTTTAAACACAAACATTTCAAATTTTAATATTCTTATCAGTTTTTAAACCATCTCAGTTATTCAAGTCCAAATTAATGACCTTGAATATCTGATTTATATCAAGTTCAACTTAATGATCTTGATCAAACGTTTTGACACAAAACTGACACATTTATTCAAATGTAAGTTTCACCTTAATGAACTTTTAAACTTTTCAGATCAATTTTCAAAAGGTTTTAGATTTTGTTTAGCAACTCTAGACTTTGAAAATCAGCTTTTCATGATCAATGGTCGAAACTAAAGGATAAGATAATCTTTTTGTTTTTATGAAATGAATATCAAAACACTAAGTATGTACAAACATATTTACCTATATATTTTTGTTGAGTTTGTGTTAAAGGATCATATCAGTTTTTGAAACATATCACTAGTACCGTTGACCTTTTTATGACACTAAGTTTTAAACAAATTTACCTAGATTGACGATATGTTTGTCCTCATAAACTTCAACACATTTCTCAGTTGTTCCAAGATATGTTAGGTAGAATTATGAAACTTGACTTAACTATGGTTCCCATCTCAGAATATACTCCCGTATCAAGATTCCCTAGATTTTATCTTACATGTGAATATAGCGTAATTGATATCTGTATCTGGGTTAATGCGAGACCTTTAGAGCTCAGGTTAATACCACCGTATCGACAAAGAGATTAAGGCTCGACTTATAATGTAGTGTTCCAAAATGGAATCTTCTTGTACTGCAATTGTAGTATCTTTTGATATTTTCAATTGAATGCAGTTTTAGAGGATTTTTGCAAAAGCATTATAGAAGTTCTAGGCCATTGCTTACGCAAAATCAGAAGAATTTGTATAATACCCCAGATATCAACCATCTATAATGACCTCGTATCTCAGAATCAGGCAATCTCTCAGACGAAATTTCGGAGTACTAAGTCCATATATCCTAGAGATGTTAATCCACAAGTTTAAGCAGTTGTAAAATTTAGTTTATATCCTGGAAACAATTTATTGAACGTGTAAAGCCTATCGACACATCCATAGTAAGACTTGTTTATACTTTTTAAACTTTACAAATCCTTAGCATACTGTGATAGTCCACTGATGGTACTATCATTTCCTTTTATCCACAAACTCTTTTTGCCTTTTTCAATGGTTTTGTACTTTTCGTATTTTATATGTTTTTGGATTTTCTGAAATTTTTTTCTCCCCCATAAAATTCAAAAACATATTTTTGGAATTTTTGATTTATAGAAAAACATTGACCAACCGATGAGAATCACTTCAATTCTCCATCCATTACTGCTTCACAAATTTTCTTTTAAGCACTCTCCCCCTCATGATGACAAAAATTTTGACGCCTTTATGTTAACAAAACATTTATATCCCTGAGTTTTGCCTGTTCAACACGAGGGTTCGTTCAAAAATTTGTAAAATTTTCAAGTAAACATTATTGGAACATGTTTCTCGAAAAATTTTCTCGAAAAATTTTCAAAAATTGTAAAGTAAACGTTATTTGAGTTTCAAATTTTGTAAAAATGGCCTTTATATAAAACTTGATAACCTGGCCCGTCTTCAATATGTGCCCCAGAACTCCATTCTTAGTAATTTGCATTTATCTCAGAAGTTCCCGCACAAAAATTCAAACAATTAGTTGAATAGTGACACCTAAGCATTTTTAGCCTTAGGCGTTATTTCTTCAACCTTAATTTTGACATTCTTTTCACAATCAGGTTTATTTTGGACTTTCTCAAGTTTCGGAAAGTCCTCTAGACTTTCAATTTTCACTGATTGTGAAACATTTTTTCTTTTACCAACCATGTTTGATTTTTCATTAAAGCTTTCCTGAAATACAATGTAGAAACTTTTTGTTCACTACTACTCGAGGATTCACCAGTTCCAAATTTGAAAACTTAGTAATAACTGGTTTTCCTTGTTTATAGTTTCTGTACATTGTTTCAAAACCTAAATTGGTATTCCAGATTTTTTATTATCAATATGAGCAGGATTATGTTTAATTTGTAAACATTTACTAGCAATGTGTCCAGTTACTCCACATTTATGACACTTCATGTTCTCATATCTATCTTTTCTATCAAACCATACACTCAACTCATAACATTGATTTGATGTGTGGTAGCCATCTTTCCTGCTTCTCCTGTTCCTTTGATTTGACATTGAAGCATTGTGGTCCAACCTGCACCACTTATTCTCAAAATTTTGAGAGTTTTGTTTTTCAAATTTGTTTGTATTTTTATAATGATTGGATGATCGTACCGATGAACTTTTATTTTTGTTTTGAAAACTTGTAAAACTTTGTTTTTCCTTTTGTTTTCATTCTCATTCTGCTTAGAAGGTTTTTGCGTAGAGCATTCACCTTTCTCAGTAGATTGTAGAACAGTTTCTTGAAATTTTTCTTTTAGTTTTAAAAATATTTAATGTTTATCATTTTTAGCTCTTTCATCATCGGTATCATCGTCACAATTTTCAGTTATGACATCGTCATAATTTATAACAATGTTACTTATTGGAATTTTCTTTTTATTATCATTGATCGTTTTGGACATATATGATCAAACTTTAATGAGGAGGTCACAAAACCTTTCAACAATTTTTCTAAATTAACATCTTTATTTTTAACAGTCTCAACTTCTTTTTCAAGTTGAGCTATTTTTTCAATATGAGAATTTATTGCTATTTGATTTTCTATATTTAATTTTTCAAAAACATTTTTTTATTTTTAAACATTTTTATTTCATTTTGAAAATCTAGTACCATTTGTAGTTTTTCATTTTCTAAAATTTTTATTTTGTTTTCAAAATTCTTTTCATTTTCTTTTAATTTTTATTTTCTAATGTCAAACTCTCAATCTCATTCAAGAGTTTGACATTATCTGCCTGATAATTGTCTACATCATAGACCGGGCAGACTGGTTTAGAACTTGAAGACTCATTTGTGGATATACTTGAAACTAGAGCTTCACAATTCTTAGCCACTACACTCTATTGAAATTTATTCTTCAGAGATGTCCATAATTCTTTCGCAGTCTTGTATTCTGGTAAAAGTATCAGGATATCTGCCTTAACCGATTGCTGGATAAGATTAATTATTTTCTTTTCAGCAAAATAATCATCTTTCTGTTGAGTAGAATATTTGCACTTCTCCAGAATTTTCTGATTCTCATCTCTAGGAACGATGATTATTTTGCTGAAAAGAAAATGATTAATCTTATCCAGCAATCGGTTAAGGAAGACATCCTGATACTTTTACCAGAATACAAGACTGCGAAAGAATTATGGACATCTCTGATGAATAAATTTCAAGAGAGTGTAGTGGTTAAGAATTGTGAAGCTCTAGTTAAGAATTTTCTGATTCTCAATCGCGACCCAACTGCGGAAATGCATAGCTTGGACCCAGCTCTCAAATTTTCCTTTCCAAACTTCATACTTGTTCATACTCATCAACTTTGGCGGCTTCACAGATCCAATTTCATTTTCCAAACTAATCTGTCGTTCAAAACACTTGAAAAATGATTAGCAAACAGACAATTTTAGTTAAATTTGACCTTTTAATCGGCAATTTAACGTATCGATTTACTAAAAACGTTTAAAATTTTTCAGAAAACGGTTTTTACCAGATTAGAGCTTTAAGCTCGTCTCATCAATACGAATATAACGATATATAATGTCCGAGACGTTTTTCGGGATTTTCATGCCTTTTTTTAGTCTCTTAGACAAGTTCGGGCGAACTGAACTTGTCAAAGCTTGTGAAGATCAGCTTATTAACAAGTTCGGTCGAACTTGTTATAGATTTTATGAAAATTTCCCTGAAGGTTAAGTTCGAGCGAACTTATGTTGGATTTCAAGAAAAATTGCAAGTTCGGGCGAACTTGTAGTAGATTTTATCAAAATTTGATCAAGTTCGGGCGAACTTGATTAAATTTTGATGAAAAATTACAAGTTCGAGCGAACTTATAAAAAAATCACTGAAAACCAATCAAGTTCGGGCGAACTTGATGAAAAATCACTGAAAAAGTGAGTTTTTCAATCAAGTTCGAGCGAACTTGATGCTATGTTCGAGCGAACTTGAGTTACAAAACATGAATTTTTTAATTTTTCGACATGAATTTGTTTGTTTTAAGCTCTGATCTTTTCAAGGGTTTTACTGTTATGGATTTTACGTATTATACTTGAAAATCAGTCCTTTTGTCCGTGATTTGTCCAAGAAAAGTTAAAAATGAAAGAAATGAGTAGAAGATGAGATGATTTCAGTCCAATGTCTTCAAATTAGGTCAATCCTGCTCTGATACCAATTGAGGGTCCGTTGTACGGATCGTTCGGGTCCTAATTTGGCAAACCTAAGGTAAACATGCGGAATCTGTTTGCATAGGCGACATTGGAGACAAGTTTGTTACTGTTTAATCACTGTTTCATTAACGTGTAAGGTTACAGATCCTGGAAACACTTGGACAGAGCTTCGCCGTCCAGTACACAAAATCTCTAAATCTTACAAATGAAATGTCAAGACTCCTATTTATAGGAGTGCAAGTTCGCTGGTGAGATGCAAGTTCGGGCGAACTTGCTTAGTCAAGTTCGGCCGAACTTGACTATCCACACATCATTCCAAGTGAACTTGACCCTTTACAAACATAAACTTCGACATTTCGCTTCTAAATACAGACTAGATATTATACGATGACGTAGACAACAGACATATGCATCAACAGCGGTTAGCAGCAAGAAAGAAAATAAGTGGAACACTCTTCAAAAACGTGGACCCACTTGTTAAAAGTAAAGATTGGCGGTTAGCAAGCACCAATAGAAGAAGAACTTCAAAAACAGTTTTTCTTTAGATAAACCAGAAGGTGTCAGCATTAAACATATAATTCAATGGGTTATTAACATAGTTAATCACCAATCAAGTGGGACAACAAAAGCCTATATAAACCGACCCAAGCCACAATCTCTCACATTCACCTCCAAAAGTTTCAAGCTCTCAAAATTTCAAACCCTAAAAATCACAACTTTGTTTCTGCAAAGCCAAAACCTCAAATCACAATATCATGTCTTCTTCCAGCTCCATGAACCTCAATATCCCAGTTGTGGATCATGAAGTTCCTCTTGTCAAAAAATCAAAATGGCTAGACACAAAGAGAAAGAACAACCTAGCTCTCAACACTGATCATGAGCAGCATGATGAAAGGGTTAGATTCTTGTAGAATTTCTGATCAATTGTCCTATAAAGTATGTTTTAATAGGTGGCTATGAAGTTCCACAACAAATTCTGCAGCAAACAATGCATACAATAGAGACGCCAGGAACAGAATTAACTGCACATGTATGGGGCAACATCAAAATCATTGTTAATGAAGAAAACATCAGAAGATGGTTGGAGATCCTGGAAAACAAGAATATCACATTCCTCCAGTCAAAGAAGAACTCTTGGCGGTATTCAGAAACCTTGGGTACAAGGCCCCAATCACTCTAATTAGCCAGTTCAAAAGAAAGGAACTGCCAGGACTTTGGCAAGTCTTTATGGATATAATCAACAGCTGTCTCACAGGGAAGATAGGAGGTGCTGATCAAACAACTATTCTGGTATTGAACATCATGTATGGGCTGATAAATGGTGAAGATGTAGATTATGCCAAAGAGATATTTTCTCTGCTGAAAACCAGCATATTCACTCATAAAGGAAGTACAACAACACATCTTCCACATGCAAGAGTTTGGTCAATCATCATAACAAAAGTCTTTGCTGAAAGAAACATGGAGGTCCCCACTTATGACATAGTGTGGAAACCAGTGGTAATGACTCCATGGACTGCTGCAGCAAGCGCTTGGGCCTATCCCAGTGACCTTCCTCCCCTTCCTTAAAGTATGATGAAGATGATTCCTGTAGACTCACCTTTTATCAAAAGGCATGAAGAATTGATCAAACCAACAGGACCAGATGATTGTGGATCAAGAATGGTGTCTACATCAGCTGTTGGTGATAAAAGTATTGCTGAGGAGTATGGAACAAATGCAGAATTTGATGAAGTCTCATCCACTAAAGATGAAGCAACTGATTCAGATTCAATGCTAGCTGGAGAAGATCATCAACATGATACTCTTGAAACAGGTGCACACCTTGAGTCAAACTCAAAACTTAATTTTACAAAACCAACTTCTGATGAAACCTCATCAGAATCTGTTGAGGCTGATTTTGAAATAAGAACAAGTGTACCAAATGTTAAAGCTCAATTGGGTGTGGCTCTGAGTATCAACTCCGAATCTGATGAGGAGGAGTTGAATCTTCAGCAAGTGGAGAACATCCACATGATCAGGGACAACTTTTGGATACTTTATGTTATCCTAGAACTCAAGGAGAACATTCTCAAAGAATTGTCAAGGATCTGAGGAAATCCAGGAAATGCTTGTTGTGCATAAATCTGGTAGGAATCCTATGAATTGGTCTTATGATCAAGACATGGGATTTCCTGAAACCACACAAAATGTGTTTTCTGCTGGTATGTTAAAGGAACATTTGTTGTTCCAAATAGCCCACTTACAACCAATCTTGAAACAACATTGAAAAAGGTGATGGAGAATGTAATAATCAGGAGAGAAAGTCTCCTCTTGAAGAAAAACTGGATAATCTGTTGAATGAAATGAAGCAACATAGGTCTGACATCAGAAATCTGTCAGAATCTGTTGAATCCATCAGAAAGCAATCAGAAGCAAACACAGATAAACTGAACAAACTGCAAGAATCACCAGTCACCTCTCAAGATGTGAAGATCTCTCATGAATTTCAGAAACCAGCTGAGGAATTCAGAGCTATGAAAGAAGAAATGAAAGAACTTGTGAAGACAACAGGAAATGCTGAATCAAAAACTGCAGCACAGAATCTGTCAAGTGTTGTAGAAAACTTCACAAAAATGGAAGAAAGCTGAAGGAAGTTGAGAAGAACAATGATCTGATGGTGCATTTATTAAAAGAACAAATGCAAAATTGGAGCGAAAGCAAGACAGAACTGCAAGGGTAGATGGCAAGCATCAGAGAAGAAAGTGCCATTAACACAAAGCTGACTGAAGATGTAAAAGTTCTATTAAAGAGACTTTGTATTAATATTGCACAAGCAACAAAGACAAGCCTGCAAAATTTGTTGAAACAGATTCCTGAGGGAAGAGAAATGCTTGGTACAACCCAAAAGGATGCACTCAAACACATTGCAACTGCATCAACAAAACCTCTATTCAGAAAACCAGCTCCTATACCTACTAAACCAAAAGATTCAACTACATCACCACAAAGAACAATGAGTTCTTTCCCCTAATTCCACCTCATCCTAGCTCCATCTCTAGAGAAAAAGCCTTGATCTTACACCCTTCAACACAAACTCAATCATTACCTCAATCAGCACCAATTCAATCAAAACCAACTCAACCACCACTACAACAATCTTAATCTCAAACAAAACCATCTTTAAGAACAAGAGCTCAACACTTAACCTGGTCCTCATCCAGAGACAAAATGAAAGGGAAAGAAATTGCTAGACCCACTCTCTCAAGTTAAACTGAATTCAGCAAACAATGTATATCTGGAGAGAAAAGGAAATGGAAGAAAGTGGTCATACTTCCTCAATGAAGCCTCCTATGATTCCAACAGAAGATCCAAACATTACAAGAATCATACAAATCGTAGATGACCATGAAGTACTCTTTCCAGAGGTTGTTTTAAAGGAATATTACAGAAAAGACGATGAACCTCTTCCTAGCAAGATGAACCCAATCACCATAAATGCCCTCACAATGAGAGGCAATAGACAAGAAGGATGTCTCTGGGGGAAATACAGAAATCCCATCATAAGTGTACACATCACAGACAGATCAGTCAAAACTCCTCTCAAAGGTGTATGGCATCAAAACATGTATCACATCAGGAGAGAAGATGGTGAAGAACAACAGGTCCTTGACAGCCAAATTATGGAGCGTCTGCACCCACTGGATATTGTTAAGCTAAGAAGAATGTATGCACAAGAACCACTGAGAAAAAAGAGAAAACGGAAAAGCACTTCATAGCTTCTCAGAACGTGGAATGGAAATAGCAACCAACTATGCCAAGTTGATTTTGACCTATTCCTCCGGTACAAACACCTGGTCAATGGCAAACCTCTGATCACAACACCAAACACTAAAATCCCTGAAGCAATGAAGGATGCCAGAACATGTAGCATTGTTGAAACACCTGAGCTAGCAGTGATCTATAAAGACGAAGAAGGGAGAAAAATGTTCAGAGTTAATGAAATATGTAAGTTTTCAAACAGAACTTTAACTTACATTAAAGAGATCATGAGGAAAAAGCAGGAACAGAAGAAGGATAAGAAGAAAGAGCACTTGGTGAAACAGATTGAAGACATCATTGATGACTGGATTCAAGATAGGGAGTACGTAAAAACCATGTATGAGGAATGCAAGCAACCAATCCCTCAGAAGTGGAAGCCCAGCATGAAAGATTTTTATTATTGAATTAGTTAAAACAATGATTACTACGGTTGAACAAGTTTTATTTGAATTGTCTATTTAAAATTGCTTGAGTGGCAAGTTCTTGGTTGTATGTTCTTCATTTTACTTACAATACTTAGAGGGAAATTGTTAGGAAACTTTATATGTATGATTAAAGTATTGAAGAAAAATGAAGAAAGCGAGTCTGATCAATCTGATCAGATCTAATGAAAAAGAAGTCAAAGGATCAAGTCAACAGAAGAAACATGATCATAGGCCATAAGAAGAACATTTGAATCAGATCTGATGAGAATATCTTTGTCTAAGGGTTCGAAGAAAGGATCAGAAAGATCTGATCAAATCTGATGAAACCTCATCAGATTCTGATCAGAAGTCATCAGAAATATGGTGACCAATCATAATGTCCACTTGCAGTTAAAGATAAGGTAATTCAGTTGAAGGACATTTATGATACAAGTGGACGTAGTAAGCATGACATATGAAAAGATCTGGCACAATAAACACTTTCATGAATAAACAAATTGTGTATTCATGCTAATTGCTCTCTATAAATAGAGATCACCAAACCGACGATCGATGGAGATGAGCATTGCAAGTATTACAACTTACATACTCCATTGCCCTTCACTCCCACAGAATTCTTAAGCATTGTTTTTATTAGAAAATAACTTTTCAATCATCTTTTGTAACCTTTCAAAAGTGATATAAACTTGAAAATTATGTATTTCTATTTCTTACAAGTTGATTTCTAATTCCGCACATTATTTTCATTTAAAGTTGAAATCAACTTGCCATTTTAAGTCAAGGCATTGTTATCTAGGATCAACACTAAGTCATCATACGAAGCATAATGTCTTTGAAAACATGTGTGAAGGTATACTAAGTCAATATACCAATGAAAATGTCGTTTGAAATCGTGTACTAGGTATACTATGTAATCAAAGCATGTATACGTTATGAAAACACGAAACTAATCGTAGGCACAATATGTTTCACCCCAAAACATTTGAAAACATAAAAGAGGGGACTATGTACTCACTTGTGATTGCAAAAGTGTCCTTGTATCAAAGATCAAACAAGCTCAAAAGTCCGAGAGATCAAGCGTGTCCTAAAATCAGATAATTGTGTGAATATCAGGACTTGAAATCAGAGAATCGGATAGAATGAGGTCTTGTAAACCAAATGAGTGTTGGGACTCATATGAAATGGTTTCACAAGGTCTACATTCTGATTTGAAAAGGTTTTCCTAAGTGCTTTTGACCCGTTATGACCCATTAAGGTAGTTTAAGCCACTTTAACGCGTCATTTGCGTAACTAGTTAATCGGATGGTTAGTTATGTGTTATGATAAGTCTTTAATGCTTAAACATGTTTGAAAATGTTATTTGATCAGATTACATGTCAAAATTTATGTTACGTATGCTTATAATTGATTTATTTGCAAAAAGGGCATTTTGGTCATTATTGAAGTTCATAACAACTAATTATCATAACACTAACCAAATGATATGATCATAAGGTATAACCTCAGAGGGTTATTCCCTATATAACTATGGTCAAAATTTTGTATTTGGTTGGGTTCAAAGATCAACCAAAAGGGTCGGATTCGAAAGTCAAAGCGGTGGTGAAAACCGTGCAACAAACGATCCTAGACAAGCACTATACTAAAAAATGATGAGTTAGACATGTTTTGATATGTCTAACTATGTAGTAAAAGAGTTTTGATATTAAAACAAACTGTTTTGACACCCGAAATTAGTTCCATCATGAAATGCACATTTATCGCATCATTGAACAAGACTTTGACTTGTCAAAATGACTAGTAAATGTGGAAATCAGTAGGCATGATCACTCGGACCATAACCATCATGATTATGACCACATTAACTAGTTCAATTGGATTTTGTTTTGATCAATTTATGATCAAAACTGAAAGTTAAACTGAAGTCAAACAGTTTGATTTTTAGCTCAAATATGCTATAAGAATTGAACTAGACTTGAATGAAATACTTACAAACACCAAGGATTGCCATGGAATCACATAGGAAGCTCCAAAGTGGTTGCAAATTTCGGATTGAAGCAGAATAGATCAAAGAAGATGGTTACAAAGGTTCAAAAATGAATAACAACTTGGTATTTATAGTTGAATTGGGTTAATAGGATCAAGACAAGTGTCCATGAATCATCACCAAGTTGGATTAGTGTCAATACACTTGTTAGAAGCAGGATATAGGGTGACAAGTTCGTTTGGTGAGTCAACAAGGTAGTTAACCAGCTACTGCCACGTTTCTGGTGAGCTGGGCACCCCTTACGGACCGTATGGGGTTTGTCTTACGGTCCGTAAGGCCCTTGCAGGGGCTGAAGTTTCAAATTTGGCAGAAATGGCCCCTGAACTTGTTTATGACGCGTTTTGGCACTTTTAACACCCGTTAACCCCATTTTTAAGCTTTATAAGGACAATAAAGTATAGGGACTTGAAATGTGTCCAAAAATGTTCCAGAGGTCGGTTCGTTTGGTCGTACGGTTGCGGTTTTTGGTTAATTACGACGAAAAGGGTAACGAACGCGCAAATGACCGTAAATGCGCAACGAATGATATTTTTGCATTCCAATCACTAAAATAAAAGATTTTAATGATTAATTTTTTTTGGATCTGCGTACGTGTCCCGTATCAAGGAAATACGCGAATTGTCATAGTTTTGCAGAGTTTGAAAAATAGCCCCTGAAGTTGCAAAAGCATGTTTTTGACATACCGAAGCCCTCAAAACTTATTTCGAAGCTATGTTAAGGGTATTTAGGGTATGTTTAGCTTATGAGCTTGTTCTGGAGTGTGCGTTGCTACGAGAATCGGCAGACTTTCATAGTTTGTCGTAAATTGTCCCTGTGATCGAATAGGCTTGTTTTTCACATACCAAACACTTCAAAACTTAATTCTAAGTTATGTAAAGGTTATTTAAGGTATGTTAAGATTATGTCTTTGTTCCGGAGTGTATGTCATGTTAAACTGATTGCGTTTGCGTAACATTTTGTGATTTCACTTCCAGAAGCTGTTCGGGAGTTTGTTATCGGGTAACAATCGAATATGTGCAATTGTTATGGATAAGTTCCATAATTCAATGAATAAAACACAAGGTTTTATTGCTTATGAAATTGTTTGATATATGATAATGACAACTGGAGGCACAATTATCACAGTCTCCCCTACTTTAGGAAATTTCATCATGAAATTTATTCGTAGGAAACCGTTTGCATAAGTTGAATCAAGCCATCGTTTTGCGCAGAATCTAGGGTTTCATCTATTTATATATAATAACCCATCCAGGATCTCCATGTAAGGCATAACTTTATCGTTCCCTAGTGGATACTTCCTCAGATAGTGTAGGAAGTGGGAATAGGTTGTTATACCTGATGATGCTCATCTCCTAATAGATACTTCCTTGATTAATGCAGAAAGTGGAGATGAGGGATTTGATTTATGGTAAAACCAAATTGACCAATAGTACTGTGAGTATCCTTTAAGAATCCGACTATTGAGAAAGAAGGTTCTATAAGGATTTAGCTTGTGTTTCATTTCTCCGTGAATGCTTCTTCGAAAGCAAAAATGAATGGATAATTCATTTTTCAATGGATACTTCGTCAGAAGTGGAAATGAATGATTGTTGAATAGATTATTCATTTCCCCGATGGATATTTCTTCGGAAGCGAAAATGAATGGATAATTCATTTTCTAATGGATACTTCATCAGAAGTGGAAATGAAGGATTAAGAATAGATAATTCATTTCCCCGATGGATATTTCTTCAGAAGCGAATATGAATGGATAATTCATTTTCCTATGGATACTTCGTCAGAAATGGAAATGAAAGATTATGAATAGGTAATTCATTTCCCCGACGGATATTTCTTCAGAAGCGAAAATGAATGGATAAGTCATTTTCCTATGGATACCTCAGAAGTGGAAATGAAAGATTAGAACAGGATTATTCATTCCCCAATGGGTATTTCTTGAGAAGCGAAAATGAATGGATAATTCATTTTCCTATGGATACTTCATCAGAAGCGGAATGAATTTATTCATTTTCCCAATAGCTATTTCTTTAGAAGCGAAAACGAATGGATAGTTCATTTTCCTTGATGGATACTTCATTAGAGTGAAAATGAACGTGGACTTCGAATGGATTATTCATTTCCCAATGGATATCTCTGCAGAAGCGAAAAATGAGTAGCTAGTTCATTTTTCCTCAATGGATACTTCTCCAGAAACGGAAATGAATATAGATGGCTTTTGATTTAAGTTAACACATATGGGTCTGGGATAACATAAAATCCTCAAGTGATTTGGATAATGCTACGACAAATAATACCATAAGAACACTTATATATAGGAAGTACAAGCGGCGTATCCACCATGTTCTTATGATATCATAATCGCCTCATTATCTTATCACTCTATATTTTATGTCGTCAAACTTAACAGGACTCACTATGGTTTCCATGCATCGAATCTCATAACTATGTGTGCACCCTTAATTACTTAATTCATTGCATAGTCTGCATAGCTTATCTTGTCAAGTGATAAATTATGGTCAAAGAAAGATACTTTGTTTTGATAATTGAAATAATGCGTGCAATCACGTGTTTCACGCCAGCCAATAAAACTGTACGTCTTCCACGGATAGACGAGTTCATAGATTTGATAAAGAATGTGCGAGTACAAAGAGGTGCATTACGTGATACTTAATTCCTTGCATAGTCTGCATAGCTTATCTTGTCAAGTGATAAATTATGGTCAAAGAAAGATACTTTGTTTTGATAATTGAAATAATGCGTGCAATTTCACGTGTTTCACACCAGCCAATAAAACTGTACGTTTTCCACGGATAGACGAGTTCATAGATTTGGTAAAGAATGTGCGAGTACAAAGAGGTGCATTACGTGAGTCGTTCAAATTAGTAAAGAATGAGAATTTCCGCAATTGATATAACAACACACATTACACAACCAGGGATATTAGTTTAAAATTAAAACATCATTACATAAATAACTAGAAAAAGGACACGAGTCTTGGATAAAAAAAGAAATTGAAATGTAAAACACTAGTTGTTTATAACTGCATTATTGTTGGCACGAGGCTCGTTAACTCCAGCGTTAGGAGCACGTCCCTGAGCAGGGTTGTTAGCAACTTGGTTTTGTGTAGCAGCAACTCGGCAAACATTAGCTGTATGACCAATAAGCCCACAATTTAAACATTTGCGGCACTGTACAGTGGCATGATGATGAAGGTTACATTGGTTCACAGAGGTGTAGTTCCATTGTATGGTCTTCTAGCAGGGGGTTGCACTGGTTGGTTGGGAGCAGCTTGGTTGGGTTGAGTAACCACATCAAGGTTTTGTGAAGCCTTACGCTTCTTAAATTCTTGGAAGGTTCAGCCTTGGTTTCTTTGGGTTTCTCTTGTGAGGTTTTAGCAGCTTGTTCCTTGTCGCCCTTGCGAAACAATTTCCCTTTTCTGATTTGAGACACAGTCAGGGTAGCAGAGAGTTCAATAGCCTGTCGAACAGTGGTAGGGTTGCTACCAGTACAATGTCCTGAACAGGGTCAGGCAGGCCATCACTGTACTTTTTGATTGCCTTGTCCAAAGGCGTAACCATCGTAGGACACAACAATCTTAGCTCCTCATATGGGTCGGTGTAGGCACGATGTTCTCCACTATCTTGTTTAAGATCATGGAACTCATTCTCAAGTGCCCTTTGCTCATGTCGTGGGCAGAATTCTTTCATCATGAGAGCTCGAAGCTCTTCCCACGATTGAGCCATTGCTACCTCGGCACCCCTGTCTCTTTTCACACCGTTCCACCATGTAAGCACTCTCTTTTGATAGACACTCGAAGCAAACTCTACCTTGCGTTCATTAGGGCACTGCACATAACAAAAAGTGCTTTCGATACTTTTGAACCATTGTAGGAGCCCAGTAGCTCCCTCAGACCCTGAAAACTTGAGTGGTTTGGCCGAACAAAATTGTTTATAGTTGCACTAAGCAGGTGCATTGTTGTTGTTATTGTTATTGTAAGCTTGATTTAGTTGGGTCACAAGGTTCGGAAGTATAGCGGCCATTTGTTGTGCAATTAAAGCCGCCATTTCGGCGTCTTGAGCAGTGTTGCGATGAGGAGGCATTCTAAAAGAGAGAGGAAATATGTGAGAGAGCGAATTAGGTTGATAAAGGATAACCAATAATGAATAAATATCGACAAAGTATAAGAATTGTGATCATTTGTTCGTTATTTGAAACAAACAACGACACGGTGAATAATCAAAGTAAATGGGTCTTTATAATGTATCGCAAAGACATGCTTTAGCCTATAAGTGGACACTCACCCCAAGAGTTCCCAGGTAAGAGTGACTGGTTCGATAATGCGGATTTGTACGAACACTCTAGCCCTAGACAGAAAACTCAGGGTACAGGTATTCACCCTTCCAGATTGCACGTGTTCACATTATTAAAGCCCAAACTTTGACGAGATTTTGAAAACTTTGAAGGCAAAAAGCCAAAAGCGAATCATCCAAGTTAAGAATCTAAACGCAAGTAAACTCACGTTAGGGTCAAAAGAAGGTTACAGACTAGGTCAAAGCATTACTAATAACCTAATTCCCTATAACCATGGCTCTGATACCAATCTGTAACACCCCAAATCGCGTAAAACAACACGCGGCGGAACACTTGGGGAGTCACGTTACAAATTATTTCACAACACATGGTACTTAAAGTTTTGTTTTATTAAATTATCGAATTACATTGTTTTGGAATAACGGAGATTAAATACAATCATATTGTCTTTCGAATTTTAATGTCACTAAGGCCCAAGTCCGTCCTATGTATAGCATGCAGCAATAATCATCACATAGATAACCTGCAACATATGTGAAAATAGGTACGTCAGCATAAAAATGCCTGTGAGTAACATAGGTTTTGTAATTTAGATTCATGGCGTTGAGTGTTTAAAGAAATATTTAAATAGTTTCAAAATAGCCATGAAACCATACAAAATGTTTTTTTTTATAAATCAAATGAAAATCAATGATATAAAAGAAAGGATGCAAGGTTAACTTAATAACCAAAAAGTGTCATGAATAAAACATTGTTCTTGTATAAACCAAATTGTCATGTGTAAACCATTGTTCTTGTATAAACCAAATTGTTATGAATAAACCATTGTTCTTGTATAAACCAAATTGTCATGAGTAAATCATTGTTCCAAATTGTCATAAATAAACCAAGGTATTGAATAGCCATAATGTTTTGTATAAAACAATGTCTTTGAATAAACAAATATTGTGTATAAATCAAAAGATAAATAAACCAAGGTATTGAATAGCCATAATGTTTTGTATAAAACAATGTCTTTGAATAAACAAATGTTGTGTATAAATCAAAAGTTATGTTTCATAAACCATTGCTTTTTATTGCTAAAACATATATTGTGGTTTGTTGGAGAATACATTCAAACCTTGTTAATTGTCGGATAAACCTTTATAAAGAAAAAGATTTATCAATGTTCATTGGATTCTGTCATTCCCCAATGGATACTTCCAAACAAAATAGGAAGCGGGAATGGGTTGCCAAACCTATGGTACCATAACATACTACTGGTCGGCATCAATGTTAATGAATGTATCAATGTCAAGTTCAACACACCAATTTGTAAATAACAATGTAAGCCTTCTTGTGAAAATGTCCTTGTAACAATGTACTAGGTTTGCTAAGTCAACATACGAAGCATAATGTCTTTGAAAACATTTGAAGGTATACTAAGTCCATATACCAATGAAAATGTCGTTTGAAATCGTGTACTAGGTATACTATGTAATCAAAGCATGTATACATTATCAAAACATGAAAGTAATCGTAGGCACAATATGTTTCACCCCAAAACATTTGAAAACACAAAAGAGGGGACTAAGTGTGACAAATGTGCCTCCAGTTGTCATTATCAAACCCAAACAAATTCATAAGCAATAAAACCTTGTGTTTTATTCATTGAATTACGAAATTATCCATAACAATTGCACAATATCAATCATTGTTCAAAATCGAGCTCTTAAACAATCTCTGGAAATATATACATAAAATGTTACGTAACCGTAATCAGTTAAGTGCAATGTATGTTCCGGAATAGTGAAATAAGCTAGACATACCCTAAATATCCTTTGCCTAACTTAGAAATAAGTTTTGAAAGATTTGGTATGTCAAAAACAAGCTCATTCGATCACAGGGACTATTTACGACAAACTATGAAAGTCTGCTGATTCTCGTAGCAACGCACACTCCGAAACCACTAGACATGCTTAAAATACCTAAAATACTCTGTACAACTTATGCAAACGGGTTCTTACGAATAAATTTTGGGCAAAATGATTGCTTGACACAACTTATGCAAACGGATTGCTTGACACAACTTATGCAAACAGATTCTTACGAACAAATTTCGGGACAAAATTTCCTAAAGTTGGGGAGAATGTGACAACGGATTCACTCCGCTTATGATAAAGTATCCATTGAGGAAAATGAATTGCCCATTCATTTTCGCTTCTAAAGAAATACCCATTGGGGAATGAATAATCCTGTCCTAATCTTTCATTTCCACTTCTGACGAGGTATCCATTGGAAAATAAATTATCCATTCATTTTCGCTTCTGAAGAAATATCCATCGGGAAAATGAATTAACTATTCATAATTTTTCATTTCCACTTCTGACGAGGTATCCATTGGAAAATGAACTATCCATCCATTTTCGCTTCTGAAGAAATATCAATCGGGAAATGAATTACCTATTCATAATCTTTCATTTCCATTTTTGACAAAGTATCCATAGGAAGATGAATTATCCATTTATTTTCGCTTCTTAAGAAATATCCATCGGGGAAATAAATTACCTATTCATAATCTTTCATTTCCATTTCTGACGAAGTATCCATAGGAAGATGAATTAACCATTCATTTTTGCTTCTGAAGAAATATCCGTCGGGGAAATGAATTACCTATTCATAATCTTTCATTTCCATTTCTGACGAAGTATCCATAGGAAAATGAATTATCCATTCATTTTCGCTTCTGAAGAAATATCCATCGGGGAAATGAATTAGCTATTCATAATCTTTCATTTCCATTTCTGATGAAGTATCCATAGGAAAATGAATTATCTATTCATTTTCGCTTCTGAAGAAATATCCATCGGGGAAATGAATTACCTATTCATAATCTTTCATTTCCATTTCTGACGAAGTATCCATAGGAAGATGAATTATCCATTCATTTTCGCTTTTGAAGAAATATCCATCGGGGAAATGCATTATCTATTCTTAATCCTTCATTTCCACTTCTCACGAAGTATCCATTGGAAAATGAATTATCCATTTATTTTCGCTTCTGAAGAAATATCCATCGGGGAAATGAATTAACTATTCTTAATCTTTCATTTCCATTTCTGACGAAGTACCCATGTGAAGATGAATTATCCGTTCATTTTCGCTTCTGAAGAAATATCCATCGGGGAAATGAATTATCTATTCTTAATCCTTCATTTCCACATCTGACGAAGTATCCGTTGGAAAATGAATTATCCATTCATTTTCGCTTCCGAAAAAAAATATCCATCGGGGAAATGAATAATCTATTCAACAATCATTCATTTCCATTTCTGACGAAGTATCCATTGAAAAATGAATTATCCATTCATTTTCGCTTTCGAAGAAGCATCCACGGAGAAATGAAACACAAGCTAAAACCTTATAGAACCTTCTATCTCAATAGTCAAATTCTTAAAGGATACTCACAGTACTATTGGTCAATTTGGTTTTACCATAAATCAAATCCCTCATCTCCACTTTGTGCATTAATCAAGGAAGTATTTATTAGGAGATGAGCATCACATGTATAACAGGCCATTCCCACTTCCTACTTTATCTAAGGAGTATCCACTAGGGAATGATAAAGTTATGCCTTACATGGAGATCCTTGATGGGTTATTCTATGTGAGTGGATGAAACCCTAGATTCCGCGCAAAACGATTGCTTGACACAACTTATGCTAACAGATTCTTACGAATAAATTTCGGGACGAAATTTCCTAAAGTAGGGGAGACTGTGATAATTGTGCCTCCAATTGTCATTATCAAATCCTGAACAAATTCATAAGCAATAAAACCTTGTGTTTTATTAATTGAATAACGAAATTATCCATAACAATTGCACAATATCAATCCTTGATCAAAATCGAGCTCTTAAACAATCTCTGGAAAATTATACATAAACTGTTATGTAATCGTAATCAGTTAAGCGCAATGTATGTTCCGGAATAGTGACATAGGCTAATCATACGCTAAATATCCTTTACCTAACTTAGAAATAAGTTATGAAGGATTTGGTGTGTCAAAAACAAGCTCATTCGATCACAGGGACTATTTACGACAAACTATGAAAGTCTGCTGATTCTCGTAGCGACGCACACTATGGAACAACTAGACAAGCTTAAAATACCTAAAATACCCTTTACATAACTTAGAAATAAGTTTCAAGGGCTTTTGTATGGCAAAAACACACTTTTGTAACTTCAGGGGCTATTTGCAAATTCTGAGAAACTATGCCAAATCGCATATTTCCTTGATACGGGACATGTACGGACATCCAAAAATTTTTGTAATCATTGAAATATCTTATTTTAGTGATTGGAATGCAAAAATATCGTTCGTCACGCATTTACGGTCATGCACGCGTTCGTTACGATTTTTGTCGTAATTAACCGAAACCGTACGACCAACGAACCGACATCCGAAACATTTTTGAGCACATTTCAAGTTCCCTATACTTTATTGTCCTTATAAAGCTTGAAAATGGGGTTAACGGGTGTTAAAGGTGCCAAAACGTGTCAAAATCAAGTTCAGGGGCCATTTCTACCAAATTTGAAACTTCAGCCCCTGGAAGGGCCTTACGGACCATAAGGCAAAGCTCCATACGGTCCATAAGGGGTCCCCAGCTCATCAGAATTGTTGCAAATAGGTGGCAGCTTCTTGTTAATTCGTTCTTTGACTCATCAAACGACCTTGCCACCCTCCCTACTGCATTTGACACCTAAAGGGACACTAATCAAGTTCATTAGTGACCCATGAACACTTGGCATGATTTGGTGAGCCCAAATTATTTATAAATAGCCATGTTCTTCATACATGTGAACTTTCGATCAACTCATCCATGCTGTAACCTGAAGTTGCAACAATCTCTGGAGTTCCTCTGAGTTTTCTTGACTTTCCTTTAGTGTTGTAAGTGTCCTCAATCATATTTTGATTCAATTCTTATAGTTTAATTGGATTAAAAGTCAAAAAGTTTGACTTTTGTTTAACTTCCAAATTTTATCATGAATTGATAAACTTAAAGTCCAATTTAACCTTGCAATATGATGGTAACCAAGATGGTTATGGTCCATGATGACCATACCTACTGATTTCCATCTTTTCAAGTCTTAGTGACGAGTCAAAGTTTGGTCAAAAATGCGATAAATGCGCATTTCATGTCGAAACTAATTTCGGTGTCAAAACTCTTTTATAAACTTAATTAGACATGTCAAAACATGTCTAAATCGTCACTCTTATTTTAGTGCTTGTTTAGAGTCGTAAGTTGAACGGTTTGACCAACGCTTTGACTTCCATTGGTTGATCTTTGGACCCAACCAAATACATATTTATGACCATAATTATATATGGAAAACCCTCTGAGGTTATACCTTATGGTCATGTCATTTGGTTAGTGTTATGATAATTAGTTGATGTAATCTTCAATAATGACCAAAATGCCCTTTTTGCGAATAAATCAACTATAAACATATGTAACACAAATTTTGACATATAATTTGATTAAGTAACATTTTTAAACATGTTTTGGTAATTTAGACTTATCATAACACATATCTAATCATCCGACTACATTGTTGCGCAAATGACGGTTAAAATAGCTTAAACTACCTTAACGAGTCATAACGGGTCAAAAGCACTTAGGTTCCTTTCCAAATCAGAATGTAAACCTGATTAAACCATTTCATATGAGTTCCAATACTCATTTGGTTTATAAGGCATCATTCTATCCGATCTTCCGTTTATGTCCTAATGTTAACATAACTATCCGATATTAGGACACGCGTGACTCTTCAGACTCCTGAACTTTGGTTTATCTTCTTGAACAAGGATACTTTTGCAATCCCAAGTGAGTACATAGTCCCCTCTCTTACATTTTCAAATGTTTTGGGTGAAACATATGTGCCTATATCTATTTTCGTGTTTTCATGACACAATACATGCTTTGATTACATAGTACATATAGTACATGATTTCAATTGCATTTGCTTCATATGTTGACTTAGCATATTTAGCACCTTGATTTTCAAAGACATTTCTTGCTATGTATGTTGACTAAGCATACTAGTACATGGTTTCAAAACATTTTCATACATGCTTGTATTTTTATTGACATATTGGTATATTGAACTCGACAATTATACATTCATTAACATTTATGACGGACCGGTAGTATGTAATGGTACCATAGGTTTGACACCTCATTCCCACTTTCTAGTTTTGGAAGTATTCATTGGGGAATGACAGAATCCGATGAACATTGGTAAACCTTTGTCTTTATAAAGGTTTATCCGACAATTAACAAGGTTTGAATGTATTCGCCAACAAACCATAAGATATGTTTTAACAATAAAAAGCAACGGCTTATAAAACATAACTTTGATTTGAACAAAAATTTTGTTTATTCAAAGACGTTGTTTTATACAAGACATTTTGACTATACGAGACATTGGTTTACTTGATATGGGTTTACATAACTTTGGTTTGCTCGACATTGGTTACTTGACAATGATTTACATGACAATGGTTTACTCGACATTGGTTACTTGGCATTTGGTTTATACTTGATGATTTGGTTTACACAAGAACAATGGCTTATTCATGACACTTTTTGGTTAGTAAGATAACCCTACATTACTTCTTTTATATCATTGATTTTCATATGATTTATAAAAGAAAAACATTTTATATGGATTCATGGCTATTTTGAAACCATTTAAACATTTCTTTAAATACTCAAAGCCATGAATATAAACAACAAAACCTATGTTACTCACAGGCATTTTTATGCTGACGTACCTATTTTCACATATGTTTCAGGTTTATCTATGTAATGATTGTTGCTGCGTGCTACACATAGGATGGACTCGGGCCTTAGTGACCTTAAAAATTTGAAAGACAATTAGATTGCAATTCGTTTTTGTTATTCCAAGACATTGTAATTTGTTATTCAATAAAACAAAACTTGAAATATTAGGTATTGTGAAACAATTTGTAACGTGACTCTCCAAGTGTTTCCGCCGTGTGTTGTTGTTATACGCGATTTAGGGTGTTACAGATTGGTAACAGAGCACTGGTTATAGGGAATTAGGTTATTTGTAATGCTTTGACCTAGTCTATAACCTTCTTAGGACCCTAACGCGAGTTTTCTTGCGTTTAGATTCTTAAAACTATACCATCACCTGTTCTTAGGTGATTACCCAAAACAAAACACAACACCTTTTTGAAAGTCAAATTTTTCCAAAACCTCACAAGAAATCATCTATCCTTAGATGGTTTGTTTTTGGGCTTCATGCCTTCAAGGCCTTCAAATCTCGTCAAAGTTTGGGTTTTATTAATGTGAACACGTGCAATCTGGAAGGGTGGGTGCATGTACCCTGAGTTTTCTGTCTAAGGCCTAGAGTGTTCGTACAAATCCACATTATCGGACCAGTCACTCTTACCTGGGGACTCTTGGGGTGAATGTCCACTTATAGGCTAAAGCATGTCTTCGCGATACATTATAAAGACCCATTTACTTTGAAATTAGTCGTTGTATCATTTTTTGGTTTTGAGTAACAAACAAATGATCGCAATCCTTATATGTCATCGATATTTTGATAACTTTTCCGTTTATTCAATATAAATCTCACACATTTCTCTGATGTTTCCTTTCTTTTAGAATGGCTCCTCGTCGCAACACTTCTCAAGATGCCGAAATGGCGGGTTTAATTGCACAACAAATGGCCGCCGTACTTCCGAACCTTGTGATCCAATTAAATCAAGCTTGCAATAACAATAACAACAATGCACCTGCTCAGTGCAACTATAAACAATTTTGTTCAACCAAAACCACTCAAGTTTTCTGGGTCTGAGGGAGCTACTGGGCTCCTACAATGGTTCAAGAGTATCGAAAGCACTTTCCGTGATGTGCAGTGCCCTAACAAACGCAAGGTAGAGTTTGCTACGAGTGTTTTTCGAAAGAGAGAACTCACGTGGTAGAACGGAGTGATGAGAGACAGGGGTGCTAATGTGGTAATGGCTCAAACGTGGGAAGAGCTTCGAGCTCTCATGATGAAAGAATTCTGCCCACGTCATGAATAAAGAGCACTTGAGAATGAGTTCCATGATCTTAAACAAGATAATGGAGAACATCATGCCTACACCGTCCGATATGAGGAGCTAAGCTTGTTGTCTCCTACGATGGTTACGCCTTTGGACAAGCCAATCGAAAAGTACATTGATGGTCTGCCTGGCCCTGTTCAGGACATTGTTACTGGTTGCAACCCTACCACTCTTCGACAGGCTATCGAACTCTCTGCTACCCTGACTGAGTCTCAAATCAGAAAAGAGAAATTGTTTCGCAAGGGCGACAGGAACAAGCTGCTAAAACCTCACAAGAGGAACCCAAAGAAACCAAGGCTGAACCTTCCAAGAAATCTAGGAAGCGTAAGGCTTCACAAAACCTTGTTGTGGTTACTCGACCCAACCAAGCTGCTCACAACCAACCAACGCAACCCCGTGCTAGAAGACCATCCAATGGAACTTCACCTTTGTGCAACCAATGTAATCTTTATCATCATGCCAATGTTCAATGCCGCAAATGTTTAAATTGTGGGCTTATTGGTCATACAGCTAATGTTTTCCAAGTTGCTGCTACACAAAACCAAGTTGTTAACAACCATGCTCAGGGACATGCTCCTAACGCTGGAGTTAACGAGCCTCGTGCCAACAATAATGCAGTTATAAACAACTAGGGTTTTATATTTCAATTTCTTTTGTTATCCAAGACTCATGTACTTTTTCCAGTTATTTATATAATGATGTTTTAATTATATGCCTGGTTGTGTAATGTGTGTTGTTATATCAATTACGGGAATTCTCATTCTTTACGAAATTGAACGACTCGGGTAATGCACCTCTTTGCATCGCACATTCTTTACCAAACCTATGAACTCATCTATCCGTGGAAAACGTACAGTTTTATTGGCTGGTGTGAAACACGTGAGATTGCACGCATTATTTCAATTATCGAGACAAAGTATCATTCTTTGACCATAATTTATCACTTGACAAGATAAGCTATGCAGACTATGAAACGAATTAAGTAATTATGGTGCACACATAATTATGAGATTCGATGCATGGAAACCATAGTGAGTCCTGTTAAGTGTGGTGATATAAAATCTTGAGTGGTTAGATAATGGGGTGATTATAATATCATAAGAACATGGTGGATACGCCGCTGGTACTTCCTATATATAAGTGTTCTTATTGTATTATCTGTCGTAGCGTTACCCAAATCACTTGAGGATTTTATGTTATCCCAGACCCATATGTGTTAACTTAAACAAGAATCATAAGCCATCTATATTCCTTTCCATTTCTAGAGAAGTATCCATTGAGGAAAAATGAACTAGCTACTCATTTTTCGTTTCTGCAGAGATATCCATTGGGAAATGAATAATCCATTCGAAGTCCACATTCATTTTCATTCTAATGAAATATCCATCAAGGAAAATGAACTATCCGTTCGTTTTCGCTTCTAAAGAAATAGCCATTGGGAAAAATGAATAAATTCATTCCGCTTCTGATGAAGTATCCATTGAGGAAAATGAATTACCCATTCATTTTCGCTTCTGAAGAAATATCCATTGGGGAATGAATAATCCTGTCCTAATCTCTCATTTCCACTTCTGATGAGGTATCCATTGGAAAATGAATAATCCATTCATTTTCGCTTCTGAAGAAATATCCATCGGGAAAATGAATTACCTATTCATAACTTTTCATTTCCACTTCTGACGATGTATCCATTGGAAGATGAATTATCCATTCATTTTCGCTTCTGAAGAAATATCCATCAGGGAAATGAATTACCTATTCATAATCTTTCATTTTCATTTCTGACGAAGTATCCATAGGAAGATGAATTATCCATTCATTTTCGCTTCTGAAGAAATATCCATCGGGAAAATAAATTACCTATTCATAATCTTTCATTTCCATTTCTGACGAAGTATCCATAGGAAGATGAATTATCCATTCATTTTCGCTTCTGAAGAAATATCCATCGGGAAATGAATTACCTATTCATAATCTTTCATTTCCATTTCTGACGAAGTATCCATAGGAAAATGAATTATCCATTCATTTTCGCTTCTGAAGAAATATCCATCGGGGAAATGAATTATCTATTCATAATCTTTCATTTCCATTTCTGACGAAGTACCCATAGGAAAATGAATTATCCATTCATTTTCGCTTCTGAAGAAATATCCATCGGGGAAATGAATTACCTATTCATAATCTTTCATTTCCATTTCTGACGAAGTATCCATAGGAAGATGAATTATCCATTCATTTTCGCTTCTGAAGAAATATCCAACGGGAAATGTATTATCTATTATTAATCATTCATTTCGACTTCTGACGAATTATCCATTGGAAAATGAATTATCCATTCATTTTCACTTCTGAAGAAATATCCATTGGGAAATGAATTATCTATTCTTAATCTTTCATTTCCAATTCTGACAAAGTATCCATAGGAAGATGAATTATCCATTCATTTTCATTTCTGAAGAAATATCTATCGGGGAAATGAATTATCTATTCTTAATCCTTCATTTCCACTTCTGACGAAGTATCCATTGGAAAATGAATTATCCATTCATTTTCGCTTCTGAAGAAATATCCATCGGGGAAATGAATTATCTATTCTTAATCCTTCATTTCCACATCTGACGAAGTATCCATTGGAAAATGAATTATCCATTCATTTTCGCTTCCGAAAAAAATATCCATCGGGGAAATGAATAATCTATTCAACAATCATTCATTTCCATTTCTGACGAAGTATCCATTGAAAAATGAATTATCCATTCATTTTCGCTTTCGAAGAAGCATCCACGGAGAAATGAAACACAAGCTAAATCCTTATAGAACCTTTTATCCCAATAGTTGAATTCTTAAAGGATACTCACAGTACTATTGGTCAATTTGGTTTTACCATAAATCAAATCCCTCATCTCCACTTTCTGCATTAATCAAGGAAGTATCTATTAGGAGATGAGGATCACATGTATAACAGGCCATTCCCACTTCCTACTTTATCTCAGGAAGGTTCCACTAGGGAATGATAAAGTTATGCCTTACGTGGAGATCCTTGATGGGTTATTCTATGTGAGTAGATGAAACCCTAGATTCCTCGCAAAACGATTGCTTGACACAACTTATGCAAACGGATTCTTATGAATAAATTTCGGTACGAAATTTCCTAAAGTAGGGGAGACTGTGAGAACTGTGCCTCCATTTGTCATTATCAAATCCCGAACAAATTCATAAGTGAAGGTCTGTGATCAGGCGGTTCTAGACGGAAGTTAGTGGATAAACGTAAACCGATTCGGTAGAATGTTATTATAGAAAGGAGTAGAAGTAGAATACAGCGGAAGTCTTCATTCATACCGAAAGAGTATACATCTTTATAAGTCCAGCTGCCGGAGTTCTTGAGAGAATCCGACAGCACCTCCCCGTAGGGATGCCAAAAACTTAAATGACAAATGAACACACACCACCTATTTATAGGGAAAGAGCCAAGTTCTCTTGACATGTGCATATGAGGTCAAGTTCGGGCGAACTTGTCTATCATATGACAAGTTCGGCCGAACTTGTCTGCCACATGTCAAGTTCGAGCGAATTTGATCTCCACAAGTCAAGTTCGAGTGAACTTGACCTCCACAGGTCAAGTTCGAGCGAACTTGTTCCCTTTTACACTAAAATCTCCGTACAACGATCGTGTGTTTGATTCTAACCTATACAATATTCAACACACGCTCTATCTAGCCTATTCGACAAGTGATGAACACCAGGTGCACCAACAGATTCCCCCTTGTTCGTTACTGTCGAATCTTAGTCTTCAAATTTAAGTCGTGTTTGAATATTCTGCAACTTCATTCAAGGTATCTGCCGATGTCGTCGAAACGCGTCAACAAATTCCCCCTTAATTGATGATTCGGGTTTGCATTATCAACATCTAATTCCCCCTGAAATCTCCAGTTCAGATATTTGTTGCACAGTTTCCAACCTCCTCTGATTTGCTTGACCGACAGATTATCTTGAATAGACACCAATTTGAAGCTCTTCATGCAGTTTCTCCATTTCAACTTTAACCACATCCGCGTTCAGTTTAGCGCATATCTCCCATGCTCGATCTTCCGATCTTCAAGACTCAACCGGCAACTGATAGAAACATCGAATTACCACACTGGTAAACTTCAAATCAATGTTTACCCGCAATAATCTGAAATCCCGATTTCCGTAATCACTCCAGATCAGCAAATCGGTAATCTTTTTCAATCAGCAAATCTTCATCAGAACCAAATAATCTGGTAACACTTTGACTCTGAGAAACATTCGTCCGCGATCAAAATCACATTCTTCTTCTTCAGTCACAATGTCAGATATATAGCTATCTTCGGTAGACCAGTGGCACTTAATCACCAAACATCATCATCCAACGGCGGTTAGTCCAAAGAGAAGAATGATTCATATGCTTGAAGACTAAAAATAATGGCTACCAAAGGTTATCATCAGATTTCCTTGTAATTTTGAAACCATCCGTATTCGGAGCTAGTCATTAATTCCTAAGATCATCACCAAACGTTTTGAACGTCCTCAGTTCCTCACTGGTATTAACAACTGCTAATCCAGCTAACTGTTCCTTCACTGGAGATCAGGACTCTAACCCTTAAGCATTACTCTATATCATGAACTGAAAACTCAGAACCTCCTGTGATCACAGAATCCCAAATGGATAATCTCTTTCGTCAGCAACTGGTACACTTCTTTGTCTGGAAGATCCGATCCCATAAATCATCTTCCTTAATCATGGTACCGCGTACAACCCAGGGCAACTGAAACTACAAAGCATCCTTATCTCCTGGCGGTTAGTCCAGTCAATAATTCATGTGCAAAGCAGAGTTAAAGATAGGCAGTCGTGTGTGCTTCCAAACCATATGCGCGACTCAGGTGTCAATCCAGAACCATGACCGCAGAATCTGATAAACAACTCCTCCAAGACTCAGTTATGTAACCACCTGCTTTCAAACTAGACATCAACTTGATCAATTTACAAATGAATCTCAAATCTCTGTATTTCCCGGTTAATCTGTAGTCGGAAACCACCCGAATACTGTTGCAGTGTCACGAATTTCAAAAATGCCGAAATCTTCAAATATTGAAAATTTGTTATTCCCCCTCATTTTTCAAATTCTGACCATACTGAAATTTTCACTGAAATTCCCCCTCAAATCCGGAATTTTCAGTTTTCATCAAATGCGGAATTTACTTTAAGGCCCATCGGTAGTCTTCAACCCTAATGATCACCAAATTGCTTTGGTCTCAATGACTACCCTCTCATCTTCAACCATCTCTAACCTCATCATCTCAGCCTATTTCTAAGGCCTCTGACGGTGTCCCCGAACAGTCAGTATCGAACTTTAAAATTTCGAAAAAATTTCTGTCACTTTTTTCTGGACACCCGTCTCATCAAACCGAACTTAAATTTTTTTTAGGCTCCTTGACAAGTTCGGGCGAACTTTTATATGCTAGTGAGACAAGTTCGGGTGAACTTAGTCAAATTATGACAAGTTCGGGCGAACTTGGTTGGCCACCACCAAGTTTGGACGAACTTGCATGAAATAGACAAGTTCGGCCGAACTTATGCTTAATTTCAATGAAAATCAGTCAAGCTCGGGCGAACTTGATGAAAATTCATGAAAAACTTTGTCAAGTTTGGGCAAACTTGATGAAAAGTCTTGAAAAATCTTGTTAAGTTCGGGCGAAGGGCGAACTTGGTCCCCCAAATCAGCCATTTTTCACATTTTTCGATCCAAAATCCTTATTTCTTCGAATTTCGAGATGATTTCACTATAGATCTGGTCGAAAATGGTTTTCTAACAATCCTATCCATTCAATTTTAGATTTTTTCCGTGGATTGTATGTTTATTTGATGATTTACGTCTAAAACCCCTCCTATGTCCATAAATGTCCAAATTCATGAGTGTAGGTGATAACCGTAGCTCTGATACCAATTGAAGGTCCGTGATCAGGCGGTTCTAGACGGAATTTAGTGGATAAACGTAAACCGATTCGGTAGAATGTTACTACAGAAAGGAGTAGAAGCAGAATACAGCGGAAGTCTTCATTCATATCGAAAGGGTATACATCTTTATAAGTCCAGCTGCCAGAGTTCCTGGAGAGAATCCGGCAGCACCTCCCCGTAGGGATGCCAAAAACTTAAATGACAAATGAACATACACCACCTATTATAGGGAAAGAGCCAAGTTCGCTTGACATGTGCATATGAGGTCAAGTTCGGGCGAACTTGTCTATCATATGACAAGTTCGGCCGAACTTGTCTGCCACAAGTCAAGTTCGAGCGAACTTGACCTCCACAGGTCAAGTTCGAGTGAACTTGACCTCCACAGGTCAAGTTCGAGCGAACTTGTTCTCTTTTACACTAAAATCTCCGTATTTCGGTCGTGTGTTCGATTCTAACCTATACAATATTCAACACACGCTCTATCTAGCCTATTCATCAAGTGACGAACACAAAATGCACCAACAATAAGCAATAAAACCTTGTGTTTTATTCATTGAATTACGAAATTATCCATAACAATTGAACAATATCAATCCTTGTTCAAAATCGAGCTCTTAAACAATCTCTAGAAAATTATACATAAACTGTTATGTAATAGTAATCAGTTAAGCGCAATGTATGTTCGGAATATTGACATAAGGTAAACATACGCTGAATATCCTTTACCTAACTTAGAAATAAGTTTTGAAGGATTTGGTATGTCAAAAACAAGCTCATTCGATCACAGGGACTATTTACGACAAACTACGAAAGTCTGCTGATTCTCGTAGCGACGCACACTCCGGAACAACTAGACAAGCTTAAAATACCTAAAATACCCTTTAAATAACTTAGATATAAGTTTCGAGGGCTTTTGTATGGCAAAAACACACTTTTGTAACTTCAGGGGTTATTTTGCAAATTCTGCGAAACTATGCCAATTCGCGTATTTCCTTAATACGGGACATGTGCGGACATCCAAAAATTTTAGTAATCATTAAATATCTTATTTTAATGATTGAAATGCAAAAATATCATTCGTCACGCATTTACGGTCATGCACGCGTTCGTTACGATTTTCGTCGTAATTAACCGAAAACCGCAACCGTATGACCAAACGAACTGACATCCGAAACATTTTTTTAGCACATATCAAGTTCCCTATACTTTATTGTCCTTATAAAGCTTGAAAATGGGGTTAAAGGGTGTTAAATGTGCCAAAACGCTTCAAAATCAAGTTCAGGGCCATTTCTGCCAAATTTGAAACTTTAGCCCCTGCAAGGGCCTTACGGACCGTAAGGAAAAGCTCCATATGGTCCGTAAGGGGTCCCCAGCTCATTAGAATTTTTGCAAATAGGTGGTAGCTTCTTGTTAATTCGTCCTTTGACTCATCAAACGACCTTGCCACCTTCCCTTCTGCATTTGACACATAAGGGGACACTAATCAACTTCATTAGTGACTCATGAACACTTGGCATGATTTGGTGAGCCCAAATTATCTATAAATAGCTTCATACATGTGAACTTTTGATCAACTCATCAATGCTATACCCTGAAGTTGCAACAATCTCTAGAGTTCCTCTGACTTTTCTTGACTTTCCTTTAGTGTTGTAAGTTTTCTCAATCATATTTTGGTTCAAATCTTGTAGTTTAATTGGATTAAAAGTCGAAAAGTTTGACTTTTGTTTAACTTCCAGATTTGATCATGAATTGATCAACTTAAAGTCCAATTGAACCTTGCAATATGATGGTAACCAAGATGATTATGGTCCATGATGACCATACCTACTGATTTCCATCTTTTCAAGTCTTAGTGACGAGTCAAAGTTTGGTCAAAAATGCGATAAATGCGCATTTCATGGCAAAACTAATTTCGGGTGTCAAAACTCTTTTATAAACTTAATTATACATGTCAAAACATGTCTAAATCGTCACTCTTATTTTAGTGCTTGTTTAGAGTCGTAAGTTGAACGGTTTGACCACCGCTTTGACTTTCAAATCTGACCCGTTTGGTTGATCTATGGACCCAGCCAAATACATATTTATGACCGTAATTATAAGTGGAATAACCCTCTGAGGTTATACCTTATGGTTATGTCAATTGGTTAGTGTTATGATAATTAGTTGATGTAATCTTCAATAATGACCAAAATGCCTTTTTTGCGAATAAATCAACTATAAACATATGTAACACAAATTTTGACATATAATTTGATTTAATAACATTTTAAACATGTTTTGGTAATTTAGACTTATCATAACACATATCTAATCATCCGACTACATTGTTACGCAAATGACGCGTTAAAGTAGCTTAAACTACCTTAACGAGTCATAACGGGTCAAAAGCACTTAGGTTCCTTTCCAAATCAGAATGTACACCTTATTAAACCATTTCATATGAGTTTCAATACTCATTTGGTTTATGAGGCATCATTCTATACGATCTTCCGTTTATGTCGCAATGTTAACATAACTATCCGATATTAGGACACGCGTGACTCTTCGGACTCCTGAACTTTGGTTTATCTTCTTGAACAAGGATACTTTTGCAATCCCAAGTGAGTACATTTTCCCCTTTTTTACATTTTCAAATGTTTTGGGGTGAAACATATGCGCCTATATCTATTTTCGGGTTTTCATGACACAATACATGCTTTGATTACATAGTACACATTATATGATTTCAATTGCATTTGCTTCATATGTTGACTTAGCATATTTAGCACCTTGATTTTTAAAGACATTTCCTTCTATGTATGTTGACTGAGCATACTAGTACATGGTTCCAAAACATTTTCATACATGCATGTATTGTTAGTGACATATCGGTACGTTGAACTCGACAATGATACATTCATTAACATTTATGACCGACCGGTAGTATGTAATGGTACCATAGGTTTGACACCTCATTCCTGCTTCCTAGTTTTGGAAGTATCCATTAGGGAATGACCGAATCCGATGAACATTGGTAAACCTTTGTCTTTATAAAGGTTTATCCGACAATTAACAAGGTTTGAATGTATTCGCCAACAAACCATAAGATATGTTTTAACAATAAAAAGCAACGACTTATAAAACATAACTTTGATTTGAACAAAAATTTTGTTTATTCAAAGATGT
The DNA here is from genome assembly GCA_947069175.1 of Scalesia atractyloides. Lineage (NCBI taxonomy): Eukaryota > Viridiplantae > Streptophyta > Magnoliopsida > Asterales > Asteraceae > Scalesia > Scalesia atractyloides. The sequence continues at coordinate 24,977,893 of CAMTDV010000009.1, read as the reverse complement.
TGTTTTATACAAGACATTTTGACTATACGAGACATTGGTTTACTTGACATGGGTTTACATAACTTTCGTTTGCTTGACATTGGTTACTTGACAATGATTTACATGACTTTGGTTTACTCGACATTGGTTACTTGACAATGATTTACATGACTTTGGTTTACTCGACATTGGTTACTTGACAATGATTTACATGACTTTGGTTTACTCGCATTGGTTACTTGACATTGATTTACGTGATAATGGTTTATTCGACATTGGTTACTTGACATTGAGTTACTTGGCATTTGGTTTATACTTGACGATTTGGTTTACACAAGAACAATGGCTTATTCATGACACTTTTTGGTTAGTAAGATAACCCTACATTACTTCTTTTATTTCATTGATTTTCATATGATTTATAAAAGAAAAACATTTTATATGGATTCATGGATATTTTGAAACCATTTAAACATTTCTTTAAATACTCAAAGCCATGAATCTAAACAACAAAACCTATGTTACTCACAGACATTTTTATACTGACGTACCTATTTTCACGTATGTTTCAGGTTTATCTATTTGATGATTGTTGCTGCGTACTGCACATAGAATGGACTCGGGCCTTAGTGACTTTAAAAATTTGAAAGACAATTTGATTGTATTTCGTTTTCGTTATTCCAAGACAATGTAATTCGTTATTCAATAAAACAAAACTTGAAATATCAGGTGTTGTGAAACAATTTGTAACGTGACTCCCCAAGTGTTTCCGCCATGTGTTGTTGTTATACGCGATTTGGGGTGTTACACTATGTACTCACTAGTGATTGCAAAAGTGTCCTTGTATCAAAGATCAAACAAGCTCAAAAGTCCGAGAAATCAAGCGATGTCCTAAAATCGGATAATTGTGTAAATATCGGGACTTGAAATCGGAGAATCGGATAGAATGAGGTCTTGTAAACCAAATGAGTATTGGGACTAATATGAAATGGTTTAACAAGATCTACATTCTGATTTGAAAAGGTTCCTAAGTGCTTTTGACCCGTTATGACCCGTTAGATAGTTTAAGCCACTTTAACGCGTCATTTGCGTAACTAGGTAATCGAATGGTTAGTTATGTGTTATGATAAGTGTTTAATGCTTAAAAATGTTTGAAAATGTTATTTGATCAGATTACATGTCAAAATTTATGTTACGTATGCTTATAGTTGATTTATTTGCAAAAGGGCATTTTGGTCATTATTGAAGATCATAACAACTAATTATCATAACACTACCAAATGATATGACCGTAAGATATAACCTCAGAGGGTTATTCCCTATTTAACTATGGTCAAAATTTTGTATTTGGTTGGGTTCAAAGATCAACCAAACGGGTCAGATTCGAAAGTCAAAGCGGTGGTCAAAACCATGCAACAAACGATTCTATACAAGCACTATACTAAAAATGATGAGTTAGACATGTTTTGATATGTCTAACTATGTAGTAAAAGAGTTTTGATATCAAAACAAACTGTTTTGACACCCGAAATTAGTTCCATCATGAAATGCACATTTATTGCATCGACCAAAAGTTTGACTTGTCAAAATGACTAGTAAATGTGGAAATCAGTAGGCATGATCACTAAGGACCATAACCATCATGATTATGACCACATTAACTAGTTCAATTGGATTTTGTTTTGATCAATTTATGATAAGTCATACTGAAGTCAAACAGTTTGATTTTTAGTTCAAATATGCTACAAGAATTGAACAAGACTTGAATGAAATACTTACAAACACCAAGGATTGCCAAGGAATCACAAAGGAAGCTCCAAAGTGGTTGCAAATTTCGGATTGAAGCAGAATGGATCAAAGAAGATGGTTGAAAAGGTTCAAAAATGAAAAAAAAACTTGGTATTTATAGTTGAATTGGGTTAATAGGGTCAAGACAAGTGTCCATGAATCATCACCAAGTTGGATCAATGTCAATACACTTGTTAGAAGCAGGATAGGGTGGCAAGTTCGTTTGGTGAGTCAACAAAGCCGTTAACCAGCTGCTGCCACATTGTTGGTGAGCTGGGCACCCCTAACGGACCATATGGGGTTTTGCCTTACGGTCCGTAAGGCCCTTGCAGGGCCTGAAGTTTCAAATTTGGCAGAAATGGCCCCTGAACTTGTTTTTGACACGTTTTGGCACTTTTAACACCCGTTAACCCCATTTTTAAGCTTTATAAGGACAATAACGTATAGGGAACTTGAAAAGTGTCCAAAAATGTTCCAAAGGTTGGTTCGTTTGGTCGTACGGTTGCGGTTTTCGGTTACTTACGACGAAAACCGTAACGAACGCGCAAATGACCGTAAATGCGCAACGAATGATATTTTTGCATTCCAATCACTAAAATAAAAGATTTTAATGATTAAATTTTTTTGGATGTGCGTACGTGTCCGTATCAAGGAAATACGCGAACTGGCATAGTTTCGCAGAATTTGCAAAATAGCCCCTGAAGTTGCAAAAGCATGTTTTTGCCATACGAAGCCCTCAAAACTTATTTCTAAGCTAGGTTAAGGGAATTTAGGTATGTTTAGCTTATGAAATTGTTCCAGAGTGTGCGTTGCTACGAGAATCGGCAGACTTTTGTAGTTTGTCGTAAATAGTCCCTATGATCGAATAGGCTTGTTTTTGACATACCAAACCCTTCAAAACTTAATTCTAAGTTATGTAAAGGTTATTTAAGGTATGTTAAGCTTGTGTCATTGTTCCAGAGTGTATGTCATGATAAACTGATTACGTTTGCGTAACAATTTGCGATTTCGCTTCTAGAAGCTGTACGAGAGTTTGTTATCGGGTAATAATCGAATATGTGCAATTGTTATGGATAAGTTCCTTATTTCAATGAATAAAACACAAGGTTTTATTTATTATTAAATTGTTCGAGATATGATAATGACAACTGGAGGCACAGTTGTCACAGTCTCCCCTACTTTAGAAAATTTTGTCCCGAAATTTATTCGTAGGAAACCGTTTGCATAAGTTGAATCAAGCCATCATTTTGCGTGGAATCTAGGGTTTCATCTATTTATATAATAACCCATCTATGATCTCCATGTAAGGCATAACTTTATCATTCCTAGTGGATACTTCCTCAGATAGTGTAGGAAGTGGTAATAGGCTGTTATACCTGATGATGCTCATCTCCTAACAGATACTTCCTTGATTAATGCAGAAAGTGGAGATGAGGGATTTGATTTATGGTAAAACCAAATTGACCAATAGTACTGTGAGTATCCTTTAAGAATCCGACTATTGAGAAAGAAGGTTCTATAAGGATTTAGCTTGTGTTTCATTTCTCCGTGAATGCTTCTTCGAAAGCAAAAATGAATGGATAATTCATTTTTCAATGGATACTTCGTCAGAAGTGGAAATGAATGATTGTTGAATAGATTATTCATTTCCCCGATGGATATTTCTTCGGAAGCGAAAATGAATGGATAATTCATTTTCTAATGGATACTTCATCAGAAGTGGAAATGAAGGATTAAGAATAGATAATTCATTTCCCCGATGGATATTTCTTCAGAAGCGAATATGAATGGATAATTCATTTTCCTATGGATACTTCGTCAGAAATGGAAATGAAAGATTATGAATAGGTAATTCATTTCCCCGACGGATATTTCTTCAGAAGCGAAAATGAATGGATAATTCATTTTCCTATGGATACTTCGTCAGAAATGGAAATGAAAAATTATGAATAGGTAATTCATTTCCCTGATGGATATTTCTTCAGAAGCGAAAATGAATGAATAATTCATTTTCCAATGGATACCTCGTCAGAAGTGGAAACGAAAGATTAGGACATGATTATTTATTCCCCAATGGGTATTTCTTCAGAAGTGAAAATGAATGGATAATTATTTTCCTATGGATACTTCATCAGAAGCAGAATGAATTTATTAATTTTCCCAATGGCTATTTCTTTAGAAGCAAAAACGAACGGATAGTTCATTTTCCTCGATGGATACTACATTAGAATGAAAATGAATGTGGACTTCGAATGGATTATTCGTTTACCAATGGATATCTCTGCAGAAGCGAAAAATGAGTAGCTAGTTCATTTTTCCTCAATGGATACTTCTCCAAAAACGGAAATGAATATAGATGGCTTTTGATTTAAGTTAACACATATGGGTCTGGGATAACATTAAATCCTCAAGTGATTTGGATAATGCTACGACAAATAATACCATAAGAACATTTATATATAGGAAGTACCAGCGGCGTATCCACCATGCTCTTATGATATCATAATCGCCTCATTATCTAATCACTCTAGATTTTATGTCGTCAAACTTAACAGGACGAACTATTGTTTCCGTGCATCGAATCTCATAATTATGTGTGCACCCTTAATTACTTAATTCGTTGCATAGTCTGCATAGCTTATCTTGTCAGGTGATAAATTATGGTCAAAGAAAGATACTTTGTTTCGATAATTGAAATAATGCGTGCAATCTCACGTGTTTCACGCCAGCCAATAAGACTGTACGCTTTCCACGGGTAGACGAGTTCATAGATATGGTAAAGAATGTGCGAATACAAAGTGTTGCATTACGCGAGTCGTTCAAATTCGTAAAGAATGAGAATTTCCGCAATTGATATAACAACACACATTACACAACCAGGGATATTAGTTTAAAATTAAAACATCATTACATAAATAACTAGAAAAAGTAAACGAGTCTTGGATAAAAAAAGAAATTGAAATGTAAAACACTAGTTGTTTATAACTGCATTATTGTTGGCACGAGGCTCGTTAACTCCAGCGTTAGGAGCACGTCCCTGAGCAGGGTTGTTAGCAACTTGGTTTTGTGTAGCAGCAACTCGGCAAACATTAGCTGTATGACCAATAAGCCCACAATTTAAACATTTGCGGCACTGTATAGTGGCATGATGATGAAGGTTACATTGGTTGCACGGAGGTGCAGTTCCATTGTATGGTCTTCTAGCAGGAGGTTGCACTGGTTGGTTGGGAACAGCTTGGTTGGGTCGAGTAACCACATCAAGGTTTTGTGAAGCCTTAAGCTTCTTAGATTTCTTGGAAGGTTCAGCCTTGGTTTCTTTGGGTTTCTCTTGTGAGGTTTTAGCAGCTTGTTCCTTGTCGCCCTTGCGAAACAATTTCCCTTTTCTGATTTGAGACTCAGTCAGGGTAGCAGAGAGTTCGATAGCCTGTCAAACAGTGGTAGGGTTGCTACCAGTAACAATCTCCTGAACAGGGTCAGGCAGGCCATCAATGTACTTTTCGATTGCCTTGTCCAAAGGCGTAACCATCATAGGACACAACAAGCTTAGCTCCTTATATCGGTCGGTGTAGGCACGATGTTCTCCACTGTCCTGTTTAAGATCGTGGAACTAATTCTCAAGTGCCCTTTGCTCATGTCGTGGGCAGAATTCTTTCATCATGAGAGCTCGAAGCTCTTCCCACGATTGAGCCATTGCTACCTCGGCCCCTGTCTCTTTTCATACCATTCCACCATGTAAGCACTCTCTTTTGATAGACACTCGAAGCAAACTCTACCTTGCATTCATTAGGGCACTGCACGTAACAAAAAGTGCTTTCGATACTTTCAAACCATTGTAGGAGCCCAGTAGCTCCCTCAGACCCCGAAAACTTGAGTGGTTTGGCCGAACAAAATTGTTTATAGTTGCACTAAGCAGGTGCATTGTTGTTGTTATTGTTATTGTAAAGCTTGATTTAGTTGGGTCACAAGGTTCGGAAGTATAGCGGCTATTTGTTGTGCAATTAAAGCCACCATTTCGGCGTCTTGAGCAGTGTTGCGACGAGGAGGCATTCTAAAAGAGAGAGGAAATATGTGATAGAGCGAATTAGGTTGATAAAGGATAACCAATAATGAATAAATATCGACAAAGTATAAGAATTGTGATCATTTGTTCGTTATTTGAAACAAACAACGACACGGTGACTAATCAAAGTAAATGGGTCTTTATAATGTATCGCAAAGACATGCTTTAGCCTATAAGTGGACACTCACCCCAAGAGTTCCCAGGTAAGAGTGACTGGTCCGATAATGCGGATTTGTACGAACACTCTAGCCCTAGACAGAAAACTCAGGGTACAGGTATTCACCCTTCCAGATTGCACGTGTTCACATTATTAAAGCCCAAACTTTGATGAGATTTTGAAAACTTTGAAGGCAAAAAGCCAAAAGCGAATCATCCAAAAATAGACAATTAATTTTCAAAATCATTTTGAAATTTGTGTTTTTGTTTTGGTATTCTCCTAAGAATATGTGATATTATTGTGTTAGGAATCTAAACGCAAGTAAACTCACGTTAGGGTCCAAGGAAGGTTATAGACTAGGTCAAAGCATTACTAATAACCTAATTCCCTATAACCATGGCTCTGATACCAATCTGTAACACCCCAAATCGCGTAAAACAACACACGGCGGAACACTTGAGGAGTCACGTTACAAATTATTCCACAACACATGGTACTTAAAGTTTTGTTTTATTGAATTATCGAATTACATTGTTTTGGAATAACGGAGATTAAATACAATCACTAAGGCCCAAGTCGGTCCTATGTATAGAATGCAACAACAATCATCACATAGATAACCTGAAACATATGTGAAAATAAGTACGCCAGCATAAAAATGCCTGTGAGTAACATAGATTTTGTGATTTAGATTCATGGCTTTGAGTATTTAAAGAAATATTTAAATAGTTTCTAAATAGCCATGAACCATACAAAATGTTTTTCTTTTATAAATCATATCAATGATATCAAAGAAAGGATGCAAGGTTAACTTAATAACCAAAAAGTGTCATGAATAAAAAAATTGTTCTTGTAAAAACCAAATTGTCATGTATAAACCATTGTTCTTGTATAAACCAAATTGTCATGAATAAACCATTGTTCTTGTATAAACCAAACTGCCATGAATAAATCATTGTTCGTGTATAAACCAAATTGTCATAAATAAACCAAGGTATTGAATAGCCATAATGTTTTGTATAAAACAATGTCTTTGAATAAACAAATGTTGTGTTTAAATCAAAAGTTATGTTTCATAAACCATTGATTTTTATTGCTAAAACATATATTGTGGTTTATTGGAGAATACATTCAAACCTTGTTAATTGTCGGATAAACCTTTATAAAGACAAAGATTTATCAATGTTCATTGGATTCTGTCATTCCCCAATGGATACTTCCAAACAAAATAGGAAGCGGGAATGGGTTGTCAAACCTGTGGTACCTAACATACTATTGGTCGGCATCAATGTTAATGAATGTATCAATGTTACGTTCAACACACCAATATGTAAATAACAATGTAAGCATGCTTGTGAAAATGTCCTTGTACCAATGTACTAGGTTTGCTAAGTCAACATACGAAGCATAATGTCTTTGAAAACATGTGAAGGTATACTAAGTCAATATACCAATGAAAATGTCGTTTGAAATCGTGTACTAGGTATACTATGTAATCAAAGCATGTATACGTTATGAAAACATGAAAGTAATCGTAGGCACAATATGTTTCACCCTAAAACATTTGAAAACGTAAAGGAGGGGACTATGTGTGACAACTGTGCCTCCAGTTGTCATTATCAAATCCCGAACAAATTCATAAGCAATAAAACCTTGTGTTTTATTCACTGAATGATGAAATTATCCATAACAATTGCACAATATCAATCCTTGTTCAAAATCGAGCTCTTAAACAATCTCTGGAAAATTATACGTAAACTGTTACGTAATCGTAATCAGTTAAGCGCAACATATGTTCCGGAATAGTGAAATAAGCTAACCATACCCTAAATATCCTTTACATAACTTAGAAATAAGTTTTGAAGGATTTGGTATGTCAAAAACAAGCTCATTCGATCACATGGACTATTTACGACAAACTACGAAAGTCTGCTGATTCTCATAGAGACGCACACTCCGGAACAACTAGACAATCTTAACATACCTAAAATACCCTTCACATAACTTAGAAATAAGTTTCGAGGGCTTTTGTATGGCAAAAACACACTTTTGTAACTTCAGGGGCTATTTTGCAAATTCTGCGAAACTATGACAATTCGCGTATTTCCTTGATACGGGACATGTACGGACATCCAAAAATTTTTGTAATCATTGAAATATCTTATTTTAGTGATTGGAATGCAAAAATATCATTCGTCATGCATTTACAATCATGCACGCGTTCGTTATGATTTTCGTCGTAATTAACCGAAAACTGCAACTGTACGACCAAACAAACCGATATCCGAAACATTTTTGAGCACATTTCAAGTTCGCTATACTTTATTGTCCGTATAGAGCTTGAAAATGGGGTTAACGGGTGCTAAATGTGCCAAAACGCTTCAAAATCAAGTTCAGGGGCCATTTCTGCCAAATTTGTAACTTCAGTACCTGCAAGGGCCTTACGGACCGTAAGGCAAAACCCCATACGGTCCGTAAGGGGTCCCCAGCTCATCAGAATTGTTGCAAACAGGTGGCAGCTTCTTGTTAATTTGTTCTTTGACTCATCAAACGACCTTGTCACCTTCCCTTCTGCAGTTGACACCTAAGGGGACACTAATCAAGTTCATTAGTGACTCATGAACACTTGGCATGATTTGGTGAGCCTAAATTATCTATAAATAGCCACGTTCTTCATACATGTGTGTTGGAATCAGTATGCCCAAGACACACATTAAATTGATGTGGCTAGTACGTTATGATCCAAGTCGGGTCATACCCAATAACAAGCTAGACAAACACCTATAATATTTATTTGTGATATGATCAAACAAATAATATTAACATTTTGAATATTTAGAAATTGGTTTTCTAAATAATTGCACTTGAGGAACCAATAAATTATATGGATAATTTATTTTGAGAGAATATTTTATTTTGTTATTTAATGGGTTAAATAACATTATAAAAGGCCATGAGATGTTGCATAAAGTTTTGTAAACATATGATGTTATATTTTATAAAAGTTATGAAATAATACAAGACATTATATAAAATAAAATTTTGAATTTTTTTTATAAAAAGGCCAAAGTGGCCGAAATTTTGGGTCTTCCCAAGAAACCATTTTGGTCCAATCATATTCCATGCATTTTGTCATTCTAGAGGACTTATGATTGGGTATTGAAAATGTGGTAACTTCTCTCATTTAATATAACATTTTGTATAACAAAATAGAAGGGGAAGACTTCTTTTTGCTCTAAAAATTTTCGGCCAACATAGTGTTTGTCCAAGAGTTTTTTCAAGTTGATTCAAGTGTTCAAAATCCTAGCTAAACCTAAGAGGTTTGTTGGAAGCTTGGGGTATGCAAGCTTGAGGTCTTCATCTTTGAAGATTTCATTCAAGAAGCATCATCCTTTTCATCTACTTGTTATTGAAAGGTAGTATTCTTGAAACATCCTATGGTTGTGTTTTGATAGCATGCGTGTTCATATATGGATCCGGTTTTTGGTTTTACATATAAAATGGGTTTTATATCTTGTAAGTAACATGTTTTAAATAATTATTCCGCTGAGTTTTTTTTATTTTATATGGATAAAATAACTTTAATAAACATGTTCAAAAACTTAACAGTGGTATGAGAGCCGCTTATATGAATGCATGCTTCATATGATTTAAAATTTCGGGTTTTTGGTTTTGGTTAAAACCCCATGACCGAAATTTTAGCCATGGTTATTCCTTGTTTTTCAAGACACTTTTACTAACATGCATAAAGGAATCTTGAAAAATTATGTCATATGGATGATTTGTTTGTTTGGACAAAAACCCATCTTTTCGGTTTTTCTCTTGGCCGAAAATTTGGATACAAAAGGGAAACCATTTTTTCTCTTGAATTTAAATATATATGTGGATATATATTTTTGGTGTTCATAACCTAGCCATGACCTTGTGTTTAAATATGTTGAATGATTATGTTGTGATTTATTTAATTATTTCAATGGGTTGTAATAATTAATTATCTTTGTTCTTCCATTTGTAAAGTTGTAATTTATTTATTTTCATTTGGTATGTAAATAAATAGATTAGGTGCATTTTATTTTACTAGAAAAAGGTATTAGGATACTTCATTGTAAAAGAAGACGCACACAAAAATGCGTTTTGATTTTGGCCAATTTTAGGCCTAAAGAACCTCATGGTTCTTAACGGGATCTTAGCCCAATAATCAAAACACGTTTTTTAGGCCCAAAGGAGTTTGGAGCTGAATATAAAGTCCATTTGGAAGCCCAAAGAAAGTGAAGAAATCGCAACACAAAAGGAATACTTAAAGCATTTGGATGCGAGTTCAAGTGGGAGTTCAACGACACATTTCTTGTGTCAATATTCACCCTTTAGGAAGGACCTTTTTGGCACACTTGTTTCGGCTAACAAGTGTTGCAAAAAATAGTTGGCTATAGTATGCATCTATTTTGTTTGTTATGCTTGTATGGTTGTTTTATTTATGGTTGTTTAGATGATATTTGGATATGCATGCTTAACAACTTATACTCCATAACAAGCTTAAAATTGGTTCTTTAAAAATCATTAAAGTGGATAATAAAATGGTTTTATTAAATATTAATGATTTTATAATAAAATGGGTTTTATTAAAAGAACCTTGAAAATTGGTTTTCACTAAGGTACCATGAATTTGAATGCATGCAAATGTATGGTACATAAAGTTTTCTAAAACTAGAATTTTTGAAAACATAAAATCCCTTTTATAAAACAAGTCAAACACCATCCTTTTATACAACACTCGAATCACTTGGGAATTCTTTATGGGATAAAGGTCACCTAACCACATTGAAGGAACTTGTGAATTGGAGGTAGGCTTACAATATTTGTGGGATAAAGGTCACCTAACCACTTGTATGTGTAAACTTACATGTGTGTGTAAGTAGAACGATTTGACTTGGAAACCATGTGCTTAGGGTCACCGAAGCATGGCGTACAAAGGTGTTGATGGGATTAAACATGCCAACTAAACATTAAGATGTTTAACGGATCCCATATGGCTAGAAATTGCAAAGGGTTGCAATTGTCAAATGTTGACTACCTTGTTAATTTAAATAATGGGATAAAGGTCACCTAACCAATATTTAAATGTAACGTTGGATTCTAGATTTTAATTATTAATTGTCTGTGAGACACAAAATGGTATTAATAATTAAAATTTAATAATATCAAAATACTAAAATTAAACTTTGTTAAAATTTTGTAGATGGCCGCTAACAATGCAAACACAATTACCCAAACCGTCCGTAACCTATCACTAAGAACCATCCTTGAAAAGGATCGTCTCAACTATAACAACTTCATGGATTGGTATCGAAACTTGAGAATCGTTCTCAAGCAAGAAAAGATATCTTATGTGTTGGATGATCCTATTCCCGATGAACCTAACGTGGAAGAGGAGGAGGCCTATAAAGATTGGGTTAAGTATACTGAGGTCTCCATGCAAGCCTCTTGCCTCATGTTGGGAACTATGATTCCCGAGATTCAAAAGGATTTTGAACATCATGGGGCATACGACATGATTACCCAATTGAAGGAAATGTTCCTTCAACAAGCAAGGGTAGAACGCTTCGAAATGGTTCGGGCGCTTCATGCATGTCGTATGGAGGAAACCCAATCGGTCTTATCTAATTTCCTGAAGATGAAAAGCCACATTGTTCGCCTCGAAAGGCTTAATTGTCCCGTCTCTAAAGAGATGGCTACGGATTTCTCAACTCTTTAACAAAGAAGTTTGAGACTTTTGTCATGAATTATAACATGAATGGATGGGACAAGAGCATTAGTGAGCTTCATGCAATGCTCAAAACTGTCGAGGCGGGCATGGGTAAAAAGGCTTTACCCGTTCTAACGATTGAGGGAGGCAACAAGAAGAGGCCCCACCCCGACTCCAAGGCAAGTTTGCCAAAAGGAAGGGCCACGTCAAAGGGAAATGAAAAGGAAAGGTTAAAGCAGAACCCATGAAACCAAAGGAAAAGAAGCAAAAGGTTGCTTCGACTGACCCATGCTTTGAGTGTGGAGAGATAGGACATTGGAAAAGAAATTGTCCAACCTATCTCAAGGAGTTGAAAGACAAGAGGGATGCGGGGCAAACCTCAGGTACAATCTTTATGATACATATTGACCTTAATGTTATTTCTTCAAACACATGGGTATTGGATACCGGTGTGGAACTCATATTTGCAATTTGTTGCAGGGGTTCAAAAGAAATAAACATTACAAGAAGGGAGACATTAGTCTCTTCATGGGCAATGGAGCAAAGGTTCAAGTTGAAGCCTGAGGAGACTATGTTTTGAAACTTCCAAGTGGTTTAGAAATCATCTTGAAAAATGTTTTCTATGCTCCTAGTTTGACTAGGAACATTATTTCAGTTTCCCTCTTGCTATAATATGGTTTTAATTTAAAGTTTGTAAACGATGACATTTATGTTTTGATGAATGACATGTTTTACTTTAAAACTATGCCTTCAAATGGTATTTATGAATTGGTTCATGATAATACATTTGATAGTTCAATGTACCAAGCAACCACCAAGAAACTCAAATTAGATTTGAGTGATTCCTATCTTGGCATTGTCGCCTTGGACATATAAACAAAAATCGCATGCAAACACTTCGAAGAATGGTCTTTTAGAAACCAATGGAGATGATTCATTTGATGTATGTGAATCTTGTTTACAAGGCAAAATGACTAAGGCACCCTTCAGTGGCACCTTTGAAAGGGCAAAAGACTTATTAGGTATCATACATTCGGATGTATGTGGTCCTTTTAAGCCAATGACTACGAATGGTGAAAGATACTTCATTAGTTTTACCGACGACTATAGTCGTTATGGTTATGTGTACTTGATAAGACACAAAGATGAAGCATTTGAAATGTTCAAAGATTTCAAAAGTGAAGTAGAAAATAACCTCAAGAAAACAATCAAAGTCCATCGTACCGATAGAGGAGGTGAATACCTTAGTGATGCTTTTCAAGATCATCTTAGGAGTTGTGGGATTATCTCACAACTTACTCCACTTGGAACACCACAACATAATGGTGTGTCTGAAAGGAGGAATCGAACTCTATTGGATATGGTTCGATCTATGATGGCTAGAAGCACATTGCCTCTATCATTTTGGGGTTACACTTTGCTCTCCACGGCCCGTATACTGAATATGGCCCCAACCAAGAAAGTGGATAAGACACCTTTTGAAATATGGCATGGAAAGGCTCCATCATTATCATATTTGAAGGTATGGGGTTGTGAAGCTCATGTGAAGCAATACACCCCAAGCAAATTGGAAGTACGATCCACTAAGTGTATCTTTGTAGGATATCCTAAAGATGATATAGGATATTAATTTTACGATCCAACAGAGCAAAAGGTATTTGTTTCTCGAAAGGGTAAGTTCTTAGAGGCTAAGTTCCTTATGGAAGGAACTAGTAGTAGAACAGTGGAACTTAATGAGGATCAAGAACCACAAGCCGATACACGTTTGGTTGATACTATAACTCAACAAGAGGTTGTTGAATAGGATCAAATGGTTGATCAATACACACAAAACGTTCTCATATCTGGTAGAATTAGTCATCCACCCGAAAGATATGGATTTTTCATGGATGGATGCTACGTGGTAGATTCAGATGAACCAACCACATACCATGATGCAATGTCACAATCCGATTGCGACAAGTGGCTTGAAGCAATGAACGTCGAGATGCAATCCATGTATGATAACCAAGTATGGGAATTGGTTGTACCACGTCTTAACTCCAAAGTAGTTGGAAGTAAGTGGGTTTTCAAGAAGAAAACTGATATGCATGGTAACTTGGATACTTATAAAGCGAGACTTGTAGCAAAAGGTTTCACTCAAACTCAAGGGGTTGATTATGATGAGACCTTCTCGCCCGTGGCGATGCTAAAGTCAATTAGGATATTATTCGCCATAGCTGCATATTACGATTATGATATTTGGCAAATGGATGTCAAAACGGCTTTCCTCAATGGATATCTTAATGAAGATGTCTATATGGTTCAGCCTGAAGGTTTTGTCGATCCAAAACATCCTAACAAAGTATGCAAGTTAAAGAAATCAATATATGGATTGAAACAAGCATCTAGAAGTTGGAATCATCGTTTTGATGAAGAAATTAGGAATGTTGGATTCATCAAGAACGCCGATGAAGCTTGTGTGTATAAGAAGGCTAGTGGGAGCATCACTTTCCTAGTACTGTATGTCGATGACATTCTACTATTTGAAAATGATATTCCAACCATGGAAGGTGTTAAAACCTGGCTTGGAAGTTGTTTTTCCGTTAAGGATCTTGGTGAAGCCGCCTATATTTTGGGAATAAAGATCTATAGGGATAGATCAAGGCGCTTGATAGGTTTGAACCAAAGTGCATACATTGACGAAGTCTTGAAAAGGTTCAAGATGGAGAACTCTAAGAAAGGTTTGGTACCTATTCAAAAGGGAACGATATTGAATGTGTCTCAATGTCCAAGCTCAAAGGATGAGCAAGAGAGAATAAAAGGAGTCCCAAATGCGCCTGCTATAGGATCCATCATGTATGCAATGATATGCACTAGACCGGACGTGTTATGTGCCTTAAGCATGACAAGTAGATAGCAGCAAAATCCAGGTAACAGTCATTGGATGGCTGTTAAAAGCATATTGAAATACCTTAGAAGGACTAAGGATATGTTTCTAATATATGGATCTAGTGAAGAGGAATCATTGTAAAGGGTTACACGGATGCGAGTTTCCAAACTAACCGAGATGGTTCTCGATCACAATCTGGGTATGTCTTCATTTTGAATGGAGCTGCAGTCTCTTGGAAGAGCTCGAAGCAGGATGTTGTAGCATTGTCCATTACAGAATCAGAATACATCGTCGCTTCATTGGCAGCACAAGAAGCTGCATGGTTGAAGAAATTCATCACCGACCTAGGGGTAGTCCCTACCATTCAGGATCCCCTAGAAATCTTTTGTGATAACGAGGGTGCAACTGCACAAATTAAGGAACCTCGTGCACATCAAAAGACTAGGCACATTGAGCAGAGATTCAACTACATAAGGGATGAAGTTGAAAAAGGAAAGATATGTATTCGCAAAGTTCACACCGATCAAAACATTGCGGATCCACTCACGAAGCTCCTTGAACGGCCAAAGCATGAGGGTCATACTTGTGTCTTAGGACTTCGATATTCTAGTGATTGGAATTGATCTACTTTGTATTTGGATATTGGAGCAATTGTTATTTGACTCATTTTAATGATTATGGCATTTTGAGTTATGTTCCATTTTAGCATATTTTAATCCATGAATAAGTTAATTATTCTAAATATCCGTAGTCGATCATATTTGTGGGAACAAATATGAAGGCAAGACTATTATGAACTCGGATTGGTGGATATTCATTAGGTATGAATATAGAACAAAGTGTTGCTGCCAAAGTTCATAGATATTTGTGGGATACAAATATTGCACTGACCCGCTCTCAAATATTACTACATGGAATCTTTGTGATTGATCATAAGTAATTTTTGAGTAAAGGCGAATATCATAGTATCCTCTGACCTGAGATACATATTGGGTCTTGATATTGGCCAAATGTTATACTTTGACTTAGTTCTTTGCTGTTCTGAAACATGGCAGTACATAAGGCTAAGCTCAAGTGTGGTACAAGGTGATTGTGAGAGACGTATGTAGTCAAGATGGGATTTGTTCCTCTTATTCGTTGAGAGTAAGATGTCTAAGGCCTGCTAAAGTTAAATCAACAGAGAATGATCACTCTATGTCTCTAGATTTGACATGACATCTGTAACGAAAGGATAAATGATCGTTTCACCTAAATCATGTTCAAGTAAGGGACTTGAAGGGGATGATGTTATTGAATGGCACTTCATCATACATATTAGGGGTAGTAAACCGTTGTTAGGCGGTATTTGCTACTTGCATCAATCTCTATGTATCTTGTGCAAGTGGGAGATTGTTGGAATCGGTATGCCCAAGACACATATTAAATTGATGTGGCCAGTACGTTATGATCCAAGTCGGGTCATACCCAATAACAAGCTAGACAAAAACCTATAATATTTATTTGTGATATGATCAAACAAATAAATATTAACACTTTGAATATTTAGAAATTGGTTTTCTAAATAATTGCACTTGAGGAACTAATAAGTTATATGGATAATTTATTTTGAGTATTTTGTTATTTAATGGTTAAATAACATTATAAAAGGCCATGAGATGTTGCATAAAGTCTTGTAAACATATGATGTTATAATTTATAAAAGTTATGAAATAATACAAGACATTATATAAAATAAAATTTTGAATGTTTTTATAAAAAGGCCAAAGTGACCGAAATTTTGGGTCTTCCTAAGAAACCATTTTGGTCCAATCATATTCCATGCATTTTTTCATTCTAGAGGACTTATGATTGGGTATTGAAAAGGTGGAAACTTCTCTCATGTTTAATATAACATTTTGTATAACAAAATAGAAGGGGAAGACTTCTTTTTGCTCTAAAAATTTTTCGGCCAACATAGTGTTTGTCCAAGAGTTTTTTCAAGTTAATTCAAGTGTTCAAAATCCTAGCTAAACCTAAGGTGTTTGTTGGAAGCTTGGGGTATGCAAGCTTGAGGTCTTCATCTTTGAAGATTTCATTCAAGAAGCATCATCCTTTTCATCTACTTGTTATTGAAAGGTAGTACTCTTGAAACATCCTATGGTTGTGTTTTGATAGCATGCATGTTCATATATGGTCCGGTTTTTGGTTTTACATATAAAATGGATTTTATATCTTGTAAGTAACATGTTTTTAATAATTATTCCGCTGAGTTTTTTTTATTTTATATGGATAAAATAACTTTGATAAACATGTTCAAAAACCTAACAATGTGAACTTTTGATCAACTCATCCATGCTATAACATGAAGTTGCAATAATCTCTGGAGTTCCTCTGAGTTTTCTTGACTTTCCTTTAGTGTTGTAAGTGTTCTCAATCATATTTTGATTCAATTCTTGTAGTTTAATTGGATTAAAAGTCGAAAAGTTTAACTTTTGTTTAACTTCCAGATTTGATCATGAATTGATCAACTTAAAGTCCAATTGAACCTTTCAATATGATGGTAACCAAGATGGTTATGGTCCATGATGACCATACCTACTGATTTCCATCTTTTCAACTCTTAGTGACAAGTCAAAGTTTGGTCAAAAAAGCAATAAATGCACATTTCATGTCGAAACTAATTTTTGGCCTCAAAACTCTTTTATAAACTTAATTAGACATGTCAAAACATGTCTAAATCATCACTCTTATTTTAGTGCTTGTTTAGGGTTGTAAGTTGAACAGTTTGACCACCGCTTTGACTTTCAAATCTGACCCGTTTGGTTGATCTTTGGACCCAACCAAATACATATTTATGACCATAATTATAAAGGGAATAACCTTCTGAGGTTATACCTTATGGTCATGTCATTTGGTTAGTGTTATGATAATTAGTTGATGTAATCTTCAATAGTGACCAAAATGCCCTTTTTGCGAATAAATCAACTATAAACATATGTAACACAAATTTTGACATATAATTTGATTAAATAACATTTTTAAACATGTTTTGGTAATTTAGACTTATCATAACACATATCTAATCATCCGACTACATTGTTACGCAAATGACGCGTTAAAGTAGCTTAAACTACCTTAACGAGTCATAACGGGTGAAAAGCACTTAGGTTCCTTTCCAAATCAGAATGTAAACCTTATTAAACCATTTCATATGAGTTCAAATACTCATTTGGTTTATGAGGCATCATTCTATCCGATCTTCCGTTTATATCCCAATGTTAACATAACTATCCGATATTAGGACACGCGTGACTCTTTGGACTCCTGAACTTTGGTTTATCTTCTTGAACAAGGATTCTTTTGCAATCCCAAGTGAGTACATATTCCCCTCTTTTACATTTTCAAATATTTTGGGGTGAAACTTATGTGCCTATATCTATTTTCGTGTTTTCATGAAACAATACATGCTTTGATTACATAGTACTTATAGTACATGATTTCAATTGCATTTACTTCATATGTTGACTTAACATATTTCGCACATTGATTTTCAAAGACATTTCTTGCTATGTATGTTGACTGAGCATACTAGTACATGGTTTCAAAACATTTTCATACATGCTTGTGTTGTTATTGACATATTGGTACATTGAACTCGACAATGATACATTAATTAACATTTATGACCGACCTGTAGTATGTAATGGTACCATAGGTTTGACACCTCATTCCCGCTTCCTAGTTTTGGAAGTATCCATTGGGGAATAACAGAATCCGATGAACATTGGTAAACCTTTGTCTTTATAAAGGTTTATCCGACAATTAACAAGGTTTAAATGTATTCGCCAACAAACCATTAGATATGTTTTAACAATAAAAAGCAACGGCTTATAAAACATACTTTGATTTGAACAAAAATTTTGTTTATTCAAAGACGTTGTTTTATACAAGACATTTTGACTATAAGAGACATTGGTTTATTTGACATGGGTTTACATAACTTTGGTTTGCTCGACATTGGTTACTTGACAATGATTTACATGACAATGGTTTACTCGACATTTGTCACTTGACATTGAGTTACTTGGCATTTGGTTTATACTTGACGATTTGGTTTACACAAGAACAATGGCTTATTCATGATACTTTTTGGTTAGTAAGATAACCCTACATTACTTCTTTTATATCATTGATTTTCATATGATTTATAAAAAAAAACATTTTATATGGATTCATGGCTATTTTGAAACCATTTAAACATTTCTTTAAATACCCAAAGCCATGAATCTAAACAACAAAACCTATGTTACTAACAGGGAAATTTATGCTGACGTACCTATTTTCACATATGTTTCAGGTTTATCTATGTGATGATTGTCGCTGCGTGCTACACATAGGATGGACTCGGTCCTTTGTGACTTTAAAAATTTGAAAGACAATTTGATTGTATTTCGTTTTCGTTATTCCAATACAATGTAATTCGTGATTCAATAAAACAGAACTTGAAATACCAGGTGTTGTGAAACAATTTGTAATGTGACTCCCCAAGTGTTTCCGCCGTGTGTTGGTGTTATACGCGATTTGGGGTGTCACAGATTGGTATCAGAGCACTGGTTATAGGGAATTAGGTTATTAGTACTGCTTTGACCTAGTCTATAACCTTCCTAGGACCCTAACGCGAGTTTTCTTGCGTTTAGATTCTTAAAACTATACCATAACCTGTTCTTAGGTGATTACCCAAAATAGAACACAACACCTTTTTGAAAGTAAAATTTTTCCAAAACCTCACAAGAAATCATCTATCCTCATGTTTCCTTTCTTTTAGATTGCCTCCTCGTTGCAACACTGCTCAAGACGCCAAAATGGCGTCTTTAATTGCGCAACAAATGATCGTCGTAGTTCCGAACCTTGTGATCTAATTAAATCAAGCTTGCAATAACAATAACAACAATGCACCTGCTCAGTGCAACTATTAACAATTTTGTTCGGCCAAACCACTCAAGTTTTCTGGGTCTGAGGGAGCTATTTGGCTCCTACAATGGTTCGAGAGTATCGAAAGCACTTTCCGTTATGTGCAGTGCCCTAACGAACGCAAGGTAGAGTTTGCTACGAGTGTTTTTCAAAAGAGAGCACTCACGTGGTGAACGGAGTGATAAGAGACAGGCGTGCTAATGTGGTAATGGATCAAACGTGGGAAGAGCTTCGAGCTCTCACGATGAAAGAATTCTGCCCACATCATGAACAAAGTGCACTTGAGAATGAGTTCCATGATCTTAAACAAGATAGTGGAGAACATCGTGCCTACACCGACCGATATGAGGAGCTAAGCTTGTTGTGTCCTACGATGGTTACGCCTTTGGACAAGGCAATCGAAAAGTACATTGATGGTCTGCCTGACCCTGTTCAGGACATTGTTACTGGTAGCAACCCTACCACTGTTCGACAGGCTATCGAACTATCTGCTACCCTGAATGAGTCTCAAATCAGAAAAGGGAAATTGTTTTGCAAGGGCGACAGGAACAAGCTGCTAAAACCTCATAAGAGAAACCCAAAGAAACCAAGGCTGAACCTTCCAATAAATCTAGGAAGCGTAAGGCTTCACAAAACCTTGTTGTGGTTACTTGACCCAACCAAGCTGCTCCCAACCAACCAGCGCAACCCCCTGCTAGAAGACCATACAATGGAACTGCACCTTTGTGCAACCAATGTAACCTTCATCATCATGCTAATGTTCAATGCCGCAAATGTTTAAATTGTGGGCTTATTGGTCATACAGCTAATGTTTGCCGAGTTGCTGCTACACAAAACCAAGTTGTTAACAACCATGCTCAGGGACGTGCTCCTAATGCTGGAGTTAACGAGCCTCGTGCCAAAAATAATGCAGTTATAAACAACTGGGGTTTTACATTTCAATTTCTTTTGTTATCCAAGACTCATGTACTTTTTCCAGTTATTTATGTAATGATGTTTTAATTATATGCCTGGTTGTGTAATGTGTGTTGTTATATCAATTGCGGGAATTCTCATTCTTTACGAAATTGAACGACTCGGGTAATGCACCTCTTTGCACTCGCAACATTCTTTACCAAACCTATGAACTCGTCTATCCGTGGAAAACAAACAGTTTTATTGGCTGACGTGAAACACATTAGATTGCACGCATTATTTCAATTATCGAGACAAAGTATCTTTCTTTGACCATAATTTATCACTTGACAAGATAAGCTATGCAGACTATGCAATGAATTAAGTAATTATGGGTGCACACATAATTATGAGATTCGATGCATGGAAACCATAGTGAGTCCTGTTAAGTGTGGTGATATAAAATCTTGAGTGATTAGATAACGGGGTGATTACAATATCATAAGAACATGGTGGATACGCCGCTGGTACTTCCTATATATAAGTGTTCTTAGTGTATTATCTTTTGTAGTGTTACCCAAATCACTTGAGAATTTATGTTATCCTAGACCCATATGTGTTAACTTAAACAAGAATCATAAGCCGTCTATATTCCTTTCCGTTTCTAGAGAAGTATCCATTGAGGAAAAATGAACTAGCTACTCATTTTTGTTTCTGCAGAGATATCCATTGGGAAATGAATAATCCATTCGAAGTCCACACTCATTTTCATTCTAATGAAGTATCCATCGAGGAAAATGAACTATCTGTTCGTTTTCGCTTCTAAAGAAATAGCCACTGGGAAAAATGAATAAATTCTTTCCGTTTTGATGAAGTATCCATTGAGGAAAATGAATTACCCATTCATTTTCGCTTCTGAAGAAATACCCATTGGGGAATGAATAATCCTGTCCTAATCTTTCATTTCCACTTCTGATGAGGTATCCATTGGAAAATGAATTATCCATTCATTTTCGCGTTTGAAAAAATATCCATCGGGAAAATGAATTACCTATTCATAATTTTTCATTTCCACTTCTGACGAGGTATCCATTGGAAAATGAATTATCCATTCATTTTCGCTTCTGAAGAAATATCCATCGGGGAAATGAATTACCTATTCATAATCTTTCATTTCCATTTCTAACGAAGTATCCATAGGAAGATGAATTATCCATTCATTTTCGCTTCTGAAGAAATATCCATCGGGGAAATAAATTTCCTATTCATAATCTTTCATTTCCATTTCTGACGAAGTATCCATAGGAAGATGAATTATCCATTCATTTTCGCTTCTGAAGAAATATCCATCGGGGAAATGAATTACCTATTCATAATCTTTCATTTCCATTTCTGACGAAGTATCCATAGGAAAATGAATTATCCTTTCATGTTCGCTTCTGAAGAAATACCCATCGGGGAAATGAATTACCTATTCATAATTTCCATTTCTGACGAAGTATCCATAGGAAAATGAATTATCTATTCATTTTCGCTTCTAAAGAAATAACCATCAGGGAAATGAATTACCTATTCATAATCTTTCATTTCCATTTCTGAGGAAGTATCCATAGAAAGATGAATTATCCATTCATTTTCGTTCTGAAGAAATATCCATCGGGGAAATGGATTATCTATTCTTAATCCTTCATTTCCACTTCTGACGAAGTACCCATTGGAAAATGAATTATCCATTCATTTTCGCTTCTGAAGAAATATCCATCGGGGAATTAGGAAGATGAACTATCCATTCATTTTCGCTTCTGAAGAAATATCCATCGGGGAAATGAATTATCTATTCTTAATCATTCATTTCCACTTCTGACGAAGTATCCATTGGAAAATGAATTATCCATTCATTTTCGTTTCTGAAGAAATATCCATCGGGGAAATGAATTATCTATTCTTAATCCTTCATTTCCACATCTGACGAAGTATCCATTGGAAAATGAATTATCCATTCATTTTCGCTTCCGAAAAAAATATCCATCGAGGAAATGAATAATCTACTCAACAATCATTCATTTCCACTTCTGATGAAGTATCCATTGAAAAATGTATTATCCATTCATTTTCGCTTTCGACGAAGCATCCACGGAGAAATGAAACACAAGCTAAATCCTTATAGAACCTTCTATCTTAATAGTCGAATTCTTAAAGGATACTCACAGTACTATTGGTCAATTTTGTTTTACCATAAATCAAATCCCTGATCTCCACTTTCTGCATTAATCAAGGAAGTATCTATTAGGAGATGAGCATCACAGGTATAACATGCCATTCCCACTTCCTACTTTATCTAAGGAAGTATCCACTAGGGAATGATAAAGTTCTGCCTTACGTAGAGATCCTTGATGGGTTATTCTATGTGAGTAGATGAAACCCTAGATTCCGCGCAAAACGATTGCTTGACACAACTTATGCAAACGGATTCTTACGAATAAATTCCGGGACGAAATTTCCTAAAGTAGGGGAGACTGTGACAACTGTGCCTCCAGTTGTCATTATCAAATCCCGAACAAATTCATAAGCAATAAAACCTTGTGTTTTATTCATTGAATTACGAAATTATCCATAACAATTGCACAATATCAATCCTTGTTCAAAATCGAGCTCTTAAACAATCTCTCGAAAATTATACATAAACTGTTACGTAATCATAATTCAGTTAAGCACAGCGTATGTTCTGTAATAGTGACATAAGCTAAACATACCCTAAATATCCTTTACCTAACTTAGAAATAAGTTTTGAAGGATTTGGTATGTCAAAAACAAGCTCATTCGATCACAGGGACTATTTACGACAAACTATGAAAGTCTGCTGATTCTTGTAGCGACGCACACTTCAGAACTACTAGACAAGCTAAACATACCTAAAATACTCTTTACATAAC
The DNA here is from genome assembly GCA_947069175.1 of Scalesia atractyloides. Classification (NCBI taxonomy): domain Eukaryota; kingdom Viridiplantae; phylum Streptophyta; class Magnoliopsida; order Asterales; family Asteraceae; genus Scalesia; species Scalesia atractyloides. The sequence goes on along the minus strand of CAMTDV010000009.1, from coordinate 24,954,517 downwards.
TTAGAAATAAGTTTCGAGGGCTTTTGTATGGCAAAAACACACTTTTGTAACTTCAGGGGCATGTACGGACATCCAAAAGTTTTTGTAATCATTGAAATATTTTATTTTAGTGCTTGGAATGCAAAAATAGCATTCATCATGCATTTACAGTCATGCACGCATTCGTTACGATTTTCATCGTAATTAACCGAAAACCGCAACCGTACGACCAAACGAACCGACATCCAAAACACTTTTGATCACATTTCAAGTTCCCTATACTTTATTGTCCTTATAAAGCTTGAAAATGGGGTTAACAGGTGTTAAATGTGCCAAAATGCGTCAAAATCAAGTTCATGGGCCATTTCTACCAAATTTGAAACTTCAGCCCCTGCAAGGGCCTTACAGACCGTAAGGCAAAACCCCATATGGTCTGTAAGGGGTCCGCAGCTCATCAGAATTGTTTCAAAAATGTGGTAGCTTCTTGTTAATTCGTTCTTTGACTCATCAAACGACCTTTCCACCTTCCCTTCTGCATTTAACACCTAAGGGGACACTAATCAAGTTCATTAGTGACTCATGAACAGTTGGCATGATTTGGTGAGCCCAAATTACCTATAAATAGCCATGTTCTTCATAAATGTAAACTTTTGATCAACTCATCCATGCTATAACCTGAAGTTGCAACAATCTCTGGAGTTCCTCTGAGTTTTCTTACTTTCCTTTAGTGTTGTAAGTGTTCTCAATCATATTTTGATTGAACTCTTGTAGTTTAATTGGAGTAAAAGTCAAAAAGTTTGACTTTTGTTTGACTTCCAGATTGGACATGAATTGATCAACTTAAAGTCCAATTGAACCTTGCAATATGATGGTAACCAAGATGGTTATGGTCCATGATGACCATACCTACTGATTTCCATCTTTTTAAGTCTTAGTGACGAGTCAAAGTTTGGTAAAAAATGAGATAAATGTGCATTTCATGTTGAAACTAAATTCGGGTGTCATAAACATGTCTAAATCGTCACTCTTATTTTAGTGCTTGTTTAGGGTCGTAAGTTGAACGGTTTGACCACCGCTTTGACTTTCAAATCTGACCCGTTTGGTTGATCTTTGGACCCAACCAAATACATATTTATGACCATAATTATAAAGGGAATAACCTTCTGAGGTTATACCTTATGGTCATGTCATTTGGTTAGTGTTATGATAATTAGTTGATGTAATCTTCAATAGTGACCAAAATGCCCTTTTTGCGAATAAATCAACTATAAACATATGTAACACAAATTTTGATATATTATTTGATTAAATAACATTTTTAAACATGTTTTGGTAATTTAGACTTATCATAACACATATCTAATCATCCGACTACATTGTTACGCAAATGACGCGTTAAAGTAGCTTAAACTACCTTAACGAGCCATAACGGGTCAAAAGCACTTAGGTTCCTTTCCAAATCAGAATGTAAACCTTATTAAACCATTTCATATGAGTTCCAATACTCATTTGGTTTATGAGGCATCATTCTATCCTATCTTCCGTTTATATCCCAATGTTAACATAACTATCCGATATTAGGACACGCGTGACTCTTCGGACTCCTGAACTTTGGTTTATCTTCTTGAACAAGGATACTTTTGCAATCCCAAGTGAGTACATATTCCCCTCTTTTACATTTTCAAATGTTTTGGGGTGAAACATATGTGCCTATATCTATTTTCGTGTTTTCATGACACAATACATGCTTGGATTACATAGTACATATAGTACATGATTTCAATTGCATTTGCTTCATGTTGACTTAGCATATTTAGCACCTTGATTTTTAAAGACATTTCTTCCTATGTATGTTGACTGAGCATACTAGTACATGGTTTCAAAACATTTTCATACATGGTTGTATTGTTATTGACATATTGGTACGTTGAACTCGACAATGATACATTCATTAACATTTATGACCGACCGGTAGTATGTAATGGTACCATAGGTTTGACACCTCATTCCCGCTTCCTAGTTTTGGAAGTATCCATTGGGGAATGACATAATCCAATGAACATTGGTAAACCTTTGTCTTTATAAAGGTTTATTCGAGAAGGTTTGAATGTATTCGCCAACAAATGATAAGATATGTTTTAACAATAAAAAGCAACGGCTTATAAAACATAACTCTGATTTGAATAAAAATTTTATTTATTCAAAGACGTTGTTTTATACAAGACATTTTGACTATACGAGACATTGGTTTACTTGACATGGGTTTACATAACTTTGGTTTGCTCGACATTGGTTAGTTGACAATGATTTACAAGACGTTGGTTTACTCGACATTGGTTACTTGACAATGATTTACATGACTTTGGTTTACTCGACCTTGGTTACTTGAAAATGATTTACATGACTTTTGTTTACTCGACATTGGTTACTTGACATTGATTTACATGACAATGGTTTACTCGACATTGGTTACTTGACATTGAGTTACTTGCCATTTGGTTTATACTTGACGATTTGGTTTACACAAGAACAATGGCTTATTCATGACACTTTTTGGTTAGTAAGATAACCCTACATTACTTCTTTTATATCATTGATTTCATATGATTTATAAAAGAAAAACATTTTATATGGATTCATGGCTATTTTGAAACCATTTAAACATTTCTTTAAATACTCAAAGCCATGAATCTATACAACAAAACTTATGTTACTCACAAGCATTTTTATGCTGACGTACCTATTTTCACATATGTTTCAGGTTTATCTATGTGATGATTGTTGCTGCGTGCTACACATAGGATGGACTCGGGCCTTAGTGACTTCAAAAATTTGAAAGACAATTTGATTGTATTTCGTTTTTGTTATTCCAAGACAATGTAATTCGTTATTCAATAAAACAAAACTTGAAATATCAGGTGTTGTGAAACAATTTGTAACGTGACTCCCCAAGTGTTTCCGCGTGTGTTGTTGTTATACGCGATTTGCGGTGTTACACTATGTACTCACTTGTGATTGCAAAAGTGTCCTTGTATCAAAGATCAAACAAGCTCAAAAGTCCGAGAAATTAAGCGTATCCTAAAATCGGATAATTGTGTAGATATCGGGACTTGAAATTGGAGAATCGGATAGAATGAGGTCTTGTAAACCAAATGAGTGTTGGGACTCATATGAAATGGTTTAACAAGGTCTACATTCTGATTTGAAAAGGTTCCTAAGTGCTTTTGACCCGTTAAGGTAGTTTAAGCCACTTTAACGCGTCATTTGCGTAACTAGGTAATCGGATGGTTAGTTATGTGTTATGATAAGTTTTTAATGCTTAAACATGTTTGAAAATGTTATTTAATCAGATTTACATGTCAAAATTTTTGTTTCGTATGCTTATATTTGATTTATCTGCAAAAAGGACATTTTGGTAATTATTGAAGATCATAACAACTAATTATCATAACACTAACCAAATGATATGACCATGAGGTATAACCTCAGAGGGTTATTCCCTATATAACTATGGTCAAAATTTTGTATTTGGTTGGGTTCAAAGATCAACCAAACGGGTCGGATTCGAAAGTCAAAGCGATGGTCAAAACCGTGCAACAAATGATCCTAGACAAGCAGTATACTAAAAATGATGAGTTAGCCATGTTTTGATATGTCTAACTATGTAGTAAAAGAGTTTTCATATCAAAACAAACTGTTTTGACACCCGAAATTAGATCCATCATGAAATGCACATTTATCGCATCATTGACAAAGACTTTGACTTGTCAAAATGACTAGTAAATGTGGAAATCAGTAGGCATGATCACTAAGGACCATAACCATCATGATTATGACCACATTAACTAGTTCAATTGGATTTTGTTTTGATCAATTTATGATCAAAATTGAAAGTCAAACTGAAGTCAAACAGTTTGATTTTTAGCTCAAATATGCTACAAGAATTGAACAAGACTTGAATGAAATACTTACAAACACCAAGGATTGCCAAGGAATCATAGAGGAAGCTCCAAAGTGGTTGCAAATTTCGGATTAAAGCAGAATGGATTAAAGAAGATGGTTGAAAAGGTTTGAAAATGAAGAAAAACTTGGTATTTATAGTTGAATTGGGTTAATAGATCAAGACAAGTGTCCATGAGTCATCATAAAGTTGGATTAGTGTCAATACACTTGTTAGAAGCAGGATATTGGGTGGCAAGTTCGTTTGGCGAGTAATCAAGGCAGTTAACCAGCTGCTGCCACGTTTCTGGTGAGCTAGGCACCCCTTATAGACCTTATGGGGTTTTGCCTTACGGTCCGTAAGGCCCTTGCAGAGGCTGAAGTTTCAAATTTGGCAGAAATAGCCCCTGAACTTGTTTTTGACGCGTTTTGGCACTTTTAACACCCGTTAACCCCATTTTTAAGCTTTATAAGGACAATAACGTATAGGGACTTGAAATGTGTCAAAAAAATGTTCAAGAGGTCGGTTCGTTTGGTCGTACGATTGTGTTTTTTGGTTAATTACGACGAAAAGCGTAACAAACGCGCAAATGACCGTAAATGCGCAACGAATGATATTTTTGCATTCCAATCACTAAAATAAATAATTTTATTGATTACAAAAATTTTTGGATGTGCGTACGTGTCCGGTATCAAGGAAATACGCGAACTGGCATAGTTTTGCAGAATTTGCAAAAAAGCCCCTAAAGTTGCAAAAGCATGTTTTTGCCATACCGAAGCCCTCAAAACTTATTTCTAAGCTATGTTAAGGATATTTAGGGTATGTTTAGCTTATGACCTTGTTCCAGAGTGTGAGTTTCTACGGCAGACTTTCGTAGTTTGTCGTAAATAGTCCCTGTGTTTTTGACATACCAACCCTTCAAAACTTAATTCTAAGCTATTTAAAGGGTATTTAAGGTATGTTAAGCTTGCGTCATTGTTTCGAAGTGTATGTCGTGTTAAACTAATTACGTTTGCATAACAGTTTGCGATTTCACTTCCAAAAGCTGTTTGAGAGTTTGTTATCGTGTAATAATCGAATATGTGCAATTGTTAAGGATAAGTTCCATAATTCAATGAAAAAAACACAAGGTTTTATTGCTTATGAAATTGTTCAAGATATGATAATGACAACTGGAGGAACAGTTTTCACATGTCCCTAATCCTAACGATTGTTAACAGTAGCTAGAAGGGACTATGTTTGCCAAAATTAAAAATTTTGGATGTGGAAGGGTTAAAAGTGTCAACATGTAAATTCATACCTCTGAGTGACCTTTTAACAAGCCAAGAGCTTTATGATGTTTGATCATACTCTCGGGAATGCCTAGTATTGATCATGTAAGGCTTTATTGTGATATCCCGGTTTTTCAGACATCTTAAACGCACTACTTCACGGTTATATTCGTTCCTACGCTAAATTGATTCGGAGACTTAAATTGCACGCTCGAAATAATTACGATAACTCCGTGAACTTGTCAAATGAATTACGTGCTATGTGTATTAAACGTTTATAAGATTGGTGAGTTATTATGTGATGTTCCGATTTCGTGATTTGTTTTAGTTATAAAATTTATATATAGTAAATATATAGACAAATCGAACCGAGCCGCGACACGAGCCGACCTCATTTCCTTGCGACTCAAGGAGTTAACCAAAACTTGGGGATCAAGTTTTAAACCCAAACCGCCCCACCCAAACCCCTTTTGCGGCCGCAAGCTAGTCGCCCAAACCCTTCTTTTCTTTCTTCCCTCCCTTACACTATAAATAGATAGCATGCATAAGAGTTGCAAACACACACAAACCCTAGCACAAGAAGCACCAACGGCAGCCCTTTCCTCTTGATCGCGGCAGCCTCCTCTCCATCTTTCCTCTTGGTCGCGATTCCCTTGATTATCCGAATCGGCTCTCATCTAGCTCTCGGTTCATTGGTCTCCATTGTTAAATGTTAGAGTTTTATGTTATTTCACTAATCATACTAGGGTTTATGAACTATGGATCATGTGTGTATGTAATGGTAGAAAGTGTTATGATGTTAATCGATTAATTATGCTAGTTTGCAAGTATGATGATTAGTGGAATCAAGAATCATTAGGCTGCGTTTTGTGTGATAAAAACCATAAGATATGATTAGGGTTTGCATGAGTATGATGTATATGATGATATATGATTGGAAAAATCTGTTCTGATCGTTTACATTAACATATCGATTGTTTAAGCGTGTTAGATTGCGATAAAATGCTGAAATCAGGATGCTGAATGTTGTTTACAGCCAACTTCAACAGGCTGTAACTTGGTTATTATTTATCGAAAAACGGACTTTCTGAAGTCTAAAACGTAGAGTTTTGAAAAACGCTTCTAATGGCGCTGGATTCATATTTTTCTGAAGTCGTTTGATATTTTTAAGTGGCCAATTAAGTTCAGTAACTGAAGCTGTGAAAATTCTGAAAATTTGTTAGTTGTTTATCGAGTCGGATCTAATAATCTGTATGGAGTCGAATCATGAAATTTGTACAGAAACTAGATATGGAAATTTCCGGGAAACTCCCACTGGAATTTTGTTAATTGGACGAACGGTGATTTTTAAATGAATTCTTCTGTGGACTGCAGTCAGAAAGCGACGAATCTGACTGCAGCCTAGCATATTAATATTTACGAATAATTGGTAAAGTGTTAGGACTTGAAAAATTTATATAAAATTCTAAAGTATAGTTGTCACCTTCTGTAAAAAAATTGGAATTTTTGGAACGTTGGAACTATTTTATAAAAATCCTCGAAAACAGCCGAATTATGAGTATATAAGCTGAAACTTGATAACTTGCGAATGTGTGCACCAAAGTGTTGCATGGATTGGATTGTGTTCATGATAATTGTTTTGATCACTATGTTAATATGAGGATACTTGCATGCATGTTTGAGTGTTAAGATTTGTGATTGTGTGTACCGCTTTGTGCGTTAATTATGTGTAGAATTTGTATTGGTGTGCTCACACACTAACTTGAAATCAATTGACTTGTTAGGACGCAATTAGCGGTCCCATCATTTGCAATTTCTGTGTTACACTAACCGAGCAACTAAAGGTGAGTTCACGGCCCCTAATTTTATCCGGTTTTAAACAACAGGGGGAGAAACATGAATACACTCTACAACTGTATCTCTTTACGTTATACGAAATTAACGTCACTTAACTATTTGGTAACTAAGTTAATGTTAATGTACGTTATGGTCACTAAGCAGCTATATCACACAAGTCCTCGACAATCTCTCGGATCGTTAGTATTGGGTTTAAATAGCGGGGAAATTATAAGTAGTACTACTGGGCCCGACAAGCCCCATCCGAGATAGTCGCGCTAGCCGACCGGGTATGGTCAACGGGTGAATAATTTGGCCTAACTTCGCCATGGTCAGTGATAGGCCTGGCAACACGGAGGCACAACAGTCAGCTTCGATCGCGAACACTTACGTGACATAACTTTAGGCTAGCTACCTATATTATTAACATTGAACTTAATTACGAATCAACAACATTATCCCGGGTTAGGGATAATGGAACCAACAACTTTATTATTCCGGGTAAGGAATAATGGAACTATCATTATTATTCCGGGTAAGGAATAATGGAACTATCATTATTTCCGGTAGGAATAATGGACCTATCAGTATATTCCGGGTTGGGAATAATGGAACTAAATCGTTATCTCGGGTTAGGGATAACGGGGGAAACAAACTTATAACCGAACAAACGAATTTATGAAAACCTGTGAACTCACTCTTCTTTAATGTTGACACTTGTTTCTTTACATGTTTCTCAGGACGCTAGGAGCTCTAGGCGCACTCACTTGCATTGATCAAGACACCTTTTATCGAGTCTCATTTACAAACATTGTTTTGGGTTTTTCATTTGTTTTGGCGTTTGTGTTGGCGCCCGTTCCTTTACTTTATGCTATTCCGCTAAACATTGAAACCAAACTAAGGCAATCTAAAATTAACTATTAATGGTTAAACAAATGATTTTGGAAAACGTATTAACAAATCATATAGAGTCGTTCGACATTACTAGTGTCTCAGATTCTGGTTTGTTCACACGCCTCGCGGTAAAACTCCGCAAGTGGAAATTGAGGGTGTGACATTTATGCCATTAAATGATAAAATACGAGAGTTATAAGTTCAGGGACTAATAAAAAGTCTGATGATTCTTGTATTTTGAATACAGACCCTATATATAAATCCAATTACCTTGCATTCAATAAAATCTTGTATTTTATTATTGAGAATGCAAGAATGTCAATCGTTGCGCAATTTGGATCATTTTCGTGTTCGTTAAAATGTTTTACGCATTTTTGCGAAACGCGGAACCGTACAACCGAACGAACCAACATCCATGATATTCCGGGAAAAATCCAAGTCACATATGCCTTAACACCTTTATAGAGCCTAAAAATTAGGTTAAAATGGGTTAAAGCTCCCAACAAGTGAAAGTTGTGTCCCCTGACCAGGGTCCTTACGGACCGTATACAGGGACCCATATGGTCCGTACGGGTATCTGCAGATCAGAATTTTGCTTGTTCATCAAGCATAACGCCACAACTCAACACCTAGCTCGTTTTGCCACCATTTCTCCTGGTCTTGACACCTCTTAAACACTTGTAATCATCCTAAGAGGCCTCTAAACACCTGACATCATCCTAAAGATCCTTCAAACACTATAAATAGGTGATGAGTTTCATTTGAAAACTTGCACGTTTTCGTCATAATCTCATTCTCTCATATCTGGAAGTTCTAGAGCAATTGGGAGCATTCCTTTGAGTTCTATTCAGTCCCTAGGACCACTTGTAACATCCGTCAAAAACCGGATTTACCAAACCCGCTTCGTTTGTTAACCGAACAATCAATTAAAAATTTCGTTGCGTATTTATTGCTCAAATTAATTTTAAAGGATACGTAATTAATAAGTATATTAGAATATAAAATTTATATTTGAAAATGTATTAAAAATAGTGAAATAAAAATAAAACAAGGCTGCCGGGTTTCGAACCCGGGTCAGCCGGGTAACTTCAAAGCCTTAACTTCCATCCATCCAACCACTCCGCCACTTGTGTTCCTTAGCAATATATCAAAACAATTAATTCAAATATCACAATCTCGAATTCAAACTGACGCGCCCAATCGCAGTCGTCGGAAATCCCAACGATTTCGCCGATAATGGACGGTTTCTTCTGATTTAACCGAAGCATTAACCTCAACATCGGTTATAACCGATGTCCAGTCCGCGACGTCAGTCATAACCGCCGGAAAAATTATTGACTGACGAATCAAGTCGGTAATCGGACTAAATTCATCGATGTTTTTCCCTATAAATACACCTACAAGCTTCTGATAACCTTTTCGCTCGCAATCACACAAATTCTCGACGTAATTTCACTCGCCGGAAAATCTCTGCAAGTCGCCGGAAAACCGAGACTTTCATCTACATGGTAATTACTTCGATTTTTCTGTTTCATTCCATTATTGGACAAATTCTAATATCAATCCCTCACCCAGAATCTTTTCCAGACAACGTTGCCGGATTATCTGTTTTCGCCGGAAAATTTCTGAAATTTCAGAAACCTGCTGTTAACCGGTATGATCATTTAAACCTACTGATAATCGTTACTCAGTAGTTCAATTTCACATCTAATCCCTCCAAATTGTTAACTAATCCTATCAGCCGAAGGTCACTAAAACAGAGCCGACGATCTTTGCCGGACTTCTGAAGAAAGACGAACAGTTCGGTACAATCAATCCTCAAACCTTTTTATGTTCATTACATTAGGATTGCTCATAATGTTCATTAAATTAATTTAACAAATAACAGTCAGTTAATCGATGTCTGTGTTTTGAACGAAGAAGACGAAGTTGTGTATGTTATAAGATTAATTAAAATCGATATTATGAATGGGTTAGACACACAGTCCAGCGGTGGACTGTGTGCAAACAATATGCATAACATCCCGAGTTCGATCCTTGTCACACACACATTCGCTGTAATAAAATGCCTTTTTTTAAAAACTGAACCGGGTTAACTCAGTAAGATGTTAAGTATAATAAAAACCAGAATATTTACCAAGTTAGACACACAGTCCAGCGGTGGACTGTGTGCCACCCTAAACCACAGGTCCCGGGTTCGAGACCTGTGGCGAGCACCGAGTGATGCAATTAAATCGTTTTTAAAATAAGTGATTTTCGGATTAATGTAATTAGTATATAAATATAATTAAAAATAGAAATATTTCGGGTTAGACACGTAGCTCAGTTGGTAGAGCTGCGTGCACGCGTACGAGAGGTCACGGGTTCGAGTCTCACCCAGCGCACACATATAACCGACCGAACCGGTAACAACAAGTCAATGGTCAACAGTCAAAAAATCAACATTTTTTTTATTACTTTTATTTATTTATTTAAATTAAAAATACTTAAAAATAACATTTCTAAAGTTAGAAAATAGCCTTAAACTCACAAAAATATATCCAATAATCCTACTAAAAATTGATTAATAAAATCCGCTTATTTACCGAACCATTATGTTATTATCTAGGTTAGTTTCACTCGTGGTTAAATCCAACTTCGTGCGCATTCAACATCATCAACCGAACGCACCCAATGTGAGTAAATCTTACACTCCCCTTTTTAATTACACGTTTTGGGGTGTATTATGTGTCACTTAAAACTAATTCGTTTATTCAAACTCGTGCCATACCATATTATGATTTAAATTTAGAATGTAAATATTGTTTGTAGTTATTTATTACATATTGTCAAGTTGTATGCAAATTATTTGTTAGGCCCATCAGTTCCTCGTGGGAGACGAGTTGAACAACGCGTGCCTTAAAACTCATTCATTAGGCCCATCAGTTCGTAGAAAAACGCGTGCCTCAAAACTCATTCATTAGGCCCATCAGTTCCTCGTGGGAGACGAGTTGAGCAACGCGTGCCTCAAAACAATCTATTATTGTATGTGTGCGCATTATTTAATATCAAGTGATTTGTGAATAAGTTTACATCTATATTTACTCATATGTGGTTACGCACTTTATTTATAATCAATTCAATAAACTTGATTAACTGTTTTTCATAGGATTCACTCGCCAACTTTTTGTTGATCCAAAAACCATTTTTACACATGATACAGGTGAACAAGATGAAGCAAGGAAAACATAGGAAATGCCTTAGAAGAAAATAATGAAGTCTAGAAAGATGTGTAGAACATGTTGTAATTATGATTGTATGATTTCCCTTTAAATTGTAATAATAAATATGAAACGTTATAATAAATGTCATGAGCTTTGATGAAAACCCAATCATGCCCCGATCACCTTTTCCGCTACGGGTCGGGGTGTGACAGATTGGTATCAGAGCCATGACTATAGGGATATAGGATAGGTTATTAGACCTTTAGAGCCTATACTATAGTTGATTAGATTAGTTGCTTAGGTGGTTATATGCAAACTCATGATGTTTATTACTTTCATATTTATTACATACACAAATGCATGCAAACACTCCCAATACTACATTTTGTGATACATAATAGAATTATACTTACAGTCAAACATACATACATACGTACACATTCATCATACATATTTCAATGCTCACATATTCAAATCATCTTCATACTTCCGTTATTCAAGATTTTGTCGCATTTTTCATTTTTCAATTCTCATCGAAGTGAGTTCTGCGACGGGCATGTAGTAACTGTAAGGGTACAAGTACCGGTAGTCGGAATGTCCTGCCTAGGTTGGCATTCGTATAAATCCAATATAACGGACCAGTTTGCCTACCTGGGGACTAACGATGAGAGTACGAAGGACCTATTAGGCCAAAGCATGCCACACCAAACGTTGTTCGAACTAACCCCACTTTGAGGTTTCACCGTGTCCATACTTGGATACATTCCGAATATCATACGTTACATACATATTTCTCGAATTTTCTCCGGGTTTTAGTGTATGTAACCAAGCTAACACATGCGAACCATATGAAAAACCCGGTAATCATGGGGGCCCACATGATTACGAAGGTGAAGTATGGCGGCATGCAAGGCCCAAATACGAGCAAAGCCCAAGACATCCTATGGATGTAGTAGAATTATTATTTTATATTTATTTTATAAAAGTTCATTCCTAAATACGACACATGATCCCTAAAGCATCCAACTCATACTCTTGATATGTATTCCTTGTAGATGTCTTTTAGCCTCGCTCGTAGGAAGATGAGAGCAGGAAAAGCCCGCGAGCGCATGGCTGCCCTAATCGCTCAACAAATGGCTGTCGTAATACCCAACATTGTAGTTCAAGTCCAACAAGCCCTTACCGCTAATCCCGTCAATCAAGAAGATCAAAAGATTGTCAATCCTCCCCCAATTACCACTAAATGCACCTACAAGCATTTCAAATCCTGCGACCCTCCAAAATACGAAGGGACTGAAGGTGTCACCGCTCTCCTCCATTGGTTTGAAGAAATGGAGAACACTTTTCTAAATTGCGATTGCCCCGATGATCGCAAAGTGCGATATGCTACTGGTCGTTTATTTGGAATAGCACTTACTTGGTGGAATACAGAGAAGGCTAAACGAGGTGTTGAAGATGCTATGACTTTGACTTGGGAAGAGTTGAAGGAAATCATGACAAGACGGTTTTGCCCAAGGAGCGAAATCAAAAAATTAGAGGATGAGTTCTATTCGTTGAAACAAAAGGAAGGCGACCACACCACATACAACAAGAGATTCCTCGAGTTAAATCAAATGGTTCCCAACTTGTTCACTCCCCTTACCGTTTGATCGAGCACTACATTCGAGGTCTTCTTTCAAAAATCCAAGACTCTGTAATAAGTACCACACCTGCAACCTTGGAAGCAGCAATGGAGTTAGCTACAGAGCTCACCGAGAACCGCATCCGGAACGAAGACTTCAAGGAGGAGAAGAAGAAGGATAAAGCATCGACTGAAACCTCAAACTCCACCCAAACCGAATCCCCTTCTCAACCCATTTCCAAGAGAAAACGAGATGGGCAACTTTTCGCTGCCACCCAACGCAACCAACCAGCCTCGCAAGCCGTACCCCTCCAAGCTATCCAATCACTCAAGTAGCACCCAACTTAACTTACCCAAATAAGAAACCTTACCTTGGACCTCACCCTCAATGTAACACCTGTTTTTATCACCATCCATCTACCTTACCTTGTCGACTATGTGCGAATTGTGGACGCTATGGTCATTTGAGCAAGGTTTGCCGCACCCCTCAAAACCAAACCTCACCTCTACTCAAAACATGATCCAAACATATCAACAACCCCAATACCCCATGTTCCCATATGTTCGAGCTTGTTTCAATTGTGGCGACCCTACTCATTTTAGAAACACGTGCCCTCGGTTGGTTAACATCATAAACGCCCAAGCTCAAGCAAACCCAGTTAACCAAGCAAATCAAGGAAACCCAACCACTAGGCCACCAGCAAGAGGAAGTGTTTTCAACATCAACGCCAATCCTGTTGAAGATAATGATGGCCCAAACGAAACCACCCAACTAGTCCCCTTCACCAAAAATCAAGATTCAACTCCAACCGCCTAGTTTTTACGTTTTTCTTTATGTTATCTCAATTTTTCTGTATCCCAGTTATGAATTGGAAATTTATCCAAGGATCTTAATGCGAATTACTATTTCAGTTTTGTTTTTATACCCATTGATTTAACATTCATATCATCATACCTCACGACATATCAAAGTGTCATCATTTAAAGAAGTTGAGCTGTGTCTCACTTCTACATGGACTAACCTCTCCATCATAACAAACTCGAGAGGTACTGTCATCATTCAAACATGCATGCTATCAGAATTAAGACTCAAGCTTTGGTTGATTGTGTTTGTTTATGTTTTAGAGTCACATAGAACTAATCATAACTTACGGATAAAGCCAATGAAAATTTGACAAGAATACGGTGGATACGCCGCTGGTACTTCCTATATATAAGTATTCTTGTTAAAGGATCAGAGGCATTATCAGGCGGTTATGAGAAGTTCCATGTAGGATTTAATAATGTTTTGGTTGAAATTTGTTTTACACTCACTGATTTAACATTCATATCATCTCATCAGTTAAAGGAATTGGATTGTGTCACCATTCAAACATGTATACTATCAGAATTAGGACTCAGACATTGGTTGTTGTGTTTATTTATGTTCTAGAGTCAAATCATAGAACCAATCATAACTTCCTGATAAAACCAATGAATATTTGACGAGAATATGGTGGATACGCCGCTGGTACTTCCTATATATAAGTATTCCTGTCAAAGGATCAGAGGCATTATCAGGCGGTTATGAGAAGTTCCATGTAGGATTTAGTATTGTCTTGATTGAAGTTTGTGTTATACTCACTGATTTAGCATTCATATCATCTCATTATTTAAAGAAATTGGATTGTGTTCTATTTTTACATAAACTAACCTCTCCATCATAACAAACGAGATAGGAACTGTCACCATTCAAACATGTATGCTATCAGAATTAGGACTCAGATATTGGTTGTTGTGTTTATTTATGTTCTAGAGTCACATCATAGAACCAATCATAACTTACTGATAAAACCAATGAAAATTTGACAAGAATATGGTGGATACGCCGCTGGTACTTCCTATATATAAGTATTCTTGTCAAAGGATCAGAGGCATTGTCAGGCGGTTACGAGAAGTTCCATGTAGGATTTAGTATTGTCTTGGTTGAAGTTTGTGTTATACTCACTGATTTAGCATTCATATCATCTCATCATTTAAAGAAAATGGATTGTGTTCTATTTTTACATAAACTAACCTCTCCATCATGACAAACGAGAGAGGAACTGTCACCATTCAAACATGTATGCTATCAGAATTAGGACTCAGATATTGGTTGTTGTGTTTATTTATGTCCTAGAGTCACATCATAGAACCAATCATCACTTACTGATAAAACCAATGAAAATTTGACAAGAATATGGTGGATACGCTGCTGGTACTTCCTATATATAAGTATTCTTGCCAAAGGATCAGAGGCCTTGCCAGGCGGTTATGAGAAGTTCCATGTAGGTTTTAGTATTAGAAGTTTTGTTTTAGGATATAACCTTATCTTTCCAAACATATCAAAACTCTTGCGCATGAAACCATATTTAGTCAATCAACTCTGTTTATCAAATTCATTATCTTAGGCATCAAAAAGCGATTCCTGTAGCAGGGTACTCAACCCTTACAAGGAACGTTACCGCCTCAAACAAAAATTTAAACTCTTACTCCTTTCTAAGTATGTAACTGTCAAACTAAACACCATCCTTATTAGATAAATATGTCACTACTTAGATTTCGGGACGAAATTTCTAAAAAGTAGGGATACTGTAACATCCGTCAAAAACCGGATTTACCAAACCCGCTTCGTTTATTAACAATCAGTTAAAAATTTCGTTGCGTATTTATTGCTCAAATTAATTTTAAACGATACATAATTATAAGTATATTAGAATATAAAATTTATATTTGAAAATGTATTAAAAATAGTGAAATAAAAATAAAACAAGGCTGCCGGGTTTCGAACCCGGGTCAGCCGGGTAACTTCAAAGCCTTAACTTCCATCCATCCAACCACTCCGCCACTTGTGTTCCTTAGCAATATATCAAAACAATTAATTCAAATATCACAATCTCGAATTCAAACTGACGCGCCCAATCGCAGTCGTCGGAAATCCTGACGATTTCGCCGATAATGGACGGTTTCTTCTGATTTAACCGAAGCATTAACCTCAACATCGGTTATAACCGATGTCCAGTCCGCGACATCAGTCATAACCGCCGGAAAATTATTGACCGACGAATCAAGTCGGTAATCGGACTAAATTCATCGATGTTTTTCCCTATAAATACACCCACAAGCTTCTGATAACATTTTCGCTCGCAATCACACAAATTATCGACGTAATTTCACTCGCCGGAAAATCTCTGCAAGTCGCCGGAAAACCGAGACTTTCATCTACACGGTAATTACTTCGATTTTTCTGTTTCATTCCATTATTGGACAAATTCTAATATCAATCCCTCACCCAGAATCTTTTCCAGACGACGTTGCCGGATTATCTGTTTTCGCCGGAAAATTTCTGAAATTTCAGAAACCTGCTGTTAACTGGTATGATCATTTAAACCTACTGATAATCGTTACTCAGTAGTTCAATTTCACATCTAATCCCTCCAAATTGTTAACTAATCCTATCAGCCGAAGGTCACCAAAACAGAGCCGACGATCTTTGCCAGACTTCTGAAGAAAGACGAACAGTTCGGTACAATCAATCCTCAAACCTTTTTCTGTTCATTACATTACGATTGCTCATAATGTTCATTAAATTAATTTAACAAATAACAGTCAGTTAATCGATGTCTGTGTTTTGAACGAAGAGACGAAGTTGTGTATGTTATAAGATTAATTAAAATCGATATTATGAACGGGTTAGACACACAGTCCAGCGGTGGACTGTGTGCAAACAATATGCATAACATCCCGAGTTCGATCCTTGTCACACACACATTCGCTGTAATAAAATGCCTTTTTTAAAAAACTGAACCGGGTTAACTCAGTAAGATGTTAAGTATAATAAAAGCCAGAATATTTACCAAGTTAGACACACAGTCCAGCGGTGGACTGTGTGCCACCCTAAACCACAGGTCCCGGGTTCGAGACCTGTGGCGAGCACCGAGTGATGCAATTAAATCGTTTTTAAAATAAGTGATTTTCGGATTAATGTAATTAGTATATAAATATAATTAAAAACAGAAATATTTCGGGTTAGACACGTAGCTCAGTTGGTAGAGCTGCGTGCACGCGTACGAGAGGTCACGGGTTCGAGTCTCACCCAGCGCACACATGTAACCGACCGAACCGGTCAACAAGTCAACGGTCAACAAGTCAATGGTCAACAGTCAAAAATCAACATTTTTTTATTACTTTTATTTATTTATTTAAATTAAAAATACTTAAAAACAACATTTTAAAAGTTAGAAAATAGCCTTTAACTCACAAAAATATATCCAATAATCCTACTAAAAATTGATTAATAAAATCCGCTTATTTATCGAACCATTATGTTATTATCTAGGTTAGTTTCACTCGTGGTTAAATCCAACTTCGTGCGCATTCAACATCATCAACCGAACGCACCCAATGTGAGTAAATCTTACAGCTCCCCTTTTTCATTACACGTTTTGGGGTGTATTATGTGTCATTAAAACTAATTCGTTTATTCAAACTCGTGCCATACCATATTATGATTTAAATTTAGAATGTAAATATTGTTTGTAGTTATTTATTACATATTGTCAAGTTGTATGCAAATTATTTGTTAGGCCCATCAGTTCCTCGTGGGAGACGAGTTGAACAACGCGTGCCTTAAAACTCATTCATTAGGCCCATCAGTTCCTCGTGGGAGACGAGTTGAGCAACGCGTGCCTCAAAACAATCTATTATTGTATGTGTGCGCATTATTTAATATCAAGTGATTTGTGAATAAGTTTACATCTATATTTACTCATATGTGGTTACGCACTTTATTTATAATCAATTCAATAAACTTGATTAACTGTTTTTCATAGGATTCACTCGCCAACTTTTTGTTGATCCAAAAACCATTTTTACACATGATACAGGTGAACAGGATGAAGCAAGGAAAACATAGGAAATGCCTTAGAAGAAAATAATGAAGTCTAGAAAGATGTGTAGAACATGTTGTAATTATGATTGTATGATTTCCCTTTAAATTGTAATAATAAATATGAAACGTTATAATAAATGTCATGAGCTTTGATGAAAACCCAATCATGCCCCGATCACCTTTTCCGCTGCGGGTCGGGGTGTGACACTACTTGTAAGTGTTCCTTTCGTGGCTTATTCATTTTATTGGCTTTAAAAGCCGAAAGTCAAGTGTTTTCAATAAACACTTTGACTTTTGGTTTAGAGCTTAATGGTCCAGCCATTGTTCGCAACGAACATGGATACATGATCCTAATTAGGTAGGTGTTAATCTCTCAAAAAGGCACCTCCTAAGAACTACGTTTGCTTGTTCAATTGACGGGTCAACATATTATTGTTTTAAAAGTCAAACGGATCAGTTTTTAAAATATTCATAATCTGAGTTTAGAAGTGTTTTAAAATACGTTTTAACACACAAATAACTTGGTAATAATTATTAGAACATGTGTAAACATGTTTGGCTCGTCAATTCCAGTTTTAGGGTCGGTTCGCAACCGAAAGTCACGAAGTTTAACTTCTACTTTGACTTTCGATTATAAACCGAATTACACTAGTATGCTACTGATTTAAAGTTCTGTCATGATCATAATATAATATAACATAACCCTCTGAAGTTATATTACACGATCGTAATAGTAATCTGAGTTTTATGCAAATTTCCGTTATTATGCCATACTTTGACTATTTTGCCCTTTTTATTAAAAATAAGGTTTTAATCACCAATGAACTTGCAAATGATTTAGCTACTGATATGTTAACATGTTTAACATATTTTGATATTACAAATCTGATCATAAACTGATTTTTCGAATAATATCGTAAATTACGCTCTAAAGTGACCGAAATGCCCTTTCGGCGCATAGAATGGTTTTAAACATAATTTCTCATACCAAACTTAATACCTACTGATGTAATATCATGAATAGGATATTTTGAGATATCAATTCAGTTTATAAACTGAATTTACATTCGAGTTCTTATGTTATGTCCTTAAATGACGATAACGCCCTTATGGCACTTAAAGTGGTTTTCAATCATGAATGTGATACAAAACCTTTTACCTACTGATATGTTGTACTAAATAACATATCCTAATCATATAAACCTGGTCATAACTTCTGTTTTGTTTCAAGATCGCAAATATCGTCATTTAACGACTTAAACGCCCTTTTTGGCGCGTAATATGGTTTTAAACCATATCTACCAACCAAGACTTGTTACCTACTGATTTTATAACTCATTTCAAAAGGTTTTTATAGTAGGTACTTGTTGTAAACTCAGAATCCCAAATAAGCTTTTAAAACTATGTGTGAAATGACCAAAATGCCCCTACGGAGCATAGTTTGGTCTTAAACTATAAAACACACATATGTTTGATATCCTACTGATATCATATCATAATTAAAGTGTTTTCATAGAATGTTTATGGTCATAACATCATATTAAATGCAAGTTCCTTTTATACGTCGGTAAGACCAAAACGCCATTATGAGGCATAGTTTGATTTTAAAACCTTAACTAGCATACATGTTGATATCCTACTGATATTATGACTTGTTTAAAGTGTATTCGCAAATGGAACTTGTTCATGACTCATGCGGTTACCCGATATCGCTTATGTGCGCACGGTTAGGCTTATGTAGCCCATTTATATAAGATTACCGAAACTGGTTTAACCTTATCATTTTCACTTCAAAATCTGGAATGTACCTTGTTTACCCATATTATACAAGTCCTAGTACTTGTTGGGTCTAAACCACATTCTACTCGGTATACACTTAATCTAGCGAACCTATTCTTAAGTATCGGGTCACATCTAAAGGGACTAACCTTGACCCGCCTATATTCTAACAGATAATAAATCTGTTCATTCCAGACTATAGTACCCCCAGATAATCGGACTTGGGTCAATAGTACGTAGACTTGTGGCTTTTTGCTAAATTATAATCTTATTGATTGGAAGCTAGCAAAAAGGTAAATACTCTTAGCCTATTTTCCCTATATAGGCTTAGGATACAGTAAATTATTACCGCTTGGTTGGGTATGGGATCAATCGAATGCTGGATTGTGGCTAGTAAATCCGCATAACCCGCTTTAATCTGTATTGTTTGATAACTTAAACATTGGGGGTTAATACGACTGTGTCTTGGATATCCTCGACTCTTTTATTTGCAAATGGCCACGACTTAAGCACGCGGTGTAGGCTTACACCTGACAGATGCGAATGAAAAATAATTTACCCACAAGTTGGGGATAACTCCTTCGTGGGTTCATAAGTGGTGTGTCGGTTAATTATGTCTCGGTTTTCATACTGGGCCCCATATGTATTGACAAACATGTAAAACTGTATGCAAGATCATTTTGAATTGTCCCAAGTTATAAAAGATTTTTTGTGCCTATGCACCAAAGTCAAAATTTTGAAATGTTTTCAAAACGAGTCGGTTAATTGTATTTACCAGCGAAAGCTGACGTATTTTAAAAAGACTGAACCGCAGGGACCGAATCTTATTATAGACTGGGAATCCGGGTCGGCTAGAATGAAGATTAAGGAATTTGCAACCCTTATGCTTAAGGCCTATGATCGCCTATGGGCATGTATCGAATGCTTGTAATACTTTATTATATTCAAGCTTTATTGAATTTTATACTTTCATTCCAATGATTCCGCTGCATATTAATACGTTGTGATAACTGTAATCCAGCTGTCAAGATTATACCATCCGGGCCCACCGGGAAATCGGGGTGTGACAGGTTGGTATCAGAGCTACAGTTTGAGTTAATTAGACACTAGCCTATTGTGTCTAATCTCAAATATCACAAATGCAGATTCCTTAAATACCGAGTCTAGACCCGAACATAAGATTACTCCTATCGATATATACAGTCCTTGATTTTTATGAAAATCCTGGAAATGTTGCCAAGATAATTGCGAACAAGATAAGGAATCTATGATGGGTCGTGGACTTGATGATCTCTACCACTGGGTAGCTTGAAGTTCCATATGGTGGACTACATATATTTTGGAGACAATGACTCTGATACGAGGATGCTAAACCTCGTCACCTAATATCTTACCTTCTTGTATTCTTGTGATATCCCAATATCATTTATCCAAAGTCTGTCATATTTGATAGACATTCCGGTGATAACTCACCAGCTGATTAAAACAGCAGCAACTATAATAGCCGTATCATGGCAAGGATATCAGTGCAATTTTTGCACCAAATTCAGTTCTCCGATTTAATAATCTCCCATTCTAGAGAATAAGCAGAAAAATGAATCACTTTTCCTGATTCATGCTTAAAGCATATAAATCTCGAGTATTGGAACTCAATTGAAAATCGTGTACTTGGTATGCTAAGACAACATACGAAGCAAAGTGTCTTTGTAAACCGTGTACTTGGTATGCTAGGTCAACAGACAAAGCAAAATGTCTTTAAAAACTATGTACTTGGTATGCTAGGTCAACATACAAAGCAAAAGTGTCTTTGAAAATCATGCATGGAGTCTTTGAAAATATGTTCAATGTTTTTTTTAAATCATATAGTGTTTTTGAAATCATGCACTTGATATATTAGGTAAATATGCAATGTTAAATGTTTTGAAATCATGTCAAATGTCTTTGAATTCATGTATAAGGTTTTTGAAAATATGTATGTTGTTTTTGAATCATTTAACGTTTTTGAAATCATGTAGTTTTGAAATCGGATATAATGTTTTTGAAATCATGTACTATTTAAAGTGTTATGAAACCAGGGAGTTGCGATATGCACATAGGCATATTGCATAAGACCAATTAAGCACTCATGGAAGTACCCTTAGGTATCCAATCAAGGATTTAAAGTGGTACTTTGAGTATCTGTTTAAGAGTTATAACTTGTACCTTGTTCTTTGTTTCTTAGAAGAAATGAGTACTTAGGATTTTTGTGGAGATCGCGAGCGATCACAAAATGAAAGAAACTATGAGAGTAGATTGATTTGCAAGGAACCATATCCTTGGTACCGGTATTGTAGAGGTGTATCACACATACATGTAATCACATTTGTTTTGTAAATAAAATAGGAACAACGTAAATTTATTTATGGAATCCATCAAAGTGTTTCAAAGATTCTTGGATAAAAAAGCGAAAATGTAAAAGTTTAAATGTTCACAGCTACATCATCATTAGTACGAGACTCGTTAGCATTTATGTTAAATGCTCATCCACGGGCTGGATTTGTATTAACAAGCTTCAGGCAGTTGTTTCTAAAATGACCCATCTCACCACAGTTGTAGCAAGAACCTGGTGGGTAGGGAGCTCGAGCAGATCGACAAGCGTTAGCTAAATGACCAAGTTGCCCACATGAAGTGCATTGACGGTACTGTAGGTGAGCTTGGTGATGAGCATTGCACCTGTTGCACAACGGTGTTGTACCAGCATAAGGTTTCCTCGCAGGAGGTTGAGCTGGTTGGTTTGGAGCAACTTGGTTGTTCTGTGCAACTACAACGAAGTTTTGAGAAGCTTTACTCTTTTTTGACCTCTTGGAAGTTACAGTTTTAGTGTCCTTGTCAGATAGTTTCCTGTCGCCCTTGCGGAAAAGTTTACCCTTCTTGACTTGAGAGTCTGTCTGGGTAGCTGCTAGTTCGATGGCCTGTCTAACTGTAACGGGATTGCTACCAGTAACTATGTCCTGAACTGGATCAGGGAGGCCATCAATGTACTTTTCGATTGCCTTGTCCAAAGGTGTAACCGTGGTAGGACACAACAAATTTGTTACTCATATCGGCCAGTGTAGGCGCGATGTTCCCCACTATCTTGTTTAAGATCGTGGAATTCATTCTCAAGTGCCCTCTGCTCATGACGTGGGCATAATTCTTTCATCATGAGAGCTCTGAGCTCTTCCCACATTTGAGCCAATGCTATATCATCACCTCTATCCCTCATAACTCTGTTCCACCACGTGAGTGCTCTCTTTTGAAAAGCACTCGAAGCAAACTCTACCTTGCGCTCGTTTGCACACTGAACATGGCGGAAAGGGCTCTCGATACTCTCAAACCATTGTAGGAGCCCAGTAGCTCCCTCAGACCCACTAAAGTTGAGTGGTTTGGCTGAATTGAATTGTTTAAAATTGCACGGAGTTTGTGCATTGTTGTTGTTATTGTTTTGGTAAGCTTGATTGAGTTGGTTCACAAGGTTTGGGAGTACAATACCTATCTGCTGAGCAATTAGATCTGCCAATTCAGCGTCTTGGGTAGCGTTGCAAAGGGGAGGCATTCTAAAAGAGAGAGGAAAATATGAGAGAGATCAAATTGGATTGATAAAAGAATAGTCAAAATGATTGTTTCAAAATATCGACGAAGTATAAGGATTGTGTTCATTTGTTCGTTACCTTAAACAAACAAAAGACACAGTTACTAATCAAAGTAAATGGGTCTTTATAATGTATCACAGGGACACGCTTTAGCCATAAGTGGACACTCACCCCAAGAGTTCCCAGGTAAGAGTGACTGGTCCGGTGATGCGGATTTGTAAGAATACTCTAGCCTTAGACAGAAAACAGGGTACATGCATTCACCCTTCCCGATTACATGTGTTCACGTTATTAAAACCCAAACTTTAACGAGATTTTGAAAACATTGAAGGCATATAGCCCAAAAATAAATCATCTAAGGATAGATGATTTCTTGTGAAGTTTTGGAAAATTTCTGACTTTCAAGGATGTATTATGTTTTGTTTTTGGTAATCACCTAAGGATAGGTGTTGTTATTGTGTTAAGAATCTAAAACGCAAGAAAACTCGCGTTAGGGTCCTAGGAAGGTTATAGACTAGGTCAAAGTATTACTAATAACCTAATTCCCTATAACCAGTGCTCTGATACTAATCTGTAATACCCCAACTCGCGTAGTACAACACGCGGCGGAAACACTTGGGGAGTCACGCTACAAATTGTTTTACAACACATGGTACTCAAATTTTAAAGTTACCAAGGCCCGAGTCCATCCTATGTGTAGCATGCGGCGACAAACATCATATAGATAAACCTGAAACATATGTGAAAATAGGTACATCAGCATAAAAATGCCTGTGAGTAACATAGGTTTTGTGTGTGTCAAATTCATGGCTTTGTAAAGTTACTAAGGCCCGAGTCCATCCTATGTGTAGCATGCGGCGACAAACATCATATAGATAAACCTGAAACATATGTGAAAATAGGTACGTCAGCATAAAAATGCATGTGAGTAACATTGTAACATTCGTGTAAATGGGTTTCAAAACCCGATTCATTCAAATAAATCAAGTATTGAATTCAAAGTTTTAATACGTATTTAATTATAGTATTATTCTATTTTTTTGAAATAAAAAAACTAAATAATATAGTTAAAATATGAATATAATAAATAAAAACAACAATATGATAATAATAATAATAAGTGAAATAGAATAAACTTAAAAAAAATAAAAAATCAAAAAATCAAAAAGGGGGAAACCAGAATCGAACCCAGGTCTCCCTTGTAACTACACACACCAAACACCACTACGATACACACACTTATTATGAAATTTTGGAATCAAATAATATATACGGTGAATCATGCGTATCATCTGCAAATTCAAATCATCAAACGCCCGCTGTTTCCGTTTCAGTCTTGCAAATCACCGAGTAATTAGTCAATCTGCATATAATCATCAATCAAGGTTCAATCAAAACCGTTATGCAATCATCAATCTAAATTTCGGTTTCAAAAATCGAAATCAAAGCACTCAATGCAGCCTATAAATACCGAACACATCACACTAACAAATTCGCTCATTTCCTTCACAACATACCTCTGTTCTCTCTGTTCAAATCCTATGTTCGTGTCGGAATTCAACTCTGTTCTCTGGAACTTAAGTTCTGCTCGCCGGAATCCATTGCCGGAACTCTACGATCGTAGGTAAACCTTCTATCATTCTTGTAGATTATTAATAACATGTTTAAAGTATAACCAGCACAATAACAACATCCTTTTAATCGGTCATGATCGAGTTCAGTACTACCACCAGTTAACATCATAAACGCCCAAGCTCAAGCAAACCCAGTTAACCAAGCAAACCAAGAAAACCCAGCACTACCACCAGCAAGAGGAAGAGCTTACAACATCAACGCCAATCCTGTTGAAGATAATAACGGCCCAAACGAACAACCCAACTAGCCTTCCATCACCAAGAATCAAGACTCAACTCCAACCGTCTAGTTCTTAATGTTTTCTCAATCTTTACGTATCCCTGTTATAAGTTGGGAATTTATGTATCCAAGAATTTTAATGCAAATTGATATTACTGTTTTATTTCATATCTTTACTCATTGATTTAATTTTCATATCATCATACATCACGACGTATCTCAAACTTGGGTCGTGTCTCACTTTTTCATAGACTGACCCCTTCATCATAGCAAACGAGAGAGGTATTGTCGTCATTCAGTCATGTATCCTTTCAGATTTGAGACTCAAGCTTTGGTTGTTGTGTTTGTTTATGTTTTAGAGTCACATAGAACTAATCATAACTTACTGACAAAGCCAATGAAAATTTGACAAGAATATGGTGGATACGCCGCTGGTACTTCCTATATATAAGTATTCTTGTCAAAGGATCAAAAGCATTATCAGGCAGTTATGAGAAGTTACGTGTAGGTTTTAATGTTGACATAGTTGAAGTTTTTGTTTTGATATAACCTTATCTTTTCAACGCATCAATTCTCTCAAAAACTCTTATGCATGAGATCATACCCAGTCAATCAACTCTGTTTATCAATGTTTCACATTTTTATACATTAGGCATCAAAAAGCGATTCCTGTAGCTGGGCATTCAACCCTTACTAGGAACGTTACCGCCTCAATTAAAATTCAAACCTTCACACTCTTCTGGCTATGTAATTGTCAAAACTAAAACACCACCCTTCTCTTTTAAGAGATATTCAGTCAGGGTATGTTGAGAGTCGAACACGAAAACCCAATGCGCGAAAAATATCCACATCTTTTCTAATTACCACTTCTACATAAATTTCGGGATGAAATTTCTAAAAGTAGGGGATACTGTAAAATTCGTGTAAATGGGTTTCAAAACCCGATTCATTCAAATAAATCAAGTATTGAATTCAAAGTTTTAATACGTATTTAATTATAGTATTATTCTATTTTTTGAAATTAAAAAAACTAAATAATATAGTTAAAATATGAATATAATAAATAATAACAACAATAATGATAATAGTAATAATAAGTGAAATAGAATAAACTTAAAAAAATCAAAAAATCAAAAAGGGGGAAACCGGAATCGAACCCGGGTCTCCCTTGTAACTACACACACCAAACACCACTGCGATACACACACTTATTATGAAATTTTGGAATCAAATAATATATACGGTGAATCATGCGTATCATCTGCAAATTCAAATCATCAAACGCCCGCTGTTTCCGTTTCAGTCTTGCAAATCACCGAGTAATTAGTCAATCTGCATATAATCCTCAATCAAGGTTCAATCAAAACCGTTATGCAATCATCAATCTAAATTTCGGTTTCAAAAATCGAAATCAAAGCACTCAATGCAGCCTATAAATACCGAACACATCACACTAACAAATTTGCTCATTTCCTTCACAACATACCTCTGTTCTCTCTGTTCAAATCCTCTGTTCGTGTCGGAATTCAACTCTGTTCTCCGGAACTTAAGTTCTGCTCGCCGGAATCCATTGCCGGAACTCTACGATCATAGGTAAACCTTCTATCATTCTTGTAGATTATTAATAACATGTTTAAAGTATAACCAGCACAATAACAACATCCTTTTTAATCGGTCAAGATCGAGTTCAGTACTGGGTTATTTTAGATGAAAAGAGATGAAGTTGGTCAGAGCATTTGTATAATTAAATTTGATATTTTAAACGGGTTAGACACACAGTCCAGCGGTGGACTGTGTGCATTGCATGTAAAAGACACCGGGTTCGATCATTTAACAACACCAATCCACTGAAATAAAATCCATTTTTGTTAAACCAAATCATATTGTCTCGCAGTAAGTGGTTAAATATAATAAAAATCACTTCTGGTTAGACACCCAGCCCAGTTGGTTGGGCTGGGTGCAAATCAACTTAAGGTCACGGGTTCGATACTTGTATGCACGCCGGTTCAATTGATTTAATTCTTTTTAATTAAATTAATTCTGGTTTAATCTAACAAGTATATAAATATAATAAAAATAAGATATTAGCGGGTCAGACACGTAGCTCAGTTGGAAGAGTGCGTGCACGTAAACAGGAGGTCACACGTTCGAGTCCCAGCACACGCAGTCAAATAGTCAACGACCCGGTCAGACCACCTTGTCAGGTCTGACAAGGTTTTTGTAATTTAATATTATTTTTATCTTATTATATTTTTGTAATTATATATTTTTGTAATTATATATTTTATAAAAAAAATCAATTAAAAAAAACTTAAAGATGCAAATTCACAGGTCTTAAAAATCTCTACAAATACCACAAAAATAACCTAACACTCTACAAAAAGAATAATAAATCAAAATATTAATTTTGTTATATTTATCAATATATCGCGTTATTATTTTAGGTTAGTATTCTTCCGTCGGTCAAATCCTCAACTCGTGCGCATCCATTATCAAGCAAGAGACGCACCCACTGTGAGTGCATTCTTGCAAATTCCCTTTTTATTCATGCTTTGGGGTGTATCATGTGTCATTTATACATTTCGTTTATTCAAACCCTTGTGCTATTACCATTATATGAACTATCATGTGATGTAAATGTTGTTTGTTGTATTGCGAGTTTATATTTTTGTCAAGTTGCGTGCAAATCATTCATTAGGCCCATCAGTTCCTCGTTGGAGACGAGTTGAGCATCAGGTGCCTCATTAGATCGGCTCCGTTTGATTGAGACTTGATCTCATTGTTCATCATTTGGTATGTGTGTGTGTGCATTAATTGATATTATGTGTTTTGTGGTTTAATTTACATATACGTATACTCATATTTGGTTATGCACATTTTTATTCAAATAACCAATATAACTAATTCTTTCAAATATTTAAATAAGATTCACTCGCCAAATTTTGTTGACCCAAAACCCTATTTTTACACATGATACAGGTGGACAGGTTGAAGCAAGGAACACATAGGAAATTGCCTTAGAAGAAAAATAAAGAAGTCATGAAAAATGTATTTGAACATGTTGTGCTTGTATGTTTATTGTAATTTCTTCTTTAAATAGAAATAATAAATATGAAACTTTATAGTAAATGATAAGAAACCCAATCATGCCCCGACTACCATTTCCGTTGCGGGTCAGGGTGTGACAGATTGGTATCAGAGCTTTTGACTATAGGGATATAGGATAGGTTATCAGACCCTTAGAGCCTATACTATAGTTGATTAGATTTTAATTGTTTATGTGGTTATATGAAAACTCATGATGTTTATTTGTTTCATATTTATTACACACACAAATGCATGCTAACACTTCCACTATCATTTTGTGTGATACTTGATGAGTTATACTTGTTGTCAAACATAACATGCTTACATATACATTCATCACGCATATTTCAATGTTCACATGTTCAAATCATCCTCATATTTTCTTTATTCAAGATTTTGTGTATTTTCGTTTTCCAATCTCCTCAAAGTAAGTTCTACGGCGGGCATGTAGTAACTGGAAGGGTATGAGTACCGGTAGTCGAAACGTCCTGTCTAGGTTGGCAATCGTATAAATCCAATATAACGGACTAGTTTGCCTACCTGAGGACTAACAATGAGAGTACGAAGGACCTATTAGGCCAAAGCATGCCACACCAAACGTCGCATGAACTAACCCCACTTTGAGTTGTCACCGTGTCTATACCAGGACATCCTCCGACCCTATACTTTGCAGTCATGTTTTACGATTTTCATTCGGGTGGCGCAAGTGTTAACAGGCCAATACCAATGTGAACCCTACCAGAGCCCAGTAGTCATGGGGGCCCACATGACCACCATGGCCAAGTATGGGGACATATGGAGGCCCAAACATGAGCAAAGCCCAAGACATCCTGTGGATGTAGCAAATTAATTTTCTTCATTTGTTTTGTGAATGTTCATTTCTAAATACGACACATGACACCTAAAACGTCAAACTCATACTCTCGATACGTATTCCCTGTAGATGTCTTCTAGTCACTCTCGTAGAGGTATGAGATCAGGAAAATCTCGCGAGCGCATGGCTGCCCAAATCGCTCAACAAATGGCCGCCGTAATACCCAACATCGTAGTTCAAGTCCAACAAGCCCTCGTCGCCAATCCTATCACCCCACCCAATCTAGAAGGACAAAATGTCGCCAATCCTCCTCTCAACACCACTAAATGCACCTTCAAGCATTTCAAATCCTGCGATCCTCCAAAATACGAAGGGACTGAAGGTGTCACCGCTCTCCTCCATTGGTTTGAGGAGATGGAAAACACTTTTCTCAATTGCGACTGCCTCGATGATCGCAAGGTGCGATATGCTACAGGTCGTTTGTTCGGAGTAGCACTTACATGGTGGAATACAGAGAAGGGCAAGCGAGGTGCTGAGATGCTACGACTTTGACTTGGGAAGAGTTGAGGGAGATCATGACAAGACGTTTCTATCCAAGAAGCGAAATCAAGAAATTAGAAGATGAGTTCTACTCTTTGAAACAAAAGGAGGGCGACCACACCACATACAACAAGAGATTCCTTGAGTTGAATCAGATGGTCCCCAACTTGTTCACTCCCCTCTACCGTTTGATCGAGCACTACATTCGAGGTCTTCCTTCAAAAATTCAAGACCCTGTAATAAGTACCACACCTGCAACCTTGGAAGCAGCAATGGAGTTAGCTACAGAGCTCACCGAAACCACATACGGAATGAAGACTTCAAGAAGGAGAAGAAGAAGGATAAAGCATCAACCGAAACCTCAAACTCAACCCAGACCGAATCCTCTTCTCAACCCACTTCTAAGAGAAAACGAGATGGGCAAAATTTCGCTGTCACCCAAGGCAATCAACCAGCTCCACAAGCCGTACCCCTCCAAGCTATCCCAATCACTCAAGTAGCACCCAACTCTACTTACCCAAATAAGAAACCATACATTGGACCTCACCCTCAATGCAACACCTGTTTTTATCACCATCCATCTACCATACCTTGTCGACTGTGTGCTAATTGTGGGCATTATGGTCATTTGAGAAAAACTTGTCGTACCCCTCAAAACCAAGCTTCACCCCCTACCCAAAACATGATCCAATCATATCAGCAACCCCAATACCCCATGGTTCCACATGTTCGAGCTTGCTTTAATTGTGGGGACCCTACCCATTTTAGAAACACGTGCCCTCGATTGGTTAACATCATAAACGCCCAAGCTCAAGCAAACCCAGTTAACCAAGCAAACCAAGAAAACCCAGCACTACCACCAGCAAGAGGAAGAGCTTACAACATCAACGCCAATCCTGTTGAAGATAATAACGGCCCAAACGAACAACCCAACTAGCCTTCCATCACCAAGAATCAAGACTCAACTCCAACCGTCTAGTTCTTAATGTTTTCTCAATCTTTACGTATCCCTGTTATAAGTTGGGAATTTATGTATCCAAGAATTTTAATGCAAATTGATATTACTGTTTTATTTCATATCTTTACTCATTGATTTAATTTTCATATCATCATACATCACGACGTATCTCAAACTTGGGTCGTGTCTCACTTTTTCATAGACTGACCCCTTCATCATAGCAAACGAGAGAGGTATTGTCGTCATTCAGTCATGTATCCTTTCAGATTTGAGACTCAAGCTTTGGTTGTTGTGTTTGTTTATGTTTTAGAGTCACATAGAACTAATCATAACTTACTGACAAAGCCAATGAAAATTTGACAAGAATATGGTGGATACGCCGCTGGTACTTCCTATATATAAGTATTCTTGTCAAAGGATCAAAAGCATTATCAGGCAGTTATGAGAAGTTACGTGTAGGTTTTAATGTTGACATAGTTGAAGTTTTTGTTTTGATATAACCTTATCTTTTCAACGCATCAATTCTCTCAAAAACTCTTATGCATGAGATCATACCCAGTCAATCAACTCTGTTTATCAATGTTTCACATTTTTATACATTAGGCATCAAAAAGCGATTCCTGTAGCTGGGCATTCAACCCTTACTAGGAACGTTACCGCCTCAATTAAAATTCAAACCTTCACACTCTTCTGGCTATGTAATTGTCAAAACTAAAACACCACCCTTCTCTTTTAAGAGATATTCAGTCAGGGTATGTTGAGAGTCGAACAAGAAAACCCAATGCGCGAAAAATATCCACATCTTTTCTAATTACCACTTCTACATAAATTTCGGGATGAAATTTCTAAAAGTAGGGGATACTGTAACATTCGTGTAAATGGGTTTCAAAACCCGATTCATTCAAATAAATCAAGTATTGAATTCAAAGTTTTAATACGTATTTAATTATAGTATTATTCTATTTTTTGAAATTAAAAAAACTAAATAATATAGTTAAAATATGAATATAATAAATAATAACAACAATAATGATAATAGTAATAATAAGTGAAATAGAATAAACTTAAAAAAATCAAAAAATCAAAAAGGGGAAACCGGAATTGAACCCGGGTCTCCCTTGTAACTACACACACCAAACACCACTGCGATACACACACTTATTATGAAATTTTGGAATCAAATAATATATACGGTGAATCATGCGTATCATCTGCAAATTCAAATCATCAAACGCCCGCTGTTTCCGTTTCAGTCTTGCAAATCACCGAGTAATTAGTCAATCTGCATATAATCCTCAATCAAGGTTCAATCAAAACCGTTATGCAATCATCAATCTAAATTTCGGTTTCAAAAATCGAAATCAAAGCACTCAATGCAGCCTATAAATACCGAACACATCACACTAACAAATTTGCTCATTTCCTTCACAACATACCTCTGTTCTCTCTGTTCAAATCCTCTGTTCGTGTCGGAATTCAACTCTGTTCTCCGGAACTTAAGTTCTGCTCGCCGGAATCCATTGCCGGAACTCTACGATCATAGGTAAACCTTCTATCATTCTTGTAGATTATTAATAACATGTTTAAAGTATAACCAGCACAATAACAACATCCTTTTTAATCGGTCAAGATCGAGTTCAGTACTGGGTTATTTTAGATGAAAAGAGATGAAGTTGGTCAGAGCATTTGTATAATTAAATTTGATATTTTAAACGGGTTAGACACACAGTCCAGCGGTGGACTGTGTGCATTGCATGTAAAAGACACCGGGTTCGATCATTTAACAACACCAATCCACTGAAATAAAATCCATTTTTGTTAAACCAAATCATATTGTCTCGCAGTAAGTGGTTAAATATAATAAAAATCACTTCTGGTTAGACACCCAGCCCAGTTGGTTGGGCTGGGTGCAAATCAACTTAAGGTCACGGGTTCGATACTTTGTATGCACGCCGGTTCAATTGATTTAATTCTTTTTAATTAAATTAATTCTGGTTTAATCTAACAAGTATATAAATATAATAAAAATAAAGATATTAGCGGGTCAGACACGTAGCTCAGTTGGAAGAGTTGCGTGCACGTAAACAGGAGGTCACACGTTCGAGTCCCAGCACACGCAGTCAAACAGTCAACGACCCGGTCAGACCACCTTGTCAGGTCTGACAAAGTTTTTGTAATTTAATATTATTTTTGTCTTATTATATTTTTGTAATTATATATTTTATTAAAAAAATCAATTAAAAAAAATACTTAAAGATGCAAATTCACAGGTCTTAAAAATCTCTACAAATACCACAAAAATAACCTAACACTCTACAAAAGAATAATAAATCAAAATATTAATTTTGTTATATTTATCAATATATCGCGTTATTATTTTAGGTTAGTATTCTTCCGTCGGTCAAATCCTCAACTCGTGCGCATCCATTATCAAGCAAGAGACGCACCCACTGTGAGTTAATTCTTGCAAATTCCCTTTTTATTCATGCTTTGGGGTGTATCATGTGTCATTTATACATTTCGTTTATTCAAACCCTTGTGCTATTGCCATTATATGAACTATCGTGTGATGTAAATGTTGTTTGCTGTATTGCGAGTTTATATATTTGTCAAGTTGCGTGCAAATCATTCATTAGGCCCATCAGTTCCTCGTTGGAGACGAGTTGAGCATCAGGTGCCTCATTAGATCGGCTCCGTTTGATTGAGCCTTGATCTCATTGTTCATCATTTGGTATGTGTGTGTGTGCATTAATTGATATTATGTGTTTTGTGGTTTAATTTACATATATGTATACTCATATTTGGTTATGCACATTTTTATTCAAATAACCAATATAACTAATTCTTTCAAATATTTAAATAAGATTCACTCGCCAACTTTTGTTGACCCAAAACCCTATTTTTACACATGATACAGGTGGACAGGTTGAAGCAAGGAACACATAGGAAATTGCCTTAGAAGAAAAATAAAGAAGTCATGAAAAATGTATTTGAACATGTTGTGCTTGTATGTTTATTGTAATTTCTTCTTTAAATAGAAATAATAAATATGAAACTTTATAGTAAATGTCATGAGCTTTGATAAAAAACCCAATCATGCCCCGACTACCATTTTCGTTGCGGGTCAGGGTGTGACAAACATAGGTGTTGCGTGTGTTAAATTCATGGCTTTGTATTTATATTGCAAAACCTCGTCCAACTTCGAGAGTCGACGAGTATGAACCTTGAAAAACAAAAGTGTTTAATTTTGCAATATATATAATCAACTTAACAAGTTGATATAAGTGAAAGAAAACTTTGTAACCATGAATCTTGACCAAAAACTTTTCATTTGTAAAACCGAGTAATAAGTCGATTTAAAAGAAAACATTATATGGTTTATATCTTTAAGTGAAAATCATTGTGTGTCATTGTTCAAAACCATTTGTCCTTGTTATAAACTAATCCTCCGTGTTATAAACCATTGTACGTGTCATAAACAATTGTTCGGTCATAAACCATTGTCTGTGTCATAAACCAATGTTCGTGTCATAAACCATTGTCCTTGTCATAAACCAATCGTCTGTGTCCTTAGTTAAACATCCGTGTTTAATTGTGAAAACTTTTGGTTGTTCTTTAATGAGCATATTCAAACCTGTGTTGACTATATCCCAAGGGTTTCTTTAATAGACCCTACAAGATCCCTTTAACAAGACTAACAAATCAACGAATGATTTGTTAATCAGAAACAGTTTCTGTCGTTACCCAACTACCCACCAAATTCCAATGATTAGCCTAGCAACGGGATTGTCAGTCCAATGGTACCTTAACTTACTACTGGTTGGCTTGGCCAAAGTTAATGAATGTCATTCATGTTATGGATAACGCACCAACAAGTTCGTTCACATTATTGAAATCGTCGTGTTTTATATAAACCATAAACTTTGTTTTGAATACTTGAAAACAGTTTAGCACATATGAATCACCCTAAAATATTTGCAAAAACATAAAAGAGGGGAGCTATGTACTCACGTGGGATTGCTAGTGTGTCCTTTGTTTCAATGACGAAATCAAGCTCGAGAGTTCAAGGATTCAAGCGTGTACTAAAATCGGATAACTGTGTTAATGTCGGGACTTTAATCGGCGGATCGGATAGAATGAGGTTTTGTAAACCAAATGAGTGTTGGAACTCATAAGAAATGTTTTAACATACTCAACATTCTTATTTGTAATGAATCCCAAGTGCTTTTGACCCGTTATGACCCGTTAAGGGAGTTTATGCTACTTTAACGTGTCATTTGCATAAATATGTGTTCGGATGGTTAAACATGTCCTATGATAAGTCTTTAATGTCCAATCATGTTTGAAAATGTTATAACATCAGTTTATATGTCAAAAAGTTGATTACATATGCTTAAAACAGATTTATGCACAAAAAAGGCATTTTCGTCATTATTAAAGAACATAAAAGCGGCTTATCATAACACTAACCAAACGAAGTGACCATAAGGTATAACCTCAGTAGGTTATTCCCTATACAACTATGGTCACAAATATGTGTTTGGTCGGATCCTATGATCGACCAAACGGTTCGGTTTCGAAAGTCAAAGCGGTGGTCAAGACCGCTCGACTTACAACCTAAATAAGCACTAAACTAGAAGTGACGAGTTAGATATGTCAAACATGTCTAACTAAGTTTATAAAACTGATTTGGTGTCAAAACTTGGTGTTTTGATACCCGAAAATAGTTCCGTCGAAAAATGCACATAATGCGCATTTTTGACCGAAACTTTGACTTGTCACTTTGTCTAGTAATCGTGGTAATCAGAAGGTGTAATCGCTAAGGATCATAACCTTCGTGATTATGATCACGTTACAAAGTTCAATTGAACTTTGACCTGACCAATTATGGTCAGCACCGAAAGTCAAACAGAAAGTCAAAGTGTTTGACTTTTGGCTCATAAATAGGCAAAATAAGGAAATAGACTAATGGAGAGTACTTACTTGTGTTGGGGACACTATAAGAACTCAGAATAGGAGGCCTCCAAAGCTGGAAGCAAGCTCCAAAGAGTTGGGAGAAGAAAGAATGAAATGAGCAGGTTGGAATGGCCAAAATCCTTGGCTATTTATAGTGTTCAAGAGTTCATAGGATCAATCTAAGTGTCCAATGTGTTGTCATGATCCTAGGAGGGTCTTAACATGTGTCAAATGCAGGCTAGAAGGTGGCAATTTCGTGAACTTGTAGCCCAAGACAAGGAGAAGCTGCCATGTTGCTGTTAGGAACCTGCTGAGCTAGGGACCCATACGGACCGTATGGGGTTAGGCCTTATGGTCCGTAAGGCCCTAGCAGGGTCAGAAGTTTCAAAATGTGGCAGATTTGGCCCCTCGACTTGTTTCGTCACGTTTTACACTCCTAACACCTGTTAATCTCATTTTTAAGCTCTATTTACAGCATATGTAACTTGAATTATGCTAAAAAATGTCATGGTATCGGTTCGTTCGGTTGTACGGTTGCATTTTTCGCTTAATTACGATGAACGCTTTAACGTACACGAAAATGTCCGAAATTTCACAAAGATTGATATTTTTGCATTTTTATCAATAAATTACAAGATTTTATTGATTACAATAATTTTTGGATGTCTAAACATGGTTCGTATTCAAAATACGAGAATGGGGATAGTTTCACAGTTTGGCAAAAATAGTCACTAAGCTTAAACAAGTATGTTTTGCCATACCGATGTGACATCTGTGTTTTCTAGTGTTGTAACAATTTCTGAACAATTTTATGATCAATGAAACTTTGTGTTGTTTACAAATTTGTATATTTATTTATGACTTTTGTGCATTTTCAATATTAGTTCAATTTTTTTATCTTTCAAACCTTTTCTGGAAGTGTAATCGCAAAACGTAATCAGTTA